>CM028377.1:156915831-157059506 GCA_013146195.2 Codonopsis lanceolata | reverse complement strand
CGCCCCTTCAAAATGTGTGCCGTTGTCGGAGATTATTTCGAAAGGCACTCCGTATCGATATATAATGTTGGTCCGAATGAATTCGGACATCTTTTGAGCATTTAGAACTTTATAGGAAAAGGCTTCCACCCACTTCGTGAAGTAGTCGACGGCTACCGTAACGCACTCGCGGGCCATCTGATCCCTTCGCACTTGGCCTATGACGCCGATTCCCTGTTGAAAAGGGCCGGGGCCGGGAGTTATATAAGATGTCGCGGGCACGTGCCGCAGATTTGCGGTTACCGCACTTGTCGCAATGACGCACCCAATACACCTGCTTCAAGTGTACTCCTATAGTACTCTCGCCGGATAACTTTTTGGATAACATATGGTCATTCATGGGGCCCGCAGTACCATGAAGCCGGTCCATGATTTGCTCGGCTTTTGCTTGATCGACTAATAGATTCAGCTCGATAATGCCTTTTGTATAGGCTGCCACCGCTAAACACGAATTGCGATGCCCATCTTCGTAGGGATACTTTCCCTCTTTTGTCTAAGCTGGGAGGATAGATCCCTTTCTGAAGCAGATTTAAGATATCTGAATACTAAGGATCGTGATCTGCTTCAAGAGCAACATTGATTTTGAAGTAGTATGTCGGAGTGACCTTTTTCCCAACTACAAATGGTTGGACATTGGTTTCTGTGAGAATTTGAACCAACGATGCTAGAGTGGCCAAGGCATCGGCAAATTGATTTCTATCCCACGGCAAGTAGTGAAACGAGATAGAATCAAATTTGGCGACCAATGTAGTCAACTTGGCATGATAGAGCTGTAGCCGGGGATCTTGGGTCTTCTACTTCCCTTCGACTTGATTTATGATCAGAGCGGAGTCTCCGTAGACTTTCAAATCTTTGGCTCCTTTACGGAGGGCTTCTTCTAGACCAGCAATACAGGCTTCGTATTCAGTTGTATTGTTTGAGCACTCGAACTCCAACCTTATGCCCAACGGAGTGTGGGAATCTGCTGGGTCGATTAGCAAGATCCCTATGCCAAAGCCTCTTTTATTTGTGGCTCCGTCAAAGAACATTTGCCAATTGGTATCGTGGTCATTGATTTCCAGGACACCTTCGTCTGGGAAGCTAGGCTCAGCTGCATCTTCTGCTTTTAAGGGCAGATCGACTAAATGGTCTGCAATTACGCTGCCTTTGATAGATTTGAGTGTGACATAAGTTATGTCAAACTCGTTGAGAATAAATGACCACTTAGCCAATCGACTGGATAGTGATGGCTTACCGAAGATGTATTTTATAGGATCCATTCTGGAGATAAGCTTGATGGATCGTCCTTGCACATAGGTCTTTAGCCTTTGCGTTGCCCAGACTAGGCCGGTGCAGCTTTTTTCTAGTGCTGAATAATTTAGCTCACTTCCTTGCAGCTTCCTACTTATGAAATAGATGGCGTTTTCAATGTAGGAATTTTCTTTTTCTTGGGCGAGTGATGGGAACCCAAAAGTGCGATAAAATTAGCAGGTTTTATGATTTATTTTAGATCAAAATATTACACTTTTGGTTGGTTTTTGTGCTGATTATGATGTAGGTACACAGGAGGCTGCAAAAGAGGAAAGTGCTGGATTCAGGCAAAGAGGGAAAACTTGGGATGTCACATGGGCACGTGATATTCACATTTCTGAGCCAGCCGTTGGTGAGTTAATGCAGCCAGCTGCACTGTTGACGCTAGAAGATGCTTATTTCGCCTAATTCGCTTTATGTATTAAATGGAAATACTAATTTGCAAGTAGTGGGAGGTTTTTGGAAGTTATCGGTAGTTTTAAAACTACCAAGTAGTGGTTTGGTGGGAGAGTGGAGTCATATTTATGTATGGATTTTCTGATCAGTGAGAGGGGGATTCGATCAGAAAATTGGAGGCATCAAACAGTAGCTTTGAGGTAGAGAAAAGTCACTAACAAAGGCTAGGAGAGAAGTGTAGGGAACTTGAATTCTTCTTGTAAGTTTAACACCTGCTGGAACATTAAACTTTTGCTTGTTGTAAGTTGTTTTAATTATGTTTAGTAGTTAAATTATTTCTTCCAGTCAATGAACAATTAAGCCTCAAGCATTTTACTTTTGTGAGATCTAATAGATTTAATTCTTGTTTTATTTACAAATATTTGTTCGTTCTCCGTTTAACACGTTGGAAGATTGTTGTGTCTAATTAATGTTTGTGGCCAGAATATTAATTAACATAATAGTCTATAGCTAGTTAACGCTGTTGATCCGTAATTGTCCTCGGTTTTAACAAAGTGGCGAGTAATACACCTTTTAGGCATCACAAGCATAATCGGGCCGTATTACGGGAACGGATAATCATTGTTACATGTTATTGCTTCAATATGCATGGCTTTGAATCGGGTCTCTTTTCTTAATGCAACCGGGTTATTAAATCTTACGAGCTGCTCGGAGGTTGTAATTCGGTTAGACGATAATTAACGAGCGTCTGCGATTATCAACACGGTAAGAAGACGAGATTGAGTGTTAGGCGTTTGTCGACACTTATAACCGGTTTATTTGTAATTTAACAAGATATTTTTGCATCTATGATCAGAAATAAAATGCAAGACGAAATTGAATCATTGGCTGGAATTTATTTTATTGAATTAAGTCAAGCATTAATCTGTTAGTTTAATTAAAAGCATTAATTTTCAGTTAATTAGTTTATTTTTTTTAGTTAATTAAAAATATAATTTCATATGCATTATTTACTTAGTAAAATTCTAAAAAGGAATAAGTACAACGTTCCCTGTGGATACGATCCCGACTTACCTTATACTCATTATTAGGGAAGTAGGTGAATTAATTTTGACGAATTGACACTCGTCAGCGAGCATAGCCCCTACTGACGTGTCTGTGACGGTTAAATATAGGGGGAGAGGTTTATGTGTATGGGGCAAAGCTAGCACAGGTGGATTGGTAAGGTAGGCTTTTATTTTCTCGAAGGCTAGCTGGCATTTCTTGTCCCAGACTTGGTCAGTATTTTTCTTTAGGAATTTGAAGAGGGCTCATATGTGGATGTCAGCTGTCTGATGAAGCAGCTGATATATTGCAATCGGCCCAGGAAGCCTTTGACTTCGATTGGAGTTTTTGGTTGCGGCATTTCTATAATGACTTTAATTTTGGCCGGCTCGATCTCGATGCCCTGCTCAGTTACCATGAATCCCAGGACTTTGCCTTTGGTAACCCCAAACGTGCATTTGGTGGGGTTAAGCTTCATTTGATGCTTTCTTAACCTTTCGAAAAACTTTCAAAGGTCTTTGATATGAGCACCATTGGCATCGATGGAGTGCACGATTATGTCATCAACATAGACCTCAACCTCTTTATGAATCATATCATGGAAGAGGGTGGTGGCAGCCCTTTGATATGTAGCCCGACATTTTTTAGCCCAAATGGCATGACATTATAACAGTAGGTTCCCCAGGGAGTAGTGAATGAGGTTTTCTCCTGGTCTTCTGCTGCTATTTTGATTTGATTGTAGCCCAGCATGCCGTCGACGGAAGATCTTATTTTGTGAGCGGTGACGACGTCTACCACAATATCAATATTGGGTAAAGGGAGGTCATCTTTGGGCGAGGCCTTGTTGAGGTCGCGGAAGTCTACACAAATCCGGACCTTCCCGTTGGGCTTGGGAACGGTCACTATGTTGGACAGCCATATCGGGTATTCTACCACCCGAATAAATTTGACGTGCAGCTGCTTCATGATTTCTTCTTTTACTTGCAGTGACCATTCCGGTTTGATTCGGCGGAGCTTTTGTTTGATTGGCCGAGCATTCGAATATATGGGAATCCGATGTTCAACAATGGCTGGGTCCAACCCATGCATATCTTTATAGGACCAGGCGAAGATGTCTACAAACTCTTTGAGGAGGTCAATAAGTGCTACCCTTTCAGGGCCTTGCAGGTAGCTGCCGATTTTGATTTCTTTTGCTTCATTGTTCAGCCCCAGATTGATAGTGGATAAGTCTTCATTTGCTGCTGATGAATGATATTTTTCCTGGTGCTCGACTGACTTTACAAGCTCAAGCAAGTAATTTTTATCTTTTGGGTCCATTTCATCAAATGACTCATTATTATAATTATTTAATGCGTCTTTTAAATGTAGGTGCAACTAAGGAATAAGAAAAGACATTAAGATTATCATTAATAGCAAACTGTACAAGGTTATTTACATTGTTGAGGATCTGGGGTTTGAGATCCTCAATTTTAGGGAGCGGATCGGTAGATGACCAATCCGTAAAGTTGGGAGAAATATGGGGAATAGTATATCCGAAGCGGTCCACCAGATCTGCGGTCGTCAAGAGCGGGCCGGTCGTAGTATACCAATTCTGCAGAGGCTTATCAATAATAGACTCAAACTCAGCAGGGAGTTTTTCATAATCAGTGCCTCCATCTATCATACCCAGGAAACTATCTCCCAGAATTTCTTCATCTAATAGGGCCAGAACATAATCATCTTGGTCTATAGACCAAGTGTTTTCAATAGTGACAGTCTTATACACAGTGCTACGGGGCCCTCAGGGTAACCTGTTCCATTTTATTTGTGCTAATATTGACATCTTCAAAGATTTCCCAACGAGGGCGTCTTTTCCCATTCTGGTCTATCAAGGGCTCAAGAAACATGAGGTAGGCTTATGTTTCCCCTTTTCTTACAAAGTAACCATTTAAGGTTTTTCTATATGGTTGAAGAGGGGGATATTTGTAAGGATGTTTTTCTCTTTCTACCTTAATTTTCTCACGTTTCTGTTTCATAACTACGGCTACTTCAGCTGGAGTAGGTTTGTATCCTAAACCGAAAGGAGAGATACATTCCTTAAGTTCATCTTGGACTAAATTAACAAGTCCCTGCTAATTTCTGCCGAGACCCAGACCAGGCATGTAATTCATTTTCCGAAACATGTTTAAAGGGACCATGTTTCCTAAGGATGTAGTTTTCTTCCCGGTGATGTCAGTTTCTCACCCATATTCAATGGCGTTGACTACAGCTTGGGGGATAACCTCAAAGCCACTGAGGAATATATCAGTGTCATCATGCTCTATCTCGAGGATCGGGACGTCATCAGTTTCATTGTTCTCCACGATCTTATCAGCCAAAATGATTACTATCATGATCATCGTGGATGAACTTGACGCGCTGGTGTAGCGAGGAGGCTACCCCTTTTACCCCATGGATCCAAGGGCGTCCCAGTAACAGGCTGAAAGTGGCTGGTATGTCCAAGATTTGGAATTCTACTGGCAATGGTTAATGGCCCAATTGTTAACTTTAAGGTGACCACCCCTAGGACACATCGACTAGTGTTGTCGTATGCCCTTACTATCTGCGATGAAGGAGCAAGCTCTGATATTTGTGTTCCCAGTTTTGCCAGTGTGCTAGTGGGACATACATTCAAAGAAGACCCATTGTCTATCAGAACTCGGGGAACCCGTTTTTCCATTACTCCCACAGTGATATGGAGAGCATCAATGTGGTTGGTTCCTTCACTTGGCAAATCTAGATCAGTAAACATAATCACATTTCCATAGTGAATGTTTCCGATCATTTGAGTGAGCTCATTCGGGGAGGTTTCAATAGGAACGACTGCCTGACTTAAAGATTTAGCCAGCATATCATGGTGGGTTTTGGAAGCACAAAGCAAACCCCAGATGAATATGTTAGCCTGAGTTTTCTTCATTTGAGCTAATAAAGTGTCTTCCACCATTTTAGCCCCAGTATCTGTTTCTTGATCTTTGCCAGAGTGGTCACTTCTTTCCAGGTTTGGTTGATAGGCTCGACCAGATCTAGTAAGGTTTGGTTGATAGGCTCGACCAGATCTAGTAAGGTGGCTTTTTCAATATTGCAAGTATTTTGGCTACCCAGAATAGTATCCCAAGAGAGCATATTGCAACTAGGCACTTTTATGGATAGAGATGGAGAGAAAGGAACAATGATATATGGTAAGGGATGTTTATTCATTTCGAACTTGGGTACACAAATTTTTTCATCAACCTCAATCATATTGATTTGAGGCAGAGGATCATTGACTATATTTAGTCTAGGAGGGGGCTTCTCAATAACCTTATCATCTATTAGGTCCTGGATAGCATCTTTGAGTATATAGCATTTGTCGGTGAGGTGACCACTACAGCAATGGTATTCACAATACTGGGCATGATTACACGTCCTGGGCAGGGGGTTCGGTGGCTTACAGCCTTCCAAAGGCTTTAGCACTCCCTGTGCCATTAGCCCTTGCAGTATCACAGACTGGGGAGCTTGCAGTTCATCATAATACCGGTTCCCTCTCTTCTGATTCCTGAAATTTCTGTTCGGGCCATTATTCCCTCCGACTTCGTTGACAGACCTGTCTGATCCGTAGGACCATGGAACAGTGCTATAGTTTTAGGTAGGAAAAGTGGCTGATGCATTTCCTACCATATTGACGGATGGTGCCAATGCGGCTGCCTTTTCTTTAGAGTATCGGAAAGAGCTGGAGGGCGTATTGACTTTTAATTGCCCAATCCGTATATCTTCATCAATACGGACTCCTATTTCCACTATTTCTTTAAAGTTTCTATAAGGGAGATACCGCATGTGTTCCAGGTATATGGGTTGGAGATTTTTTATGAACATCCTGGAAGACTCAGCCAGATCAGGTTTGTCGAACGTCTGAGCTAGCTTTCTTTTCCACCTGACTGCAAACTCAGCACATGTTTCTTTTTCCCTTTGGGTGCACGACTCAAGGTCTCTTTTATTTTCAGGGCTGGTATTATCTTTGTACCTTTCTAGGAACCCTTCAGCTATTTGGTCCCAAGTACCCATGGTGCTATTGTCTGACAACATTAGTCATTGCTTGGCAGCCCCTATTAAGGTGAGGTGGAAATTGGAAGCCATAGCTTCAAAGCTGGCCCCCTTGACTGCATGCCAGTGGAATAGGATTTCAAGTGGGATATAGGGCATCCGGTCCCATCGAATTTCTCTATGTCGGGCATTTTAAATTTTGAAGGCAATACTGTCGAAGGTTGTAATGTAGTGCCCGCGTAGAAAATTCTCCTTTATTCAGAACTTTGAGCATCATGCTTTTTAGATTTTTCATGTCAGCCTCCATTTTGGTGGGAAGGGGAGCTGGTTTTTGGTATATGCTGGTAGGATTAGGAAAAGCTGGATTAATTTCTGGCTATGGTATCTAGTAAGGATTTTGAGCAGGATAAGGATTTTGGGCAGGATAAAGATTTTGGACAGGATAAGGATTTTGGGCAGGTGGGTTATTGGTGGTTTCGGTTTGGCGGCCAGGATCATTAAAAGGGAAATAGGTTGTAACTTGGCCTAGCAGGTTATAGCTTATTGGGTCCATATGCGGACTATTCTGGAGTGGATTGGCGATGGGAAAAGGGAGGTCATTTGGATTCTGGGGAATATTGGTGTTTGGAAAATGATATGGATGGTAGGATAGAAAAGGTTAATAATTGGGTAATAGGGATTTGGTGGAGGATTTGGATTTGGGGTAATGGTGGTATTTGGTTGAGAGTTTGGGTTTGGAGGAACATGGGAGGTTGATGCTTCTTGACGGACTGTAGGGGAGGAGATTCCCTCACCACTGGATTTTAAATTTTGCACCAAATTAGCCATTTGGCACATTTTACGATCAGCCTATGCACCCAAATTTTGGTCTAGCCAGCATAGCATAGCCGAGTCGAGCGCACTCGGAGCCCACTGCATCCCATAGCGCTCACTCGCCATCATTCTCTCGAACCGAGCACGCTTCTTTCTCGATTATTTCGATCGATTTACTGTTTCGTATCAACCGGCCGATATTCTCGCCTTTCAAAAATTCGGGCCAGGTTTCTGAGGAAAATGGGTTTGGAGGTATCAGAAAGGTTGGCTGAAAGCTTTCTGGGCTAGGAGTACAGCGTGCCTTTATTAGTATTTTTTATTATTATTTATTTTTCCTACAATTGACCGGACAAGCACCTGCTTTGTTTTGACAGTCTCAGAGCTATTCCTGGAACAGTGGATTCTTTCTCCAGAGTATAGGACCCTCGTGTTCCACCTGCCTTTCAACTCCCCAAGATCGGACTGATCCCAGACGAATGGTCTATACTCTTTCCGGGATCCACCGTTCAAAGTGGTCTAAGTCGAGCATCATAAAATAATCAATCAGCCCCTGCGTATTATTATTTTTTTATTCACTTGCGCATTTTTTTATTCATTTTTTTATTTTCCTTTTTTTTTCTTTCATTTTTTTCGATCTCTCCTTTTTTTTTTTTTTTTTTTACAGGGGCTGACCAATGATTTAGAGATGCAAAAACCGGTCGGTCTATGAAGTGTCCTGAGAATCTATATGCAATCTAAAGATGGCTTATGCAGGGGGTAAGCTGGCCAAGGTGTAGGGTAGCAATTCGGAATATATTAACATGCGCGTGTGTACGGCATCTAAAAAGCCGTAAAATCTTTTTTTTCATATATAAAACAGAAAACAAAACAGATATGACATGTCTTACTGTTATTTGTAGATTTTCTCGGCTTTTTAGTTTGAGCGCGAGCAAGCAACCAATCACATCCAGAAATAGAATGAAAATGGGGAATCTATCTATTCCTATTAATTACAAATTTTTCCTAATCCCCAAAATAAAATGACATAATGGAATAAAATATGTACATATTTTGCGTAATAAAAATAAAGCAAACAAAATAATAATATAAAGCAAAAATAAAATGATAATTAAAAAAAATAAAGCCCCAACCCTTTTGTTATGCTGCCCGGAAATTTATTGTATATATATATACATATATATATATATATATATATATATATATATATATATATATATATATATATTGATTTTTTTAAAATATATATATTTTAAATATACATGTAATGATGACTGGAACGAAACTGCTGCAAGATGGAGGATCATATCCACAAATATAGACACGGATGTATAGGAACACAATATTCAAATTCATAAAGAAATATAACAAGCATAATTTAGCCAGAAACAAAAAGAAAAATATTTTTTTTACTGAGTCTAGCCCTTCATTTTTATTTAAAATAAAAACGATCTCCCCAGCAGAGTCGCCACTTTGAGTGCCGGAAATCGCCCGCGCCCCGCGCGCCCCGCGCACCCTTGGATAGGGGTGCGCGACGTGCGGTGCAGACACCACGCTTTCCATTTCATCCTCCCTTGTGTAAGGGAAGAAGAAATTAAAAATACGGAAAGAGTGCTGTCAAGAAGCGCGTTGAATACGCCTCGGTCACTTCAGTGATTTTTGGTCCGTTATGGGAGCTTTGAGTTTTCTGTATCGGGTTATCCCTTTTTTAGGGCATAACAGGATGCAGAGGAATACATCACACTTTCATTCGCATCTTTCCTTATGTAGGGGAAAATGGAAAGTGCAAGAAAGGATGTTGCGGGCCCCACTATGGATTTTATAAAAATTGCCTTAAGGCTTATTTCGGATCAATATGAGTGCTTTGGGTTTTCTGTATCAAGTTATCCCTTTTTTAGGGGATACCAAGATGCTGGAATACATCATCATTTCATTCTCATTCTCCCTTTTCTAGGGAAAAACGAAAAATAATAAGAAAGGATGTTGCGAGGCCTCACTGTGATCCAAAATGTTTTGACAGAGTCGCCATCTTTATTTTGAGGAGAAAATAAAGAAAAAACCAAAAATAAAACCAGAGAATGCAAAAAATGGGTTCGGAGGCTAAGTTACGAGTTGGGAAGGTGCTAGGCACCCAACTCGCCCTTTCGGTCTCAAAAACAGTTTTTGGCTAAAGTATGTTTTTTGTTATATTTATTCAGCAAATAAATAAAGTATTAAAAGAAAGAAAAGAAAACAAATACATCCATGTCTACATTATTTACGGACTAGCAGCCACCTCCTTCCATTAATTACAAATACACTTAAAAATATTTGGTCATAATAATGGCTCTTTTTAATACTATTTTCTAAATAAATCCGGGCAGCATAACAACTTATATTTTTATATTGGGCCGGATGGAAAATATTTTTTTTATAAAATAACGCCCTTAAAAGCTCACCTTTTAGAGCGTGGCGTGCTCGCTCTGTCCTTCCGGGAGAAGTAGTATTTTTTTTGTTGCTGCTGCCTCGCGGTTCTGGGCAGGTGATCGCTTCCGGTTGTTGCTTCGGGCAACGCCAAGCAAAGCGGAGCAATCGCTTGCGTTTGCTACGTGCTTTGCTACTGGCGAAAATCAGGCTGAACAACTGCTTGTTTCTGACGGATTTGGCATTTTTACTCGGGCAGAGCAACTGCTCTTTTCGAGATTTTTGGACCAGGGAAATAGGGTGGAAACCTAGCTGGGGGGCTAAGGATCACTTTGACCGGTTGGTTTTGTGTTTGGAAGAGTTTTGGTAGAGCTTCGAGACTTTATAGGAGGGGACGCTCACTATTCTTACAACGTAACAACAACGCTGAAAGCTTTGGGCGTTTTTCTGTGTGCTGAAAGCGAACCAGGGGCCTCTTATTTATAGGTTGAGAGAGGGACATCGCTGGGATTTCTGAATTTCACTCTGTGCTTCACCAGCTTGTACCGCGTGCTTGAGAATTTATGCAATACGTTAACTCACGGGGCACTGTAGAGGCTCATGGCGCGGGAACCATGCATCTTGGGCGCCGTGCCAAGATCCCTTATTGGCCGCGCCTGCCTTCCATTCTCAGCTTTTTTTTGCCACTTTTGGCCCCTGCATTTTACTGTTTTGCGCATCCTGCTTTGTCTTTTGCATTTTTAAACCCTATAACTTGACATTGGTTAAGTTTTAACAGGTCTTGATATCGCATGTCAAAGTTACGTATCAGGGGTACGAAATTGGGGTGTCTACACCCCGTCTTTTGGGTTTGAGTCCTGTCGTTGGGTTTCCTTTTCCTCATCTGCTCCAATTCACCCTCGCTGCTGCTCCAATCGCCTTCTCCCACTCCTCAACCCCTCAATCCAACCTAACTTTCCCCCTTTAACAAAGCCACTGCCCTTCCCCCACAAACCGGATTTACAGAGAGCTTTTCCCTGTCTTTTGGGTTTGAGTCCCGTCATTGGGTTTTCTTTTCCTCATCTACTCTAATTCGCCCCCGCCGCTGCTCCAATCGCCTTCTCCCACTCCTCAACCCCTCCATCCGGCCTCACTTTCTCCCTTTACCAAACCCATTTCCCTTCCCTCACAAACCGAATTTACAGAGAGCTTCTCCCCGTCTTTTGGGTTTGAGTCCCGTCGTTGGGTTTCAACAGAGAATTTCTATTTGACCGTAATTATCTTTCCCCTTATCTTGTAGTCGCTCCTCTCATCGTGTCTCCCCGCCGCCAAATTGTAAGTTTCTCTTTCTTCTTCTCATCTAGTTTATGAATTTATTTGTGATTTTTAGTATCTGATGGGAATCAAGCACTTCAACTAAAAGATTTGGTCTTGTTGTTTCTGTCAGTAGCACAAAATGAGACTGTCAGACTTTTAGGCAAAATATCTTTGTGATTTTAAGTGATTTTTGGTTGTTCATTTGTGATTAGGCAGTTTTTTAGGCATAGAAATTTCAACAAACCCAGTTCCATTCAACAGGAGAGGAATTATGGATTGTTTGTCTCTTAATCAATTTTATTGGGTTGTGAACTGTTTGATATTATGGATTCTATGTCTCTTAACCATTTTTTTTAGGCATAGAAATTTCAACAAACCCAGTTCCATTCAACATGAGAGAAATAATTTTTTTTTTAATATTATGGAACTGTTTGATATTATGGATTGTATTATGGAAATGTTCCTCCTAGATCAATTGAATTGAATACCTTTAGTGTGTGTTGTGTTGTGTTGTTTTTGTGTGTTTGTGTTAGGGTGGGTCAGTTGCCTGGGCAAGGGGGAATGGAGGGGGGAAGTGTTTTTTGCTTTTGAGTTGGGATCTGGAATAGAAATGTCAACAAACCCAATTCCAATTCTTAAAGGTTTGAGTCACTGATTAACCATGGAAATGACTAAATTAGAATTCATTTGCAATTTCATGGTCTACAATTTCCACATTTTGAATATTGAGTAAATAGTTAGAAAATTATAAATCCAAGATCACATGGAATTAGGCGAAAAGATAATACTTGCGGTTGATATTATGGGTTGTGAACTATTTGATATTTTGCTCTATTTGTTGTTCAACAATTTCTTTTTCAACAATTTTTGTATGGTGGGGTTATTGCAGTCATCTTTGATCGAGGTTGTTCCTGCCATCCACCGAAATCGAGCACTGCCAGTTGCATTGGTGAGTTTCAAGTCATCTTTTGCCCTATTTGTTGTTCAACAATTTTGCTCTATTTGCTGTTCAACAATTTCTTTTTACACCTTAATTTTTGTTATTCTGTTAAACAATTTCTTTTTCATTATGGCATGCATGGTGGGGTTAGGCTGTTCAAGTGAAGGCACGATTATTGGACGCCCCTACTTTGTTTCTCTTCGAAATCGAACACTACCCTCTCCACCCAGTCGACATTTACAGGAGCTTTGCATTCTCAGTCCCCCTTAGGTACGATTATTGTTTGTTTGCAGCATGTTTAGTTCAAACAGGTTAACTTTGGAAGGGAGTTAACTGTTAGTGTTCATTAATATGTATGTTATGTTAGCTTTACTGCAACAAAAAAACTTCGATTCAGTTTCATGGATTCCCTTTTGCAAGCCAAATAATCCAAACTCAACTATACCCAAGGCAGGTAAATCAGAAATCAGAAACTATAATGTCTTTCTTAATTATCTCTGATGTTAGTCTTGGTTGTCCACAGCTCTATGTTTGTTATTGATTTGACATGATGATGGGTGGTATCCTTAATTTGCACATTTAGTGGTCTATGTAGTATGGTTCAATTTGCCTCCAAAGTCTGACCCCCCCGGTTATATCCTCCCTCTCCAGTTTCGGCAGGTCCAAAGATCACCGAGTCTAGAGAATTAAGAAATTACAAAGGTAAGAGTTAAGTTGATTATTAAGACTGCCATTATAGTTAAAATGCTTATTATAGAACCCGCCAAAAATAAAGCAGCAAATGAACATAAAGCAGAAAAGGAAAAGATTACAACAGGTACACCATACACAGTCATTTTTATTAGAATAGTAACAATGCAGGATAATCCAGCAGCTACCTCCCAATTAAATGAACTGAATCAAAAACAAGATCCTAAACTCATGTCTAAAATAGCATGATTCATCAAGCTCAACACCAACCAACCAATAAAATAAAAGGCTGCTATATCCTTAAATGAAGATACAAAAATGTATCTTGCCAAGCTGTAGTGCCCTGTTTGGTTGGCAATCTCAAAATTGCCGTTTATTCTTTTTTTATCAGTAAATTTATAAAGATCACTGTAAACTGTTTCATTTTGTTCTTGAAAACTTCATTCTTCAATGACTAAAAACCCTCACCTAATTTTGGAAATTTTTTATCCACAATAAAATAAAATAAAATGTTTTCAGATGTTTGTCCTGCACTCAAGTAGGATAATTAGGATATCACAAGTTAGAGGTTAATACATCTTTCTTTTAGATATAAATGTTCACTTTGCTTCATTTCTTAAGAAAAATGATTCTTGGAATAATTGGTTTCTCAATTTCGTTTTGAGAATGGAAATTTTGAGAAATCATGGTGAAACTCTCTTGGAAACCCGGGGGGGGGGGGTTCTTTTTTAATGATTAATTTATTTTTGGCTGAGTTATTTGAGAATGTGAAAATTGATTGCCTTTATAATTATTAGTTAATAGAAAGATGGAACTGTTTTTTTTTTCATTCGTTTCCATAGACCAGTAATCATTTGTTGGCTGGAGGTGTGGGAGTGATACTGACTGTACTGACTTTGCTCTACGAAGGGGCGAGTTAACTTGCTTAGGCACTACTAACAAATGGGTAATTCATGCACGAGATGAAAGGGGCATATTTATAGACATCTGTTCAATTGTATATGATTTATGATTTAATCTGCTCCTATTTTGGCTGTGTTGCTTCAGTTCCTGTAAGGTTTTTATTCTTCAGTTTCTGTGTGTTTCATCGCTTTTTCAGGTTTTTATTTCTTTAGTTCTTTTCCCTCTATGTGTTCCTGCCACCGCTGAAATCGAGCACTGCCGGAACTACATTGGTAAGTTTCAAGTCTTTGAAGTTTATTTTTCCATAGGCCACCTTTATCAACAACATCAAGGGCTAGGATTTCATTAAGCTCTGCAATGAGTTGTTGCACCTGCATATTTCAATATGCAACATCACTAACTCAAACTTGCTAGCAGCTTTATCTATGTCACCATATATGCTCTTTGAAGATACATTTTATCACTTACTCTGATACGAGTTTTGGCTTCATTTTATCACGTATGTTTTGTACAAAGAATGTATACCTCTGGAATGAAATCAATCAGGCCTTCTGGAAGGAGAACTACACCATAACTATATCCAAGTTGTGCACGTCTGCAAATTATATCTGTAATATAATCTGTAACACTCTTAAGTGTCTGCTTTTGAGCAGCAACCTACAGCAAGATGAAACAAACAAACAACTTAACTATTTTTTTTTTAAATGCTAGGCCACAATGGGATTTCCAAACTAATGAACGGTTTTCAAAGCCCATGAAAAAATATTTAATTTCTTTAAAATCTTATTACATTAAAGGTTCAAAGAGAGTGTATATAAAAATCACAACAAACACCAGAATACTTAAGCCAGGTTAAAAGAATTTGCAGAAAACACCTTAGACTAGACACGCTAAATAGCCAACCAGACCTTTTTGGTATAGACAATACAATGCTTATAGGCAATCAGGTAGCCAACCCACCCCCCAATGCAAATAAATTTCAACATATTAGCTTCAATAACCAATCCAACTCATATAGGATAACAACATAATCCAGGAAAGGTATGCTTACATAACTTCTTTCATTGAAGCAACTGCAAGATCATTTCAAAAGCAAGTGCACAAAAATATCAATGTATAAATCATAACAAATTATCCAGACATAATGGAACTAAGCAATAAGTTTATTCCCTTTAAATTACTAAATATTCAGGGCATAATGTCCAATAAAATATGTCCTGCAAGAGATCTAGGTCAGCAATGTTTCAAGTCTTTTAAAGATAATGATGATTTTTCGTCCCCGACTTGAAGCCATGTAAATTATAACGAAAGAAAGAGTTTTTTGGATTTTAGGTCCTCTTATATGTCTTTAATTTGTTTGGTTTTTGTTTCTTCAGTTCTTTTCCCTCTACATGTTCCTGCCACCGTTGAAATCGAGCACTGCCGGAACTGTATTGGTAAGTTTCAAGTCTTTGAAAGATAATTATGATAATCCTATGCAAATGAGTATTTTTCTTTTGTAGTTCAAAAATTGAATTGGGTTTTGTGGATTTTTTTAATGTTTTTTTTCTGCAACTTACTTATTTACTTATATTATTTTTTATTGTTTGCTACCTCTTTGGGCAAAGGTAAACTGTATGAATTTTGTTGAATGCACCAACATTTTTCTTTTGAGTTTTAGTGAACACATGCTTTGTCTTTTACCACCACTTTAGTTTTTATCACAACATGTGTTCTGATAAAGAGTTTTAATAATTTTATCACGGCCTGTGTTCTGATCTAGAATAATTTTAAAGTACTTGAGAAACGAGAAACTGTTTATTCTTGACCAACATTTGTCTTTTGAAAGATTTTATGATTTTGCGAGTTATCTAAGCTGTGTATTTGTAAAGAAAACTCAAAGGAAAACTGATATGGGTATTTGTTTTCTTGGTGCATAAGCTGGATCTTTTCTTTGCAAGTTGAAGGAAGTATGTCATGGCACGAAAGCTTCAATTTCTTTCTTTTAATGTACATTGTAGTTTAGTTTGGTTATTATAATTGATTTTGTAGTAACTGTGTTATTTTTTTATCACTAAACTGTTTTGACAAGTGTGTGTCGTACTATCTATATCGAGTATTAGCTTTTTTATTGAAAGAGACTACAATCAAAAGGCTAAAGATTTTGAAACTATATGCTCAATTGGTTACTAATTTGGAAAGTTTGTCTTTTGAGCTAGAATTTATTAGTTGTCTTGACATGTTTTTGGCAGTAATTCAGTAGGCTTATAACTGATTAATGCTAACTTTGATAGTTGAAACTTAAGTGTTAGTAATTGGGCTTGTGGCCCGATTATTTACTTCCGCCCACATGGAATATATATTTATATTATTATTGGTTAATTAGTTTCCTAATCCGAATGGATTTGGGATTGACTTAACTTAACCTACAAGAAATAGGGTTTCTTGATAATAATATAAATAGGACAACTAAAGGGATAAAACCCTAGATAGTTACACGCCTAAAGAGAAGAAAACGTCTTCTCTCTGTGGCCGCCCCCCTCTCTCTCTCCTAATTCTATCTCACCAAAATACTCCCGCTAGCTTAACCATCAAGAGGCTTGGATTTGCGGTGTGAATCAGTATTGATATTCATGCTACGTGATATCAATCCGACGAGAAAGAATTGCAGGATCGTTGATCGTGACATACGAAGATCGTAGCTCAAGCAGAAAATCTTCCGCTTCGCTTAAGGTTCAAGTTCGCACGAGGTAACTCATGATTACTTGTAGATAACGAACTTGTGTGATATATGTTTAGATATATCCTTCATTGGTATCAGAGCCTATATGCTTGATTGCTCGTATCGTTATGCCATGAATTGCATGCTTTTGTTTTGGGTTTAATTAAAAGTTTTACCCGATTACGAACCAAATGAGTTTTATTATTTTATGTGTAAAACTTTTTTATTTTCGAGAAAAATTTATATGTCTGAGTTCCCTATGACGAGGCGAACAACATACTAAATTCTCGTTGAATTTCGTTGGGTATTTTTCAAAATATCGCAAACCCAAGTTTTGTTGAAAATTGATTTTTCCGAAACTTTGCATGTTGTTTTGACCTGTTTATGTTCTATAAAACCATGGTTATATGGTCTGTACTTGTACTACTCCGCGAGGGCTTTCCAACGACATATTATCTGCTTAATTTGGACTTAAAATGAACGTTTTATGGCCTCACAAAGTTGGCTCGCGGATCACGTTCGCGAATCGATTTTTAGGGTTAAAAAATTGACGTCAAAAGACCCCCACTCTCGGCCTCGATGTACGTGCCTTTTGTGGCACTCCTTTCGATGTAAAAAGTATATAACTGGAAAGTACTCAATGAGACGAATCCAACGCCACCGTCCGTGACCTCATCGAAGCACCGGAAGGCGGCGCGTGGATCCCACTCTCCGGCTGGGCGCATGGGAGACGACTAAGAAAAAGACCAGTCAACTGTTGACTGGTCAACGGTCAAACTGTTGACTGATGATGTGTCATGCCATGTCACCTGCCACATCTGCCACGTAAGCAGTGGGACCCACCCCAGTGACTCAGTTTTGATGATGTCATCATCGGTGGCGGTGGCGTCGGCCACGCCACGCCACGTGTCGGCTCGGTCGGCTCTCTTGGAAGCCCACACGCGCAGGTGGCGCGTGCGGCGTTTTTGGACCTCCATTTTTGAAACGACCGGCGCGTCTGGATGTGTTTTGGCCTTCTGAGTCCAATGGTGGCCTCTGTTTTGATCAATTCAGCCTCATGGAAATATTTGTTTTTGTTTTTTCAGTGTATAAAAACATGTTTTTTGATTTTTTTAAAATTCATAAATAATATCAAGGGGTTGTTTTGTCATTCTGTGACTGTTTAGGGTTATTTGGGACAGTTCTAAAGTTTTTTTAAAATTCTTTGTGAATTTTAAACTATTTTTAAGTCATTTTTGCTTATTTAATTATCGTTTTGGGCTCTAAAATTACGATTGGGACTATACGAGACCCAATAATTTTATTTTCAGTAGTGAAAATATTTATGTACATGATATGTGCTTAATGGATTTGTTCTATCTTATTTCTTTTATTTAAATTGTCAATTTATGAATATTTTCACGTTGTACATACTTTGGTTGTGATTACGAGCCTCACGGATTTTTCGTCCTTACGTGTATGATGTGATTATATTTTATAATTGATTTTTTAGAATAAAAGTGAATCAAAATATATATATGCTTATGTCTTATTTTTGCAATAAATTGTAGTGAAATGACTTCTAAGAATGTAATCACTGACCTTAACAAGGGTGAGAAATTAGATGGCACCAACTAAAGTGTTTGGCAAAGGAAAATCACATATTTGCTAAATGAGCAAGAGGTTCTGGACAACCTAGATACTGTGATGGTAGAATCAGAGATGGGTAATTTGACCATCACCCAACATCGCCAGAAAATGTAGGAATTCTTTAAATGGAAAAAGAAAGATCGATGTGCACACTTTACTATGCTGAGTAGCATGCATAATGATCTGATTGGCGAATTTGAGGATTGCTTGACTGCAAAACAAATGTGGGACGACATTAAGCGCATTTATGGGAATACTTCTGCTACAAAGTTGAAGACTTTGACTTACAAGTTTGAAAGCTGTAAGATTGACCAGAAACGTAACATTCTTGAACAACTACGCGAGATGTCCGAAATGATTCGTGATCTTAAGGCTGCTGGTTCTATCTTATCTGATGAACAGCAAGTTCAAGCGGTGATTCATTCACTGCCTGACTCTTGGAGTGGTTTGAGATGTATCTTGACTCATACAAACTCCATTCAGACTTTTGCAGATGTATCTCGCCATGTTGAGCTTGAGGCTGAGTGTCATGAAGCGAATCGCGCGATAAGTGTTGCGACTCGTGATCTTGCTCTTGTTTCCCTTAAGGGTCCGCGCAAGCCACACGGGCAACGCAAGAAACAAACTAAAGGTAAGACGACTCAGAATTTGGGCCCCAAAAGTGACAAGATTGCTAAACGCGAAGAGGAAAAAAGAATATTGCTAAGGAGAAGTGCTACAACTGTGGTGCCTTGGGTCATTTTGCTCGGACTTGTCCTGAGCCCAAGAAGGTATCCCTTAATCCTATCTTCATGCAAAGTTGTGTTTGCTCTCATGTTTTATTAGCTGACTCTCTCCCTATGTGGATTGTAGACTCAGGCTCAACCAATCATGTGACGAGGTATCGAGAAGGATTTGTAGATTATCGAAAAGTTCCTGCGGGTACAAGAAGAATTTTCATGGGAAACAGTTCGTCTGTTGAAGTCAAAGGAGTTGGCTCATACCAACTTCAATTGCGGATTGGATGCACATTGACTCTTCATGAAGTTCTTTGTGCACCTGGAATTCGACATAATCTATTATCAGTAGTACAATTGCTATGACATGGATATTCTTTTAATTTTAGTGATGCTCACTTGGATATTTGTTTTGGTGATGAGATTTTGGGACATGGTTTTTTGTCAGATAATTTCTTTAAATTAGATTTGTTGGATTCCCATAATTCTTCCGTTAATTCTTCTTCTTGTATGGTTTATGATGATTCTAATTATGAGTTATGGCATGCTAGACTTGGACATATATGAAAAGATAGATGACTAGATTGGCTAGAAGGCCTATTGGGTCTCTCAAAGAAAGTCAACCTACCCTTGTGTGAATCTTGTTTGGCAGGAAAAGCTTGCCGAAAGCCTTTTGGTAAGGCAAAAAGAGCCACACATCCATTAGAGTTAGTCCATTCAGACATTTGCGGACCAATGAATGTTAAGGCACGTCATGGGGCCTACTACTTTCTCACTTTTATCGATGACTACACACGATATGGTTATGTTTACCTTATTTCTCACCGCGATGAAGCTCTCAAGTGTTTTGAGCGCTTTCTCGCAGAGGTTGAGAATCAAAAGGATAAAAGCTTAAAAACTTTTAGAACTGACCGGGGCCGTGAATATTTATCCGATCAATTTAAAGAATTGTATGAGAAAAAGGGAATACACCGATAGTTGACAATTCCTAGAACTCTGCAACAAAATGGTGTTGCAGAACGAATGAATCGAACATTGTTGGAAATTGTTAGGTCGATGATGGCACAGGACAACCTCCCAATTTCGTTTTGGGGGGATGCGCTAATGACTGCCTCTTACATACTTAACTGATTGCCTTCTAAGTCAGTTCCCACAACCCCTTATGAACTTTGGAAAGGTGAGAAGCCTAAATTAGGGAATCTTCATCCTTGGGGTTGTGCAGGTTATGTCCATAGTACCTCCAATAAGTTTGGAAAACTAGGCCCTAGAGGAAACAAGTGTGTTTTCATAAGGTATTCAGATACCTCAAAGGGTTATGTTATGTACGTTGGAAAACCTGACGTAGGAATGACTGAATCAGAATCGCGCAATGTTGATTTCATTGAGAATGATTTCTCACAGATAGGTGAAGTTAAGAAAGACTTTGAACTTTTTGAGATGGAAGAAGAACATATGACATCTTTTGGCGAAGGTGGGGAATTGCCTCAACCTAATCCTACGGTACAACATGAGGTTGAGCCTATGGAAGTCGCCAATGAGGGTCAATGTGATCTTCATCCGAGTGGGAGTACGGATTCTAATGGGAGTCCGATACTAGAGCGAAGAAGTAAACGCGGAAATATACCTCGTCGTCGATTCGCGATCGAAGATGAATCTTTCTTAACTACTTCTTACAATTCTAGTGAGTCTACATCGTTCAAAGAAGCTCTTTCTTTACCTACAAATAATGAATGGATGACTGCAATGGAAGATAAAATTTCCTCTATGAATAAGAATCAGGTTTAGGAGTTAGTTGATCTTCCGCAAGGTCGCAAGACTATTGGAAATAAATGGGTTTTCAAAGTCAAGCGAAATGCAGATGGATCAATTGACAAATATAAGGCACGTCTTGTGGCGAAAGGCTTTACCCAAAGAGAGGGTTTAGACTATGAGGAGACATTCTCCCCTATGGTGAGAATTTCCTCTGTTCGCCTAATCCTAGCGATAGTAGCGCACATGGATCTAGAACTTATCAGATGGATGTTAAAACTGCTTTTCTCAATGGAGAACTAGATGAAGAGATCTATATGCCTCAACCAGAGGGTTTTGAAGTCAAGGGACAAGAGCGCAAAGTGTGCCGACTCAAACGTTCTATCTATAGTCTCAAACAATCATCTAGATAGTGGTACATTCGCTTTCATCAAGCGATAACCTCAATTGGCTTTGTGATGATTGAGGAAGATCACTGTGTGTATGTGAAACGATCTAAGAAAAAGATCTTGATTCTGTCATTATATGTTGATGACATCCTACTAGCTGGGAATGATATGGAGATGATAAATGCTACTAAATAGTGGTTGTCTGCGCTTTTCGATATGACAGACTTGGGTGAAGCAAGCTATGTGCTTGGAGTAAAAGTCATTAGGGATCGTTCGAAAAGATTTCTCGATTTGTCTCAAGAGACTTGCATTAAGAAAGTTATCAAACGATTTGGCATGACTAACTCAAAACTCGTTGTCACTCCAATGGAAAAAGGATGTGTCCTTAGTACAAACCAATGCCCTAATAATGAAGAAGAGAAGAAAAGAATGTCTACGACTCCATATGCGAATGCGGTAGGAAGCCTGATGTATGCTATGGTGTGTACTCGGCCTGGCCTATGCTTTGTAGTTGGGATGTTGAGTCAATTCCAAAGTAATCCTGGACCTCAACACTGGATGGCAGTGAAGAGGGTTCTGCGTTACTTGGTGGGAACCACAAATTTAACCCTATGTTACCAAGGTGAGGATTTGAGCTCGAAAGGTTTCACTGACGCGGATTGGGTTGGAGATGTAGATGGTTATAAATCTACTTCGGGCTACGCTTTCCTCCTTAGTGGTGGAGCTATCTCTTGGAGTAGCAAGCGACAAACTAGCACCGCCTTATCAACGATGGAGTCAAAGTACATGGCTTGCTCAGCTGCGGTTCAAGAAGCTGTGTGGTTGAGGAGTTTTCTTCAACATCTTGATGTCACGACGCATGCAGATCGTCCTGTAGTCATTGCTTGTGATAGCATGGCTGCTTTCGGTTACACTAAAGATCTCAAGTATCATGGGAAGACGAAACACATTAACATCAAGTATCATTTCACTAGAGACATGATTGCAGAAAAGAAAGTTGTTCTAGAATATATTCCTACCAGAAGCATGTTGGCTGACCCTATGACTAAGCCTTTAGCTAGAGAGATATTTCAGGATCATATGTTGGGTCTAGGGCTTCGTAGGATTTGACATATATTCTGAGAGCACTTTTGTTGACATTTGATTATTATTTTTCATTATCATTTGAATAAATTGCAGTTTCATTTTATTCCTTTTATATGTTAATTGGATATTTTAATATGAAATTGCGTAGAATATATATTTTGATTAAAAAGATGTCGTGGATATTGAATTGACATTCTCACACGGGTAATTCACCTTGTCACTAGGTGGGCGAGCAAGTTAAGATAGTAAAAGTCTTTAGCACCTACGAAAGGGGGTACGCAAATGACATTACATTTATCGCCTTGGCATACGGCCGAGATGAGACTTTTTATAAAGGTCGACTTTATATCCCAAGGAAAAGTCCGAATGTGAGATCTTAAAAGGAACACTAGAAGAGTGACTACTTTTAAGTACTCAGGTTAGACGCTAGAAGGGCGGCTAGACTAAGGTTCATATGACGTTTAAGCATGACATGCCTAATTCATGTGGAAGTTCCGTCATAGCATACACTTCATACTGTATGTGACTATAATGCGACTTAAAAAAGTGATTGAATGATCCCTGCTTCATCAATGTGTAAGTTCTAGTGATCAAATTCAGGTCACGATTATACCCTATGTGACTCATAACTATATCGTGAACTTGAACGTTGATGATGCTACTTTGGCATGCCGACCAACGGGCTATGCACATACAGTCCTACGGAGCATTGCTGGGAAAGCAGTTAATCAAGAGTGATTGATATGAGTGTCTAAGGAAGATAGTATGATATGCATCTCTATTTTTGTGTTTCAATGTCATGGCGATCATATTGAACATACGGTTCAAGAGATTGATCTTGATACACAAACATTTTGAGTTTTAAGCACCGCTCTTGAGGGATTGAGGATGCTTAAATTGATGCATATATACAGTGTGGGTATAGACGAGTTTTGTTTTCTAACGAGGACGTTCTATGCCGGTCAGATGGTGATTTGGTATAGCGCTCCACCCTTTATCTTTCTCGTCATGTCGCACGCTTCACTTCCAGTATGAAGAGGCAGTGTTTAACGGGTTTTGATGATACAATGTGATTAGAGAGGTGAGTCCATGTGTGCGAGTGGGAGATGTTAGTAATTGGGCTTGTGGTCCGATTATTTACTTCCTCCCACATGTAATATATATTTATATTATTATTGGTTAATTAGTTTCCTAATCCGAATGGGTTTGGGATTGACTTAACTTAACCTACAAGAAATAGGGTTTCTTGGTAATAATATAAATAGGACAACTAAAGGGATAAAACCCTAGATGGTTACATGCCTAAAGAGAAGAAAACGTCTTCTCTCTGTGGCCGCCCCTCTCTCTCTCCTAATTCAATCTCACCAAAATACTCCCTCTAGCCTAACCATCAAGAGGCTTGGATTTGCGGTGTGAACCAGTATTGATATTCGTGCTACGTGATATCAATCCGACGAGAAAGAATTGCAGGATCGTTGATCGTGACATACGAAGATCGTAGCTCAAGCAGAAAGTCTTCCGTTTCGCTCAAGGTTCAAGTTCGCACGAGGTAACTCATGATTACTTGTAGATAACGAACTTGTGTCATATATGTTTAGATATATCCTTCATTAAGGTTGTAGAACATGATTAAATTTCTCTTCTCTTCTTCAACAACAATCATCCAAAAGCCAAAGAGATTATTTGTGGTTCAAGCAAAGGGGAATTCAGCAACCCATTTCTAAACTGTTTATAGACAAAGATCTAGAATAATTTTAAAGCACTTGAGAATAATTTTCAGTTTTTTGTTTCTTCAGTTCTTTTAAAATCTATAGTACTGCTGCTGCCACTTCTTTTTTTGAGAACCCATGTAACAAATTTTTCAATGTGCCAATCTCGCAACGCATCCCCAGTCCAATTCTCCGCTGCCAAAATTAATGAAATCAATCCGCCCTCAACCTTTGTGCTTCTTCTCGAGACTTCGCCCCCACCGTTGCTGGAATCTGTGAGTTTCTATCTCTTTATGTTTTTGTTTCTGTTCGACATGACAGAATTTCAGGAGAAATAGATTGGATCTGACATAGCGAGAGAATACCATCATATTATATAAACATATAGAATGGATTGGATCTGGAAAAAAATTATCTCATGAACTCATTCAATTGAAGCAGATGATATGTTTCCAAACTAAGCTGTAGGTGCCCAAAACTATCCATTATATATACTTGAGGAAAATCCATATATATGCTTAATTATTTAGTGATTTGAATGACCCGAAAGCAGTATATTATTCAATCTTTTGGCCAATTGTCAACTATCCAGTTTAACCTTTTCTGAATAAGTAATTATCTTTAGTTTTTATTGTGTATATTGCTCCATCTAGATTCATCTAACCATCTTACAATATGATCTGTACTCCTTCCAGCCCTTGGGTCACCAAGGTTTGAAATTTGGTTCCTTACAATATGACCTGACACAGCGAGAGAATACCATCATACTATTTTATTTGCACGCAATGATGATGTTAATAATATAAATGTTGAAGCATTGAAGATATTCCCGAAAATGTCATTAGTTATCTATCAGCAGACAAAAACGTGGAAGATGATACGAGTGATCCGATCATGGTAAATCGATTCCCAATAGAATATTTGAACTATTTGAATCCTCCTGGTCTCCCCCCTTCAGACCTGCAATTGAAAATCGGTTGTCCAGTTATTTTGATCAGGAATCTTGTCCCAAAGGATGGTCTCTGCAATGAAACAAGACTAAGGGTAGTAAGATGTGCACAACGGATTATTGAAGCCGAAATATTAACTGGAGATAAAGCTGGAAATTTGGTATTTATACCAAGAATTTCTCTTACCCCTTCTGCTTCTAAGCTTACCATTCCTATTACAAGACGACAATTTCCAATTAGGTTGGCGTTTGCAATGACTATAAATAAATCACAAGGCCAATTGGTTAAATTTGTCGGCATTGATCTTCGTACCCCAGTGTTTACTCATGGTCAATTATACGTAGCACTTTCCCGATGTACTACATTCGGTAGGAAAACAATTATCTTACCATCACAAGAAGAAACTTCGACAACAAATATAGTTTATCCTGAAGTTCTTCTATAGTGCTTCTACCACATGTATAAATCCCTATAATTTCCAACTATAAAATTAAAATGTTGTCGTTTAATACACTGTTACATCAAAATCATTTTGTACGATTATATAGTTTTTATCTAACACATACATAGTATCAAATAGGGCAATGCAACTCCATTTGACACTCCACCTGCATCTCCAACTCCCACTGCACCTAATTGTTATGATTCTGATTTTGTAGAGGAATTTGTAAGCACTCAACGCATGTTTAGATAAGTGTTAATAATTACATATAATACAAATTTTACAATTACATAATTTTTATCTCATACATTGTTCCAAAATAAGTTCCAGCAACCCCACCTGCAACTCCACCTACAACTCTGACACCCCCTCCTCCTCCATCTCAAATACTATTGTACGATGATATGTGGGATGATTCGAATTTTGTAAATGAGGCGGTATGTTTTTTTTAATATTTTAATTAATTAATCATTTTTATGCATAAAATATAGTTAAATTAATATGTCTGAATCTTTTTTGTCTCACGTGTAGATGGAAATACTGGACAGGTTATTGCATCTCGCGTTTCAAAACCAGAAATTGTTGTGAAACAAGAGTCTCTAGAAGAAAATTAAGTAGTGATATAATTATGGATACACAAGGTTTACCTTCAATTTAAAATTCTTAGTTTTTATTTGTTGTTAGTATTTCCTTTTCGAGGTCAAGTTCCTCCGTCCTCCCTCCTATAAGGGCAAAGCTAGTTGTCCCCCTCAAGTTTGTAATATTATTTCTATTAATAAAATATACCAAGGTACCACCCCTATTTCCCTAAAAAAATATCAAAGTAACTTTAGATTTTTATTCAATTGTGGATGATCATATTGTTTTAATTGGTTACCAAGATATGTAAATTTTAAATTGTTTATTATATTGATTAATTTGAAAACTAACACTGTCTCATACTGATATCGTCTCATACTGACGCCGTGCCATAGACACGAGCACAGAATCTAGTATATATATAAAGTTAGTGAGATGTATTAGGGTATTAGTATTAGTATTTATAATTTTTTCTATTGTCAATAGTATAAGGTTTATATATAAAATCTTTTACAACTAACATTACTTCTAACTAATGTGAGAAAAAACTCTTCAAGGTGGGACATTACTTTTAATGACTCAATTCTAACACCATACTTTAAGCCTTCATATCTTATTCATCCAAAACTTGATTTAGACAAATAAATATATCATTCTGATGCTCTTGCCGAGTAGAACACATTTGCACAATTTTTTTTCCAACAAACAAATGATACGTAATGAAATTCGTGCCTCAAGTTACATAATTTCGTTATCTAAAAACACTAATTTTTTAACATGTAATATACTTTAAGTCTTGGGATAAGTGTACCATTAGTCCCTGAACTTTGGCCGAAGCCATCATTAGTCTTCCAACTTCAAAAAGTTTCACCACTGACCCAAGTAGGCCTTTTTTGCTCATAGGAGGTCCCTAGCCCTAACGCCGTTAGTTTATTTCCGTTAAGTGAACATGTGCCACTCACATGCACAAAATAAGAGGGCAAAGTGAAAATTTTAATACCATCATCTCCAAATTGAAAATTTTAATACCATCATCACATGCCCTTTCCGTTCTACCCTTGCCTCTGTGCGTCATCTCTCTCCAGCCATTGCCACCATCAGTCACGCCGGCGTCTTCCCAAAACTGCCATTCCACCATGATTTGCGTCTCCATTCCATTCCTCCACCATCTCCCGCCACCACCATAACCCAAGCACTAACCCTTTCAAGCAGAGCTCGATCATCAATCACGCCGGAGCCACATATCATCCAACCAGTCTGCTGCCCTCCAAGCCCTCGCAACTCAATTCCGGCATAGCAGCACATGGTCGTTCTTGCTTGTCTATTCGATGTCGCTGTAGATTCAAAACTATCGTTTCCAAACTTCGGTTCTCGAATTTCTGCAACCCACTTGCCCCAAGTCCTCTGTCGAACTCCCCTGTACGTACACCCTAAATTATCGGGGCATCCTGTTGGGCATACAACCCTTTTTCGATCCTTTACCAGGAGTATTTCTCTTCCTTTTAGGTCCATGTACGATAGAATGAATTTGTTGGTTTTGGTTGTAATCTATCCACTTGACCAGAGTTTCTTCGATAGATGCGCTTTTGGTTCGCCTCTGCTCTCCCAAATTTTACGTCACGAAAATTACACATTACCATTTGCTAGGTTTAGTTCAAGAATTTAAGCACTACTGCCTTCGATTCCGGCCTACAACATTCCGGCAAGCATCCATGGTCGTTCCAGCAACCCATTTCTCAAACCTTGAATGAGAATGAAAAAACAGTGTTGAAATCAAGGGGATTAAAAAATCCTAACTCATTTTGGGTCTAACAGAGTGGCATAACAGATTAGCAAGTGGAAGTTCAATGTTCAAAATTCCAAATGCTATTCCTGGACAGATCCTTCTTCTAGCTCCAAACGGAATGAACTCAAAATTTGTCCTTTTGAAATCAACAGAAGATCTAGAAAATCATTCCGATTCAAAGCACTCGGCATTTACCCAATATTTTGGATCTCTTCCTATTGCCCACGCATTGATCATTGCTTTGGTTTTGATGGGAACATCGTATCCGCTCAACTCGCATCTTTCTATTGCTTCTCTTGGAACTAACCCTGGCACCGGCGGGTGAAGTCTTAGAGTTTCTTTAATTACACATTTCATATAATGAAATTCTGGAAGGTCAGTCTCTTCGATTTTGCCCTTTGCTCTGAAGACCTGTCTCACTTCAGCTTGAGCTTTATCGATGATTCTTGGGTTTCTAAGCATCTCCGACATTGCCCATTCCATAACTGTTGACGAAGTTTCGGTGCTGGTCGTGAAGATCTCCTAATTATAATTGAAGTAGAAATTAATGAGCTTTCGTCAATAGTTTTCGAACGTTTTTTCAGTACAAACAGTGTTGATATAATTATCCAACAGACACACACACATTCAAAATTTTCACATCAAATTGGAGAAGATGATATTAAAATTTTCACATTGTCCCCTTATTTTGATGATGTTATACATAACCCCCTTATTTTGTGCATGTGAGTGGCACATGCTCACTTAACGGAAATAAACTAACGGCGTTAGGGCTAGGGACATCCTATGAGCAAAAAAGGCCTACTTAGGTCAGTGGTGAAACTTTTTGAAGTTGGGGGACTGATGATGGCTTTGGCCAAAGTTCAAGGACTAATGGTACACTTATCCCTTAAGTCTTTGTATCTTATTCATCAAAAACTTGATTTGAACAAATAAATATATCATTTCGATGCTCTCACGAAGTAGAATACATTTGTGTAATTACATTCGCCAACAAGCAAATGACACGTAAAGAAATTCGTGCCTCAAGTTACATAATTTTTTTTTTACTAAAAACACTAATTTTTTTCAACAATAGAAGACATATATCCTACATTGATTAGAAATTAATGTTGATTTTAAAAATACTATTATTAAGTATCAATAGAAGAGATATCATACATTGGTTGGAAAGTGATGTTGGTTTTCAAAGTCATTTGATAAAAGACTTCTACCATTATTACCAATAGAAGATGTAAATCTCACATTGGTTAGAAAATGATGTTGATTTTAAATTATTTTATATTATTACAAATAAAAGAGATATATAACACATTGTTTAAAAAGAAAAGGTAAGATTTTAAAGCTTTTAAACTAAAGACTTTTACTTTTACAAGAAATGTATCTCACATTTGTTATAAAATATTTTACTATTATTACCAATAGAAGAGATGTATCTCACATTTGTTAGAAATTGATATTGTTTTAAAAATACTATTATTTATTACCAATGGAAGAGATGTATGATTCATTGATTAGAAAGTGATATTAGTTTTCAAAGTCTTTTGATAAAAGACTTCTACCATTATTACCAATAGAAGATGTATATCTTACATTGGTTAAAAAATGATGTTGATTTTAAATTATTTTAGATTATATAAAAAACTTTTACTATTATTAGTAATAGAATAAATATATCACACATTTGTTACAAATTGATGTTAGTTTTAAATTACTATTTGTTACCAATAAAAAAATAAATCTTACATTGGTTAAAAAGTAATATTTATTTTAATAAGCCTTTAAATGAAAAAAAAAAAAAACTCCTACTTTTATCATCAATAAAAGAAAGAAAAGAGATGTTGATTTTAGATATTGGTTTAAAATGTTTTTAGATAATGAACCTTACATTGATTGCAAAGAGATCTAAATTATTTAAAAACAAATATTGGTTATAAAAGTTTTTAGATAAAAGAAGTTTTTTGTTATTATCAATACAATAGATGTATCACACTACTATTTTTTTTTTAATATTATAACCAATAGAAGAGATGTATCTCACATTGTTTAAAAAGAGATGTTGATTTCAAAAGTTTTTATATAAAAGACTATTATTATTACTATAGAATAATGTATCCCACATTTATTAGAAATTTGTGTTGTTTTAAAAATACTATTATTACCAATTAAAAAATGATGTTTGTTTTAAAAGTTTTTAGATAAATATCCTTAAACTTTTATTATCAATAGAAATAGAAAAAAAAAAAAGTATCTCATATTATTAGTAATAAAATGTTAGATTTTTAATCTAATAACTTTTAAAACCAAAATCAATTTATAGCCAATATGAAATACATCTATACTAATGTTACCAATAGAAAAGATGTATCTTACATTGGTTATAAATTGATGTTAGTTTTGAACGTATTTTGATAAAAGATTTCTAATTTTATCACCATAGAATAGATGTATCTTGCATTGTTTAGAAAAAGATGTTAGTTTTAAAAGTCTTATATTAAAGACTTCTATTTTTATTATCAATAAAATATATATATTGCACATTATTTAAAAATAAATGTTGGTTTAAAAAGTTTTTAGATTAATTTTTTTTTTGTTACAAATAGAATAGATGCATGTATCTCACATTGGTTATAAAGTATTCTACTATTATTATCAATAGAAGAGATGTATCCCACATTGGTTAAAAATTGAATGTTGATTTTAAAAATACTATTGTTACCAATAGAATATGTGCATCAAACATTTGGTAGATGGTAATGTTGGTTTTCAAAGTCTTTAGATATAAGACTGTTACCATTATTACCAATAAAATATGCATATCTCACATTAATTAGAAAGTGATGTTGATTTTAATTTTAGATAAAATACTTTTACTATTATTACTAATAGAAGATATATCCTACATTTGTTAAAAAATGATGTTGCTTTTAAAAGTCTTTAGATAAAAAACTTTTAATTTTTACTATTAATATAATAGAAGAGATGTATCTCACACTATTTAGAAATAAATGTTGGTTATAAATTTTTTAAAATAAAAAACTACTACTATTATTACCAAAGAAGATATGCATCACATATTAGTTTAAGAGTAATGCTGATTTTAAAAATCTACCATTATTAATAATAGAAATGAAGTATCTCACATTGTTTAGAAATGAATGTTTGTTAAAAAGTATTTTATCTACTACCATTATTACTAATAGAAAATATATATACCACATAATTAGAATGTGATGTTGATTTTAAAAGTCTTTAGATAAAATATTTAAACTTTCATTACTAATAGAAATAGAAAATAAATATCTCACATTATTTAAAAATAAATTATGATTTTAAAAGTTTTTAACAAAAAACTCATAATATTATTATCAAGTTAGATGTTAATTTTAAAAATGTTTAGATCAAAGATTTTTACTATTATTACTAATACAAAATATGTATCTCACGTTATTTAGAAACTTATTTTAATTTTAAAAGTATTTAGGTAAAAAAATTGTTTAATAATAGTAACAATAGAAAAAAAATTATAATTATGAAAGAGATTAACAATCTAATTATAATGTCTAAAAATTATATTATTATTATTATTACAAAAAATATATATATCTCACATTGTACCCGTGTGAACACGAGCTAAATACTAGTTATTAGAACATACGGTAAAGTCTCATTCCCAAAGCTAAATAAAGCATAATAAGAGGTTATTCTTTCCGCTTAACTTTGAATAACTAACTCTATGGAGCAATGTTTTCGACGACTTCCAGGTATTGCATCTCAGGTTGAATCTAAATAATAAACGGTCATAATATACCAATCCAATCTTTTATTTTAAAAATTAGCATAATTGGGTTTTAGCATAAAGACAGAAGCTAACAAACTGGCAGAAAATGAGATTGCCAAATGAGGAGACGACTATAAAGAATGGAATATCGACTACCCAACGAGAACGAAAATAAGAAAATAATGAGAATACAATGTTTGACGACAAATGCAATCACAAAGGTTCAGGACTAACGCGAATAAACTTCAAAATCATACAGTCATATCCACCAAAAATTCATTTCAATTGCCCGAGTAAGCACTGCACCCGATTTTGCAGGTAGTTTTCAAACCACCATTCATACAAATAGGCAAGAGCCAGGACAATCAATCCTAGGTTTTGATATGTACTTAGTAACAACAAAAGATAGATCAATTGACTCTCCATCAGTCAATGAACCTATCCACAATTTCCAATGAATTTGGCAGATTGGAACTCACTGACCTGATGATAATGGGATTGGTAGAATTGATTGAACAATCTAGTCCAGCTAGCGGGAATAGAATCGAGTTTCATAGGGTCCTTGGTAGTAGCTGTTAGCAGTACTAGTCTTGGCAGCCATGTAAAGCATACGGGAGTCGTTTGACTGCTGGTCAACCTGCCAGTACTGTGATGATGAAAGAGGCAAACCTTGGGGAACAGCATGCATCCCGGGCTGAGGCACGGAGGTCTGGTTTGCATTCAGGGGGTGGTCGAATGTAATAAAATCAGGCTCACATGAACCCCAGGAATTGTTTGACAGAAGAGAGAGAGCACGACGAAGATCCAGTGCTGCATCTATGTTGGAAGAAGACATGGATTCCTTGAGGCCTGCAAAATGAGAAATAATAGAAATGGGTCAACCATAAGAACTTCAAGTACCATCGTTCATTCCAAAATAACAGTAAATAAACCTACATTGGAATATTAATGCTTTGTTCACAACAAAGATGTTTACCAACATTGTGTTACCAAAGGTGCTGGAGTCTCTCTAATGACCTCATTGCATAAATGGACAATCTGTTACAATTGAAAGTTCAAAATTTTCCATTTTCATTGCTTAACATAAGCATTAATTCTTAGCAAGAATCTTCAAAAATAGTCGGATTGTGTAAATCCTGAAATATGAGTGTATGACAATAGCTCTTTTTCTTCACTTTCTAAAAGCATTTTTAGATGCTTAGAGACCAACAGATAGTAAATTATCTTAACTAAAGTAACAATATATCCATGTGAGGGGCAGATCACACATTTTAAATTGCAGTTGACTAGAATATATCAAAGGCAAGCACTCCAGAAGATTTTGTGTAGCTACCATCCATGTATCGTTCCATCTTTACAAATACAAATAAATGCTCAAAATCGCATTTCATAATCCTTCCAGAGTTGGGCAACAATAATTTCAACTTTATGCTCTTTTTTTTGTTGTTGTTGATAAGTTCAACTTTATGCATTCATAACCTTGAGCAATAATTCTTTTAAAGAATGTATTCCAAACCTGTGACAGAACCACCTGTTTGCAGGGGTGAAAGTGAATAACATAAATTTGACCCCTCTGTTTGTAGTTAGATTTGTCTTGTAGACTCATGGATCTTCTGTTAATTCCATGCCTCCTTCCAAGGAGCACCTAGTTAGAGGAACTTTATACAGCCCTAGCCACCAGACAGATGTTTTTTACTATCAGCTACTCAACACCAACTGTTACGTCGATGCCCAAGTAGAAGGCCATTACCTAGCTTAACCCCAGAGTGGATGTACACATGTAACACTTTCACTCAGTTAGCCTATCTCGAGCTTTTAGAGCTACATGATTAGGCACATATTGTTCTCAAACCCAAGTCATAAAACTACAGCAGACGGTTGCTCCAACAACAGAATAGCCTCACCACCGAACCTGCTCCAACTAAAGTTTAGAGGGAATTAACCAACTTTCAGAGTCTATTGGGACCAAAACCTAAATACTTTTCCTTTTAAACCTTCTTCTTACATGTTTAGCTTTGTATAAAACCTGTGAAGATCAAATCACGCTAGTTAAATTTCTCATTCATTACTACAAAACTATAACCACTAGGACTTCCGAAGCCAGTACACTTTTAAGCTTCCTTAGTTCCAAGTTTCTCAAGCTGTTAGGTTTTCCAGTGCAAATTTCACATATGATTAAATCCATCACCATATTCTTGTTGACACACGAGATACTGTTCTTATGTAGTTCCATTACATTTACTGCCAAGAAAAACAGAATAGGAAAAAGATATCACCAGCAAATACTGGCTTAATTAATGGGCCGCTTAGTATCATCCAATCTCTCTCTCTCAACCAAAAAGACTGCCCTTTCAAAGATATCTAGCTTAGCCATCACCTCTCCAATCCACTTGACACTGACTACCCTCACAACCAGCTGACTGAGTTAAAAAACTAACACCTGCTGCCTGTATAGCCGACAAGCCGTATGGGCTTGCAATCACAGAGATTAAACCCTTTTCAACAAGCATAAAAAGCCTTTGCTCCTCTATTGGACAACCATATACAGATAAGATGATGTGTACTATCATGTATACTAATTAACAGAAGTCCTAGCCATAGACACGATCAAGATTAATAGTGTAAAGTCATAATAACGGAGTGGGTTCCTTTGAGAACTTACTATATCATCGGGGATTATTAAAGTGTTAATATCATTATAGTGTTCACTCAACAACTCTCCTTACCGGAGATTAAGCCAAATGTCTTTTATCATAAGATCTATTACTCCTAGCAATTACCTCATAAACAAGTAAGCTAAAGCTTGAGAGATTTAACACTTAAAGGCTTCCAAGAAAAGTAGACAAATAAAATTAATGGAACAAGAGATCCGAGTAATCACCTAGGACCTTAACAATGCTGAGCCTAAAGCTTAGGTACTAACGTTTACGAAAGAGGTATCATGCATCACAAAACTCTTGATAAGTTTCAGAAAGCAAAGCCAACATACAAAATCACAAGCAAGGTGACCAATTTAAAGATGGAAGCCAAGTAAAACAAAGACTTGAATTGATCGAAACCAGCTAGATCCATAATTCTAGATGCATATGACAAAAACTTAAACATCAAGATTCGCTCTCGAATCCTCAGACTTACCAAAAGTTTCTTACATAGGCACTCAAGCATATAATACCCCAGGCTGCAAGTTTGCTCCAGCTTATCTCTGATAATAGTACTAAAGACTATTATATAGTCCTTTAATAGCCTGTCCTTGGTGTCTGGTGACCACAATAGAAACTAAACTATATTACTAGATTTTCAATCCTTGTATATCATCTTACTAGCACCGCTGTTTTCCTGAAATTTGCATCGTCACAATGTGTAGTAAACTGTTCCATATCTTAGCAATAGGACCTTACTCTAAGATGTACTCGGTGTAAAATGTGTTCATTATGATCTAGTTCATGCCTCAAGTCTCCTCTGCAACTGCAGATAGTCCGGTGTTACATCATATCTTCATCGGATATGTCGTGGAAATAGAATCTATTTTGCCTACTATGCATTGAAATTTCAGTTCTCATATGATCACTTCAACAGTGACAATTATGTTAAATGCTAAATAATTCCATTTTTTACTCTCTCTCTCTCTCTCTCTCTCTCGCCCCCATTTGGGTGTGTGTGCATGCTTGTGACAAAATCAAAATTATGAACAATCTCCTGCAAAAGAAGGGAAGGTAAACCTTGATTTAGGACCTCGACTCTAGCACCTTTAGATGGCAATAGCCTACTGAAAGCATGATTAGGCATGCTCACAGCATGTGGCAGCTGAGTCCCTAGAAAATGAGGTTGCCCATCAATGCCTCCATCCTTTTCAGCTTTCAGTTTTGTAAGTGGATACTTGGAGCTGCACGTGCTGTCCCATGTATTACTTGCTGCAGGTCTTGTGTGAACAACCGGGACATTGTTCAACACAAAACTCAACTGTTGCGGTCCATCTGTAGATGTAAAGACATACAATCAAACTAAATTTACGGGCAGGTATACAGTGAACTTCATTGCATAACAAATTGATTATACTGAACTGCAAAATGTGTTGAAAGACAGTATTTTCTTTGTGCATAAATATTCTTTATAGAGAATAACAAAGCTATCATTCAGGAAAAAGAATGATACAAGAAACCAGTTGTCTTGTCAATGATATGATCCCAAACTAAAACTGAATGAGTATGGGAAAGATAAATCATCTCACTGGAAGCTTGGGGCGGATATAAAGTAGTTAAATGCTGTTGGGCATGTACTATAGTAGAAAAACAGAAGCCAATAGGTAATGAATTGTTTAACATCAGGAGAAGTGTTGAGCAGGTGATTAAAAACACCTTCCTTTCCCAATTAAACCAAATCTCATGGCATATGGACATGAGCACTACTGGAGGGAATGGCTAAACATATCAAACAACTGATTCATTTGAATCTTAGATTAAGTGACATGGGAGCAAAGATGAATAGTCATATTATTTTATATGCTTAAAAAAAACTAGCAAGCGTTACTTGCCTCAAACATGAAATTCACTGATACTTCTAAGCACGGGAAGCAACTTCGAGACAAAGCAGAAAAATTAGATTAGAATCCACTCAACACCTCCTCAAAAGGATGCTAAAGTGGGACAATAATGAGTACTGGCTCGTAACATAATCTTAAAGATGGGAACTTCATTAATCTTGAAACATCAACACAATACTATTATTACTGATATATTTTATTTTTTTTACATATGGTTATGTTGTAATCTTGAGGTATCAAAACAGTCTACGCTTGTGCATCCTTGCCAAAGAGTTACAATTTGAGTTCCTCCACAGGTAAAATCATAATTTAGGAAATTAATTTAATCGTGTAACTTGTATTATCTCTACTAACAACTATCCAGAGAGAACTCTTTCAACTACAAAGTTAGACTTCTACACACTCTGTGGCTCATAAACGCTAGCAACTAACAGGTCTATACTCTCTCTCTCACTCTCTCTGTGGATACAGACAGGGTTATACAAAGGTAAAAAATAATTTAAATCGTTGCTGCTAAGTAAGAATAAAAAATATGCTTCTTAAAAGACAAACAAGATAATTGTAGTATTATAAACCAGGTAAACAGTTATCCGGAGTAGGGTCAAGGTAAAAAAAAGGTACCATAAAATGAAGACGAGAGACTTGATGAGTTAAACTGGATCGTCTCCTGCTGTGGCTTCCGGCGACGTGCATTGTGATCAGAAAGCCGCCTGCGACAGCTTCGCTTCTGGTCATCAAATTCTGATAAGCTATGGAACCTACAGCATTAAAATACAAGCCACTCTAAAATCAAAACTATTCAGCAAAAGCTGGGCTAAAAGGAGATTTGTGTATTCAGATGCACAATAGATGAAAACAAAGAAGAAAAACCATCAGAACCTTCTGAAAGTATCATCATAAAAAAAAAAGGAATGCAACCATGAGTAGTCATTTAGGAAATCAGTTAATGCCTATATGCCCAAATTTTCAATGTATGTAAGGCCATAAGAAGATTACCTGCTACATTGTTGGCAAAACCGACGTTCTAGACCTCCTATAACCACTAATGGACATTTCGAATGATTTCCACATACTCTGTGTTTGCGGTGATATTCCTTTGCAGAAGAGAGATCAAGGTTGCATCCTTCAACTTGACAGCGTGGAGTAACTGTCTGGCAAGATGACTTGACTTTCTTCGGTACAGCCACGGGTGAAACAGGAATAACAGAGAAAGATGAGACCTTAGAGCTGCTCTTGCCGCAACCATTTTCAAAGTATGTTCTTTTACCAAGTTTCAGACCAATAAATGGTTCACCAGAGCCAACAGAAGCCTCCAGCGATGGAGAACCTCCATGTAACTCACCAGTGGCCAAATCTTTCTTTGAGCTAAAATCTCCAGGAAATCCTCCAAATCCATCAAATGTGAAATTGGATGTTTTCAAGCCCTCTTTTAATGACGATTCAGTTGAAGCTGATATTGAGCTCTTCGCCGAAGAATTATTCCCCACATCAGAGGCAGAATGGCTGGTACCACCAAATCCTCCAGACAAGTTAAAAGACACAGCATCAACGTCTTCCTCACCCTCTTCGATTCCCCAATCAGCAGCTTCTAGCTTCTTTGGACTTACAATGGCTTTTGAACTGAATATGTCTAGGTTTTCCCAGTCCCACTTTGCATTCCACTCCATTGCTGATGCCTTGGTAAGATGAATTCACTTGGTCCTCTCACATGGAATGCAACTGGGTTTCAGATCTGCATTAATTGACGTAAAGACAGCTTAATATATGCTTAATAGAAACAATAAGGAGAGTGAAAATTTCACTCAAACCATTGAGAGCGCATCAGTTGGTTACATTGACGAGACACACAATGAAAGGGTGAAACCAAACTGAAACTGGTAACATAATCCAGAAAGATGTAAAACAACAACAACCAACAGCAAAGAATCAGAACAGTTTCAATAAAAGAGCCTCACCGCTACTACTCACGCCATGAACACGCTGCAACCATTCAACAAGTATGATGTGCGGCAAAAGGTAAATCAGTGTTTCCTTCCACAAACACTCTAGATCCAACACTTTTCCAATTGACTGAAAGAAAAAGGGCTCTATTGAAAAAGAAAACGGGACCAACAAACCAAGTGAAAGCAAAGTAACTAGCCTTATCAATGAAAATCCTAGAAAACCCGATACAAAAAAGATGTTGCTATCTGGCTGGGTTCCACAATTTCAATCCATGACCTCACATAGAGGAAGTACATAAAAGTTAAAAAGATCAAAAAATGGGTCACACACCCACAAATCAATCCAAATCCTAACCTTCACTTGCTCCGGTAAAATGGTAAAATTTTACCAAGCTCAACCTACTGTGGTTAATTAATACTGCCCATCCCCTGTCCTCTCTAAGACACCGATTCCTAGGAAAAAGTAAATCCTGCCACCAATCAACCACCACTGAAAAACTAACAACCTTTACAGAACAGCTTCACAGAATTAACACACACACACACACCCATTCCAGAGTTAACTCAGTCCCCACTCACCAATAATTGAGGTTGAAGAAGTAAACATAAATCCTATTAACTCCCACCTATAATTTGTTTGGTTCCAAAAACACAAAGCCAATAGGAGTACAAACCAAGACCCAACACTAGGGGTCAAAGCATGTTCAATCATAAACCCAATAACTCCAATTTATATGCTCTAATACAACATTGAAACGTCGCTTTCAAATCTTTTTCCAACCAAACTAAATTAATATCATCATTAAATCCAACAACAAAAATTAACATATTTCAAACACAATCTCCTCTCCTTACAAAAATTGCTTTCATAAAAATCATCAAGCTTTATAAACCAAATCAAAATAACCTGGGAAACACACCCACACTTAATAAGTAGTAATAAATTATGGTCCCCCACCGTAGTATTGTTTTTAATGTTTTCTACTGTACTTCAAATCAAAAACATAACTTCTGCAAAACCGCAAAAAAACGACGCCGTCCCACCACAGACGTCGCTTTCCACGGAAAATGCAAAGAAAATGAACAAAAGGAAAGAGAGAGAGAGAGCATCTTCTCCATTTCCAAAGTAGGTGGGAAATGACAATTTGGAAGCATTCTCGTTTAACAAAATAATAATAATAATAATAATAATAATAATACTAATAATGCCTACCAAAAATAGTGTAGATTGTTTTCACATTCAAATACAAGATAGATAAAACAAATATCGAGTTTAATGCTCTGTAATTCTTTTTTATTTTTACTTTTATTTTTTGAACTCCAACCAAATATGAGTAACAATTGAACTCATTTATGCCCCTAATTTATAACCGACAACAATAACAGATGAAATCATTTAGGGTTTAGGCTGTTAGCACTTTTTTGACATTAATACGATTTTTGATGCTACACATGTATATGTGTGTGTGTGTATATATATATATATATATATATAGAGAGAGAGAGAGAAGAAAATTACGATTACTTGGTTGGGAAGGGGAAAGCTTACCGATTAGGAAGAATGAAACATTTGCGGGAAAAAAGAAAGGGAAAGACCGGACGATATTAGCTTTACCAAATGGAGAAAGTTGAAGTCTTTTTTAGTAACTGGCTCACTCTCCGTGTGTTTGTGTGTGAGAGAGAAAGTCGTGTAGTGATAGAGAGGGAGAGGAGGGGGTAAAACAGTAAAAATAACGTGGCGTGCTGTATTTACTGGTTGTGGAAAGAGGTGTAGGGGGGCTGGTTTGGTGTGGGAGAGTGTAGGCAATGCCTGATGGAGTGGCATCCTCTAAATGAAAATTTGGTGGATCGATTCAGCCTGGGTACAGAAAAATGAAGTTATATATCCAGTCACTTAAAGAACCTTAATTATTACGTTTAAAAGAATTTAAGATTAATAATTACGTTTTTATTTCTTCATCTTCCTTTTTTTTTTCAAACGACTTAGATCCACCCTTGGTTAAGCTAATGTATAAACCATTGGTGTATTCGAGGGCACACCCATGACCATCATATGGTTGGGAATCATTTATCAAATGCCACGCAGGACTGACTCGGTGACTAATTTGGAGAGCAAATTAAAATACCAAAAGGGTGGGCCCTTTATAGATTCCTAAAATATCTACCTATCTCCTAAGAACTCAAATTTACTAATTTACCCTCCTCCATCCAAACACAACCCTCCATCACCGCCTCATCCCTCCCTCTCCCACTACTGCGTCCTCTATTCTCCCTCCCTCTCACTATGTCCTCTTCCCTTTTTTTTTCTTTTTGATCGACTCTAAACAACCAGTGGCGGATCCAGGAATATTGTTGACCGGTGTCCAAAATTTTAACTACTTCCTTCGTCCCAAAATATATAACGCTTTAGGCTTTTCACATAAACCAAGGAAGCATATTGTAAATCTTTATCCGGACATTAATTTGTCTTGATATTCTTACCCAAAGAGTTTCTGAAGTCAATAAATATGGGAGAATTTGAGAAAAAAAGGAAAAAGTTCCTTGAAAATTACAAAATGTCATCTATTTTGGAACAAAAAATTATTCCAACGTCATATATTTTGGGACGAGAGAGTATTAGAGGCGAGTCCAATGCTTACTATAGGTATCAAAACAAAAATTTGATACCTATTGGTTATTATTCATTGGTATCAAATGATCATCTCCAACCATATGTATCAAAATGAAGGGTATTAAAATTAGGTCTGGTACTAAGAGAGGTATCAAATTTGATACATTCCTTAGTACCACACCTAATTTTGATACCTTTTACTTTAACCATTGGAGAGTCTAATACTCTTACATGGGTATCAAATTTTGGTTTGACCCTACCATTGGACTTGCCCTTGCATAAAAAAATTAGAAATTACAATTTGTTCTTTACGCCGTTGAAAGCGCGTAATTATCATCACCAACATTCATTAACATGTCTTTTTCGATATAACATACAAGTGAATCATTTAAAAATTGATCGGATATTCGATTTCGTAAATTCGTTTTGACAATATTTTTTACAGAGAATTTGGGAGGGGTTCAATAAATTTTTTTGGAGGGGTCCAATTGTCAAATATCACAAACTTACCCCTAATTTTTTTTTATTGGGCGGTGTCCATGGACACCCCTAAAACCTATGTGGATCCGCCCCTATAAACAACCCCTTGTCATATTCCCCTTCTCTCCCTCCATCAATTTTTTTCTTTCTCCCTTCCTTCTCGAACACAACTCTTCTTTTTCCTTTTTTATTTTTGTTTTCAGTACCACCAACCTAGCTCCCATCGCCCCTACCTCCCTTCTTCCTCGTCTCCTCCTCTCTTTTTATATAATTCAAGGATTATTTGGTCACGATCAACCGAACAACCTTGTGTTGTTTGGGCAGAAGGTTGTTTGATTGACAATGATCGGGCAATATTTGAGTTAATTCGGGGAAAAAAAAGGAGGATAAGAAATGAGAAATGGAGAAAGATGGGTTGAACAAAGGAAGTGGGGAGGATGATATGGGTATGCTGCAGAGAAAAGAGGAGGAGATCGGATTGTGGCCGGAGATGGATGAGAGGGGGTAAGTTAAAGAACGCAATGGGAGGAATGGAGAAGGCGGCGATCGAGAAGGGTAAAATAGGAAATCTAAGGTTTGGGAGTGTAGTTAGATGTTTTGGGGGTCTATATAACCTCACCCATACGAAAAATCTACATTGGAGATGCCCTCACTTACTCCTTCCGTTCTGGGAAAAAAAAAAAAAACTATTCCCTCCAGATTTATATATAAGCAAAACTAACTGATTTCACACAGATTAAGAAAGTAAGTTAAATTAGTTAAATTGTCTTAATTTTATATAAAGCAAAAGTATACTTACTAAAATACCCTTAAGTATTTCACTCAAAAATGATGACAATTAATGCAATATTAACTCATTGTCATCAATTCATTATAGCTCATTTTTATAATTAGTAGCTCTTTGTGTATAGGAAATATGCACATATCTTAAAAAACAAAAAAATTAACAAGGGGTATTTTTGGTATCAAACTTCTTGGAAATTGTGAGTAGAGTTTAATATGATGATTTTTGCTTATATTTAAGTCCACCAAAATTTAGTATTTTTTGCTTATATATAGGTCCGAAGGGAGTATGTTTGAAAATCATATAGTTAAGGGATATGATGTCGTTTGATAATCAAGATTAAAGCCGGATATAATTAATAAGTTAAATTACTATAATAAAGCACTAGGCTCGATACGCAATAGTTGGTTTAGACTAATAGCAAGAGTTACCCAAGTAAAATTATTATCCCCTTGTTAATTATACCAAGAGAGAGTGTGATATTATTAACGTCATCACTAAAAAAAATTGTGTCTAACATTTTTAATTTCAAAACTACAACAATACACAAGTAATAATTAATAATGAGGGTGCTAATAATATTGATATTAATATTAATGCTTAACCATATCCGACTAGCAAACAAATCCATATACGATTGAGAAATTATAAAATTATAAAAATTGTTTACATAATTTAAAAGAGTGAAACATTTCAAAACAATTTCTTAAAATCAACGACTCTTTGAATAGAACATGGGAAGTAATAAATTGTCGTAATGCTTCAAAATCGGTTAGAGGCTATAATAAGATCATTAATGTGTATGCTAAAAAGTTCAAAAACGTAATGTTCAAATAAATTTGCGTTTAGCAATTGCAAGAAGATGCACATCAGTGGGACAGTGGCTTTATAGTCCGTCATTGGTTATGTATTTACGTTGGACAAAAATTTGTGTAGGACGCTAAATCCGTAAGACGAAGCTTTATTCAGAAATTTGTGGGTCATAATAAATTAAAACGATGTTACTAAAAATCATAAAAATAATTCAGTTATGATGGTCCATATCATTTTACTACGGTGTCCTTGTACTTTCAAGATATATTGTCGAAATTCCTATGTTTCCCACATCTTACAGTTTAATCATCTGTCAGCTCCGTTAGCCTCATTTGTCTTGGCCTTGGAATGCTTGACGGGCCTAATGGACTTTGACGAAATGTTAAGTGGTACATTCAAAGACAAAAGTAACACATTTTAAGGTTAAAAGTGACACTATAAAGAAAATTTTATTATAATTCTCATTAAAATACAAAGTGACATTGTTAATTAATACTAAAAGTGACATATTTAATACCAAAAAGTGTTACTTTAAAACTAACGGTGGCTACTAAAAGTGATACATTTAGTACTAAAACATGACACTTTCAATGCTGAAAATGACACTTTTAAGGTCAATAACGACGATTTTTATTTATAAGGCAAAATGACACTTATTTGGTCAAAAGTAACACATATATTTAATGCCAAAAAAGTAAAAAGTGACACTTTTAATGCAATAAACAATGAGACACTTTTCAAAATAAAATTAACACATTTATATAAGGCTAAAAGTGACGCATTGAAACTCAAAAAGTAACACTTTTTTAGGAAAAAATATATATAATTTTTATTAAAAATGCAAAGTGACACTTCTAAGGTCAAAAGTGACATATTTTATATTACAAAGTGACACATTTTATACTACACAGTGACACTTTGCATATATAAACATAAGAGGCGGCGCTGTAATTTTTAAAAACTATGAGGTTGCATTGAGATTTTTGAATTTTGTCACATTTAATCTGGATAGATCCATTTCACAGATAAAGATCTGTAATACTGTCTTACATTAGACACCTCTTTACATGAGACACCTCTTTACGTTAATAACTTCATAGCAAATGCAAAAATGTATACACATTAGTAGTTAGGGCATCCACAGTCATGAATCTGTGAAAAGGTTTATTCCCACTGCCATGTCCTGCCACGTCATCAGCTTATAAACATTTTCTTTATAAACTTATTCTCCACAATACATAAACCCATAAAAGCTTTATAGCATGGACTCACAACTAAATATTTTATTATTTCCCAATATACATTTATTTTCAAAAATAAATATATCGTTTTAAAACATAAATATTTTTAAAACAAATATAATATATCCAAAAAATAATTTATATATTTTTAAATTTTATTTTTGAAAAAACCATTTTTATTCATAAATATTTATTAGTACAAACCTACCATGTTGACTATTGTCATTGTTGCCTTTTTTTTATCCAATGTCTTTTGTTTTTTGTCCAATTTGTGCTTTGAAATAGAAAAATTAAGTGGACAAAGCCACGTCACCGAGCTTCAACCGGTTGGAGTATTCCAAGCGGTACATCAACCTGCAGTACCAAGTCAGCAGCCACAATGGTGGGTTTGAAGCATCAACCGGTTTATACAAAATATAAACCTTTTCTTTGGCTCCATTGGAGCTGCTCTTATTTAATCTCTGATTGGTTTTAGTGCATTACTAGATCTTCGTGCTCGTGCATATGGCACGTTGCCAGTATATATGATTTCGTCAATTGAAACGACAATATCTAAATAGAAAGTGCGATTTTAAAAAATATTACAGTTGAAGGGGTACATTGTTTCAAGTGGTAGTTGAGGGGCGCTATTCGAACTCGACCCATAGTTGATGGGGGTTATTTGTAAAGAGTTATATACAACTGACTCATGACCGTTTGATTTTACAGCTGTAATCAATTCCTCACCGTCAGATAGCCTCAATTGATTGACTTTGATTGACTGAGGTCTAATGTGAAATCATATTAATGTAAGAGTGATGTTTTATAAATGGTGACTAGTATTCTTGCCCGTGCCGATGGCACGGTGCCAATTTGAGAATTTATCAATAAAAGAAGCATATAATGTGGAAATGAATTAATATTTACTTATAATTTGTCTAAGTTAATTATGATAACAATTAAAAAGAAAAAAACAAATATTTCAAATTACAAAACTTACGATTTTTTTAGAAAAATTATTTGTATACGAAAATGCGGCCCGGAAAAAAATTAAATTGATTAAGTTAATTACAATAAAAATTAAAAAATTAAAGTATAAATATATTACTTATAATTTGTCTAATTTAATTATGATAACAATTAAAAATAAAAAAACAAATATTTCAAATTATAAAACTTACAAAAAAAATTTAAAAAATTATTTCTATACGAAATTGTGGGCCGGAAAAAAAATTGATTAAGTTAATTACGATAACAATTAAAAAGAAAAATATATAAATATTTAAACTTAGACATAAATTAAATTGGGATTCAGTTTCAAAAAATAAATTGATTAAGTTAATTACGATAACAGTTAAAAAGTAAAAAAAAATATTTCAAATTACAAAACTTACGAATTTTTTTAAAAAATATTTTTATACTAAATTTCGGGTTGAAAAAAATATTAAATTGATTAAGTTAATTACTATAAAAATAAAAAATAAAAAATAAATAAAATTCAAAACTTATTAATAGACTAAAATTAAATTGATTCAGTTATGCACGTTAACAGAGAAGAAACTGGATAAATTAAGCATATAATGTGGAAATGAATTAACTGTAAAACAATAACGGTAAAAATGTAAAACAATAACACTTATGACTACCTTTTTTCTCTCTGGCCCCACAAAATAAGCTTTTACAGTTACAATACAATTTGGATTACAATTATAATTTGATTAACTTAAATAGGAATAGGTTTTGATATAATTTGGATTACAGTTACAATTATAAAACGTGAATAGGAATATGTTTAGATAAAAACGGTTAAGATTAGATTAAATCATGGCTAGTGATTACTGCTCGTTCACACAAGCGACATGAGGAAGAAATTACGGCCGTAAGATTAAAGTAAAACAATAAATCTTAACCGTTACTTATCACAAGTCAATTGCACACGTATAAACTGACATCTATTGTATTATAGATTGTTCAAAACATAATATTAATTGTGGGGGGTGACTTTGTAATAAGGAGTTAAAAGTGGATAACTACTCTCACACGTGTGAATGTGAGGGTAAATCACAACCATTAAATATTTTAAGATAATTTAATCTCAACCTCTAAATAGCTTTTAGTCAATTACACATGTGTGAGTATAAGCTCTATTATATATTAGATATCTAGGACTATCTACTATCACTAGAAAATTTTTGTTGCTGGAAAAATTATTTAGTAAAATTGTGTTACACATTGGTTATGGATTGAAAAAGTAGAGGTAGGAAACGGGAGGAAATAGGCAGGTATGGCGGCGCCCATGTGGGTTATGGGCATAAATGAGTGGGCAAGTAAGTACCCACTTGATATTATAGACATAAATGAATTGGTAATAAATGGACATGGACGCCTATATATGTGCGCTCATTACTCATGAACATTACATTATCAAATAAATATAAACATTACAAATATGAAATAAATACATGCTAAAAGTACTCTAATTTATAGATATTTTAGTTTTTAGTATTTTCATTAAGTTATAAAAAATAAAACTATAATATTTGGAAATTATGCATGCTAAAAGTGCTCTAATTTATAAATTTTTGAATAAAAAGTGTATCTTTATCAAATATCTACCATACGACTGATGAAATTGATAAAAGAATCAAATTGCATGTTCAATTGGATTGGAGGGATTTCTTCACACACACACACACACACACACACACACACATATATATATATATATATATATATATATATATATATATATATATAGAAGTTATTTGTGGTGTGCATGAGGAGAACATGAGGAGAGACGAGGGTGGTGGCTGTGGTTGTGTCATTGTCAGCTTGATGAGGTTTTAGCGTGAATGTCTATTTAGTTCATCATAATTAATAGTTTTAAAATGGATATGCATATTTGTAACCATTTAAAATTTTGAATATATCTATACTCATTATTTAGTGGACGGTTTGGACGGACAAATGGGCATGGACAAATATTGCCACCTCTAGGAGAAAGTAGTATATATACAAATTTGCAAAAGCAAGGGAGAGAAAAATTAGTGATTTTAATAAAATAATACTTCATCTGTTCCAGACAAAGAGTCTCTATTTAAAAGTCAATTTAAAAAAAAACACTTTTAGTAGCCCATTATTAATAAAATATTACTTTCATATCTTAATTTTAAAAATTAGCTTTTTAAATATATCATTTTAAAATAAAATAGTTGATTTTTTACCCAACAAAATGGAGGGAGTACATATTAAGGATGAAAATTTACAGGTCCTAGTCAAGAATGAAGAAATCAAAGAGGATGGAACTCGTGGAAGCCCACGGATCCTAGTCAAGAATGAAGAAACTAAAGTGAATGAAATTTAGGAGTCCTAGTCAAGAATGAAGAAATTAAAGAGAGATGAAAAGGATATGATTTATTGATTTTGCAAAATCAAGGGAGAAAAAGACTAGGGATTTTAATAAATTAAAATATATTAAAGACGGAAATTAAGACATACAGAACATGATATAGAGGGCAATAAAAATATTACTCCCTTAATTTTCAAATTATTGTCATTCTTTTATTTTGTTTGTCTATTTAAAAATAATTATATTCTTTCAAAAATTTCCAATTTATAAAAATACTTTTACTATTTTATCCTTATTTTTTCTACTTATTTTAACTATGGCCACAAGTTCAAGGATATTAAAGAAAATTTTACATTTTATCAATATTTATAATACAATTAATTATTTTTTTAAACGATGTACCGAATCAAATGGGACAATAATTTGAACACGGATGGAGTATGTTTTTTCGTAGACTTAATAAAAAAAGGGATCAATGATAATTAGAAAAGTTAAAGAGATACTTAAAAAATATAAAAAAACTTTTAAATAAGTAGGGATAATACGGAATCCATGAAATACTTCCTTTGTTTTTAGTAAAAAGTTTTCGTTTGAAAGTCAATTTTTTTTAACAAAAGTACACTTTTAGTAGTCAATTGGTAATAAAATAACGCGTTTATGTCTTAATTTTTGTAATAGAACTCTTTAAGTAAAATATTTTAAACTGAAATAATAAATTTTTTACCTAAAATGAAAGGAATACATATTATCTTTTAGTATAAAATTATTTTTACTTTTTAAAATTTATGCGACATCAGGCAGGACTGTTTTAAGCAAGGACCTTAAATTTGATACTATATTTTATTTGATTTTCACATTTGAGAAAACAAATACTGTAGTAGTAGTACTTTGTATCAAATTTATCAATCACCTTTTCGATAAAAAGGGTAATGAACAAAAGAATGATGGAGAATTATTGGGGGCGGTGCTCTACAGCCGGAGGCGACACGTGGACGGCGTAGGTCGTTGCTTGGGTGCTGGCATTTTAAGGTGCCTTTTGGCCACTTCAACGAGGCAATGCGTTTCTCTGTGTCACTTGACTCACTGTGTGAGAAAGAGCAGAAGAGCCGATTGGGACTGAGCCAACGACATAAGTCATACTGAGTTGACTCAGTTTTAACAAAATACATGCACATCCGGTTCACAGTTCATTTAACCGAACCGAATCGGAGGTTCACCTATTCACTAAAAATTCAAATATTTGATTTTTGGTGAACCGACGGTTCACGGTTCTAACGACTATTTAAAAAAAAAAAAAAGAGCTAGAAATTTGAATGAACAACCCAGATCAAACCAAAGGACGGTTGTGATGCTCCCTAGCGGCTAAAACGGTAATGCGACCGAAATTATTCTAAAACTCTCCAAGTGTGATACAAGTCTACTTACTACTCTCCAAATATTTAGTAAGTTTACTAATTATATATTTATATTAATACTACTATTTTCGTTATTAGTTATTAACTCTAATATTAAACTACTGTAATATTTATTAATTTTGTTTTTATATTATATTTACTAGTTATTGACTTATTATTAATTACTACTTTTTAAATTAGTTATTAATTTATATTATTAACTACTTCTTATTACGTTATTTTATTACTTTATTACACAAAAATGTCATTTTCTCGATCCGACATGAATAATAGAAAAGACAAAACTTCCCAAGGACCCCAAATCCCCAAACCGAGAAGAGTTGGGCCCGAGGATACTTTTTGGCAAAATTTTGACATGTCAATTCGTTTAGATTTTAGTGATGACGAATATCATGTAAAGTTGTAAACAATTCAATGGGTGATGAGCCGGTTAATCCCCACACCTCCGAAACGCATCCTTGTACTCAAGAGAGTATCACTCAAACCGAAGGCCAATGTGGAATAAAAGAGATCGAGTTCATAGTGGAACAACAACAAGAGGTTGAACATAGGGACAATCCGATATATTCACGTTGCATTATACAAAAATGCATCTTGAAGGTAAGAATTTCCTAGTCACATGCAACTATTGCAACACTCCATTTAGCTTCAAAACTGGAAATGGATACGACACGTATAAGAAGCACATAAGGAGCAAGCATCCCGATAAGATGTGAATGGAAGAAGATCAAACACAAATCACGGGAGTTACGTGTTCATCTCAACAAGATACATCTTCTCTATATAAATTTACCGAAGGCATTCATAGAAAACAAATGGTAAATTTGATTTGTGCTAAAGATCTACCGTTTAATTTTACAAATTATGTTTTATGGGCAATTTTTATTTCACAATTTTCATTGAATCCCGCCGCTAAAGAAATTCATAGAACTATGATTACTCGTGACACAAAAATTGTTTGCCTATAAAGAAAAAAAGACATTAATTATTATATTTATAAATTTATTACAAAAAATTTCAATATATGTAGATATTTTGAGTGATAATTGACAACGACGTGATTATATAGCACTAACATGTCATTGGATTGATAACTCATGGACAATACAAAAATGATTAATTGGATTTAAAGATTTTGATACTGTACACAATGCTCGTAATATTTTCGCAAAAATTATGAATATTTTAAAAGAATATGGTTTAGATAAAAAATATATATATTTTCAATTAGATTTGATAATGTTTCAAATAATACTACTATTTTATCCGAACTCATTTCATTTTGTCAACCATCAATTGGTGGTAAAATTTTTCATGTTAGATGCATATGTCATGTTTTAAATTTGTGTGTGCAAAATAGTTTGACGACTTTACGTGATGAAGTTAAACCAATTAGAAACAAAATATCAGTTTTGATGAGACAATATAATATTTAAAAAATGCTAAATTTTGTAGACAATAAAATATGGAACCTAAATCATTTCATTACATGTTCCAAATCGACGGAATTCCACCTACAAAATGTTATATAAATCTTATCAATATCAAAAATAATTATGTGCATTTTTTCAATCGATAGATTACACTCTTCTAATATCTCCTCATCAATGATATGTTTGTGAAAATTAAAAAATGATTTTGAAAGTTTTTAACGATGCTACCGAACAATTATTGGGTTCTTACTATCCTACTTTCGTATTAGTTTTAGAACATTGTGCTAAAATTAGTTATATATTCAAACATTTTAAAGTTTGTCCAATTTTAGGTGAATGTATTGCTAATATGAGAATAAAATGACTAAAATATTTTTTTGAACATTCCATCATTGATTTTAGTAGCTAAAATATTAGATCTTAGAATAGGACAAGATGATTTAGAAGCAATACTAAAATATTATTATGATAATTTATTCTTTGATGGCGTTGACTTATTTTCAACTGACCCTATTCCAAATTCAACAAATATTTTGAATGAAGTTAAAAATATTTTATATGTATTTTTTTAAGAATATAACGCAATTTATAGTACTAATATTAGTAATGAAAATGTAGGTACTAGCAGTAATAGTCAACTTAGTGATGACCATTTTTTTCTTGGGTAGATAATTTTATTAATACAAGAACTCAAAAACGAGTACGATGCGATGGAAATATATTAGAACTTGATTTATATTTATCAACTAATTTCAGTCCTATAGAAAAATTTGATATTTTAAAGTGGTGGGCGAGAATGACCCAAAATTATTCAACTCTATAATTAATTGCAAAGGAGGTCATAGCTACTCATGTCTCAATCGTCGCCGTTGAATATGCATTTAGCGTGTCCGACTACGTTTTTTATGAAAGAAGATTTCAATTGAGCCCAAAAATTTTAGAATTTCAACTTTTGGTGGGCGATTGAGTTAAAGTTACAACTCGAACACAAGACAAAGTAGTTACTTCCGAGGAGGATGAGGGCTTTAATGAGGATACAACGACCGAGAGCGATTGAACAATGTCGCTCGTTTCAGTAAGTTAATTGTAATTTTTAGATTATAATTTATAGATTGTAAGTTATGATTTTTAGATTAGATTTTTTTTATTTATTGAAAAAAATTGTAACTTAGATATAAGACTCCTTTGACTTTAATTCATTGGTTGTCCCCCTCATTGTAGTTTTTTATTACATTAATAAAATTGGTCAGGGAATTGTCCCTGCTTTTTTTACAAAATATTAGTGCTATTTTACAAAGTATAAAATGTTTATACAAAGTTAAAATAATGACTTTTTGTCACTTTTAAATTTTTTAAAAAATGTAAAGATAGTTTTTTTATAAATGTTTAAATATAGTTTTTAAAAATTATAAAAAATTAAAAAATTAAAAAATTAAATTTGGGGAACCATGGAACCATGAACCGTTTTCACAACGATTTAAGGTTCAGAACCGAACCGTGCCGGTTCTCGGTACCCTCTTTTTCCCTCCAAAAACTGTCGGTTCTAGAATCAGATGTGCATGTCTAACCGCATCCCCACACTCCATTTGTCTATTTCACATGATCTCTCACAAATATAAAATTTAAATTATCAAAAAAATAATAATTATACCAGGTAAAACTTACTGGACAATGAATTTTGCTACCTATGGACCATGAATTTTGTCAGATTAAATTGGTTACTTTCTAAATATTTTGTCGGATTAAATTGGTTACTTTCTAAATAAAAACACGAACATTTAATATGCATCATCAATATAACAACATTTAAGTAATAAAAATTATATCAAAACCATATAACTATACACCAACACTAAAGTTTGTATGATTATGAATTATCATAAACTTGACTAGCCAATTGCACTAACACTAATATTTGTAAGAATGTCAAAAGTTTACACTTGTAATATCATTTGCCTAGTTAGAATTGTTATCAGTTTATCACCAATGTCGGATGTACCCATTAGGGTGTGGGTGCACGGGACCCCGCTGAAGTTTTAAAAAACTTGCAAGACCGAGTATAATTTTGAATCTTTTGATATGGATCCCACTAAAAATAAATAAATAAATAAAACTCTTTCCTAGATAGCATGCTGATGCACAGTAACAAGTAACAACAACACAACACTGTTGTCATTTCTAAGTTTTTTTTAATGTAGTATTTAAAATTTATAACCCGCTAAAATATCTTTCTAATCCCTCTCATGGACTATTATTTAGGTATGGTTGTGTCTTCCATCACCATGGCAGGGATTATATCATTGTAGTGCCCATTTCATTATTACGGATTATTTATTGTAGCACACGACCAAATCTTCACTGCACCTAAGTCAGGGTCGAAGCTTTTTCACTATTTCGAAATTTTTGTAGCATGCCACCTTGGCAGCACCTTGTTCAGACTATAAGCAATCCGTTGACACTTGAGAGGCCTTTAAAAGAGGTTGTACAAGCATTTTATTTTTGACAGACCTTTAATATGTATAAATTTTAAATATATAAAAGAAACAAATTAGCTTCTTAAATTAAATCGATATATATATATATATATATATATATAAAGTTGGTGAGGAATATTATAGTTGTTGGAACTATGTTTCAATATAATTGAATAAACTAGTCGTGTAAAAGAAGGAAGTGAGAATCTCACATTGGGATTAAGAAGAAAACAAATCTACTTTATAAAGTAAAGCTTTTAGGCTTTACATTCGGCCCTTGGGCCACTACACTTTTGTGTACGCACGTCGCCGCCCGCCCGACCCGGCTTGGCTTAGCTAGCCACTTGACTTGAACCAGTGGCAATTACCAAAATGGTGTGTCCGTTTCAAACACACGCTAGTGAATGAAGCTTGGAAGGATTGACCTCTTCAATCACATAAGATTCCATCACTGGCAGCACCCGTTCATCCCATACACGGTGCCAGTTTTTTGTCTTAAGGACAGATATTGACAATCTCGTAGATCTTCATTTATTCTGTAAACACAACACTGCAGGAACCAGATCAGGCCACTTTCCTACAATCTTAAAACAAAAAGGCTTGATCTCCCTGCAAAACAGTAGTTGAATTTTTTCTTATATTTTACAAGCTTTCCACACTATGTGACCATCGCCTGAATGAGAATCTTGTAACACAACCTGTTTTAATCATTCTCAGGAGATCTGTCTATTTCAGCATACATTCTGTGACCAGTTTTATGAAACTGATCAGTTTGTTACTGATCAGTCAGGTTATATTTTCCAAATATGTGTTCAGCCTGTTTTGGAAAGCCAATAAGTCTGTTTGCATGTTTACCTTATACTGTTTAGTAAACATCTAATCATCCCTCTTACACACTTATAGTTAATTGTATTAATTATAACAGTATATTCATAAAGTGTTTTAATCTATTTCACATAAATAAAACAGTATAGACTGCACAGAAAAGTCTATTAATTCTGGTTGCTGATTGAATAGAAACAAAAATATTTCGTACAACTTAGCATATTACTAATCACTGTATTTTGTGCAGTATGGCTTCCAACACTGGAAAGGAACCCACTGTTGTAGAACAGCCCGTGGCAGCAACTCAAATGTTGCACCTCATTGTCCACACTCATGGTGAACACCCGAAAAAGTTTGCTGGCTCAGAATTCAAACGATGGCAACAAAAGATGCTCTTCTCTACCTGACTACGTTGAACCTATCGAAGTTCTTGAAAGAAACAACCCCTATCTTGAAAGAAAGGGAATCTGATCGAACCACCGTGGCTGCCGTCGAGTCATGGAAGCATTTTGACTTGCTTTGCAGGAACTATATCTTAAATGGACTGGATAACTCGTTATACGATGTATACAACCCATTTAAGATGGCAAAAGACATTTGGGAATCATTAGAAAAAAAATACAAAACCGAAGATGCCGGCTCGAAGAAATTCGTAGTTGCTAGGTTTTTAGAATTTTGTATGAATGATTTTAAAAGTGTAATGACACAGGTTCAACAACTCCAACTGATATTACATGAGATAGCGGCCGAAGGAATGGTTATTTCTGAAGCATTTCAAGTTGCAGCAATGATCGATAAGCTACCTCCCGCTTGGAAGGACTTCAAGAACTATCTCAAGCACAAGCGCAAAGACATGTCATTGGAGGATCTAATTCTCAGGTTAAGGATCGAGCAAAATAACCGAGTGGCCGACAAAAAGCAGCTTTGCCCCATTGAAGAGACACATGTGGTAGAACAAGACTCCAAGAATGGGAAGCGTAAAAGCTCGATGAAGGGATGTCTAAAAAACATAAGCAGTACAAGTTCAAAGGGAAATGTCTTAACTGCGACAAGAAAGGTCACAAAGCTGCCGAGTGCCGTGGTAAGAAACGAGTCCGCTGAGAAGCCAACATAGTTGATGACGACATCAGCATGATATGCGTGGTTTCCGAGACAAACATGGTCAGCACGGGTCGTGAATGGTATGTGGACACCGGGGCGACACGTCACATATACGGTGATGCGAAGATGTTCTCTTCCTATTCAAAAGTGATATCCGGCGAAAAGCTATTCATGGGCAACTCCTCCACCTCTAACGTGGAAGGTAAAGGGCAAGTTATTTTGAAGATGACTAGCATATGGGAATTGGTGCTTACCAATGTCCTCCATGTCCCAGATATTATGCAAAACCTAATCTCTGGTTCCCTTTTAATAAAGCATGGGTTCAAGTTGGTCTTTGAGTCCAACAAATTTGTACTAAGTAAAAGTGGAGTTTTTATGGGCAAGGGTTACCTCAATGAGGGCTTGTTCAAATGTAATGTAATGGTGGTAACCCCACCCAACAATAGTAGTATTAATAATACAGTGACTACATCTTCTTCTTACTTGCTTGAGCACTCTAATATTTGACATCTTAGATTAGGTCATGTTAACCATGAATCTATACTAAGATTAATGCAAATGGAATTAATTCCAAAAGCATGAATCAACACTAAGGAAAAATGTCAAATATGCGTTGAGGCTAAACAAACGAGAACCTCCTTTCAAACAATATAACGTGACACTCGACCATTAGAGCTAGTTCATAGCGACCTATGTGATTTTAAATCCATAGAATCATGTGGCGGGAAAAATTATTTTATCACCTTTATTGATGATAGTACACGTCATTCTCATCTTTATTTGCTAAATAGTAAAGATGAAGCGTTCGAGGCATTTAAAATGTATAAAAACGAAGTCGAAAATCAACTTGAGAAAAAGATTTAAAAAAATTCAAATATGATAGAGGAGGTGAATATGTACATCCTTTTAAAGAATTTTGTGCAGTGCATGGAATAATTCATCAAGTTAATCCTCCTTATACTCCACAATCCAATGGGATTGCAGAAAGGAAAAATCGTACACTTAAAGAAATGATGAATTCACTATTAATTTAATCTGGTCTACCCAACGAAATGTGGGGGAAGGCGGTGCTCACAACAAATTACTTGCTCAATAAGCTACCACACAAGAAATTGGAGCAAATTCCTTATGAATTATGGAACTGTCGAAAACCTTCCTACAAATTCATTAAAGTGTGGGGGTGACTGGCCAAAGTAGCAGCACCATTACCTAAAAAGGTAAAAATCGGTCCAAAAACCGTGGATTGTATCTTCATAGGATATGCAGCTTGGAGTAGTGCCTATAGGTTTTTAGTGCACAAGTCTGAAAATCCAAATATTGAAGTAAATACAATATTAGAATCAAGAAGGTTTAAATCTCAATTTGGTCACTCTACTTTCGGGCAAAATTCATTAAGCTCACCCTACTTTTTTTTCCTCAATTTAATCATTCTACTTTGATATAATTATCAAGTTCATCACTCCATCCAATTTTTTTGTTAAAAACTTTAAAAAAATTCTAAAAATCCAAAAATACCCTTACTAATATTTTTAATATAATTTTCAATTTTCAAATTCAATCTCTCTTCTCAAACTGCTCCGTCTCCGTATTGGATAGGCACCGAAATGTCAACTGCAACTTCACTCTTCGTTCTTGCATTCCAGCGAGGTTCTGACGAGATTTTCCAGCAACGCACCGGCACTTAAGGACATTCCGGCGGCGGAGAATGGGCAGATCAGGTCGCAAACAAAGCCCCTCTCACTGAGGACATTGCGTGGAAATGACCCGTAACATTCATTTTCTCATCTCTCTCACTGTGACAGAAACAAAGCCCCAAACAGTGCCGACCTTATCTCCCATCAATCCCTCCTACTTTCCTCATCTCAGTTATGGTCGACATCCCCCAAATCGCCTATCTTTTTTTTCTCTCTCTCTATCTCTAGTGCCGCCATCTTCATAGCCACTTTTTCCCTGTTACAGACCCAGCGATTCCGACCCTAAGCAATCTCAGATCCAGCGAATCATCTCCTTTCCAGCCACGCTCTCCGAACCCAACTGCCAAACCCGACGAAGCCCCTTCATCTTCTCTGACGATTCTCCATGGCCGTCATTTGTCTCCCTCATGTTTCTTTTCCAGTCAGGCCTCGCCCATCACCAGGGCCGGTTCTGAACTTTTGGGGGCCTTGGGGCGAAAAAAATAATTGGGGCCTTTAAGGCATGAACAAATTTTTTTTTAATCAAAGACACAACACTAAGGTATATTTTTAGCTCACATCACATAGCATAACTAGCATATTTTTAATGTATGGAGGAGACATAACTTTCAAGACTTCATAATATCTGCTTATAAAGATGATGGCATTCCAAGAGTTACTCAAGTTAACGTTATATAATTTTTGGTGTCTGTCTCCTACTCATTGCTATTTGCTGTCAACATTTCAGTAGGCAACCAAATTAACTACTAACTAGACAATGCAAAATAAACTACACATGAACCAGACATCAGCCACAAATATTGTCCCGAATCATTCCACAGCACTAGCTTACAGTTGTTAGATATGTTCTGCTTACAGTTGCTAGATATTTATGGAGGCTCCGAGGCAGTTATCCTTAACTTGCCAAAACCAACAAAAATAATCATCATATTGGATCACCACTCACCATCTTTGATGTGCTCTTGAACATGACCTGCAATGCTTTGTTATCTGAATATGTTGGATTGCCGATGCAGACTGACATATAGAGGCTGTAGATGTCTATCTCCTTATATTGCTTTAGTACTTCGTCCACGGCTTGACTGCAGTCTTCATTGCTCCAAGTACTTGTTGTTTGTTGAAATCACAGAATCTCTTATGGTTCGTGGGTTTCATCTCGATACCACGACATGACTCCAAGCATAATCAACCAGACCTCTCCAGTCCTCAGCATCACATGTTTCAGGATTACCCAGCTGCAATTGAGCAAAGATAAGCTATTATAGCAAATAAAGAAAAGAACTGTCTACAGGACTACAAGGGCATGCACTCCTCACTCTAATAAGGTTTAGATTTAACTGCCAAGATTCACGGACTATACCAATATTCCCCTCATATTGATTAATAGAGAAGGATCCTTGTTTTTCTCTTGGATGAGCCCTGCCAGTTCTGGTCTATGGGAAATAATTGTGCACCTTCTTGTTGAGTTTATTGAAAATGACATTTAGGAAATACCTGTGTGAATTTAACCATAACAACTAGCAAGCAAAATTACTACTCAGTAACAAATAGGTCTATGGACTTCCTAAGCATGATTCATCCGAAAAAAAGATAATCATACTACATTTATACATTCATCTACAAAGAATACATGACATCAATAAACATGTTTCAATGAACTTGCAAGCACAATTTCAAGACTAATTATAATGCAATCACAATGGGAATCCATCGTCAGAACATAATATGCATTATCAAGAATAAGACATGAAAGTATGAACTTGGCTATCAATTAACAAAAGACAATAGCCTTACCAAGCAAATAAGAAGAATCCAAGTAACTAGAGCCGGAAATCTCTCAACAAAGTTGTTACGGGGACTTCAATTTCGACCATCTGCAGGGCACTCGTAATTTGAATGAAGCACGATGCCTCAAAAGATGATCCCACTCCCACCCAAGAAACTTCAAACCCTTGTATAATCCAACCGGTACAGGAGATAGTCTATTTTCCGCGAGAATGCCGACTTTGAGGCTAATAATACAACCGACTTACTCCTAGTCGAACGAACTTGGCAAACTTCTATGAGCAAAAGTCCTTGTCGAAGAAATTTTAGGATTGAGAGTGAGGATTGAAATTTGAATAGACTTAGCAATTGAACTTCTGGAACGTATTTCCCTGTAATCATGGGGAAAAATATAAGATATCCATGACGGTTTTCAAATAAGATGAACTTTGTAAACAGGAGAGCAAGAACACATACCGCATAGCTCTCCCGCAAATATAAAAAACTCTCTTTCCATATGATGGGAACTTCAAGAACTACTTATGCAGGAATGCATAAGCATCATTTTTGTACAAGTGTCCACATATAGACATAACTTTAAAAGGTCCAACACCTAGAAACACAGAAGAAAAATTAATGTATCAAATAGCTACTGTAAAAATTTAGATCTTCTAGCATTTTGAGCGGCAAAGTCATCAATAATTTCGTCAAAATTAAGCTTTTCCAACATCTCATTTTCAATGCATAAAATTGCTAACCCATTTAATCTTTCTTGAGACATAGTGGAGCGCAAGTATGATTTTAACAATTTCAGTTTTGAAAAGCTTCTTTCAGAGATGCTACAGAATAGGTATAGTTAACATAACTCTATATGCAATAGAAACATTAGGTAAACATCCTAAAGTTTTAACTACTTCAAGAGCTTCAATGGCTGACTTTGTTTCTTTCGGTAAATATATTTGCAGCACTTGCAATTCAGAAAATAAATCTTCAACATCAATATCACATTTGTCATTATGTTTTAGGGCAGCTTGAAGATTAACACAACATTCATGCAATCTATCATGTTCCAATGAAGAAAACTTCTCAAGATTAAACAAAAAACCAAACATATTCTCGAACTTATTCAATGCTTCAAATCTGTTTTTTAAAGATGAAATTGCAATATCCACCACAACGTAAAAATAATTAATCCTAAAAGACTCCTCAGCAGATAGTGAAATTTCTTCATGACAGTTTTCATCAAATTGTTTCTTCCTATGAGTTTTACGCAACTGACGAAAAACAGGATCGATTTCCATTTTAAATGCAAGCTCTTTGGCTACTACCATAGCCAATTGAAAACCTTACTCTCTATATCTTTCAAAATAAGAAATCAAACCTTTCAACATACCGATTGCAACATCAATTTGCATATTTTCAGTTTGTAATTTTTTACTAACAAACGAAATTTTCTTTAAAATTTCATACCATATAGTCATGCCCAGTAAAAATTCAAAACTTTCAAGTTCATGAGTTGCTAAAGACTCAGCCTCACTTCTAGCTTTGGCATCCTCACTAACTCTCGATAATTCAATTAGAGCTTCTCTTATCTCATTAGGCTGAGTGACTATGGCTTTAATACTATTAACATGACTTTCCCACCTTGTTGTTGACAATGGCTTTAAAGTTAATTGATTAACATTACCTTGTAAGATTTTCCATCTCTTAGTAGAACCAGGAAATAAAGTATACATGCGTTGCACAATTCCAAAAAATGAGACAGCTTTAACACATGAATTCGCCATATCACATATTGTTAAATTAAGGGAATGACAAGCACATGGCATATAAAATGCCCTAGGATTGACTTCGAGAATTCTCTTTTGAACACCTTGATGTTTTCCTTTCATATTGGAACCATTATCATAACCATGTCCTCTCACATCATCAATATTAAGTTTAAGTGATTCTAAAACATTTTGCAGTTCATTGAAAAGAGCTAAACCAGATGTATCATTCACTTGTAAAAACTCTATGAAATATTCTTCTATCTTTATCGAACTACCTAACATATCAACACATCGAATTATCAAAGTCATTTGCTCAATGTGGCTTGCATTTGGAGTACAATCAAGTATCACCGAAAAATACTTTGCCTCTTTTATTTTTTCAACAATTTCATTTCGTACTTTGGAGCTTAACATTGAAATCAATTCATTTTGAATTGTATGACTAAGGTAATGATAATGAATTTCCTTGTTCAAAATACGTCTAAAATGCTCTTGCATTACCAAATCAAATTCTGCAATTAATTCAAGTAATCCTAAAAAATTACCATTATTATCTTGATAAATCATCTCATTACTTCAACGAAAAGCCAAATTACGTTTAGCAAGACATTTTACAACAGAAATAATTCTTACCAAAACCAGTTTCCAATGTTCTTTCTCTTTTTTAATTTGCATTTGTAACGCATAATCAATTGTTGTATTCTTTTTCAACCTAACTTCCAAATCAATCCAAGTTCTCATATTGATAAGATGCTCAATGTTATTCAAATGTTTTTTAAGTCTTTCACTTAAATGTTTCCAATCATTAAGACCCTCATTTGCTAGCAAACTACAATTATGCACCGATTTAAACAATTTGCAACAAAAACAATATACTTTGTTCGCATCTTTTGAGTACACTAGCCATGTTCTATCTTGGTTTTCTCCATTTTTTAATTTTTTTGTATAATAAGAATATGAAAAATGTCTAGAAAGCGCATCCATAGGGAATTGAAGATTATAATCTCTTATCGGACCTTTCTCGATCAAAATATCTCTTGTTTTATTATCAATATTATCCCAAGTTCTTGGATCATATATATTCAAAGCAAGACAAGTTCGTTCAACATTATTTTTATTCTCAAAATCAATTTCATTCTCAATTATATTATCAATTTCTTCATTCAGATCATCATCATCATTTCTAATTTCATCATGTTCATTCATTATACGTTCATTTAATTCTTCTTCATTACTCGAATGTTTCAATTCATCAATTGGATCTTTGATCGGAGAATTGGTTTTAAAAAACTTATCAAGAGCTTCTGTTTGACTTTTAATCATCTCCTCTGTTTTTTTTTCTTTTATTTCTTTTTGACATCCGATCGGATATTTTCTTGGTAACATGTTTGCACCACTACTAGTTTCCAAATTCAAGTCTAAATCTAGAAACAATTATTCACTTAAACACACGATTATGTGGATCAACTATTGAAACTAAATATAATAAATTAAAAACAATAAAATGAATCAACTGATGATCAAAGTCTCAAAGACAAAGAGCAATAAAACCTGATCTTGGCTAATTGGCTCTTCCGTCTTCACTTGGGATTTACATTCTGAGTTTCTTACTTAATTCTTGAATCTTGATTTCTTTCAAACCAGAAACAGAGAAACTGTCAAGTACTCAAGTGTCAATTGAGAATCTACAAAATCAAAAAAGAAAATCAAATTTATAATTGTATTAGGGCAAAATCAAATTTATAATTTAATTTTTTGAGAGAGAATTAATGAGAGAGAAGAGGATAATTTACTAACCAAGAAAATCCACAATTGATTGGACCATGACGGACTTTGAGAATCCACTTAAATTGAGGTTTGAAATTGAAGCAATTCAATTCCCACTTCCCACGAATCGTCAATCGAGAAAGGGGAAATTCAGAAGGACCGAAGATCATAAGAAGAGATGAGGATTGAGGATTAGAAATTTCTTTGAAATCAACTCGAACCGGTTTGGCATTTGGCAACTTCTTTCTACTTTTTGTTTGATTCTGCCTCTTCCGCTTCTACCTGCCGGAAGAAATCGAGCCGATGCTTTGAAGAGATCGAGCCGTTGTGATTTGTGAAGAAATCGAGATTTGCTCTCGTGCTTTGTCGCTTCTTTGCCGTTTCCTCTTCCGTCTCCCCCATGTTGACATATTTAATAGAGGAAAAATGGAATAAATATGGAATATATATACCTAATATATATAAAGGTGTATAAAATATTTGGGGCCCTAAAAAATGGGGCCCCTAGCGGTTCACACTCCCCCTCCTTCAAACCGGCCCCGATTAACATCTCTCTGGTCACCCTAGAATTTAAGTTGTTATTCCAACATTCCATTTGTTTTTTCATACTAATGTTAGTCTTACCTTTGGTGATACAATTAATTTTTTTTTTGAAAAGTAAAATTACTTTGAACATAGGAAAAATTTTTAGTATAGTTTTTCTTTTGGTCATCTCCATTTTTTTTCGATCATTACACAAATGAAAATCTAAAATTTAAATAATAACTCAAAAACAATTATGCAAGTCAAACCCATAATGAATCAAGTTATTCAAATTTGGATAATGTTTGGTCTAATAAAAGTTTAATTTATGATATTTATGATTCTCGACTTAATTTGTCATTTTATGTTTGATTAGGACTTTTAATTTTTTAACTAGTAAAACTTGAAGTTTTAAAGTTTGTTTGTGTTTCGAACTTTATCACTTATGTAGTTTGATGTTGTTGATTCGTTGTATGACTCATTTGAGTCATTTTGTTTTGAATTGTGTGTTGAAGAATGTTGATTGTTGACGCGTTGTCCGTTAATTACTTGATTTCAAGTTATATGTATATATAAGTTTTTAAATTTTGTTTAGGTGTAACCCGTTAGTGATTTGTTTAAAACCGAAACCTAGAGGGGTGGATCTAGGTTTGCAATTTTAGCGCACCGTTCAAACCGCGCAGATTAGGAACCGAAACCGATGGGTTTAACTGATTAACATATATATATATATATATATATATATATATACACACATAAAATTCATGGGGACGGAAGTGACTATGGGTGGGTGAAAAGTGTATGTATTTTGGGTAATTAATACTCCAATTAGGATACTGTGGTAAATGGGTGTACTGCGAGAGTAATATGCATGGAAATTGGGTTTTGCATATTTGAACAAGTTAAATCATTGGTCAGTATCATGAATATGCTATTTTTGAACTACAACTATTTTTATACCGTGAAGTCTAATAGTGTAATTTACGGTATTTATTGTTGAAAAACTAATGTTTTTAAGTGAAGTAAATTGGGGCTTTGAGACACTAATTTATTTATGAGTCATTTATGTAATGACTATGGTAATTGTAGAATTATGTTCTTCTCCGTAAGTACATAAGAATACTATATTTATTTGTCCAATTCGGATATCGGATGAATAAGTTATAGAGGTTTAAAGTATGACATTGAAAATGTTGGAAGTGGGTTATCCCACATTAGAAAAATATGAAAGGCTTGAAGGGTTTATATACAAAGGCACCCTTGTGTTTGGGTAAGCTTGTATAGAAAGAACTATCCCTCTCGCGCCCGCAGGGGGGTGCAAATCAGAGTCCAATTTGGCTTGAATCGGCGACTGGTATTGCGCGTGCGGACACTAATGTCGGACCAAATTTAATTCTATTTTAATGGACATATTAATTACGTCTTAATGTATTGCTTTTAATTGAGTGGTTAATGGGCATAATCAAAACGATTTTAGTAATTAAAACGTGTTGATTTTCTGGCCTATATAATGGAACCATTCTCCACAACAGAATAGACACTGAACAGAGAACACAAAATTTCTCTTCCTCTTATACACCTGCATTTGCATAGTATATTGAGCATATCTTTCTTGGCCTCCTGCTTGGTAATAGATTACAGGCACCTATTCGGATTCACGTCACGACCATCGGTGCAAAGTCATCCTGGTGCAGTTGTATCTGGGAGACAATCGCCCCAAGTAAGAACTCCGAGCACTTACAGGGAGTGGGGCCGAATAACGTTTCAAGGAAGCGTAGTGTTACAGGCCTCGGTCACGACTTCCTTCCACCAGTAGACATCAGTCTTCCACCGGAAGACTTCATACTTCCACCAGAAGACTTGGAACAAAGCCACCAGCAGACCTTGGTTCAAGTCACCAGCAGACTTGAAACTAAGCCACAAGCAGACTTCAAAACCAGCAAACCTTGGATCAAGCCACCAGCAAACTTCAAAGTAAGTCACCAGCAGACTTAGTTGCATGTCACCAGCAGACCTTGGGTCAAGTTACCGGCAGACTTCGTTCAGAGCGACCAGCAGACTTCACAAGTCTTCCTCTACCAACAGCATTAACGGTTTTGTTTCTTTTATGTTTTAATTCTGTAAGATTGTATTGGGAAATTACCCAACATTTATAAAGAATTTTTTTAAAATAGATATTCGCAAGCATATTTTATTAATCATTAGAGTATATAATTGGTGATCGTTGTTTATGATTGAACTTAGATTTTGGCAATCGAGCTTAGGGCGATTGCACGTTTTGTGGATTAACTCAGCCAAGCATGTTGAGATAAGTGATTACGTTTCTTTTAGGTTCTTTACAAAAGTTTATAAATACTTTTTAATGTTAGGCTTCCGCTGATTTATTGAATTACGTTTCTTTCATTTACCATGTCCGACCTTGTGTCGGTAGTTACTTTGACTCTGTCACTTGCCTTTGTTATATATCTTCGTTAAGATTTCGTTTTTGCAAAATTTCATGTATTAACTTGTTTCTACGTGAAATACCTTTGCTATCGAAAAGCTGCCACTACAAGAAAAAAGGCATTTTGCTACGAAAAAATTTGTAGCCAAAAATATAACTTTCGTCGCTAATGACATTTGACTACGAAATGACTTTCGTCGCCTATGCGACGTCGCTAAAGGTTATTGGCGACGAAAAAAAATTTCGTCGTCAAATGGCATAATTTGTCTACATACACAAAATTTCGTCGCAAATTGTCTTCGTCGCAAATGACTGACGTTTTAACTACAAAATATAGTTCATAGTTAATGGGCTACCGTTTAACTACAAAATATTTCGTAGATAATGGGGTCTTATTCAACTACGAATTATTTCGTAGTTGTTGGGGTGTTATTTTACTATGAAATAATTCGTAGCTATTAGGTTGTCATTTAACCATGAAAATAATTCGTAGCTATTGGATTATCATTTAACCATGAAAATAATTCGTAGCTATTGGGTTGTCATTTAACTATGAAAATAATTCGTAGCTATTGGATTGTCATTTAACCATAAAAATAATTCGTAGCTGTTGAGTTGTTATTTTACTATGAAAATATTCGTCGTAGTTGTTGGGTGTTATTTAACTATGAAATCATTTATAGTCAATGGATTATTTTATAACTATAAAATTATTTGTAGGTGATGTGTAACAAGCCTGCGACTGTTTAACTACGAAATTAATATTTTCTTTTTCATATAACCATGAAAAGCATGGATACAATTCTGTTCATGGATGCACCAATACTAATCTTAATACACCAAATATGAATCCTACCATAAACTTACGACTAGGTAGCTATAGAGCAATCCATTGTCCAAAAACAAGATAAACTAGCGCTTCCAAAATTATGTAAACCACCTATTAACAAAGACAAAAAAGACGACTTTCTCGCCTGGCTAGTTAGTCTCTCAACTTGCAGATGAGCCTTCTGCGTAATTCTTCGTTGATAAAAGTAGCTATATCACAAAAGTCATATATACCAAGTCCTCTCGCACCTCAAGATGACCTAAAATCTGCAAAAATAAATAGGAACAGTGAAAAGTGAAAATGACATACATGATACATACATACATACATACATACATACATACATATATAATGATTAAAACTCACAAAATAGTATAAAACACACATTACTCTCGCTCTTTTATCAGATTCCATGTCGGCTTGTTGATCGGTTTCTCTCACTGCTTCTTATGACCAATTTACATAACCATTTTATTTCAAATTAATGGCTCAATGCTTCGTATTTCACCAAAATTGAACGGTTGAAACCAGTTTGTGATAACAAACTTCCAACCACTGCAAGGTATCTACAGAACACTCCTAGAAACATTAATGATGTAGCCGCAGCTGCTGTTGCATTGTTTATCTTAAAGACTACTAAGTTATTAAAGTAGCTAAGCTATTTTAGACTTAGTTAGCCATGAACCCCTGCTTTCTTTATTTTAATGGAAGATTCCTTCACCTTCAGGATAACAACAACAGTCTAATGTTTTCAGGTCATATATTGAGGTTTAGAGTCTCTAGAGACAATCTCTTGCATGAATGGACTGGATTTCAACAAGCTAGTCTTCCTATTTCTCAGTACAGTAAGGGTGCTCCTTTATTTTTTGCTAGGGCCAAAATGGAATATTTTAATGAAGTGCTTTCCTAAGTAAGGAAGGTCTAGCCAGTTGCTAAGCCATGGTTGTAAGGTAGTGCTTATTAACTGTGTGCTGTCAGCTATTCCCATAAAGATGTTAGATAAGAAATTCCTCGTACTAAGATCAATCCATCCCGAAATCATATATCTAATATAAGTGCTAGATGAAATAAGGAAGCAAGTACGAACGCTTTCAGTCCTTCTATGAAATGTCAACTGTCAAGAGAGGCATTCCTGAAATGAGGTAATTGCATAGAAAGAAAGACCAAAGAGCTGGTTGTTAACATCAGTATCATATAGAAAGTTGCCTCGGTTCAATCAAAAAGAGTGCTTTCTCATATATATATGGGATTCCACTTTCTCTCTTTCTCAATCGATCTCTTAGGGAAAATAGAAAAAGAGTGACTTTGCATATATATGGGAAAGAAAAAATTATCAATCTTGATCTTTCTCTTAGCGAAAATGGTCAAGTAAGACTTTGCATATCCAGTGAAAAGTTGTACTCTTTCCCAATCATGATATTAGGGAAAATAGACTGGAAAGCTTTTGCAGCTATGTCTGATTCAACTTCTCACAATTGAAAGATCTACTCACTAGCTAAAATGGACTTCAGTGCTTTTCCATATAGGGAAGACTCGACCTACAGAGGGAGAGAGAGAGGGAGAGGCTCGAACAGGGAGTATTAGAGAGAGAGAGAGTATATAAAACTTTACTATATCAGGTTGAAAAAATGAGAAAGAAAGGGAAGTCTTAGAGGGAAAAGATACTTGTCTGGAGAATTTTCAACATTAACTCTAATGTCCAAATTAGGACTTTTATTCATAGTCTCATCTTCAATAATGGTTGTGGTAGGCTTTAAATCATTAGGGTTTCGATTTGAATTATTAACAAAAGATTTTGTTAAACCGAAAGGGAAGGATCCGGCGAGCCGGTGGTGGATCACCATGCCGCCACCAAAAAATCACAAACAGAACCCTGGGGAATTAGGGCCGCAGAGAATTTTCTCTCTCTAGTTTAATTACAGATAACCAAACCTATATATTACTATAGAAAAATAAATATGCAATACACCCGATATCAACTAAGAAGTTCATGCTTTCAATTTTGAGAAATAGTAAAAATTGTTTACGCTAAGTGTAAGATTTCAAATATAGACAATGACAAAAAGTCAGAAAAAATAAAGTACCTGGTATTCTTCATTTTCCCACTTACCACACCGAATCACCCAATCATTTTCCACTACTCCTTCAGGAGGATTCTTGTGTGCCTCGGCACATGACATGCCATCCTCAATGATCTTCTTCTATTTCTTATGAAGCCTACACACATGATCCCTAAAGTGGATGGCAACAATTGTATATATGCACCTTTTGACATGCGGCCCATCATCAATCAAATTAAATCTCTGTTATAAGTAAAACATTGGTTTCAGCTATGTAGGAAGATAATATATGGAGTAAAAATATAGTTAAAAAAATGATTCATAATTAAAATGTAGACCTTGATGCACTAATAAAGAAGATTCTTTTCAGCGTCCTCAAGTTTCTTGTAAGATATTGTTCCAAGAGGTATCATGCTATGGGCAATAATTCCAAGCTCATTGGAGAACTTTGCAGATGTTATCCTATTCACAGGTCTTCCTTTTGATTCAGGAATGTGAACAGGAATCTTGTCGTACGCTCTGATGTACCTATCTAATCCTTTCCCTTTTGTTACTAACAGAGCCGCTTACCTGAGATTGTATTTTTTTTCATCTTACTTATTTGTTTTGTCCATTACAACTTCATCTTTTTTTGTTTCTTGAGAATTATGGGGTGAGGAAACTGAACGCACTTTTTGTTGTTCTCATTGCAACGATGGCCGTTTCATTTGCATGGATGTTTGGTGAGACAAAGCCTAATGGAAAAGAACTTCTTCTTGGTAAGGGGCTTCTATAGTATGTATCATATCTACAATAACTCCACTTCAGCGATAGACATGTGACCTGTTTATTTCAATTTGCAGGTGTCCGGTGCCAAAACTAAGCTCCAAAACAATACAGAAGCGTTGAGTAGTGGGTTACATTATAACGCCTCACAATGTATTTTTACATTATGCCCTTGTCCAGTCAAGATAGATTGATCCCCAAAAACCTAGACGTGTCCGAGAAGCTGTCAGATACTACTCAATAAAGTCAACCGCTGCCTAGGGAGTTTTCATTCATGATTAATCTATTTGTTATGACAGTGTTTGCTAAAGCTTTTTATGGTACCAAGCAAGCCAATAACATTGGCCTTTGAAATGCTGGTAAATTTTTGGAAGAAAAACTTGTTGGAGGACTAGTGGCAATTCTCTATATTTGGGTTATTGGGCTTTTAGATGCAGGACAAAGCAGTACCATCACCGGGACTTAATTATGCTGGTAAGTTCATTATGGGAGGTTTTCTGAACTTGCCGTTGAACAAATGGTTAAGGGCGTTGATAACCAAAAGTTGTGCTATCATTCCAACTTTGTAATTATTCAAGTAAAAACACTTCAGCACCTGAAGTCTAGTTGTTCTATTTATAGATTTCTAATTTGATCGGTTATTGTAGAGAACCATAGTATGATTTCACTCAATGATTGGACGGTCAAACATGCCAAGACTTCACTCGCGTGTTTGGGGCTTGTGAAGCATCTGTTATATTCTATTTTGAAGAGTATTCTCTTTCCAAGACTTTTCCACTATTTTATCTCCTAGAAATTTGGCCAAAAAAACACACAAGTTACCAAGTTGTCTAGTGTCTATATATTCTGGTAGTGGAGTGTATGACAATGTGTTCATGGTTAGTACAGAATTTCCAAGGTGTTTCTCTCAGTGTGGGAGATTTGGTATGTGATCGGTGATACTATTCCTGATTTGGAAGTAAAAGAGTGATGATGTTTACTTGGACTCAGTTCCAGATACTGATTTGTCTTTGGGATTCCCATCTAAAAGAGGAGTCTTGTTTGAGATAAATCAAAACAGAAAGGACTCTTTTTATGGGAGAGAGTGATTCTGTTGCATAAATGTTTTGTATCTGTTGTAATTTGTACTTGCTTGCAGTAAATACAAGAAGATCTTCTCCCACTATCAGTCCACATGTACCCCCCCCCAAAAAAAAATGTAAGAGAATCAAACAACTAGAGAAGAATGGAGCAGTTAACTCGCAAATTCAAGAGAGTAACCAGTTTTCTGCCGTAGGCAGAAGCAAACAGGTGGACAATGGACATGTTAACACGTCCATCGAACCAACCACAGTTACCAAACAGAGTTTGAGATCATCGTTACCCTACCCAAAGGTACGAGTGTATAAACACCAGCTTTTCTCTCTCTCTCTCTCTCTCTCTCTCTCAAGGAAGTTACTAACAGGATTCTTGGGACATAGTACCTGATGCAGTTTCTGAAATTCCAACATATGGTCTGTCTTTGAACAAAAAACTGCTTTCATTGAGAGAGAACTAGGTGGTGTGCCCTATATGGTTGGAAAGATATACGAGTCTAGTTTATGGGGAAAAAAACGGTTCGTCGTTTCGAGCTTTGAGGTGTGAGAAAATGAATTTTGATTACAGACTATGCAAGCTGCCAGCACACAGTTTCTGCAGCTCCGTTTCATCTTCCTGTTGATTTTTTCTTCTCGGTTTCTTCTCCTACACACAGCTAGGGTTTTTCACCTTTGAATAATCATAAAAGTTCAGATTATTCTCTTAGTTTTGGATAAATTCTTTGTATTTGATTTTCAAACTCATGACTTTTCATATTTCTCAATTCATGTATCTTTGTCCGAAACGGAGGGAGCAATTGATAAAAAACTCATCTCACTTGCATATTGTACACCCAAACCTTATGCGGGAAGAAATACTAATTAAGAAGTCATGTAGACTAGTATTATTGATTCAATTAATGGTTATGTCCACAAATTATGTTAAAAAAGAATAAAAACATGTAGACTAGTATTATTGATTCTTGTACTCATCAAATACTAGTAGTGAACACTTATTTTCATCATAATTATGCAGAGAAGAAATTAATGCAGAATTGATTGATTTGGACTACTTGGATTATGTTTTATCAATTTTAGAACATTTTCATAATCTCTGACAAACCAATAACAAAACTAAGATTGCCAGGGAAGAACAAACATAAATGGATCTACTCCTCTATAAGCAATCATATGTATGCATAATTTCTTACCTCTAGTTCCATCAAGCTTCACTTAAGCACATCTGTCACTGTAATTAATCAAACAAACACACAGACACAAGATTATGGCTGCAGAAAGGTCTACCAATTTGGTCATAGTCATGGTCATGTCCATGGCTCTATTCCTAGTAGCTGCAAATGCCGGCGAAGATGGATAGACTAGTCACTGCTACAGATTCTTGCCCTAATAAAGGATGGTGCATCCCTCCTAATAAGCACTTTGATCTATAGCAACCAACGTTTGGTAAAATTGCTAAATACGAAGCTGCAGTTGTACCCATCATCTATACAAAGGTTCATTGTGTGAAAACCGTGGCATGAAATTTGTGATTAAGGGGAATACTGATTGGGTGACTGTATTGGTGTACAATGTAGGAAGAGACGGTGATGTTCATGATGCCAAGATTAAAGGCTCGAACACGAATTGGATTTAGTTGTCAAAAGATTGGGGCCAGAGTTGGCAAACTAGAGCTGAGCTAGTGGGCCAGAGTTTGTTGTTTCGAGTTACTACAAGCAACTATAGAATGGTGCAATCTGATAATGCTGCACCTGCTGAATGGAAATTCAGCCATGCCTATGAGGAGAAACAGTTTTGAGATTAAACCCCTAAGCCCACATTATTGATCCCATTAATTTATTCTTTATGTGATTTAACTAAATTACTGCAGGGCAAGTAGTTCTATGTTGTCCTGTAGTTTACAATAATTGCACGATTACGCTACCTTTACTGAAACATTCACAACAGAAATACTAGATTTGTAGGGAACAATAAAGGTAAAACTAGATTTCGTAAGCATAGATTATCTCGCCAAACTTTCAGCAAATCTAAAGGCATCAAACTGAATTGCTAGGGAAATTGACACAAATGGGATTAAACATAAACAGGTACTACATCAGGCAAACCCACTTGGAATTAAACAATTCTGCATATAATTAAATAATTCAATTAAAGAATCTTACATGCAATTAAATAATCCAAAATCTGTAATCAAGAGAAAAAGTCTATACTCACAAACCCACTTGGAATTAAACAATTCTACATATAATTAAATAATGCAATTAAACACCTGCTGATTTGAAATTTACCTTCCATTACCCAAAGTGAACCCTCAAGAGAAACCCACACTCAAATACCTGTAAAAATAAACCCACGCTGAGAAACATCGTTCCACAATTTGGGTGTTTGAGAGAGAAAGAGAGATGGACGTGCAGTGTATTCGTATGTTGTGTCCGTGTGGATATGTGTGTGTCCAGTGAGAGAGAGGTAAGGGGAGGGGAGGGAAGGGATGGAAAGGAGGAGAGGGGAGGGGAAAAGCATGGATACACACACACACACACACACATATATATCTATATATATCAGATCAATTACATTTCCAAAACTTTGTGGTTCTGCAGGAAATTAATCCACTACTTGAGCCAATCAAACCGTTACGTATGTTTGAAAGCTATAGATGGAGGAAGATACAAGAATGCCATCAGAACATGTGTTAATGAAAGATACTTAGCATAGTTATTCAAGTCAACATCCACTGCAGAGTCCCATTTGATCTTCTTGATATGATAAATGAGACCTTGGGAGAGTGAAGTGAATAATAATGTGAAAAGGGCTTGATAAGCTAGGACTGGTAATCCATACATTTTGGCAGATCAAAGTACAACAGTACGAAGCATTCGCCTTTGATCATATTTGTAATCTGTAATAACTTGAAGAGAACATAGATACAGTAATCTGAGCCAGCCTTTCTTTTTTGTTTCATCTTTGTGCAAGAGGCAACTAAGTCATTGATCATGGAAGATCATACAACATCTCCATTTATTCTTTTTGGGAAATAGTATCTATATATTGGATCTTTTTTACCACCCGACTAATCGAGGAAACTTTCACCACTCCCTCAACGCACAGAAACCAAAGCAAAGCTTTGTATGGTAGCGCTCATAGAACATATTCGAGCTCAAAGAAATTTTCTTGACCAAACAACTTTATCATATAGGACTAGTTGCCATGTGTTGAAACAACCCTTAAAAAAAGAACCAACCCTTTTTGCTTTAATTAATTATAAGATGCGGAAGAGTGAAATGGAAGCATAAGAAAGGAATCCAGCTTGAAGATTTATATTGTTTTAATAGGATTGCTCAAATGACTTTAACTTCAAACAGATGAATCCAGTTATGGCGATCTAAATAGAATTGATAGCTACCGCCGGACAATGATGCAATAGTAAGGCATGCAAGGCACTCAGCTTGGGGAGCTATTTATTTTACTGGTTTAGAGTGGATGTTTTATCTGTTGTTCTCATCGGTTATAAGTCACTCATTCACTCTTGAAGGAGAAAAAACCATCCCTGTTTTTGGTCGTGAGCACCCTCGAATTGTACTCCTTTTTCATGACTGTATTGACTTCATTTTATAATATGTTACACAATTGGATTGTTTACTATAATATTTCATCTTTATTTTTTTGGGTAAACTATCGAATGTCCCATGTGCTAATGCCATCTTTTTCAAGTGACCTTATACGATTCATTTTTTCTCAATAGCACACATGGCCAAACGGGCTAAGATGTTAAATGACGTGTTTTCCAGCGTTCTGAACTAACGTGTGGAATGGGCTATAAAAGAAAAACTGAAGCGGTCAAATGACCTATTTGCACTCGTTTTGAGCTAATGGTTGGAACGAGCTACTACCCGCTTCATCAACCCGTGAAATAAACACACCTCCAAAAATCCATTTCATAGGAAAATTTGTTATTCTAAATTAGGGCCTTTTCCTCTCTTTATAATGGACTTGTTGCTAGATGATTATAGGAAGAATCCCAACTGAAGCAAAATCAACCTCTACAGTTAGTGAAATATACCGGGAACTTAATTTTGTCATTCTCACCCCCAATATCATACTCCCAGTCTCTTTTCTCCTCACTCCCACCTTACTAATCCTAGATAGGAATTCGAATCGAAACTTAAGTTCAAGCCCTCATTGTTATCCTATCAGGAATATAATTAAATAGAGCTAGCAAAGAGGATAACCCACTTTGAATTAAACAATTAAAGAACCCAATAAACAATCCTACAAGTAATTAAATATTGCAAATAAGCGTAAAACGCAACTTAAATTAAACAATTATTTTGTGGAATTGCAAGTAGACGCAATTTAAATTAAACAATCACAAATAGAAAATGTTAAAATCTGCATCTTACCTTCACAATTTTTCTTGAAATTGCAAGTAAAACCCCACTTTAGGCTTCAAAAACTGCAACTGAAAATAATTAAGAAACATTATTCTCATCCTCTTTACGTGTTTTGCGAGATAGATGAAGAGAGGGGAAGGAAAGGAATACGAGAGAGATGAAGAGAAGAGAAGAGGAGGGTAGGAAAGGAAAGGAGGGAGGCGTACCAGAGCTGCTCCATTGCTGTTGGAATGGTGAAAGGATTGAGTGGCTTTTGATTTTTTATCGGTCTTTACAAACCTAAATCGATGAAACCCAGCTGAAGTTAAAAATTAACCCTCAACGATGGACTTATTTTGTCGTCATTGGACCAACATTCGTCGGTGACTAAATTTTGCTCACCGGCTCACGCGCGAAACTTTAGCGCCCAATTTTTCATTTCCTCTTGACGACCAAAAAAATTACCGCCACCTATTTTTCATCGTTATTGGAATGTGTTTGTCTACGAAATATCATGTTTGTCTACGAAACATCGTGTTTTTCTACGAAATATGTTTTGTCGCCAAATAAGTGCGTATTAACTACAAAACTTTTGTTTGTAGTAAAAACATAATTTTTCACTACGAATTTTAATTTGTAGATAAAAATATCGTAGCCAATTCATCATTTTCTTGTAGTGGTTCTTATTGGGCAACATAAGCCGGCGTTATGCGTTTTCTTGGAGCCTAAGATTCCTGGTGATCGAATTTCTAATTTAGCTCGGAGATTAAAGTATAAGCATTTTATGCATAACTTGCCAGTTAATAAACATATTTGGATGCTATGGGAGGATAGAGTTAATGTAGATGTTGTTGGGGTTTCAAAATAGCAAATTACAGTTAACTTGAACTTGAATAATGGTCATGTTTTATGTGCTTCTTTTGTGTATGCAGTGTGCACTAGTGGTGATAGAAAAGAGTTATGGCAAGATCTTTCTAATGTAGCGATTGGTTTGTCTCATCCTTGGCTTGTTGGGGGAGATTTTAATATTATCACTTCAGTGGATGAGAAACTAGGTGGAGTTGGTTATGATACTATTGGTATGTCCGATTTTAACGAATTCATGATTAACACAGGTCTTGGTGATGCGGGCTATCATGGAAGCAAATTTACATGTTGTAACAATCACACGGTTGGCACTAGAATTTGGCAAAGGATCGATAGGGTTTTAATAAATGGTATATATGCGGCAAAGTATACGGGAATTTCGGTGGAGCATTTGGGATCGGGTTATGTCTGATCATTCTCCTCTCTTAGGAAGTTTTCCTTTTGTTTCAAAACCTAAAAGTCAATTCTGTTTCCTTCGTATGTGGATGGATCATCCTGGCTTCTTTAATTTCGTTTATGATCAGTGGAGTAAGCCAGTTATGGGGGATGCGATGGAAGTCTTGCATAGAAAGTTATACTATCTTCGTAAAGAATTGAAGAAGTGGAACTGGGAAGTTTTTGGCAATGTTCATCGATTGTTGGAACAGCAGCAAGATAAAGTGCAATTTTTGGAAGATTTATGTATTATACAACGGAGTGATTCTGCTTTTCAGTCTTTGGCAGAGGCTAAATCAGTTCTTGCCCAGCTTGTTAAATGGAAGACGGAGTTATTGCAACAAAAATCTCGACAACTTTAGGTGAAGGATGGAGATCGTAATACCAGTTATTTCCACGCTTGTTTGAAAGGTAGAAGTAGACAGAATAATATCAAACTACGGAATGCGGATGGTTCTTGGTGTACTGAAAATAAAGTTATAGGCGGAATGGCTGAATATTTTTATTCTAATCTGTTCGCTAGTTCCGAGCATGTGGTAGATGAGGAGTTCTTTCGGTTCCTTCCGCAATCAGTGAATGTTCAAGATAATGATGACTTAACATCAGTGCCTTTAGAGAATGAAATCTGGGAAGCCATTCTAAGTCTCAATCGTGATAGTGCTCCTGGCGTGGACGGATTTATGGGCTGGTTTTTTCGAGCATGTTGGGAGATAATTAAAGGGGATATAATAGCAGCGCTGCAAGCTTTCTTTAATGGAGCAGATTTACATAAGGGTTTGTCCACCACGGCTATTGTTCTGATTCCGAAAATTAGCAATCCAGAAGGTATTGTAGACTTCAGGCCTATCAGTCTTTGTTCATTTGCATGAAAGGTTATCTCCAAAATTGTTGCGACTAGATTGGCTAAAATTCTTCCTCGTGTAATCTCCATGGAACAGTCTGGTTTTCTTAAAGGTCGCAGCATTCAAGAGATTGTAGTTCTGGCTCATGAATTAGTTCACCGTATCGATACTCGTGTCAGGGGGGGCAATGTCCCTTTTAAATTGGATATGTCGAAAGCATACGACAGATTAGAGTGGGATTTTTTGATTCGAGCTTTACGGGGTTATGGTTTTAATGATCAAGTGCTGACTTTGGTTTTGAGACTTTTGTCTAATATTTGGTATACCATTTGTATTAACGAAGACAGCTTTGGTTTCTTTAAATCATCGAGGGGAGTTAGGCAAGGGGATCCTCTCTCTCCGTTACTTTATATTTTAGCTCAGGATGTCCTATCGCGTAATATTTCGGCTTGGGTTGAGAATGGTCTAATCAAACCTTACATGCATGGTTGAGGAGGCTTGGTGGTATCACATCTTTTTTATGCGGACGACATGCTCCTTTTCTGCAATGCTAGTAAAGATTCTGTTCTTGCTCTTCGGAAGGTTCTCAGTATGTATGAAAAAGGCTCTGGTCAACTTATCAATTTGGATAAAAGTGGGTTTTACACTTCAAAACATTGTTCGCCTCGCCGAATCTGACAGCTTGCTATGTGGTCAGGTTGTATCCATAGGTCTTTTCCTATGGTTTATTTGGGCATCCCACAGTTTAAAAGGTAGAATAAAATCAAGTTATTTCGGGGCTTTGGTGGACAAAATTATAAGCAGAATCAATGGGTGGAAGTCTAATCTTTTATCTTTTGGCGGCAAGCTTGTTTTATTGCGATCCATTCTTTGCAGCATCCCGTTGTATACTATTGCGGTCATTCTTGTGACGAAATCAGTGATTAGGCGTCTTCAGTCGGCTTTTGCTTCTTTTTTATGGAGTAATAATGGCGATAGGCGTATGCATTGGGTAGCTTGGGAGGTTGTGTGTAGACCCCTTGAGGAGGGTGGCTTGGGTATTCAGTCTATTGAAGAAGTGATGAATTTGCTCCAAGCCAAGCTAGCATGGTCGATCATTCAAGGTCAAAGTCTTTGGGCCCGATTTGCAGATTCAAAATATGGGGTTGATGGATCCCGAAATCTTCATGTGATGTCTCCAGTTTGTAAAGTAATTTATAATCATATGTTAGAGCTTCAAGATTGCAATAGATGGTTGGTGGGTCATGGCGATATTTCCTTTTGGGGCACTAACTGGTGTGGTGTCATTTTAGAGGGACCGTTACCGATGGATGTTCGTCTTTCGGTTCGGGATGGTTTACATATTCTGGATCAGCTCTCTAGTTTATCTCAGAAACTAATTTTGCGTTGATCAAGAGGGTCCGCTTGAATCCTATGAGAGAAGATAGGGTAGTGTATTCTCGAACCACCACTGGAGACTTCCAAGTCTCAACTCATTGGCATCATTCTCGTCATAAATGGTCGAAGCTGTTCTGGGCATGCAAAATTTGGCAGCATTTGATTCCCTTGAAAGTTAGTGGCTTCCAAATGTGTATGATGTTTCCATTCTCATGATAGAGAGTCTATAGAGCATCTTTTCTTATTTTCTGAAGTGGCTAGTGAGTGTGGAAATCTTTAGCTTGCTGCTTCCAGCTTATAGAGGATTACGTGTCTTTGCAGCATTTGTTGTTGATCTGGATGAATAGAGTTTCGGTGAATAATCAGACTGGAGCTTGCAAAATTGGAATAGTGGTTCTAGGATGCTGGGAATTATGGAAGGCTCGTTGTCGAGCTGTTTTTGATAATAATCCAATGAACGTGCAAGAGATTCTTAAAGGGGTTCGTAATGGATTAAAAAATATGATGAGTTTGTATAGTCCGAAAGTGGCTTCTAATGTGGTGGGTATTATGGGTCTTCACTCTCTTCGGGTTTCCATTAAAGAAGTAAATTTCGTCGAGGTTGTTGGGTTCGATGGGAACCTCCTGAGATGGGTGCGTATAAGCTTAATATAGATGGGTTGGCTAGACACGGTTTATGCACGGGGGGGCGGGAGGGTGGTATTATCAGAAATCACCAAGGCAGAATGGTTTGTGCTTTTTCGGTTTCCTATGGCCAAGGTACTAATACTTTTGTGGAGATTTCTGCTCTCCGAGATGGTCTTATTTTATGTCGTAGATTGGGTTTAGTCAAAGTTTATGTAGAGACTGATTCTCAGGTGGCAGCTCGGGGTTTGGTTGTTTCTCAAAAATTTCCTTGGCAGTTTGAGTATGAACTTTTTGATTGTAAGGAGCTTCTTGGTTGCTACTTCATCCGGCATGTTTATAGAGAGGTGAATGGTGTGGCGGATAGGCTTGCGGATATCGCGCACACCGTGTCTCAGTATACTACGTATGATATCATTTCTCAACTTCCGGATACGGTTCGACATGCTTTTAGACAGGATTGTTTGGGTTTATTTAATTTTCGTAAATGATCTTGTATTTTATTTTCTGGTAGAGGTAAGGCTCCTTCGCCCTCGCTTTTGTTTTAGTGAGGCAGGTTGTCCCCCTCGTTGTTTATTGTTTCTGTTATTAATAAAATTTTCGCAGGGTGCCGCCCCTGTTTCCTAAATAAAAAAATTTAGATAGATCATCATTAAACTAGATATTGAGGTATGTCGTTGTCGAATGAATGAATGACAGGGGAGTCGGCATAGATGAGGGTCTGGTGATGAAAGAGGTCAACAGGGATAAGGTCTGCTATAATAAAGAATATATATATATATATTAAAGACTTCATTTCATTCATATCATGTTTGCATTGAGTTGGTTAAGATCATAATAGAGTGATTGTCTTCAATGCGTTGCATGCTTTATTGTTGATGTTTCGAGTGTTCATCTTAGCATGTTAGCACCTAAATAAGTCTCATTGGAGTCTTAGTACCTTGCATATAAGATTTATAATGTTCGTTTTGATCATAGTATACTTGGTTGAAAGTTTAGAAGCATTGTTGCTTCGTTTGAGTCTTAGGGTTTCTCGTGTTTGCCTTCGTTGCTTGTATTGTTTGTGCTTTCAACTTGCGAGAAGTTCATTTAAGTTCTAGACTAAGTGTACTAGTATTTCTCATGCTTGCACAACCAATGTTCATAGATTTGCCGCATTTGGAAATAAGATGACCAACATATCACTTCACGTGATTCACTCCTGCTTTTTGGGCGAACTCTGAAAATTATGGTACCTAGGATAAAGAGTATATATATATATATATATATATATATATATATATATATATATATATATATATATATATATATATATATATATATATATATATAAGTTTTGCAAACACGAAGGTTTGCTGTATAAAGATGGAACAACAGACATTGAGGTCTGCCGATACCAATTGAAAAACGAGTATTACATACAACAAGCATTTCCTTTGGAATGCCTTGGCTTCTAGAAGGATAGACCATAAGCTTCATCAGCAAAGAGAACGAAACAGAAGTGGAGGGAGATCAGAATGCTTCTTTTTATATTGAAGCAACAACAACAGTAATAGTAGTATTGGTACTTGAATGATATCAAATTCTGCAGCTGGCTCCTCCTCACTGGAATAGTATATGCGCTTCAATCTTTTTAGGGGAGAGAACAGGGTCTGCAGGTGATAGAGGAAGAAAGATGATTACCTGTAGAGTTCCTTTTTGCCTTAGCAGTTGTTAGGAGGATCAACAGCTTCATCGGCAAAGATTAACTGATGACCATGCTACTTCATAATAGAATCCCGATTGAATGATAAGAGCATTTAGAAGCAAAACGGAAGACAACAACCTTTCAAGTTAGAGAACTTGGATCACAGAGAAGCAAGTAACTTATACTTAGTTTGGCTAAAGGTTCTGAAAGAGAACGACTTTTGGTTTGAAGTCAATAGCTAAGATGATGACTAACCTTTTGAGGGAAAGGGAGTCATCTTTGTTCAAGACAAGGGAAACAAGAAGGAGTTTAGAGCAAAGTTGTCATTGAACAGAGGAAGCAGTATATAAGAAGAAGAATTTGAGGAGACTGCTATTTCCTTGAAAGGTCATTGTGACAACAACAGAGGTAAGGTCTACCGTTGAAACTAGAAACCTGAAATTTATGGATGGGAATTAAGATTCACCAGAACAACATGGGTTGAGATGAGATCTATAATTCCTGATGAAGTAGTTGCAAGGTATGCAGTTCCTTCAAAGAAATCCAAAACTAAAAATTATCCAAATTCCAACATATTTCTTCATAAACCAATTGTTGAATACCAATTGTTGGATATGAATTTTTATGGTTAAGGATTGGTTTGTTGTTAGGTTAACACCAGAGTTATATTTGTTGTATTGAATTCGGAACAACATATTATGAAAAGTACAGATACCAAAATCACAAGCAAATATAAGATTTCATGCTATCAAGGAATGTTCATACAAAAGCAGATAGACATGAAGTAAAGATGCGTTGAACAAGTTTTCATTTAGATCAAAATAAATAAGAGTACAAAGAGGATCTAAAGATTACAAAGTTCATTACATCTCCCGGTGACTTAACTACTCCTTTTAAACAACTAATCAAAACACCTGATACAATTCTAAAGATAAGGATGTTACAAGGAGATGTCTATGAAGACCATGGACCCAGATTCAGCTAACCGGTTGGCAAACGGAATACAGGTCCAGATCAAGGGACTCAGATGACCCAAGGAGGGAGCGGGGTACAACCTTTTCTCCTCTATAGCAACCTCTCTACCAGGCGTAGGCTTGGTTTTCTCTATCCCAGACATCCTTCATAAACATTTTCTAGAATTTTCTAGATATTAGTTTCAATGCAGGCGCTCATCCTCGGGAGTTTGAGAGGGAAAAACCAAGGAGAGACACATTTGGTTCGCTGAAGATAGGAGCAACAAATGTGTGCTAAGATAGAGGGAAGCGAGAGATATATGCTAAATGGTCGTTAAGGAAAGTCTTCATGCGAGAGGAATCCTTGAAACAAACCAAACAACTTTCGAAGAATCGGAAGGGTGATTCCAAGTTGTTGAGAAGAAGCCTTGATCTAGTGCTAAGAATTCTCCTAAGTAACATTTTTGAAGAAAGGGATTTTGTATCAATGTCTATCATAGTGTTTGAGGTAGTTTGCGAGTGATAGAGAAGAAGGAAGGAATGTCTCTATAAATACTCGCTGAGGCAAGACAATGGACCGACTCATTTAAGAGTGAAAAGTCCTTTTCAACCACTCTTATTAAAGTTATACGGGAAAAAGTGAGAGTTGGTATTAATTTCTAGATATCCGGTAAAGTCATATCTTTGGAAAGCTAAAAAGGTTTTGAAAAGTAGGTTCGGCTTTCTTGAAAGAATAAAACGTCTTCAAGTGGATAAAACATTTTTCAGTGGGATTTGACAATACACATTCTTCTCAGAAGAGTGTTTCGGGAAGTAAAATCCCACATTTCAAAGACAGTTTTATCTTTACCGAGTTTTTATAAAATCTGTCTTAACCTTTGTAGAAATTGCAAAAGTACTCATGTAGTTTGCACATTGTCTACAAGGTGAAAACTTCTATAAGTCAGGACACAGAACTAGAGCTTATGAAGTACTAATCAATAGGAGAGAAGAGCTTCAAAGAAAATGGTTTGATGATGACAAAGAAATTTTCTATAGAAAATGAGTCATCAAACCAGATGAGTAATTCATAGATCATACTTTAAAGGAAATGGAAGAAAACAAAGTATGATAAGAAAAATTACTCAAGATATATTTGCTAGAAAAGAATAGATAAAAACAGAGCAAGCAAATATAAGGTTATGCAGAGATGATATATTCATGATCATGATTAGCAGGGAATCATAGACGAAAATCAGTCATATATCATAATCCAGAAGGAAGAAGACTGAATCAGGTGAATAAGGTCATGTACTTTCAGTCAAAGCTTTTAATACTGGAAGAGAGATAATAAAGTGTGCTTGTTGATCTTTGGAGAATATGCATTCCTGAATAAGAATCAAGAAGATCATTAGCAACATTTTATGAGCTTTAAGAAGCTCCTGAAAAATCTAGATACTGGAACAAGTATTTCAATAAGATCCGTGAGAAAGAAAGGCTGGATCTTGAATGACTCATTCTCGCTTGGTCTTTTTATGCAAAGATAAAGATATAAAGGAAGGAGCACAAGACAAGGGATGTACCTTTTTTACAGTTATCTGGATTGAAGTAGATGTTCTTCAGAAGATGTCTTTTTGAATCTTAGCTGATAACTCTGTAGTAGATGTTGTCTAAAGAGTAGATTTCCTTTGCAAACAACTAGTAAGATTTTGATTCATATTTTCTTGGATTCAAATAATTCTTTTGAAATATAGGACAAGTTCCCAGAAACTAAATATCATATAACAGTGGGATCAATCAATGTTTCATGATATAGAGTTTTTGTGGCGACCCGACCCGGATCCCAAGACGGGACCACGAGGTCGTGCCGCCTAGAAAAGGCACATAACAACAACAATAGCAAATAGTGGGTAAGGCCATAACGACAATATGCCAATAACTTTAACACATGCGAAAGCGTAACATAATTTAAACGGTGGCGCCCGAGCTAACAAGCTCAAACTAACACAACCAAAGAGATAATGAATCTCTCGGTCCAAAAATTAAAACCACGAGACGTAACATTGGGCACGTATAACAAAACCACCTGTCATGCAATAACAATTTATAGCAATTTATATACCAAGTCATCGGCGACGTTACAGCCGGAACCCACATTAAACTAAGTCTACAACTCTAGTCTAACATGCTTCAACGGCTAAAAACATTCCGGAAAACAAACATAATAAACCAACCAATACATGGTTAACATAACTAAAGCAAAATCATCATAAATACATAAGGCACGACTAACACAAGTCGGCTCCCAAAAGATTAAGTATTAATTAACATAAGTACGAATAACAAACACATAAGGTCTTGCTACACTTCATAAAGTTTACATAACTTTATGTTCCCATCGTCCTTGCCAAAAGAAAGATACTAAAACTACAAGGTAGCAACCTTGCCAAAAGCTTCACCAATGCAACTCGATAATCACTTTGACACGCTTGCACGACTCGGATCTAGGGAAGACAATCAAAACAAATAGGAGTAAGTCATAAAGACTTAGTAAGTTACTAACATAACTTCCTGTCATGGCATCATGCTCAACAATAATAAATCATGCTATTGACATAATATAACAGTTCATTAATAATCATGTCAAGGTATTCATACTTAACAATCTCGAATATCATGTTATCAACAAGTATAACATTTCACCAAATCATTCAACCATCATATCATATCGTATCATTTTCACGTAGCACGTTATTCACATATAAGCACTCGTGAGTCAATTCATATAAAAAGGGATATGATACCATTACCATTTTTTTCGCCGTGTCGCTCCTGCAAAAACACGTGCAAAACATATGTGTCCTCGATACCCAAATCGTGGTATCGACGTTCTCGAGACATTCCCCGCTCGAGTTCTATATTTATCAAAGTCATGTTTCCATACTACAACTAAGATCAACTACTTCCCCACCGTGGCCATCGATGGAGGGGTGTGTGCAACCCGGCGTGGCGATCTATCGAAATCACGAATCCCACAATTCGTGAAGATGATACATCGTCCCGCCAACGAATCAACAAACCGACTCCAGCTGGACTCAAACTTCAAGCACACGTAATGCATATTCATATGCTCAAATAAGTAGGCATGTACTCTACAATCATCTAGTCATGCTTTTATTTCACAACTAGCACATAATCACATTAGAGATAATATTAAGACTCTAATCATCAAGTGTTCTTCATACACTTTAAAATGCTTGGAGGCTTAACCTCCATTAATACTACCCCAAATTCCGTAGGACTTAGGCATATCATTCCTTAATGTCATACTAACCCAATGGTTAACTCCGTTGAGTTATTTACAAACTTTCAAAAATTAGGGTATAGAAGCCATTGGCCTCAATACTCTCCTATGTCCATACTAACATCAATAAATAAGTTACTAAGGTCATTAAACCCATAAAACCCCAACAAAACATTTAAGTAGGAAACATAGAGTCAAAGTCACAATTTAGGCATATATATACATTTTAGCCATTTCATCAAATATGAGTCTAGTCATTTCATCAAATATGCTTCCAACACTTAAAGAAGCAAGATAGAATAATTTATCATACATCTCTACACATGAATAACATCATAATCATGGTTTATAGCATGTTCAACCAACCAAAAATTCATCATTTAACATATAACAAAACATGGTATCTCTACAAAGCCCTAAGTGCTCTCATTGACCTCAAATAGCAAGATTGTTTTCCCTAGGGTCAATGAGGCTAAAATAAATAGAGAGAGATGTTGTAACTCACCTTCAATCAACCCTACAAGTAAACAAAATGAACATGCAATGGTTGGAATGTGTTCTCCTTGTCCTCCTCTTCACTTCTATGGTTGGGATTTGGAAATGGACTCCTCAAGCTTTATCTACCATTGAAGAGCACTCAAGAACTCACAAGAAACCCTCTCTAACCTTCAAGAAATGTTCAGCCCGTTTTTGGAGAGAATGGCTGAAGAAAATGGGTTTAGTGGATGTATTTGGTCACCCTTTGGTTGAAAAGTGGGATGGGAAGGTGTGACCAATGCATGTTGATGTTCTTTCTTGCCAAGTGGCTTTCAATCCACTCAAAACTCCCAAAAGATGTTTAGGACACATTGGATGATAGTTAGGACGAATTAGAAGTGGTTTAGGATGGGTTTGGGTGGGGTTATGACAACCAAAATGGAGCAGTAACCAAAAGAAATCATTTAAGGAAATGTGACCATGCGGTCACATGGTAAGCCCTAGCATGCGGCACATTTCTCCTCCAATCTGCTCATCTGGCAAGGTCCAAACCCCCTTGGTCAAGGTCTAAAAGGTCTTAAATCACTCCAAAACAACCCCAAACTCAAAGCCAAAGATCCCTAGGCTCAATCCTCACTCAAAGATGGACTAGAACACAACAAACACTCCCGAGAAACGCTCAAACGAGCCAAATGAAGAAGAACAACAACTAGAAGTGAGAAACGATCGAATCAACGATGCAACAAACATTCAAACAACATCTAAATCGTGTTAAGGATGTTATGAATGACATCAAATACTTTTATACATGTTTTCAACATATAAACACAATCGATGTCCAAACACATCTCATGACACAAAGGATGGATACGAGCATAGAAATCAACGTCAACGATCATGCTATTGGATTCAAACATACGAATGAGTTATGTAAACATGTTTATGATGAATATGAAAGTATGAGCTCATGCATAAAACAAGCAAGCAATGATCTAGGGTATTACATTCTCCCCCACTAAAAGGAATTTAGACCCTAAATTCTTACCGTGATCAACAAACAAATGGGGGTACTTCTCACGCATATCCAACTCGGTCTCCCAAGTCACCTCCTCGATCTCATGATTTCTCCAAAGAACCTTAACCAATGGAATTGTCTTGTTCCTCAATACTTGCTCCTTGGTGTCTAGAATCTTCACCGGTTGCTCAACATACGACAAGTCAGGCTGAAATGAAATCTCTTCATACGCAAGAACATGCGAATCATCCTTAAGATACTTCTGAAGCATAGATACGTGAAACACATTATGAATATCTGATAATGACGGCGGTAAAGCAACTCTTTATGCCAAACTCCCAACTCGCTCAAGAATCTCAAAAGGTCCAACAAACCTCGGTGATAACTTTCCTTTCTTCCCAAATCTCTTAGTACCCCTTCTCGGCGATACCTTAAGAAACACATAATCTCCAACTTGAAATTCCAAATCTCTCATCCGATTATCCGCATAGCTCTTCTGTCGACTCTGAGCCGTAAGCAATCTATTCCCGAATCAACTTCACACTCTCGGGCAACTGTTGCACAATCTCCAAACCCCATAGCTTCGCTTCTCCTACTTCATCCCAACAAATAGGAGATCTACACTTCCATCCATAAAGTGCCTCATACGGTGCCATCCCAATACTCGATTGGTAACTGTTGATGTATGCAAACTCTGCCAATGGAAGGTGTGAATCTCAACTCCCTTTAAAATCTACCGTACAAGCCCGTAACATATCCTCAAGTATTTGTATCATTCTCTCGAACTGTCCATCTATCTGAGGGTGAAAAGATGTACTAAAATTCAATTTAGTCCCCATAGCTTCCTGCAATGTAAGAACCCGATTCCCTGTTAGCTTGAATTGCGTGCAATGCTCGCATTTCTTCCTTGGTTGATCGCTTGTTTGGTTTGTGAGAGAGTCTAGATGTGTATGAGAGATCACATTAAGACCAAAATACTTTTAATAAATTCCATTTAGTTGTTGACTTCCTAAAGTCACAAGTCGTAACTCGACGATAGTCGAAATGTGACGCGATTGAGAGTTTACTCGGGTTTTGTGTTCCTGAGCTCGATTTGGTCCTAGATCTTTACATGATGATTGAATAACATGTTTAAATATGTTATAATTCTAGTAGGATGCATTCCTTAAGTCTCGTGAAGTTTCGACGCTCCGAGGATAACAATTCTCCTTATCGCGTAGTTTGAGATTGAGCCAGGTGATCGTCTCGTCTTTCGGGAGCTCATTTCTCCTATCTTTTGTTAATCATCTAAAGGGCATTCAGGCCTATTTAATATCCTTTTGAAGTGTTTATAACCTTGGGTTTTTTCCCGTCGCGTTGTGATTTCATTCGTCGTTTCGTTAGCGCGTTATTGTAACTTGCGTCGGTTTCGCTCCGAGTTGTTTCGGGTGTTATTTATGGGAGTTTAGACCTACTATAAAAGTGATTTGAGACTTGTGTGGTTTAGCCAAGTGTTTGAGGACTTTAAGGGTTCAATTATAGGTCGTTTTGAAGCTTTAAGGCTTGCGGTTGCATGCGGGAAGGATCGGACGCGAACGAGGATTGCAGAAAATGGATGGCATGGCATTTAGGGAGGATTCGGTATGGTGTGGAGCCATGCGAGCGGTTTGATGTCGAGCACAACTATTCCCTGTTTTGATTTTTGAAGTGTATTTCCTATCCTACCCTTTCTAAACCTCCTCTAAACCCTTCCTAACACCCATACTAAGTCCTAATGATGTCTTAACATATTAGGGGAGTTCATTAAGGTTTGATTAGAGGTTAATTACATCTAACAATCACTAATTGTACCCATGGAAATCTCATTTGTACCCCTTTAGTTATGGAAGTATAAAGGCTTAATCCCTTCACAAATTCAGCCATTCCTCTCATTTCCTCCCCTTCTTCCAAACCGTATGAGTGAGAGAGACTTGGGAGACATGGAAGCTTGGAGCCCTAGCCTCCTTCCTCCTCCAATCCTCGATGATCCGGTCGTTGAATCGCCTCCAAACTTTGGATTCGTGAAGCCCTCGTCAAATGGAACAACTTCACCGATTGGATTGTGATTCTTTTGAGTTTTCATCTAAGTCAAGTAAGCTACTAGACTCCCTCTTCTCTTGATTTTGTTCTCATTGACCCTAAGGAAAACAAAGAGGATTGCTATTTGAGGTCAATGAGTACACAAGCATGTTGTGTGTGATTTTATTTTGATTTTTGGATTTTTGGTGAGTGAACTTGCTAGAAGCATGAGTAGGTTGATTTCTATGTTTAATGAAGTATGTTATTAAGCTTCATTTGGTAATTTTGGACTTGGTTATGATGGGTTTATGATTCCCTAAAAACCTAGGGTTTGATTATATGTTGATGAAGCAAATGGGTTGGTGATTTTATGAATGATTTTTAGAGAATTTTATGAAATGTTATGAGTTGTTGGAAGCAAGTATGTATATGTTTAAAGTTTGGGAAGTATACTTGATGAATCCTTATTTTAGGTTGTGAACATGAAAGAAGAATTTTTACAATGAATTACATGTTGGAATGCTTCGTTTGACTTTTGAGAATAAAGTTGACCCTCATGTATATGACAATATGTTGCTATCTAGTTCATGAATTTTGGTTATGAGCATGTATATTGAATTATTACTACGGATTACATGATTAAAATGTAATGATTGACTTTATTGGGTTGAGTTGACTTTTATGCAAATAAGAGTATGTTGGTCAACTATGATTCATGAATTGAATGTTATAAGCATGCTAGATTAATTTATATCTTGGTGATGAGCATGCTAGATGAAATTACATCTTGTTTAGATTAATGTTTATTTTGGATGAAAGCATGCTTGATTAAATGCTATATTGAGATGCATGCTTGAATTGTAATGGTTGACTTTAAATGTGAAGTGTTGACCTATGAACCATGTCTTGAGGTTTTTGTTGGGAAAGTATGGAATGTTGGGTTGCACAATATTGCTAACCTTAAGAACTTAGCCATGAATAATAGCTAATGAATAATAGGACGGCTATGATGCAAATAGATTCTATGCCTTCAAATTTGAAAAGAGTAGAAATGACTCAACGGAGTCGATTGTTGGACTAATATGAATATAGTGAACCACATATTATGATCCTACGGAATTTGGGGTAGTTTTGATGGAGGTTAAGCCTCTGACCGTTTTCAAGCGTATGAAGAACACTTGGGTATTAGAGACTTGATATTATCGCTCTAAGATGTTTATGTGTTAGTTAGCATAGATATGCATAACTATGTGATTTATAAGTAAATATCTACTTGAATGGATTAGTGCGGTGTGTTATACTTTTCCTTTGGATGAGCATGGGATTATATATTACCTGTGCTTGTGTTTGAGTCCACGGTCGGTTTTGGTTTGAGTTTTGGACGATGCATTGTCTTCACGAATTGTGGGATTCGTGATCGCAATGGATCGCCGCGCCGGTTTACACACACCCCTCCACCGATGGCCACGGTGGGGAAGTAGCGGATCTTAGTTAGAGTAATACACATGACTTTGATAGCTATAGAACCCGAACGGGGACTGTTTCGGGGACGTCGATGCCATGAAAGGGTTATCGAGGACACGTATGTTTCCGCAGGAGTTACACGCTAGAAACGGAAAGGAAAATCATCTTCTCTCTCTTATGTGGTTTATTTTACGAGCACGTATATGAATTGTTGTGCTACGTGGTTATAATATGATTTACATGATATGATGATTACTTGATGAAATGTTATAGTAAAAATATAACTTGCTAATGAAATGATGATTTTTATGATTTATGTTATACCAAAAATATAACATGCTATTTATGATTAGAATGTAAACAATAGTCTCCCATTCATGAATTATTATATGAGTTGTGATAAATGAAGAATTATGAAACTCATGGTGTAATTGGTTTATGTGGGTTGCTGATAAGTTGAAATGTTGATATAACATGCTACATGTTATTGGAGTTTAGATGCATAGTCTATATGATATGGATGACTTTATGATAAATTAAGTAGAACTATGTTCTATGTGTTTATGGATAAGATTGGGTTTATGATGTGAATTATGTCATAAAATGTTATATCATAAGTATGACATAAAATGTATATGTTTTATTTTGTGCATAATACCATGCCATGACATTGCATCTTTAGTAGCTTACTAAGTCATTATGACTTACTCGTTTGCTTTGTTTTCCTTAGATTCGAGCCGAGCTAGTAATGCGATGGAATCCGCCAAGTCTACGATAGATGTGAGATTTATTTGTGAAGGTTGCTATTAATTTATTTGTAGCCTTAGTTTATTGGAAAGGACGTTTGGGAAGTGAAGTTATATAAACTTCACTTTGGGTAGTAAGATTGTGTTATTGATTTGGTTCTTGTATTTGCAAGTTATTAATAATCGGTTTTTGTGAGCCGACAAATGTTAGTCGAGCCAAGTTTGTTTAAATACATATTTATTCCATCTCAAGTTATTTATATTGTTCATTATGTTGTACTCGGCATGTTTAGCCGTTGAGTGTGTAGACTAGAGTCTTAGACTTAGTGTAATGTTGGGTTCCGGCTGTAACATCGCCGATGACTTGGTTTATTTGTTGCTATATAATTATATTGCATGACAGGGAGTTTTGCTCTACGTGCCCAATGTTGCGGCACGTGCGTCGAATTTTTGGACCGAGAGATTAATTATCTCTTTGGTTGTGTTTAGTTTGAGTTTGTTAGCTCGGGCGCCACTGTGTTATTATGTTTCGCTTCTGCATGTGTTTTTAGTTGTTGGCGTATTGCCGTTATGGCCTTACCCTTTGTTTGTTATTTGTGTGTTTTGGCGGCACGACCTTGGGATCTCGTCTTGGGATCCGGGTCGGGTCATCACATGCAAAGCCTGCCAAAACCTCGAAGTAAATCTCGGATCCCCGTCTGAAACAATGCTAATCGGAACCCCATGCAGTCTCACAATCTCTTGCACATACAGTGCCGCCAACTGACTCAAGGAATAAGTCATCGCAACCGGAATAAAATGAGCTAATTTCGTTAGCCCATCAACAACAACCCAAATGACATCAAACCCTCTACGAGTACGTGGAAACCCCGAAACAAAATCCATCGTAACATGCTCCCACTTCCACTCGGGAATATTCAATGGCTGCAACAATCCTGCGGGTCTTTGGTGTTCCGCCTTCACCTGTTGACAAGTTAAACACCTCGATACATAATCTGCTATTTGGCGCTTTATGCCATTCCACCAAAACTGTTTCTTCAAATCCCTATACATCTTCGTACTCCCCGGATGGATAGTATACCTTGCCTTGTGAGGTTCGTCTAACACAAGTCGCTTCACATCCTCAATTGAAGGAACACAAACTCTTCCCTTGAAAGTCAAAATCTCATCTTGATTCATGGCAAACTCCGGCGTCTCATTCTTACTCAAACCATCAATGATCTTCACTAACCCCGGATCCTTCCTATGAGTCTCCTTAATCCTCTCCAATAAAACTGGAATAGCCCGAACACTAGCAAATAACACTCCATGGTTAACCTCACTAGGATTCCAATCACGGACATCCTCCAACATCTTCCATTCCCGAATCATCAAACACGACAAATGAGCCTTCCTACTCAAGACATCGGCGACCACGTTCGCCTTCCCGGATGATAAAGTATCGTACAATCATGATCCTTCAACTTCTCCATCCATCTCCTTTGTCTCATATTCAACTCCTTTTGTGAGAACAAATATTTCAAACTCTTGTGATCCGTGAAAATTTCAAACTTCGACCCATACAAATAATGCTTCCACTTATGCAAAGAAAATATGACCGCTGCCAACTCAAGGTCATGCGTGGGATAATTCTGCTCATATGGAGACAACTTCCTCGAAGCATAAGCGATCACCTTACTATTCTGCATAAGAACACAACCCAATCCCTCTTTCGATGCATCACTATAAACCACAAAATTCTCATCTCCGCTAGGCAACGCCAAAACTGGTGTCGTAGTCAACTTCTTCTTCAATTCTTGGAAACTTGCTTCACACTTATCGCTCCAAACAAATGTTGTCTTCTTTTGGGTCAAATTCGTCATCGGTGTAGCAATCTTCGAAAATCCCTCTATGAACCTCCGATAATACCCAACTAAACCCAAGAAACTCCTAACTTCTGTAACTGTAGTCAGTCTCCTCCAATTCATCACCGCCTCAACCTTAGATGGATCTACCGCTATCCCGGTACTAGAAACAACGTGTCCCAAAAATGAAACTTCCTCTAGCCAAAATGCACACTTGCTAAACTTAGCATAAAGCTGCCTCTCCCAAAGAATCGATAACACCATCCTCAAATGTTTTGCATGCTCCTCCCGAGACTTAGAATACACAAGAATGTCATCTATGAAAACCACCACAAAACAATCCAGAAAATTATGGAACACTCGATTCATCAAGTCCATAAATACTGCCGGCGCATTAGTCAACCCAAATGGCATCACCATAAACTCATAGTGCCCGTACCTCGTACGAAAAGCGGTTTTCGAAACATCCTCGGCTCTAACTTTCAACTGATGGTACCCGAACCTTAAATCAAGCTTAGAATAAACCACCGATCCCTGCAATTGATCAAACAAATCATCTATGTGCGGCAATGGATACTTGTTCTTGATCATCACCTTATTCAACTCCCGGTAATCGATACACAACCTTAGGCTTTCATCCTTCTTCCTAACAAATAATACCGGCGCACCCCAAGGCGATACACTTGGCTTGATAAAGCCAATGTCAAGAAGCTCCTGCAACTGAACCTTCAATTCTTTCAACTCCATAGGTGCCATCCTATACGGCGCCTTTGATATCGGTGTAGTCCCCGGTAACAACTCGATACAAAACTCAATCTCCCTATCCGGTGGCATCCCAAAATCCTTAGAGAAAAACATCCCGAAATTCATTCACCACTGGCACATCTTCTAAATTCGACGTAGAAACGTGTCTATCAATCACACAAGCTAGATACCCCGTGCAACCCCGTGACAATAATTTCCTAGCCTTTAGAGCAGAAATGACGTGCAAACCACTAGATGCATTATCAGCGAAGAACATAAATTTAGGAATTCCCGGCAATTCAAAAGTAACCCTCTTACTAAAGCAATCAACCAAAGCATGATAAGCGCACAACCAATCTATACCGAGTATCACATCAAAATCATAAAGTGGCAACACTACCAAATCCGCATGCAAAACATGTTCATCCACAAGTACATCGCATGCTTTATAAACTTCCGAAGCCAATAAACAATCCCCAAGCGGGGTAGAAACTTCAATCATGTAAGGCAAAAACTGAGGCAATACACGCAAACAGTCTACAAAATGTGATGGAACATACAAATGCGAAGATCCTGGATCTATAAGTACTTGTGCCTCACTATCGAAGATAGAAACGGTACCTCCAATAACTGCAGTCGACTCAGGCACTCCCCTCTGGTCTAAAGCAAATAGACTTCCCTACACCTTTGCCTTCCCATCACTATCCCTCTTAGCCCCAACGGTAGGCTGACTCGTACCTCCTGGCTAATTACCCTTCCACTTAGGGCAATTCCTCTTCATGTGCACCATAGCTCCACAATAGTAGCACTCCACCGGTGCCCCACTCTTGCTCCAACATTTATCCTCCATGTACCCTATCCTCGAACAGTAGGAGCATACCACAATCATGCTACGATCTCCCTGACTCGGTGTAGAAGTAGCCTGTAAGACCCCGATTCCTGGTTAGCTTGAATTGCGTGCAATGCACTCATTTCTTCTTTGGTTGATTGCTCGTTGGGTTTGTGAGAGAGTCTAGAAGTGTATGAGAGATCACATTAAGACCAAAATACTATTAAGAGATGCCATATAGTTGTTGACTTGCTAAAGTCACAAGTCGTAACTCGACAATAGTCGAAATACGACGCGATTGAGAGTTTGCTTGCGTTTCACGTTTCTGACCTCGATTTGGTCCTAGATCATTACATGATGATCCAATAACATGTTTAGATGTGTTATACTCCTAGTAGAATGAATGCATTAAGTCTCGTGAAGTTTTGACGCTTCGAGGCAATTCTCCTTATCGCGTAGTTCGAGATTGAGCCGGGTGATCATCTCGCCCTTCGGGAGTCCTTTTCTCCTATCTGTTGTTCATCATCTAAGTGGCATTCAGGTCTATTTTATAGCCCTTTTAGGTGCTTACAATCATGGGTTGTTACCCGTCGGTTTGTGGTTTCATTCGACGTTTCGTTAGCAAGTTGTTACGTCTTGCATCGGTTTCGCTCCGGGTTGTTTCAGGTGTTGTTTATGGGAGTTTAGACCTACTTTAAAAGAGGTTTGAGACTTGGATGGTTTATTTTAGTGTTTGAGGACTTTAAGGATCCAATTATGAGCCATTTTGAAGCTTCAAGGCTTGCGAATGCATGCGGGAGAGTCCGAGGCCGAGCAAGGAAGCACTAAAAGCTGGGAAGGGGATTTCAGGAAGTATGCACTCGCATGCAACCTACCCCAAGCAGCCGCATGGTCTCCTGATCCCTGTTACGGGATTTCTTGGAAATTTTGCAATGTTGCCCAACCTATCCCTACCCAAACCCAACCTAACTCATTCCTAAACCCTCTTAACTAACTTAAGACATATCCTAACCATCTAATTGTAGTTTTGAAGGGATTAGAGGTGGTTAATTAGAGGGAAACAACCCTATCACTTATACATCAACCCACTTACTTCCTAACCCTTATAAACCACAAACACACCACTTAAGCCTTCTTTTTCTGCCTACCATTTCTAAAAAACGTGGGAGACTTCTTAGAGAGCTTGAGAGAAGAGTTTCTAGGGTTCTTGAGAGCCCAACCCTTGGAATCCATAGCTTGGGGCCTCCATTTCACAATCCACTCCATAGATTTGAAGAGGAGATTGAGGAGAACAAAACCCACCACTTGGAATTCCGAATTTGTTGCTTGAAGGGGCTGATTTGAGGTAAGTTACTACACCTCATTATTTTTGTTTTTGCCCCATTGACCCTAGGGAAGACAACCTTGGTGCTATGTGAGGTCAATGGGTGAATTCTAGGGCTTTTTAGAGATGCCATGAACCCTAGGTTTCTAAATGATGAATTTTCTTGGATGAACCTACTTGGGACCTTGATTAGCATGATATCCATGTGTAGTATAGTATATTAACCCATGCTATGTGATTATTTCATGTGTTGTGAGCATGATTGGTAAGGTTACTTGAAAGGGTATATGCACAAATGATGATTTGGCTTGGATGAACATGATTGAAACCTTGATTAGTATAGTATACATGTGTAGTATTGTATATTAATCCATTTTATGTGATTTATTCATGTTTTTTGCGCATGATTGGTGAAGTGACCCAAATGGATTTATGCACAAAAATGTGAATTTACTCTATGTTGCCTTGCTAAGTGTTTTGTTGGAATTATGTGGGTTTAATGAACTTGGGAATATGGTTATTGATGATAGTTATGAACATAAGAGGGTATTGTAGCCCATGCTTCTATGCCCTAATTTTCGAAAAGTGTACATTAGACTCAACGGAGTCATTATAAGTTAGATAATGTGCTAAACAAACTTGGGTTGAAATCCTTCGACGATTGGGTTTCGTTTGATTAACGATGTGAAATGCATAGTCTCCAAACTTTAAATTGAATTATGATTATGATGAGCTTTATGGATTTTTAGGCTTGGGAATCAAGCCTGAATGAATGTTGGGACTTTGTTGTAATTTTAATGAAATGTTGAGGTGTGGATTTATGAAACACATAAAGAATGAAATGTAGTATTAACACTGAACGGAGTCGTTATAAGGCTAATAAAATGACAATGAGCCTTGGGTTGAAACCCTACAATGTTTGGGTTTTGTTTGGTTATGTTTGCACACACTGGGTTTTTGGGTTTGTGTCCAATTGAGACACTCATGTTATGGAGACTTATTAGAAATATATTTTGAGCATGCTGGTTAGAGCACGGGAAATTAGAGATCAACGTATGGTCACAAGTATATTTAAGAGAAGAATAAGAAAGAATTATCTCCTTTATGATTTTGGTCGCGTGCATATAAAAGCACTTGTGAGAAAGTGACTACGGAGTTGTCATGAGGTTCTTGAGTATGGTATTAGTGATGTCGATCATATACGATGATTAGGACTATGATTGAGTCCGGTGTGCTTAAATAAAGACTAAAATATCAAGTCTTGAGTTGTGGATATTCTTAGACTAACATAGTAGTCTTTGGTTTGATTTTGAGTGGAGGATTATTGTAGACCTCACATAATGAGTTATTAAGCTTATATGCTATCTTTTATTTGGGTGATGACTTGAGGAATAATGAGTACCTCAATATGTGGTTCGTGAACTAAACTTGTAAGTTAGTTGAACATGTTGGTCATATGCAAATATATGCATTATTCATGAGATTTTGTAGAGCATTACGTCGTACTTGTTTATATGCAAATATGTGCATGGTTTATGGGATGCTGTAGAGCATTATGTCCTACAAGATTTGATGAGCCCGATATTAATGAACTTGGTCTTATTTGGTTTATGCAAGTTAATATCTACTTGAGCGTTTTTGGTTTAAGTCCAGCTGGCGGGTTTGGTTGTAGTGTCGGCAATGTGACGATTCATAGTCTTTGGAAACAATCGCTATGAATCGTTGCATTGGTTCCCTTTCTCCTCACTATTTGGCCAATAGTGGGATGTGATCTCGAGTTATGCCATCTAGCCTGACATCGAGCTCTCATTTCTCAGCCTAGGTTGGATGAATGTAACGAGTACTCATTAAAGGAAAACTGATGAGTTGTGATTATTTGGGAATGAAACCCAATGTATGATTGGTTGGGTGTTGAACCCGGATTTTGGTTTGAGAATGGATCCCATGGTAAGTTTGGTTAGGTGTTGGACCCGGATTTGGTTGTAACGGTTCGATTTACGTTTCTCGTTACACATGTTTATTTATGAGCATTTATATGAAGGATATTATGTTATGTGGTTTATGTGGGATTATGTGCTTTGATAATCAAGTGCATGTTTATTGTTGGTATACTAGTATGATACCATGATTCTTATATGATTGTACATTATACCATGCCATGATATAATATGTCATACAGATGCATTTACTAACTTACTGGGTCATTATGACTCACTCCGTGTGGTTGTTTTTCCTAGTGTGTGCAGTGATCCCGTTAGTACACGTGACGACTTCGGATAGAGATTTCTAGCAGGTGGTCTTCCAGGCAATAAGCTTGGAGCTATTATTATTGTTGTTAGTTATTTGTGAGACACGAATGTAAAGTTATGTAGACTTTACTTGGGTAGACTATAGTAGTATATTATTGTTATGTCTTTGGGAGCCGGCTAGTATAGTCGAACTATTGTATCTTTTAGAAGTTATTCCCTTGTCATTTCGAGCATGTGTGGCTCGTTTATTCTAGTGTTGTGTTATTGTTGTTTCTATCTCTGACAGCTTTAGTCGTGAGATCCTGGTTGGTGGTTTAGCATTTGATATTATATTGTTGTAGTTGAATTGTCCATCCGGCATGTTTTAGCCATTGAGTGGTTGTTTATTAGGTTGGGAATTTGTTGATTTGCCGGCCTTTGGTTGTCGATGGTTTGTTGCGCGTGTCTAATGTTGCTTCACGTGCGTCGAATTTTTGGGTCGAGAGATTTACTATCTCTTTGGTTGTTTTTATTTCGGAGCTTGTTAGCTCGGGTCCCATTTTGTTTTTGCTTCCGCAGGTTTTAGTTTTTATTATTCTGTATCGCCGTTATGGCTTTACCTTTCTATTTCGAGCTTGATGTCTCATCTTTTGGCTCACACCATTATGCTTAGCAGGTGCTTGTCTATCTCTTAGCTTGTCCTGATGGCACGACCTTAGGATCTCGTCTTGGGATCCGGGTTGGGTCATCACAGTTGGTATTAGAGCTATTGGTTAGCTATTTCGCCAGGATAGGTTCCTTGGCCTAGTTGGGTTGGGTTTATTGTTGATATTTTTAACGTCGAGTGTTCCTTGTAGGTGTATAATGTCAAGAGCTTGGTGTGGAGCTGGTTCTAGTAGACCTCGTTCGAGTACTACTCGTGGTAATGAGAGAGAGGATAACGTTAATGATCTGCGTGTGATCCTCAACAAATATTTAGATGGGAAGATGATACCACTATACTTGGGAGATTCTTGAGGTTGAAACCTGAGGGCTTCGATGGAGAGCCCGATACTTTTAAAGTAGAACATTGGTTAGAATGCATGGAGAAGATCTTTGCAGTTATGGGTTGTACGCCAGAGGAGATGGTGACCCTAGCAGTGTTTAAGTTGGGTGGTGCGGCTGACCATTGGTGGCATGTGTTACGAGATAGTTGGAGACACCATGGAGTGCCTCAAGTGTGGGATAACTTCATGATGGAGTTTAGGGCACAGTTTATTCTGGCAGTAGTTTGGGAAAGAAGAGAAATGGAATTCATTGCGCTAGAACAAGGGGATATGACTGTGGCTCAGTATTCAGCGAAGTTTACATAGTTGGCTCGTTACTGTAGTTTCTTAGTGCCAAATGAAGCTAAGAAGGCTCATCGGTTTGTAAAGGCCTAGGATGAAGTATCGCTAGGATGATTCCATTATATTATAGCTCACGAGTACCGAGATGCTGTGGATCGTGCGTATGCGATGAAGTTGGACATCGAGGAGTACGCTCAAAAGAGAACCTCGAAGGCTATTAAGAGTGGTGATGGTATTAGAGGGCAGGTAGCACCTCAGACGGTTAGTCACGGAGATGTACGATCTGTTAGACGGAGTAATATTCCTACCTCTAGTCGAAGACGATGAGGCGGTGAGTTGATATGTAGTTTTTGTATGAGGACGGGACACGCCGAGAACAGATGTTGGGGTAAAGCAGGAAAGTGCTTCGCTTGTGGCGGTGATCATGTCCGTAAAGATTGCCCGAAGATGAGGGTTAATCGGTCTGGGAGTACTAGTCGACAATCTTGTGGCTCCAAGAGAGACGGTGATGGTCGGCTTAGAGTTTGAGGTCGTGTGCGCATGGCGGTTGGCCATTGCGGAGTTTTGAAACCTATCCGAATAGGAAGGTATGTTCTCGTATATATATTTACTGTTGCTACTACTATTGATTATTATGAGTACGCGTCTTATTGGTAGCTCATGAGCATTCATGCATACATTACATGGTGTATTGAATATTATTGGTTTATTGTTTGATTGGGGATAAAGCCCCAATGTTCTGTTGGTATGTGATATTGTTTGATTTGTGAATTGCCGGTAGGTAATCACACATGGTTTGTGGATTCTTGTGTAGTCTATGTATATATAGGACTATACTATATATAAAGAGCATTGGGGGTGAATTTATGCTACGACGATAGTAATCAATGGTATTATGGAGTTGCAGTTTTGTAGGCCTATATTAAGAGCCGGGGTATGAATATATGTATATATATATATGAAGCATAAATTGTATGATGATACTTATTGGTTTGATATGATACTTGTAAATCCTATGGATATATATTTTATATTGTTGATGGTCATTATGCGAGTACGGATACACTCGATTAGTAAGAAGGTTAAGTGTTGCGATTTATCGGTTGATTTTGTTTGCGCGGACAAGTAAGATGTTTCACCGCGATTATTGAAGTGATGATATTTTGGGGACATTAGAATATGCGTTGGTTGTAGCCTTGGTCTAGAGCTTAAGAAAGGTTGGAATTGTGGAGTATAGACGTTACGACTACTAGTAGCCACGTCGGTACGTGGTGACTTCTAGTGAGTTTTCTTGGTTGTGTGTACTAGGTACACGAGTTTTGTGGTAAATATGATTGTTGTTTGCCAAGGTAATAGACCTTGTTACTTGGCTTGATTTTATTCAGCTATGTGCATTAGTTGTAGGAAACACCTACTTGATGCATCTACATTGTAGTATATTAAATTCTCATTTCATAATTACTATTTCCTGCTCATTCATTTCATTAGCATAGGAGACTGCTTAAAGGGTGCTTAAGATTTTCTCATAACCCTTCGCATCCTTGCAACAAAAGCTTTTGAAATCCAATTTAGCCGATACCCTAAATTGGTGATCAAAAGAGGTTCGTTGTTGGACTAGGATTGGTATGAGTTAGGGTAGACTATACCCGTTACCAAATGGAATGGACAGAAACAGAAAGAATTTTCAAAACATTTCATTATTGTTCTCTTATGCGTTCTTACCCGCGATAGGGAGATCGCGAGTATTACTTGCATGGCTTGAAATGTCGTATTGATTACCTCTAATTTGGTTGAGAATCGCTCTATAGGCAATTATTACTTCTTGTAACTTAAGATCTTTTATGCGTGAAATTCATGGTGAGCCCCGAGACAAATAGTTTCGGTGGTTGAATGTTTATGGTATGCTTGAACTTGTTTTCATGTTAAACTTTGGGGTTTGCACACAAGATTGGTTAGTATTGTTTGTATGTGTTTTCGTGACTCGAATATGAGTCATATTATGTCCAATCTTAAGGGTTTAGTGTTGTCGTGCCTATTGAGAGGTCCGGAACCTTGAAATTTAGATCATGGCAGTTTGATCTTTATATACTCGGTTTGGTTATTATGATGGTAGACCCAGAGATTGAGTCTGTGGCGACCCGACCCGGATCCCAAGACGAGACCCCGAGGTCGTGCCGCTTGCAAAAAGGCACATAACATAAACAAATAGCAAATAGTGGGTAAGGCCATAACGGCGGTACGCCAAAAACTTTAACACATGCGGAAGCGTAATATATTTAAACAGTGGCACCCGAGCTAACAAGCTCAAACTAACACAACCGTAGAGCTAATGAATCTCTTGGTCCAAAAATAAAATCATGTGACGCAACAATAGGCACATATAACAATTTATAGCAATTATATATCAAGTCATCGGCGACGTTACGGCTGGAACCCAACATTAAACTAAGTCTACAACTCTAGTCTAACATGCTTGATGGCTAAAAACATGCCGGATAATAAACATATTAAACAAACCGATACATGGTTAAAACAACTAAAGCATGATCAACATAAATATACTAGGCACGACTAACACATGTCGGCTCTCAAAAGATTAAATACTAATTAACATAAGTTCAAATATCACACAATTAAAGTCTTGCTACCTCACATAAAGTTTATATAACTTTATGTTCCCGTCGTCCTTGCCAAAAGAAAGATACTAAAATTACAAGTTAGCAACCTCGTCACAAGCTTCACGAACGGAACTTGACAATCACTTCGAACCACTCGCACGGCTCGGATCTAGGGAAAACAATCAAAACAAATAGGAGTAAGTCATAAAGACTTAACAAGTTACTAACATAACTTCCTGTCATGGCATCATGCTCAACAAAAATAATTCATGCAATTGGCATAATATACATTTCATAAATAATCATGTCAAGGTATTCATACTTAATAATTTCGAGTATCATGTTATCAACAAGTATAACATTTCATTAATTCATTCAACCATCATTTCATATCATATCATATTCACGTAGCACATTATTCACATATAAGCACTCGTTAGTCAATTCATATAAAAAGGGATATGATATCGTTACCCTTTTTCCGCGCATGTCGCTCCTGCAAAAACATGTGCCAAACTTTTATGTGTCCTCGATATCCCTTTCGTGGATATCGACGTCCCCGAGACATTTCCCCGCTCGAGTTCCGATAGTTATCAAAGTCATGTTTCCATACTACAACTAAGATCAACTACTTCCCTACCGTGGCCATCGATAGAGGGTGTGTGCAATCCGGCGCGGCGATCCATCAAAATCACGAATCTTACAATTCGTGAAGATGATGCATCGTCCCGCCCCAAAGACTCAATAAACCGACTCCAGCTGGACTCAAACTTCAAGCACACATAATTCATATTCATATGCTCAAATAAGTAGGCATGTACTCTATAATCATCTAGTAATGCTTTTAATTCATAACTAGCACATAATCACATTAGAGATAAATCAAGACTCTAATCATCAAGTGTTCTTCATACACTTTAAAATGCTTGGAGGCTTAACCTCCATTAATACTACCCCAAAATTCGTAGGACTTAGGCATATTACTCCTTAATGTCATACTAACCCAATGGTCAACTCCGTTGAGTCATAATCAATCTTTCAAAATTAGGGTATAGAAGCCATTGGCCTCAATACTCTCCTATGTCCATACTAACGTAATTAAATAGGTTTTTTTTTTTTTTTTTTTAATTTTTTTTTTTAGGTGGCGGCACTGCGAATTTATTAAAATAAATGGAAATATACAAACTTAAGGGGGACAACCAGCCTTACCCTTTGAACGGGGGGACAAAGGAGCCTGACCTCAAAAAAGAGAAAGTACAAAGGGGAAGGATAAAAACTAAGTGATACGAACATGAGCAACCCCTTGGCCATCTAAAATAATACTGCCTCTAATAAATGAAGGAATGTCTGAGATAGAAGAGAATTCTGAATCAGCTCCTTGGTCAATAGCAAGATTTGCAAGCCCATCTCGCAATGTTAGCTTCGATAACAATGACAAAAAATAAATTGACAATCTCTTTGCATGGAGAGGAGAGCACGCACATAGTAAACTGCCGACCAGGCTGGACTGAAACCTTTAGTGAGCCAGTTAAACACAACCATGGAGTCCATTTCAACAATAGCATGCATAAAGCCCTTTGCATGAAGCCAAGTAACCCCTTGAACAAGGGCCTTCAGCTCAGCTACATTATTTGTTGCCAAACCATAAAATGAAGAGAAGGCGTAGATAACATCACCTTGATGATTACGAATAATGCCACCTCCACCACTAATACCCGGATTCCCACGACAAGCTCCATCTGTGTTTAGTTTAAGAGAAGCAACTGGAGGCTTTAACCAAGAAACAACTTGGATTTTAACTGAGCGCCTTGTAACATAAGAAACGAGACCAGATTGATGATGAGCAGTGGAGAAATTACCTTGATTCATAATAAAAGATAGATCTTGGTTTATAGCAAAGATAATGGAATGCAAGACCACCCTAGAACCGTGAAGCACAAAGATTGCGAAGTTTTCCAAATGTGCCAAAGAATAAGAGAGGGAAGGAAAGTGTGGGCAACTGAATTGGAGCACCAACCAGCCATACATCGCTGGGATATAAAATCTCCTGCAATAGGGAGGTCGTGGGATAGATGGAAGGCTAACCAAATCGAAGCTGCTAGAGATCCATGAAGAAAAAGGTGAGAGAACGTTTCAATAGAAGGCTCGGAGCAACAAAGACATCTAGAAGCAAGCTGAAAACCTCTATGTAACAAGGCTTCGTCAACGGGGAGACGCCCAAGAAATAATCTCCAAAGGAAGATACCAATTTTCATGGGAAGGAGCTTGTGCCATATAAATTTGGATGACAGCAAAGATGAGGAAATAGGCCGAACAACTTATAAGGCTGAAGACAGAGAGAATCGGCCTGAAGAATTCTTTGACCAACAAGGCATATCTTCGCTGTCGAGAAGCGAGATTTTTTTGTTAATAATATACTCGGTAGCACCTTGAGGAAGGATCGCTTTAGCCACTGGGGAAAGGTGTTTTCCAGACTGATCAAACAGCTCTTTAACATGATGAATAGAACAGTCCACAGGGCTAGTGAGATGATGATGAGGGAGCCAGTTGTCATACCAAATTGAGCAATCACCCCGACCAATATTCCATATAATCGACGATTCTGCAACAGGCTGAATTTGCTTTAAACGCCGCCAAACATGAGAGCCACGCGAAGTAGAGAGGGTCACATGCAAAGAGTGACAGTATCGAGCTTTTAAGAAAGAGGCCCAGAAACTATTGGATGTTCTAAAGCGCCACCACAGCTTGATTGAGAAAGCTTGAACCAAAGACGTCAAAGACGGGATGCCAAGACCCCCTTCAGATTGAGGTTTGCAACAAGTGCTCCAAGCGACCCAATGAGCTTTTTGCGAGCCATCCTGACCACTCCAAAAGAAATTGGCAAAGACTCGCTCCAAGGAATTAATCACAGACTTTGGCGGATCTAGGGAAGCCAACAGGTAAGCCGTTGAAGAATGGAGCACATGGCGAATTAAGGTAATCTTACCCGCTGCATTTAAAAAAGACCCCAGCCAAGATTCCATTTTTGTTTGGAGCTTTGAGAAAAGGGAATCAAACATTGACCTCTTCTTGCGACCATAGTAAAGGGGACAACCCAAATAGGAAATAGGAAGAGATCCCAATTGAATACCCAAAGAAGAGGAGATACGGGCGGCTCTCGAAGAACTTGTAGAGGGAGAAACAAAAATCCTGCTTTTTGCTTTATTAACTAGGCCGAAAGTTGTTCATAAGATTGAAGAGTCTCCAAATGAAGCTGAAGGGATCTACGGTTGCCATTGCAAAAAATTATAAGATCGTCAGCAAAAGATAGGTGAGAGACAATTGGACACCCGCTCAAGGTTGAGAAGCGGACACAATGATGAGATTCATGCAGATTGTTAAGACTTCTACTAAGAGCTTCAGCAGCCAAAAGAAAGAGGCTAGGAGATAAAGGATCGCCCTGGCGAAGACCCCGGGAAGATTGGAAGAAACCAGCCGGACTGCCATTAACAAGAACCGAAAACCAATTTTCTGAAATGAGCCTCCAAACAAGATCGATAAAGATTTCATGAAAGCCGAACTTCCGAAGGACTTGAGCTAGAAAAGGCCAGGAGACCCGATCAAAAGCTTTGGCCATGTCTAGCTTTATAACAATGTTAGAGCCGTTAACCTTTTTCCCTAGAAAAGACATCATTTCTTGAGCCAAGAGGATATTGTCTTGGATGACTCGATCTTTCGTGAAGGCACTCTGATTTGGACGATAATGTGTGGGAGGATAGAAGCAAGCCAATCAGCCAAAATTTTTGATATGATTTTGTTACAGAAATTGCAGAGACTTATGGGTCTCAGATCCTGAAAGGTTGTCGGAGAATCAACTTTAGGGATTGTAACAATAAATGTGCTGGTCCACGAGCGAGGGAGAGAGAAGCCTGAAAAAAATTCTTTGATAGCAAGAAGAAGATCTTCCTTGATGATGTCCCAACAAGAAACAAAAAAACACCCGGAAAAACCATCGTGACCGAGCATGCCCGAGCTTAGACTCAAACCGAGGACCATAACTCCTCTATGGAAGGAGGACGAATTAAGCTGTTATTCCAATCTTCATTTATTAGAGCTGGGAGCATATCCAAATCATATTGGGTTTGATGGGTAGATGCAGCGAGTTGATTCTGATAAAATAAAACTGCCCCATTCGCTATGTCCTCTTCGGATTCCAGCAAGCGGCCATCATTATTGTGAATGGAGTGAATATGGAGCCGTCTTTGAGATTGACGAACAGAAGCATGGAAAATTTTAGTGTTTCCGTCACCTTCCTTGAACCACTTAACGCGAGATTTTTGACGCCAATAAGCTTCCTCAGTTGAGATGGCTTTACGAAGAGTCGCTGAGCTTGCATAAGATCTCGCACGATTTTCCCCACTTGATTCAATTCAAAGAAAAGCTCTTTTCCGTAACACTATCCTCACCAACTTGACCGCCGTAAAAATGTTACCAAAAGTGTCTTTATTCCAATTTTGAAGAGCCTTCTTAGAAGCTTTAAGTTTAAGGGAGAAAGTCACCATGGGCCGACCACATGGACCGCATTCCAAGCAAAGGCGAACAACATCTTGAAAAGAGGGGTGTTTGGCCCATACATTAAGGAACCGGAATGGACGAGCTTTAGAGGCTCCATGAGAAATATGCAAGAGCAAGGGGGAATGGCTCGAGCATGTGCGATTCGAATCTTTGATGTAAGAGTGAGAGAAACTGTCAAGCCATTTGTTGTTGCAAAGAATACGATCAATGCGCTGATGAATGGTTGCCCCTTCTTCACGTTTATTCCACCAAGTGAATTTAGGTCCTGAAAAACCAAGATCCAATAAACCACAGGCCGCATTACAAGCATGAAAATCCATTGCTCCTTCTCGATCCCAGCCACGACCCCCGGATTTTTCAGAGGGGTCTAGAATAATGTTGAAATCACCCCCCACGATCCAAGGGAATTCAGGAAATTGCTCTCCAATGTCAATAAGTTCAGACCATAGAGGCTGCCGATCTTGCGTATCACATTTAGCGTAGATGCAGGAGAATATGGCCGGGGTTGCCCATGTATAGTGATGTATCCGAAGAGTGACTTGTTGCTCCGAACCTTGAATAAGAGAACAAGAAAAAGAGGATTTAGCAAAGATCCAGATAGTGCTAGTGGGATTAGAGAAACAAAACTTGAATTTAAGACGATGGCTAATAAAAGATATGTGGGTCTGATCAATCATGGGTTCAAAAATTGCTATAAAGGATATTTGATGAAGCTTTATAAGCTGCTTAGTACGGGCTATCGTGGGATCATTGCCCATCCCTCTGGCATTCCAATAGAGAGCTTTAATATCCATAAGAGTGTTGGGAAGAGGCACCAAACTTGAGCTTTGATCGGAGAATTCGATCTGTAGGTGGAAGGGCATGCTTCTGTTTATTGAGTAAACCGCCAGGATCAAGATTGAGAGCTTCAACAGAAGAGGTATTCTGAAGGCCATCCTCCTCAACTTCCGTTAGGATAGCAAAAGAATTAGTGATCGGAATAGGGTCAGAATGAGTGTCTTGAGCATCGGCATCAGCATGAGCATCGTGAGTCTCATAAGCATTCTGAGCATTCTGGGCATCGGCATCGACATCGATGCAATCTTGGGCATTTATCTCAGTAGAAGCCTCCATAGAATTAACATGAATATTCATGGTAGTGGGGTCTTTAGAAGGATCCAGCTGTGAAGGTGGAGATCCATCTGTAGCCGAAACATTTTGATTAGCAGCAGGAGCATTAGGGGTTGGCTTAGCAACAGTGGACGGGTTTTGCTCGTGTAACAATACGCTAGGGTTTGAGACATGCAAAGAGATATTAGGGTTTGGCTCGGTTTCAACGTTAGGATTTGGCGTAGCCGCATTACTATGACTTGAATGAGTTGGCTCAACAGCAGCATCTTCTGAGAGAATCGGATCTGAGACCTTGGGTTTCCAAACCATATTGCTAGATTTTGGAGGAACACTTGTGGCTTTCATGGCCAAATCAACCGGATCTTGGACATTAGCAGTATCTTTGCGTGAAACTGACTGGTGCGTTTTACAAGATGGACCATCATGACCTTGTTGATGGCAAAGAGTGCAATATTGAGGGAGTTTTTCAGCAAGAACATATTGCCAAAAGCCTTCTTTTTCAACTCCACAGTCGATCCAAATTCGCTTAGGAATGGGTTTCGTGAGATCTACTTCAATACAAACCCTTGCTACACTTGGTCGGGAAAGATTGATGGTGGGATTGTCGAGAAGGAGCGGCTTACCAATGAGGCTAGCAATGGAAAAAAGAGCATGTTTATGAAACAGGTAGATGGGAAGGCCAGGAAACTCAAACCAAACAGGCACGATTGGGCTCTCCACCTCTGGCCGGAAATCAGGCGTCCATTTAAAGACGCGCATAGGATAGGGTCCCATGTATCACTGATATTTTATCCAGAGCCGTTGGAAATCATTCTCATGATGAACTTGGATGAGAATATGTTTCGCATCCAAATGGCCTAGAGTAACATCTGCTTTGAGACCAAGCGTGAGAAAGTTTTTACGAAGAGTTTCCATCGACGGCCTACCATGGGAGAACTTCCCAACAAGAGTGAGATGGAAGGGTTTAGCTAAGAGATTTATTAGGTCAGGATTCAACTTAAGGCAAGGTTCACCTTTAAACATAGATGTGGGAATGAGAGGGATGACGGTGGAGGATTGGCCAGCAACTACGGATGCAAAAGATTGCTTGTGAGAGGGGGAAGAAGGCGCCGGCGGGGCATCGGCACCGACAGAAGCCGCCGCCATGGGGAACCCTAAGACTGCGCAAAAGAAAACTTCCTAGAGAGAGAGAATTAAATAGGTTACTAAGGTCATTAAACCCATAAAACCCCAATCAAACAATCAAGTATGAACATAGAATCAAAGTCACAAACTAGGCATATACATTCTTGTCATTTCATCAAATATGAGTCTCGCCATTTTATCAAATATGCACCCAACACTTAAACAACAAGGTAGGGTGATTTATCATACATTATCACACATAAATAACATGATAAACATGGTTTATAATCTGCTTATAATCTGATCATACAACAAAAAATGTAACATTTAGCATATACGTGAACATAACATCTCTACAAGCCTAACTATTTCATCAAGCATGCTCCCAATGCTTAAACAACAAGGTAGGGTGATTTATCATACATTATCACACACAAATAACTTCATAAACATGGTTTATAATCTGTTTATAATCTGATCATAAAACCAAAATTGTAACATTTAGCATATACGTGAACATAGCATCTCTACAAGCCTAACTATTTCATCAAACATGCTCCCAATGCTTAAACAAAAAAAGGGAGTGATTTATCATACATTATCACGTCAAAATAACATCAAAATCATGATTTACAATCTGATCATAATCTGTTTATACAACCTAAAATACATCATTTAGCATATACGAGAACATGACATCTCTACAAGCCTAACTATCTCATCCAATATGCTCCCAACACTTAAACAACAAGGTAGAGTGGTTTATCATACATTATCACACCTAAATAACATTAAAATCATGGTTTATAATGTGCCTATAATCTGTTCATACAACCAAAATTCATCATATAGCATGTACTAGAACATGGCATCTCTACAAAGTCCTAAGTGCTCTCATTGACCTCATATAGCAAGATTGTTTTCCCTAGGGTCAATGAGGCTAAAATAAATAAGAAGAGATGTTGTAACTCACCTTAAATAAGCCCTACAAGTTGTACAAAACGTCCATGCAAGGGTGGGTATGTGTTCTCCTTGCCCTCCTCTTCACTTCTATGGTTGGGTTTTGGAAATGGCTTCCTCAAGACTTGGCCACCATTGATGAACACTCAAGAACCTTCAAGAACTCCTCTCTAACTTGTATGAAATGTTCATCCACGAATTTGGAAGAGAATGACTGATTAGGATAGCTTAGTGGAGGTATTTGTTCACTCAAAGGCTGAAGTGGGGTGGGAGAAAGTGTCCAATGCATGGTTGGGCATGTTGGAGGTCTTTCCTTGCCAAGTGTTGTACATGCATTCAAAACTCTCAAAACTTGTCAAGCATGCAAGAGAGGATGTGTAGGACGAACTAGGGTGGTTTAGGGTTGGTTAGGTTGGGTTTGGGTGGGGTTTAGTTGGTCAAATGTTGAAAGAATGCAAAAATCCCGTAATTCTAGAAATGGACCATTGCAGTCGCATTGCTCAAGAGTGATGCGAGCGCATCACTCTGGTATTCATAATATTTTCATTTTGCTCCCTTGGTTGTTCTTGGTCTTTCCCTCTTGCACCCTAAAGCCCTCCAATGCTTGAAATGTCTAGAATTCAACCTTAAATACTTCTAAAACATAACCAAATCAATCCATGGTCAAACCCTCACTCAAACAAGGCTAAGAAGTTAGGAAAAACACTCCCGAACAACACCTGAAAAGGTCAAACGAAGAAGGGTTACGACTAGAATCAAACTAGCAACCAAACTGACGATGCAACTAGCATTCAACCAACATCTAAAGCATGTTAATGATGTTAAGAATGGTTTCTAACATTTATCAAAGTGTTTACAACATAAAACACAAACCCGAGTTTCAAAGCAACTCGTGAAGGAAAGGTGCATACGAGCATCCCAAACGACGTCAATGAACATGCTATTGACTTTAAACATATAAGTGAGCTAAGTTAACATACTAATGATGATTACGAATGTATGAACTCATGTAATAAACACGTAAGCAATGATTCAGGGTTTACAGAGTCTAGGTTTATGGTTTTGGACATTGAGTGTTCACTCGGAATTGAGAGACACCGTAGTTGTGTCTGGGTATTTGTGGTTGAGTGACGACCCGACGTTTGTTTGTGTCACAGTTTAGAATTCGGGACGAATTCTTTTTAAGGGGGAGAGTATGTAAGACCCCGATTCCCGGTTAGCTTGAATTGCGTGCAATGCTCGCATTTCTTCTTTGGTTGATTGCTCATTGGGTTTGTGAGAGAGTCTAGAAGTGTATGAGAGATCACATTAAGACCAAAATACTATTAAGAGATGCCATATAGTTATTGACTTGCTAAAGTCACAAGTCGTAACTCGACGATAGTCGAAATACAACGCGATTGAGAGTTAGCCTGCGTTTCGCGTTTTTGACCTCGATTTGGTCCTAGATCTTTACATGATGATCGAATAACATGTTTAGATGTGTTATACTCCTATTAGGATGCATTCCTTAAGTATCATAAAGTTTTGATGCTTCGAGGATAGCAATTCTCCTTATCGCGTAGTTCGAGATTGAGCCGGGTGATTGTCTCGCCCTTCAGGAGTCCTTTTCTCCTATATGTTGTTCATTATCTGAGAGGCATTCAGGCCTATTTTGTAGCCCTTTTATGTGTTTACAATCATGGGTTGTTACCTGTCGGTTTGTGGTTTCATTCGACGTTTTGTTAGCATGTTGTTACGTCTTGCGTCGGTTTCACTCCGGGTTGTTTCGGGTGTTGTTTATGGGAGTTTAGACCTACTTTAAAAGTGGTTTGAGACTTGGATGGTTTATTTTAGTTTTTGAGGACTTTGAGGGTCTAATTATGAGGCATTTTGAAAATTCAAGCCTTGCGAATGCATGCGGGAGAGTCCAAGTCCGAGCAAGGAAGCAATAAAAGCTGGGAAGGGGATTTCAGGAAGCTTGCGCTCGTATGCAACCTACCCAAAGCGACCGCATGGTCTCCTGATCCCTGTTACGGGATTTCTTGGAAATTTTGCAATGTTGCCCAACCTATCCCTACCCAAACCCAACCTAACCCACTCCTAAACCCTCCTAACTAACTTAAGACATATCCTAACCATCTAATTGTAGTTTTGAAGGGATTAGAGGTGGTTCATTAGAGGGAAACAACCCTATCACTTAAACATCAACCCACTTACTTCCTAACCCTTAGAAATCACAAACACACCACTTAAGCCTTCATTTTCTGCCTACCACTTCTAAAAAACGTGGGAGACTTCTTGGAGAGCTTGAGAGAAGAGTTTCTAGGGTTCTTGAGAGCCCAACCCTTGGAATCCATAGCCTGGGGCCTCCATTTCACAATCCAGTCCATATATTTGAAGATGGTGCTATGTGAGGGCAATGGGTGCATTCTACGGCTTTTTAGAGATGCCATGAACCCTAGGTTTCTAAATGATGAATTTTCTTGGATGAACCTACTTGGGACCTTGATTAGCATGATATCCATGTGTAGTACAGTATATTAACCCATGCTATGTGATTATTTCATGTCTTGTGAGCATGATTGGTGAGGTTACTTGAAAGGGTATATGCACAAATGATGATTTGGTGATGAACATGATTGAAACATTGATTAGTATAGTATACATGTGTAGCATAGTATATTAATCCATTTTATGTGATTTATTCATGTTTTTTTGCGCATGATTGGTAAAGTGACCCAAATGGGTTTATGCACAAAAATGTGAATTTACTCTATGTTGCCTTGCTAAGTGTTTTGTTGGGATTATGTGCGTTTAATGAACTTGGGAATATGGTTATTGATGATAGTTATGAACATAAGAGGGTATTGTAGCCCATGCTTCTATGCCCTAATTTTCGGAAAGTGTACATTAGACTCAACGGAGTCATTATAAGTTCGATAATGTGCTAAATGAACTTGGGTTGAAATCCTACAACGATTGGGTTTCATTTGATTAATGATGTGAAAGGCATAGTCTCCAAACTTTAAATTGAATTATGATTATGATGAGCTTTATGGATTTTTAGGCTTGGGAATCAAGCCCGAATGAATGTTGGGACTTTGTTGTATTTTTAAAGAAATGTTGAGGTGTGGATTTATGAAACTCATAAAGAATGAAATGTAGTATTAAGACTCAATGAAGTCGTTATAAGGCCAAGAAAATGATTTTGAGCATGCTTGTTAGAGCACGGGACATTAGAGACCAACGTATGGTCACGGGTATATTTAAGAGAAGAATAAGAAAGAATTCTCTCCTTAAGGATTTTGGTCGCGTGCATATAAAAGCACTTGTAAGAAAGTGACTACGGAGTAGTCATGAGGTTATTGAGTATGGTATTAGTGATGTCGATCATATACGACGATTAGGACTATGATTAAGTCCGGTGTGCTTAAATAAAGACTAAAATATCAAGTCTTGAGTTGTGGATATTCTGAGACTAACATAGTAGTCTTTGGTTTGATTTTGAGTGGAGGGTTATTGTAGACCTCACATCATGAGTTATTAAGCTTATAAGACTCTAATCATCAGGTGTTCTTCATACACTTTAAAATGCTTGGAGGCTTAACCTCCATTAATACTACCCCAAATTCCGTAGGACTTAGGCATATCATTCCTTAATGTCATACTAACCCAATGGTTAACTCAGTTGAGTTGTTTACAAACTTTCAAAAATTAGGGTATAGAAGCCATTGACCTCAATACTCTCCTATGTCCATACTAACATCAATAAATAAGTTACTAAGGTCATTAAACCCATAAAACCCCAACAAAACATTTATGTAGGAAACATAGAGTCAAAGTCACAATTTAGGCATATATATACATTCTAGCCATTTCATCAAATATGAGTCTAGTCATTTCATCAAATATGCTTCCAACACTTAAACAAGAAAGATAGAATAATTTATCATACATCTCTACACATGAATAACATCATAATCATGGTTTATAACATGTTTAACCAACCAAAAATTCATCATTTAACATATAGCAAAACATGGTATCTCTACAAATTCCTAAGTGCTCTCATTGACCTCAAATATCAAGATTATTTTCCCTAGGGTCAATGAGGCTAAAATAAATAGATAGAGATGTTGTAACTCACCTTCAATCAGCCCTACAAGTAAAAAAAAAACAAACATGCAATGGTTGGAATATGTTCTCTTTGTCCTCCTCTTCACTTCTATGGTTGGGATTTGGAAATGGACTCCTCAAGAATTTTCTACCATTGAAGAACACTCAAGAACTCTCAAGAAACCCTCTCTAACATTCAAGAAATGTTCAGCCCATTTTTGGAGAGAGTGGCTGAAGAAAATGGGTTTAGTGGATGTATTTGGTCACCTTTTGGCTGAAAAGTGGGATGGGAAGGTGTGACCAATGCATGTTGATGCTCTTTCTTTCCAAGTGGCTTTCAATCCACTCAAAACTCCCAAAAGATGTTTAGGACACATTGGTTGATAGTTAGGACAGATTAGAAGTGGTTTAGGATGGGTTTGTGTGGGGTTATGACAGCCAAAATGGAGCAGCAACCAAAGAAATCGTTTCAGGAAATGTGACCATGCGGTCGCATGGTAAGCCCTAGCATGCGACCGCATGCTAGGCAGATTTCTCCTCCCAATCTTCTGTTCATCTTGCGTGAGCAAGGTCCAAACCCCCTTGCGATAGCAAGGTCTCCAGACTTCAAAAGGTCTTAAATCACTCCAAAGCAAGTCCAAACTCAAGGCCAAAGATCCCTAGGCTCAATCCTCCCTCAAAAATGGACTAGAACACAACAAACACTCTAGAGAAATGCTCAAACGAGCCAAACGAAGAAGAACAACAACTAGAAGTGAGAAACGATCGAATCGACGATGCAACAAGCATTCAAACAACATCTAAATCAGGTTAAGGATGTTATGAATGACATCTAATACTTTTATACATGTTTTCAACATCTAAACACAATCAAAGTCCAAACACATCTCATGATACAAAGGATGCATACGAGCATAGAAATCAAGGTCAACGATCATGCTATTGGATTCAAACATACGAATGAGTTATGTAAACATGTTTATGATGAATATGAAAGTATGAGCTCATGCATAAAACAAGCAAGCAATGATCTAGGGTATTATAGTTTTTGACTCTTAAACTTTTTCAAGAGAATAGATAGGAGTCCTTTTGAAATTCTTTTATAGTAAAATTTCAGAAAGAAAATTTTCTCTCGAGAAGGTGTTGGATTGATTTCAATCGTTAGCCTTATGTCAAGAGAACTTGAATCAGAAGTCCTTTTAATTGAAGCATCCATCTAAGAATTTTTCATCTGGGGATAGTTATTCATAGTGCCAATCGATATACATATTTGTCATATGAATAATCATCTCGCATAAAGAACAACAAAAATTTCTCTCTCTAAAATTATTTCTTTTTTTTTTTTTTATTTCTCTCTGCCGCCTTGGGTACTAGGGTTTGGTCGTCCCTTCCATGGCTGCCGCCATGGAGGACCCCCCTCCAGCACCGCCGTCCCCTTCTACCAAAAGATCTTTTGCGTCCTTGTTCACAGCCTCTCCATCTCCCCGATTCGGTAAAGCTCATCCCTCTCGCTTCATATAAGGGAACGTCTTACCGCCTTACCCCTGACATCGCCGCCGCCTCTCCAAACCTTTCCAACTTTCTTTGGTTGGCAAGTTCTCCCATGTAAGACCCTCTTTAGAAACTATGCGCATGGAATTTCTAACGTTTGGCCTTAAGGCGGGGGTCACTATTGGCCACTTAGATCACAAGCATGTCCTCATTCAAACAAATCATGAAGCGTATTTCCAACATTTGTGGATTAAGGATCAATGGTTTGTTGTACCTTCCCTATGAGGCTGTTTAAATGGACTCCCGACTTTCGGCCGAAGCTTGAAAGCCCCATCATCCCGGTTTGGTTTTCTCTTCCTAGCTTGCCTATTTACTTGTTCAACAAGCAAACACTTTTCTCTATTGGTAATATGATTGGATCCCCGTTGCTTATTGACTCCCCTACTACCAATCTGTCTAGACCTAGTGTTTCTAGGATATGTATTGAAGTTAATCTTACTCAACCGATCCCCAGTCGCATCTGGATAGATAGTGGAATCTCGGAAGGGTTCTGGCAACCAATAGAAGCTGAACGGCTGCCCCTTTACTGCACGTTTTGTCATAGGCAAGGACATAATGGTGAATCTTGTAAGCATTACCTTCAAAAATCTCATAATGAGAAGAACTTGGCTAATGAAGCCCAAACTACAAAACTGATGCTTCTGTGCAACCAAGTCAACCTTTTGTAGCCCCTCCTCCTAAAATGGCTTGGAAGCCCAAAGATGGAAAAGTCATAAAATCAAGTATCGATGTTCCCCAAGCTGCTCAGATTCTAACAAGTGATTTGAATGTTGCTAGCTCTGGTAAATCTATCGAAACCGACCCGATCCCCTCTAATCATCAGGATTCAGATCAGGTTGCAGATGGTCACACCTCTTTTCCTATGAATAATTCGACTCCATTGCCAAACACATCTGAGGTCAATGAACCAGAATGTATTATGAAACAAAGCACTGTGCAGGATGCGAGCACATCTGGAATTGTATCCCATCAGACTTTTGAGTCCTCTCACTGTACTTCCAATGTTGAAAAGCCGACTGATGAGCCCATTGAGGTTGATCAGGGAGAAAATATTATTTCTCCTAATCGATTTGTTGTCCTACAAACCATTGAAGAGGAAGGGAATGAATCGGATACATCTCATGTCGAAGTCCTTAATCTGGAAACAACGGGTCCAAAACATCAAAAAGGAAAGCTGCCAAAAGTTACTGGTCCTCAAAGAAACACGCGTTCGAAGATGCATGCTAAGGCCCATTCGAGTTCTAAACATGGAGTTTCTCATGACGATTAAGTCCCTTTTCTGGAATATCCGGGGTGTGGGAAACGATTCCACGGTCTCTCGTCTTAAAAAATGGGTGTCCCTTCACAAAATTTCTCTTCTTTTGATCAGCGAGCCTATGATTGATAAGTCTCAACTTCCTTTCATAGCTAAAAAGATTAAATTTCGGTATTACTATTGTAATTTAGTTAATTCTATTTGGGTTTTAGCTAAATCGGTTTTCTCCTGCCAGATTATTTATGACTCGATCCAGCACCTCACCTTAAGGGTTAAGCATTACACTTGGGAGCATCCGGTTTTTGTTTCTGCTGTCTATGCTAAATGTTCGGTGGCTGAGCGTCAGGCTTTATGGAATGATCTTATAGATATGGGATCTGAATTTCTGAATTCTCCGTGGATGGTTGCTGGTGACTTTAATATTATTCTTTCGCCTCAGGAAAAAATAGGAGGTAATGGATGGGATCGGCAAGGCGCTCATGAATTCCAGGCCTGCCTTAATGCTGCTGGTTTATTTGACATGGGCTTTCAAGGTAGCTAGTATACTTGGAGTAACAATAGGGATGGTAACGCTACTATTTACCAGCGTCTTGATCGGGGAGTTTGTAATCTGAAGTGGTCTTCTATGTTCTCCTCTCACGTGGAACATCTCAACAAAACTTGCTCTGACCACTCTCCAATTTTATTTTCGATTAGTTCTGAGGTTTCTTCTAGACCTTATCAATTTCGATTCCTGAATGTCTGGACTTCCCACCATTGTTTCTTGGATGTTGTCAAGAATGCTTGGAACACGGAAGTTGGCGGCAAACCTATGCTCAAATTTTCCAACAAGCTTAAAGTGGTTCGAAGGGCTTTGAAGGTTTGGAATAAATCAGTTTTTGGAAATATTTTTCAAGCCATTAAATGTACGGAGGATGAAGTTCTTGCTAAGGAAATCATGTATGAGACTAATAACAATCCATCTAATAGGGAGGCTCTTCATCGTGCTAGGGCTGAACTTCAACAAAAACTAAAGATTGAAGAAAACTTTTGGAGGCAAAAATCTCACCTTAAATGGCTGAAAGAGGGTGATGGGAACACTAAGTTATTTCATTCTTCAGTGCAACAGACTCGTAGCAACCTCTATATCCATAAAATTGCTGATATGAATGGTAATATGGTGACTTCAGCGGATGACATCAAGAAGGCAGCAATTGAATTTTATGCAGATCAACTTACTGCTTGCGACAGATCTGATGATGGACTTATTTCAGCCATTCCGTCTCTCTTCTCCCAATGTCAAAATGACCTACTCTCGGCTCCTCCCTCTTGTGATGAGATCAAAGATGTGGGTTTTTCTCTTAGCGGGGATAGCGCTGCCGGACCGGATGGTTTTTCTGGCCACTTTTATATAGTTTGCTGGGAGATCATTGCTGAGGATCTGTATTTAGCCATCGCTGAATTTTTCTCTAGATTTGAAATGCCCAAAACTTGGACTAGCACCCTTTTACTTACTATTCCGAAGTCCACTTCAGTTTGCTCCTTCAAGGATCTCCATCCCAACAGCTTATGTAATTTCTGCAACAAGATTATTTCTAAGTTGATTTCTTCTCGGCTAGCAGCTATTCTTCCATCTATTATCTCTGATAATCAGAGTGCCTTTACTAAGGGGAGGTTTATTCAAGATAACCTGTTACTAGCTCATGAATTAACTCATAATATTCGGAAGAAAGTCAATGGGTCCAATGTGATTATCAAGTTAGATATGGCCAAAGCTTTAGATAGGATTTCGTGGGTTTATCTCGCTAGAGTTTTGCAAAAATTTGGGTTTGACGAGGTTTTTATTGACATAATCTGGCGTGTTATTGCAAATAACTGGTTTTCGGTATTAATTAATGGGGAGTTGGCTGGTTATTTTCATTCTTCGAGGGGGCTAAGACAAGGGGATCCTCTATCCCCTAGTTTGTTTATCATTGCCACAGAGGTGCTCAGTCGTAATCTTAATAGCTTATAGCAGCTTAATCCACATTATGCTTACTCTTCAACTAGTGGATGCCCTATTATATCTCACTTAGCCTTTGCCAATGATGTGGTCATCTTTTGTAATGGCAATAAACATTCTCTGTTGAAGCACCGTGCTCTTCTCTCGTCTTATGAGCGATGTTCTGGCCAACAGATTAATATCGGTAAGAGTTGCTTTATGGTGGCCAACAGGACTCCTGCCTCTCGTATTTCTTCTATTCGAAATCACTTGGGGTTCAATCATAAATCTATGCCTGTTACATATCTTGGATGCCCCCTTTTTGAAGGTCGGAAGAAACAGTCTCTATTTGACCCTCTTATTGAAAAATTGCAAACCAGAATTAATTCATGGTTAGGTGCTTTTCTAAATCAAGCTGGCAAAATTACTCTAATTAATTCTATTCTGCAGTCCATTCTTATGTACCAAATTGCGGTGCTTGACCCTCCTTCTTCAGTTGTTAAGCATATCAATCGAATTTTATCCAATTTTTTCTGGGGATCAATAGATGGAAAAGCTAAAGCTCATTGGATTTCATGGGACAAATGTTGCATGCCTGTTGCTGAAGGAGGAGTTGGTATACGAGCTGTTTCTGAGATTATTCAAGCTTATTCAATGCAATTATGGTGGAGGTTCCGGGGAGGTAAAAGCTTGTGGTCTAAGTTTCTGTCTATCAAATATTGTTCGAATGATCATCCTTCTATAGCTTCTACTCGTGGATCGTTCACTTGGAAACGTATGTGTAAGATCAGAGATTTGGCTAAACCTCACATTCACTGGATCATTGGGAGAGGTGACTGCTCCACTTGGCTGGATTATTGGCTTCCCTCAGCCGTATTGCATACCCGAATTTGGATAGCTTTCCTAAAGTTCGCGACCTTTTTGATAATCCGAACCAACTCCTTAACAATGCTCGTTTGGTTTTGGGAAACGAGGCTTCTGATTTGGTGATGAATGGTGGTATATGTCTTTCTGATTGCCCAGATACGACCTATTGGAATCTCACTAATAAGGGAACTTTTTCGATCGCTTCTGCCTGGAACTTGGTTCACTACAAAGGGCAGCTCATTGGTTCGGCTTCCTTCATTTGGCACAAAACCCTCCCTAGGTTTATTAGCATCATTATGTGGAAGTTATGGCAAAGAAGGATCCCCATCGAGGAAAGTCTGATTAACAAGGGAATTCAGATCGCTTCCAGATGTTATTGTTGCGACACTGGTTATTCGGAAACCTATTCTCATGTCTTTATTTCAAGCTCTATTGCTCGAGCAAGTTTGGACAAAATTTAATGGTTTGGGGGTTGTTAAATGTTCTTCTTCCTCGATTAATAAAAGATGCATGGAATGGTGGTATTCGCGGAATAATTCTATATTACATATTATTTCTCCCTCCATTATTCTTTGGGAATTATGGAAATTCGTAATACGGCTTATCATGAAGGAGTCCGATGCACTGCTAAAGTTATTATTGATTGCGTGAAATACTTGATTTTTTCTCTGGTTTCTGATTCGAGCTTCAATCTCCTGTTGACTGGGGCTCTATCTTCTTAAGTAGAATTGGCCGAAAATCTCAAAAGATCATTTAGTCTATTTCTTGGTCCAAGCCGATGGATGATATGGTTAAACTAAACACAGATGGCGCATGTCGTGGCAACCCTGGTCAGAGTTCGGGAGGGGGAATCCTGCGTGATAATATGGGTAATCTTATCTTTGCTTTCTCCGCTTTTTATGGGTTCTCTACTAGCTTTCTTGCTGAATGTCATGCATTGATTCAAGGGTTGTCGTGGTTGAGAAGTAGAGGCTACTCGCGTGCTATTGTTGAGATAGATTCTAAATGTTTGCTAGATTGTATCAAAGGGCTCGCTCAGCCGCCTTGGAATAGTGCGTATTTATTTCGCAAGCTTCATGGTCATCTGCTGGATCTAGAGGTCTCCTTTTTTCATGTTTTTCGAGAAGCTAATTCCGTCGCTGATGCTTTGGCTAACCTTGGTGGTGACCAAGGTCATGACTCTTTTTTCACGGATGTCTACGAGCTCCCTGCTAGAATTAGAGGTCTCATTAATCTTGATAGGCTTGGTACTCCCCATGTTCGTGTTTCTTAATTGTTCTTGTTTGTTCAGTTTATTTCCTTTCGAGGTCAGACTCCTTTGTCCTCCCATTTATAAGGGCCAGGCTGGTTGTCCCCCTCAAGTTTGTAATTTTTCCTCCTATTTATAAAATCTAGCAGGGTTCCGCCCTTGTTTCTCAAAAAATAAAAAAAAAAGAATAATCATCTCGCATTCATCATAGTAATCTTCTATCTCATTAAATTATTTAAAACAAAATAATTTTTCTAAATAAGTATATTTTTCAAAAATTTATCTCAAATTGAAATCCTTGTCAAAAGTTTTTAAAGGATAAAACAAATTTTCTTTTGACATGCATTTGAACCGAGCATTCGAGGATCGCAACTCTCAGGAGGTTAGTCCTAGAATATAGCTAGAAGAGCCTTGCTCTGATACCAATTGTTGGTCCACAATAATGCTCAAATAGGCCAGGGGGGTGAATAGCCTATAATGCCAATTTAAAACTTTTCTTTTGGAAGTATATATAAAGCACAGTTTAAGTGGCAATTACAGTTTATCGAGTTGAGCATGTCTGCCAGTAGAAGCTATCGGTAGACTTGCTCTAAGCAGAAGTATCAACTCTACCGGTAAACTGCTAGTCAAATCAAAAGCCTGTTAAAAAGGTTTGGACATCGGAAGATAAAGAGGCTATGATTTGGAGAAGTCATAAGTGGTTGTACACAACTATATGTTCAGAACAACAACACACTTGTTTCTTCTAACAAATGCAGGTTTAGGAAATCAATTAGAGAATGGCTTTCCTGAAGATAAATTATTTACAAAAAGCTCATAGATATAAGGAATGAGAGATGAAATATTTAATAACATATTCAAAGATAAATTGCATATTACATCAGCCTAAATAATCTATGTACAATTTCAGGTTAGTCTACCCAAGCCTCAATTCTTACTTAATTATCCATTCAAGAATCATTAAGCAGCAAATGGAAATAGGAGACGAGAACGAGAAACTGTTATGAGAAGAGAATTTTCAAGGTCGTTCAGATATAAAAATATATATGAACGATTGAGTGCAAAGCACTCGTCCTTCCATGATGATTCATTATTGCATAATCAACAGCATTTGTATGGGAATACAAATCTGAAGATATGAGTGCAATATCTACAGACAGCTCTTTATTTTCGTCAGACATTATCTAACATCAATCTTTAGATCTTGATCTCTGTCTATTGAAGTTTCTGATCAATCTCTTCTCTTCTCCAAGCTTATCTTCCTAGCAATCCACTGAAAGTGGTTTGCTAAGATCTGTATGAGTTCGCTGCAATCTGAGTTGAGATCAAAGATACGTTGGTGAAGACGATCTCGTTGATGATCTCTTTTTCTTTGAAGTTCTTGAGTAAGTTGGGTTACTCGTTGCTCATCATCATTGATTGAAGATCTTGGATGTCTCTCTCTTGTTTGGGTAAGAGAGAGGTTTTATATAGACACGAGTCAATATGATCGTTGAGAGATGAAGACATAAAGTTTCTATCCGTTTAGAGATGTAGTGGTTGAAGTCTATCGGATAGAGATCTTTGTCCATAAGATCTTTGACTGCTTGGGGTAGAGATTTAGTCCTGTAGATCTTGGAACTTGTTGTATGTCAGACGGTGTTGATAAGTCTCTGAAGAGTAGGTCTGATGTCTGTTGCACTGTCAGGTGGTCTGTTCAATAAAGTAATCATTTTTTGACTTTAATAGACTACTTGAGTGAGAGAAAGTCTTGTAGCTTTACGTATGTCAAGCTTTTTGAGGCTTGGACATATTTGTCTTGATTTGAGCTGCTTCTTGACTTTTCTCTGTAGCACATGCAGATTTTAAAGTCTACCGGTGAAGTGCTTCGAGCCAGTGAAAATAGGTCTTCCGATTCAGGAGAACTAATGTCTGCTGGTCCGAGCAGTTTAAAATGTAGCATGTCTGCCGGATGTTCAGATCTTTATCACTGAAGGCTTTTGACATAGCTGCAAGTCTTCCGGTGTTGAGTGCATCTGAAGTGCTGGTCTATTTCAATCATCATATGGGAAGGTAGGACATGATCAGGTTGCACCTAATTTAAGACATGTGTGATATCACACGAGTTGCCACGCTAACCGGTACACAAACCTTTTAGCCACTTATAATGATTCACTTGTAATGGGGGCAACTAAATCTATATATATATATATATATAATATGTAAAGTGATAACTAAATTATCAGGAAGCATATTCCAACAAATGGGCTTGTTAAAGGTCTACCTACGATGTATGTCGATCACGACAGAAGTTGTAAAGCTTGTCAATTAGGAAAACTTTCTAAGTCTTCCTTCAAGAGGAAGCATGTTATGTCAACTTCAAGACCTCTTCAACTTGTGCACATGGATCTCTTTGGACCAATCACTACTTTATGTATCTCTGGAGACAAGTACACAATTGTAGTAGTTCACGACAACTCTCGATTCACTTGGATTGAAACAATGACATCAAAAGATGAGACTTAGGATCTGGTCATCGCCTTATTCAGAAGACTTCAAACACAAAATCTTGAAGACATAAGTGACATCAGATCAGACAATGGCACCGAATTCAAAAACAGCGGTGCTGAAAGATATTGTGATGACCATGGGATCGGCCACAACTTCTTTACTGTCAAGACTCCTCAATAAAATGGTGTAGCTGAACAAAAGAACATAACACTTATTGAAGCAGCAAGAACTATGCTGGCAGAAGCTAAACATCTGAAATACTTTTAGGTAGAAGTCGTCAACTCTGCCTCCTTCACCCAAAATCGATCCCTGGTAAACAAGTTTCATAATAAAACTCCATATAAAATATGGAGAGTAAGAGCCCCAAATGTAGGATTTTTCAAAATCATTGGTTGTAAATGTTTTATTCTTTATAATGGAAAAGAATATAGAGGCAAATTTCATTCAAAATCAGACGAAGGAATTTTTCTGGGCTATTCAAATCATTCAAAAGCATTTTGCATATTTAACAAAACTTCTTTGAAAATTTTAGAATTTGTGCATGTTACTTTTGATGAATATGATTTATTAAAGCCACGAGTGGCTCCAAATGTTGCTGATGATTCTGATGATGTTGAGACATGTACAAATCAAGCTTCTACTTCTTCACCTCCACAGAATCCTCCAACAGCAGCTTCTTCATATCCTCCGAACCCAACACCAGCAGACTTCAACTCTTTTGGTGCCTCCTCAAACCCTTCTGTTGGTCCAGAACCCATCTCTTCTATTTTACCTCAAACACCTTTGCATATCACTCATCATTCTTGTTCACCAAAAAATGAATGTCTCAAAGATCCTATCTCTTCTGAACCCGGTCTTGGTGAATCATCTTCTTTTCCTACTCCAGAATTCTTAAGGGAAGATCTTACCAAAAATGATCTCCCTCCAGCTATTACTGAAACAATAGATCACCCTATCTCTCAAATCATTTGTGATCTCAACGCATTAGTTCGTACAAGAAGAAGTGTTCGAAATGAGACTATGTTTGCCTTTGCATTCGTATCTGAGATTGAGCCAAAGAAGATTGATGAAGCTATTGAAGACCACTACTGGATTGAAGCTATACAAGAAAAGTTGAACCAATTTGAAAGATGCAAAGTGTGGAGCTTAGTTCAAAGGCCTACTTGGTCATCCAATCATAGGCACTAAATGGGTATTCAAAAACAAGAGAGATGAAGATGAGAATGTCACCAGGAACAAAGCTAGGTTGGTTGCTCAAGGCTACCGACAGGAAGAAGGAATTCACTTCGATGAAACATTTGCTCTTTTGCTAGATTAGAGGCAATCGGACTCTTTCTAGCCTATGCGTTATTCATGGACTTCAAGGTATATTAGATGGATGTGAAGAGTGTCTTTCTTAATGGTGATCTTCAAGAAACTATATACGTTGTGAAAAACCTCCAGGTTTTGATATCCAAAACAAAGAGGATCAAGTATATCTACTCAATAAAGCACTCTACGGCCTCAAACAAGCTCCCAGAGCTTGGTATGAAACTCTAAGCAAGTTCTTAATTGAACAAGGATTTGTGAGAGGGAGAATAGACACAACTCTGTTTATTTTTCAAGCACAAAGGTCACTCCCTGGTGGTTCAAATCTATGTGGATGACATCATCTTTGGATCTACAAATAAAAGCATGTGCAAAAGATTCGAGAAGCTGATACATAGCAAGTTTGAGATGAGCGTGATGGGAGAGCTCACCTACTTTCTAGGACTTCAGATTCAACAAACTTCAGACGGGATCTTCATCATCCAAACCAAATATGCAAAGGAACTTGTCAAGAAATTTGGTCTTGATTCAACTAAAGGATTTGAGACGCCAATGTCTACTGACTGCCATCTCGACAAAGATGACAAGGGAAAGCAAAAGAATGTGACCAAGTACTGAGGAATCATAGGTTCACTTCTTTACCTTACTGCCAATAAACCTGATATTATGTTTGTTGTTTGTGTGTATGCTAGATTTCAGGCAGATCCAAGGGATCACATTTGCTTGCTGCTAAACTTACCATCAGATATGTTTCAACAACTACAAATCTGGGTATCTGATATTCAAGAGGGAACAACTTTGATCTTGTTGGATACTCAGATACAGACGATGCATCTTGCAAAATGAGCAGAAGAAGCATCAATAGGTCCTGTCAATTTCATGGAAATAGACTTGTCTAATGGTCATGCAAGAAGCAAGGTTCGGTTGCAAATTCAACCATAGAGGCAGAATACATTGATGCTAGCAGCTGTTGCTCTCAGCTACTTTGGATGAAGCAACAACTTGTGGACTACAACATCAAGACTACAAATTGTCCAATCATGTATGATAACACCTTTGCAATTTCAGTCTCAAAGAATCTAGTGATGCATTCAAAGACAAAGCACATTGATATCCGTTATCACTTCCTCAAAAATCATGTGGAAAAAGGCAACATCAGTTTGGAATATGTTGCAACTAAACATCAATTGGCTGGCATACTCACCAAGCCACTGGATGCTACCAGGTTTGCTTATTTAAGGAGAAATTTTGGTATGATCGATCCTACAACTTAAATCTATTTTCAAGTTTAAAATTGTTTCATTCCAGCAGACTTTAATTGTTACTAACTTTGTTATGTGTTTAAGCTCAAAAGCGTTAAGTCTAGGTTAGTATTTCAGTTAAAAGTTTATTAGAGGGTAAAAGCTTTTTTAAAATCTAAGGGGTTAAAACTCACTTTTCGCTGTTAACTTTCAAAATATCTAAAGTTAAAAGCTTTATGAAAGACATCTGTCAATCATCTAAGCAATTTTCAATAAAATTAATTTTCTCCTTCTTTAAATAGACTTTGAACCGCAATTTTCAAACTTTCTCAAACCCTCTCACTCTCTATTTCTCTCTCTACTCAAACCCTTCATTATTTCTCTGCAACTGCCTCTATATTTCCTTCCTGAGCTTTGCTTCTTCTTCGATTCAACAACAATGGTAAGCATTTCTACTGCCATTTAGACATTTCTCGTTCAATTTATTTCTTATATACATCATTTGAGTTGTCTTTCTGAGGAATTTGAAAGGACGCTTTGCATAACCTTATGATATCTGCCATTGTCGTATTTTTGAAAAACATTGAAACCATTGGTTATCTCTGTGCCTAAAATATTTATTTCATCAAGAGTTATCAATTGTTGTTTCTCTGTAAATTTACTCTCAAAACACTCAAGGGTTTCAATTTTTTAAAATTATTTTTGTCAAATATGAAATCTCTGAATGTGTATTCTGTCAAGGGAAAAAGCCCTAATTTTTGAACTTTTTTTGTAGGTGAAATCAACTGCTTAATCTAGCTCTAGCAAGAACAAAAGGAAGGTTACAGGCCTTGAGGAAGTTATTCGTCCATCTCCCTCCGTCAACCTTCCTAGATTTCCTTTCTATCCTCTCGCTCATGACATCATCCAAGAACTGCCAGCGAACACCTAACTTCCAGGGATGTGCATTAAGATGGACTCAATGCGCACCTTCGCTGCCGAAGCAAAGATGTGTGAAGATATGGACGCGTCTGGGATTCTCCCTCTCTTTACGCTTCATGACAATGACTACAGAAATCTGCTTGCTGCGGAATTCTACCAGCGAATGGAGATAGAAGCCAAAGCTCCATTAGTCATGCGAGGATGGATTCGTGGTCGCCTTTTCACCCTCACTGCAAAAATCATTTCCAAAGTGATTGGGGTCCATTATGGCGGAGATAGTGAACTGTCTAATGTTGAGGCTAATGCAGCTTGGAAAGCAATGAGATGAGCAGATACCCCAAGGGAACCCCAAGGCAAAATGCTCAGAAATGTCTTTCTCGTGGACGTCTACTGTTCGAGCCAACAACCCACTCTCTCAAGTGCCATCCACCATAGGATCCACCTAAACCATGGTGCCCTCATTTACAAAGAGCTCCGAGACTACGTCTCTACTGTGAAGGCACCCATACCACAAGCGGCCCTTTGTCCAGCTGATCAACACCCTGCTAAAGGACATTCCAGAAATCAACTCTTCTGTTGAGCCAGAGGAGATGAAGAAGGTGACGAAGGACAAGCAACTTACTGCTACCTTTTTCACCAAATACTTTGAATATGAGAACAAGCAGAGGCAGTAGAAAGGGCTCTCCAACATTTCTCTAGAAATGGTTGCCCAACCCACACCCATAATAGTAAGGTGATTCAACCTAGACACCTTTGACGTTGCCAGGGAAGTAGCTAAGAAGCAATCAAACAATCCCTCTAGCACTTCTCTCACTAGGGATGTTCTTCAGGAAGCAAGGCAACTAGCAGATGAATCAAAGGTCATCAAAAAGCGCTTCAAGGTAGCCAGAACCAGGAAAGACACTGATTTCTCGCGAGCTGAAGCTGAGCTCATTGACAAGACCAAAGAAGCTGACAAGGCAAGGTAGGATGTTAAAATTGAAGTGCTTCAGGCAGCATGGATCAGGGCAGAACTGAAGGCCAGCAAACATGGTGTAAAGTGTGCTGGCAGCTCATCCTTTGCTACTTGATAAACTTCCACCTCATCCAAGTCTCAACCGAAACCATCTTTTCCCAAGCCAACCCAAACCCCCAAACGTAAACCCTCTCCTAACCTACCCTCCCCTAAGCCTAAATGCAGGCGTGTGCGTAAAGGCCTCCCAACCAAGCCACCAGCAGACCCTCTTATCTTTGTCGATGAAGCTTCTGGATCTCCTATCCAGCTGCTGAGGCAAAAAAGGAAGTCTGCTGGAAACCTACCTTCTACCCTATCTTCAATCATTCCTACTAAGTCACGTACTCAGGAGGAGCCAACCCCTCCGGAGGAGCCTATCCCTCAAGAGAAGCCTACCACTCTTGAGGACTCTATTCCACAAGAGTAGCCTACCCAATCACCTAACTAAACACCTTTTTCTCCCTTCAACTACTCCCCAAACTCATCTACTCCACCTTCACCCATTCTTACCCAATAGAACCCTTCCTCACCGTCTATCACTTCACCATCCAAACGAAACCCACCCATTCCATATATCCTAACCCCATGGTATCCTTCGATCCTATCCTCTTCTGCTACAAAGTTCATTTTTGAACTTTCCTCCATAGTAGACCTTTTTCCTAAGCCTGCTCCCCCTCCACCAGAACTTAATCCAATGAGACCAGAAGACACTTTCTATCCCCTTCCTTCCTTCTGGTTCTCCACTGACCAAACCCTACCTCTTCCAATAGATGTGATCATTCGGACACAGATATTGAAATTCCCCCAATACCTCATTCTACCTCTACCTGATTCCTCCTTATTTACCCATATGTTCCCCACACCCGATTCCTCCTCAACCTCTACTGCAACCACTCCACCCCTCCAACAGCCATTCCATCCTACTACTGCTGCTGATGCCTTTGTATCCACCTCATCTGCTGCTGCTGAGGCAGTCCATGTAGACCTCGACCCTTCTCCATCCATCTTGGCCAACGAAGATATCATAAGAAGATTGGATGCCATCTACAATAGACTTGGAGAATTAACAAGTATCTCTATTGCTGCTGCTGAGATCGCAACAGAGTCATCCAAGGCTGCTACCAGGAATGCCAACATCCTTCGCCAGTTTCAAGAGGGTGTCAGGACTTGATTTGGAGAGGTTAGCCACGAGTCTACAAACCTCAAGATCAACATGGAAGATCAACACAACGAGTGTGTTCGTCTCTGTTCCACTCTCTTCTTCCAGCTCTTTCATAACAATACCTTCCACCTTGGTTAAAGTCTCCCTCATGTTCTAAAACCCAACGATCAAACTCTCAATGTAGCACATGATCGGATAGCAGTTGAGCGCAAACGCCATCACTCAGGAGAGACAACTGCGGTCTATGAACCGAGTTTTGATGGACAAGAACAATAAACTTCGTGAAGAACTTGATTACCGTTCTCATTCCATCAAACAACAAAACTCTGCTGATGAAGAATACACCAGAAGAGATGAAGAACTCGAGCGTCAATACTGAGAAAGGAAAGCAGCTGACAGGACAAATAAAGGAAAAGGAAAAAGGCCATGGTAACTTGTATCATTCATATCCTTATCCTTTGTATCTATCCATTTTTGTAAAACTCAATAAATATTAAACTTCTTGTTTGAAATACAGAAATACCTACTTTTAAAAAATGTCTTCTGTTTAAATTTCCTATTCTTTAAATTCATATATATGATTGGAATTTAAACATCTAGTTTAAATTTATTTAAACTTTTTTACTCTAATCCTTTTGTGCTTGTTCTTTAAAATCTCTTCTATTTTAAGCGCTTCGATTAGCAGTTACATTTGAGGTGTTCTAATTAATAGAGGCATGTCTACTATAATAAAACTTAATTCTTTTCTGACATGCTATTATCTATCCATAAGCCTTCATAGCCCTCACTTGCAAGTAATAATTACCAGATGCAAATAGGAGGAGATAGTTGTTTCTCACTGTATCGTAATTTGTATTTGCTCATTCATTACTATAGGTTCTATACATAATGGCTAAATGGGCTGCGTACCAGTTAGCGTGGCAACCGTGTATAGAACTTTGCATTTATAATAGTTTTTATGTTTCATAGGTTTCGAAAACTCCTCATCAGAAGACTACGACAAAGGCTTCACCAGCAGCCTTTACCAGCAGACAACCTTCGAAGAGTAGAATGACGTGTTACTGTATGTCCAGCTCAACAAATATATTAAGGATTATTAATTTAGATATTCTCTATATAAGTTTGAATTAATCCATCAATTGATTGACTACTGAATTCAAGGAACACACCTTCCCAGCTTTTGCGAAGAATGAAGACTTTCGCCTCCTGAACATGACAAAGCATGTTTACAGTCTGACACAAATAGACTGTACCAACTACTGCAGGTTTGCAACTCTATTTGTCTCCCACCTGCTAATTCCAGTACCTACTCTCAATCATACCTCGATCAGTCCCAATCAAAGAAGAAGTCAACAAACAGCTTGTATTTAATGCATCCAACCTAATAGAGTTGTTACTCAATTCGTCTTCCCCAACAGTCTCATGAATGCTTCGATATTAATACTTCCATTGAAGCCTGAAGAAACCAATGCTCTGAATTTATTCAACAACATCAAGTCATCTTACTCAGTGCATTCAAGAGATCATAAACTGATCAACGAAGTCCTCAACAACAAGAAGAAGATATGCACATTAACTACTACTCATTTACTTCTTTGTGTTGTATTCACTTATTATTCTTCTGCACCATGAATATTCTGTTATCCAGGTATTCACTTTCCTACCCCCAAACACAAGTCAAATATTTTTTACATGATCCATTAGTGATTTATGTAATAGAACTTGTGGAAAACATAGTGCACTTTCTAATTCAAGGTTGACTGTTGTAGTTGTGGACGTAGTACTCTTTATAGTACGAACCATCTCAAAATACATGTGTTCTTGGTGTTTGTTTATATACTGTTTTATATTGTTATCTTCTATTTAACTTATTCCTGTAAGCATCAAACTTTAGTTAATAGCCAAGTCTACTGGTAGTGCTACACCAGCAGACTTAGTATGTCTTCCTTACAAGTCTTCCGTTACTTCAACCCTTTCAATAGGTTGTTAGGACTTGTTCTAGAAACTCTCACGAAAAGTTTTTAAAGTGTAACTAGGTTATTCAACCCCCATTTCTAGCCTAGTATTGTGCCCTTTGGGACTAACATTTGGTCTGGACCTCACGGTTTCGCTTCAAATCTATGGTTTCCCTCCACTTATTAAGCTTGTACGTTTTTTCCCAATTACAAGGCCTGTATGTTTTTTTTCGGTATTATTCTTGTCTCGTATATTACTAACTATACTAAACCATATGAAACCAGGTTTTCGGTTTAACCCCACCGGTTTCGGTCTCTAAACGATCCGGCTTAAACGGTCCATCTATAATTTCAACTCTAATGGTTAACGGTTTCGGTTCGGACCTACGCTTTTCGACCCTATTAACATCTCTAGATTTAATTATTATATGGTACGAGTATAGACACTAGTTAACTATTAATGGTGTAATGATGGACTACGATGGACCATTATAACATGAAAACACATTACGCCTATTGTCTAAATGGTATAATTGACTACGATGGACCATTATAACATCAAAATATGTTACGCCTATTGCTGAAATGGTATAATGGACCACGATGGACCATTATAACATGAAAACATGTTACGCCTATTGTCGAAATGGTTTAATGGACTACGATAGACCATTATAACATGAAAACACGTTATGCCTATTGTCGATATGGTATAATGGACTACGATGTACCATTATAACATCAAAATATGTTATGCCTATTGCCGAAAAGGTATAATGGACTACGATAGACCATTATAACATGAAAATACATTATGCCTATTGCCGAAATGGTATAATGGACTACAGTGGACCATTATAACATGAAAACACATTACACCTATTGGGAAAATGGTATAATGGACTACGATGGACCATCATAACATCAAAATACGTTACGCCTTTTGGCTGCTGCTAAGTATATGTCTCTCTTAGAAAAGAGATCCATAAAGGTAGGAGGAGCTTCTACTTCTGCCCAGCCATCTGCTGAACCACATAAAACCCCATCTACTTCTACTTCACCCTCTAGGTGACTCAACCCATCTCCATGATTTTTCCAACAATAGATCAGACCAAGTCCCCATCTCCATCTGATCTTGACATGATCAAAATCCCCATGACTCCATCTACTTCCAGTTCAGAAAGTCAAGAACCAGCTGATGAAGCCACTTCTACTGATTGAATTTCATCTTCTTCATCTATATCTACTGAAGATAGTTCATCCTCAAAAGAATTTGTGCCTCCAAAGACTACATCAGAAGAAGTTGCAAAAATTGTTCAGCCTTCTCAAACCCATATTCATGCTTTTAGGTTAAGGAAGATACAAAAAGCTACAGTCCAAATTACAACAAAAACAAACATGGTTTATCAAGTGGTTTATGGATAAACCAGTTGAGTAAACAAGTTTCATAAACCAGTTAACTACCAACATGGTTTATCAACTGGTTTACCAAGCCAAAACAGTATTCCCTGGTGACACCCCCTCTTCCTCATCTACAGATGCTAGTCCTACAACTTTAACATCTAGTCCACCAGCAACTGCTACTCCTGCTGCTCCTGCAGATCTTTCTATTTCAAGCTAAAGCCTTTTTTTAAGCCAAAACCTTTTTTTACTTAGGAAACCAAATTACAACATAAACAAACATGGTTTATGGATAAACCAGTTGAGTAAAAAAGTTTCATAATCCAGTTAACCGTCAACATGGTTTATCAACTTATTTACCAAGCCAAAACAGTATTCCCTGATGACACCCTCCTCTTCCTCATCTACAGTTATACCAAGAGTGTATGTTGCTGCCTTGTAGAGCTATTTTTTCTTGTCCGTTGTGAGTGATAAAATAAGCTTAGGTTGCCGATCCCGAGTGTGATCGTCGTTGTTTCCATTAGTGCCTTTGATCGTTGTCACACGTTCTTGAGCGGTGTGGCTAAGCCTTCCGTAATGCCTAGTGTATTCCGTAATTTCTATATAAGTATATATAGATATTGTAGTACCTAATCGTGAGTGCTTGTGCTACCTAGTGTTGGAAATTGTGGGACTCTTTCCCGCTGCCTGTTATCTGGTATTGAAAGGGATACCCTAATAATCAAGGTATTGTCGTGATTTCAAGTTGAGGCTTGGTGATTAGCCGATAGGTGATTATGCGATTATTGATTAGATTGATTGTCGACCGTATATGATACGACGTATAAAGATGGTAGTATTCTAACTAGTAAGTATTTACTACCTAGTGACTTTGAGACGTTGGTTTGTTTTGATTTAATCCTAATTCATTGATAAAAGTATTAGTGTAGTATACTTGCATAGTAGATTAATATACTATGTACATGATATTGATCGCAATGCATATAAGTGACTATATTATATGTGCATGAGACCTTGACAAAGGATGCTATTATGTGATTTATGAATACCCCGCATCCTATACGACGAAAGCTTTTTAAGTCACCTCAGAGGGCCCCTGACTTGATTATCAAGAGGCCTTCGTCGGAGAACTATAATGGTATAATATGAGATAGGAATTGACTAAAACAGCTACCAAATGGAACGAAATTGGAAGTGGTATCTTGTTCTGCTTTTGCAAATACGTGCAACATGTATATTGAAATCATGTTATGAATGAATTGAACTTGTGACTTGATCGGATGAATTACATTGTATTGAATGTCTTCCTTGTTGGGCGAATATGTGGTCCATGATGATGATTGACTACTTGATTATAGTGTAAGAGCGTTAGACCATAGAGATTCGCATGGTGATCGGAAAATTCTTGGTTGGGAAGTTTGTTAGTTCGGTGCAATTATTGCACATGCTTATGAATTACTTGATTAGTTGATAGAGAGGCATTTAAACCTCAATATCCATGTTTGTTGGAAACTTTTTAAGCCTTGATAATGTCTTTGAACCCCGTCAAAAGTCAAGATGACTCGATTTTGGAATTGATTAGAGTTGGTATTTGTGTATTTCTCCCCTTCGTTTTATGAGGCATACCTAGGTGGTCGCCTCGACTTCATTTGTAGGCCAGAGTATTGAACTTTTGGTTGTGGTGGAATTTTGAATTCGAGGACGAATTCTTTTAAGGTGGTGAGGTTGTAAGACCCTGAACCTTCGTGTATTTGACTTTCTCGTTTTACGTGTCATTTAACCGTGACCTCATTTACTAAACTTGAGGAAAGAACCTTGATTTGTGTAGGTAGGCTATCTAGAAGCCAATTCCTTAATTCCATATGTTCCATAGACTTTAACTAGTTAAAGTTACAAGTCGTAAACTGATGCTGTTCGTTACTTGACTCGGTTGAGAGTTTTCTCGCGTAGTTCTTTCGTGTGACCTCGGTTGTAACCTAAGTCATTCCTCCATTTATATTGAGGGTTATTTGAGCTCATAAGGCCTTGGTACACATCTTATATACTTCATTGAGCTGCATTTACCCAACGTGTGCTTTACCTCCAATTATGGACCCGATTGACGTTGTTTTTGGCCTAAGACTTTGTTCTAACCTGTCAACCGAACATCTCTATTGATGTTCTACCATGCCAACCGAACTCCTTGGGGAGTGTTCAGCCACATGAACCGAACAAGTGGGAAATGGTTCGGTCTAGCCAACCGAATAGTGCTCCCGACATCAGCTTTGTGCTGGTTTGATTTCTGACGTGAAATTTCTATTCTACCTTTATTTAACCCTTTCCCCTTCACTCATTTGAGGGTATGTTAGTACTTAAGCACCCTTATAACCCCTAACACTCCTTCCATCTCTTCATTAGTGCACGTCTTCAGCCAAGAACGGGAGAGAAAGAGTGCGTGAGCTTGTGTGTGAGATTAGTGCGTTTTCCGGCGATTCCCGGAGTTCTGGCTATCCGTTTGACGATCCGAGACCACTATCGTGAAGCCCTCATCGAGTAGAGTCTTCTCCATTGGTTTGTTTCCGTTTCCCTTCGAGTTTATTAGACAGAAAAGGTACGTTACCGAAACCCTAGTTTCTCTTTCTAACCCAACATTGATGTTAGGTTGCTAGGGACTTGTTCCTTGTGATTTGTCATTGTTATACATGTCAGAATGATATGTTTTTGTTGGATGGTAATATGTGATAGTTAGGGTTTGAGCCCAAATGATTTCCTTGGGTAGGTTCGAATTGTTATGATCTAAGATTAATCGTTATTGGGTTTAGAAACCCGGATAGATTGTGAATACCGAATTCATGTCTTGACATAGAATTTGAGATCTTGTAATTTGACCCAAATGGAGTCAATTAATTATAGAAGTTTTTATTTGAGCCTTAGGATACATTCCTATAACTATTTGTGTTCATTGAATCATAATCACGAAATCTTGAGATTTGATCGGGTGAGACCGAATTAGTATTAAGGTTGTATTGTGACTTAGGACTTTATTGGATGTCCTTATGTAATGTTAAGTACTATATTATCGCTAGTCTTTGAATTGATTGTGTTTGGGTCGCAAATGCGTGACTCGAATGAAAGACACTTAAATTGGTTCGTTTATGAATTAGGACTATTGATACTTGTCGAACTTCAAACGAAGCCCCAAGACTTGTAAGAATGTGATCTTTGCCTGTATGAAACCTAGGGAATTATGATTGTTGTTGTTGGATTACCGACTAACTAGAGTCGCCTTGTGAATAATTTGGGGAACCCTTATATGAGATGATTTGGATTGGGAATATCTTTAGTACTCTATACATGGAGTCTACTTCTTTAAGTCGCTAGGATAACTAAGTTGTTATCTAAGACTCTCCGGTATGGTTTGACCTTACGAATTATCACCGCTATAGTGTTTACCTAAGTCTTGAACTACTATGGACTTTTGAGTCATAGAATAAATCATTATTCTAGGAAGAGTTTAATAAATGGCTTCATGATCCTAGACTAACGGAGTAGTGCTGGATAGTACATGATGGATTGATGATTAAGTTATGACATAACTTGGTTTCATAATTGAATATGGAATACTATGTATATTTGATATTATGACTAAAAGCATGATTTTCTACCTTGTCAAGAATTGATTCTTCTACGTGTTTCTATAATATGACTTATGAGCATATTGAATGTACTTGCCTTCATGCCTGATCTTTCTACAGTTATTGATGTGTACTGAACTTGGATTCTACTATTAAGTGGAATTATGAATCGAAATTGAACTAAGCTTAATATCATAATAATCAAATTAGGCTTCCCTTATGTACTTGACTTGTGACTTTGAACTAGGGTTCCTAAATGGAACAGGAACCAAGCTATGCCTCAAACGAGAAGATAGAAAAGAGTATTGGAATACACATAATGTTCAAACTCTATTTGGTTGAAATTGTAGTAAAGACTCAACGGAGTCAAGCTTAAGGAAGAATTTGACCTTACGAGGATCTTGGTAAGATCTTAAGACATTATAATCCACTTAACTAGATTACTAGCGTTTGGAACCTGAATTGATTAGTGTGGAAAACTTGACACTTGTGCTTTCGAGACTCAAATGAGCTTCAAACGTGATTTAAATGATTATTACAATTATGTGCATGATCATGAATTTGCAATAGAGTAATTTACCTACTTGACATTGGACGAGGTGTTCGTTCCTTATTTGTTTTATATGACGAGTAAACATCTACTTGTGCATTGCATATAAGTCCAGCTGGCATTATTTGAGTTTTCACGTTGATGGTAGGACGATGCATTGTCTTCACGAATTATGGGATCCGTGATTTCTATGTGTTGTCGTACCGGAGACAATTTTTACACCCTCCACTATTGGCCACAGTGGGGAAGTTTGCCCATTCCTGTAACCAATAGAGCGCATGGATTATGCTAATTTGGCTGAGGGGTGTCCTCAGTACATCGATGTATCAATCACGTACATCGTAGTCACGATATGATTAACAGTTGTGATTGCAGGAGCAATACGACGACATTGATTCGGTACCTTCTCCATCATTTATGTGGCTTACTATGGGCACTTATGTGATAAGAAAGTGTTAGTAAACATGAGATCTTAGTGTTCATGTTTGTATTGGCTGATATTATATGAAAGACTTGAGATGTGTATATATGGATATGCACACTTATACCTAAAAAATATATGAGAGAATTGATATGTATAGATAGAGATATACATATATGAGGTAAATATGAAGGACTTGATGTGTATATATATATAGATATTCACAATTATACATGATGATTATATGGGAGATTTGATATGTATATACAGAGTTATACATACTTATATAGGTGTATATGTATATAAATATGCACAATTACACGTGATGACTCTATGAATAGCTTGATTAGTATATGTTCATCTATGTATACTTGCATAGGATGTTTTATGGGAACTACCTTCCAATTCATTTGATTTGTGTTTGAGCAGGGAATTACACCCTGGTTCATTTGGACGGTTTAGTAAGTAAGAAGAATTGGTTATCTTGTGGAGTATCTAATCGATACGACGCCTCTTCACGGGTTTTCTGTCATTTGTAAAATGATACCATGATTTCTTTGATGTTACATAATTATATGTTATCTATCTCTTGTAGTAGCGTATTGGGTCATTATGACTCATCCCGTACTTTGTTTTCTAGTTGCAGTATTTGGTAGCCGCGTTGGGAGTGAGTAGATCGTGACTGTAGCAGCGTGCAACTGATCGATAGATCAAGATTAGATCGTGTGGTTCGTGTTTCTAGCAGCCGACTTTCCTGAGTACCAGCTTGTGGAGTCATGTTCCTTTTTAGCATCGTCATTGTTGTATCGTACTTTACCATTCTTGTGAGATCAATTTTGTAAAGTTATCTAGACTTTACAATCGGGTAGAATACTTGGGTTTTTGTATTAGTTCGTTCTTTGGCGGACGTGTTGTGTCGTGCCTTGTTCGTGGTTTCCATATTTATTTCAGTTGTCTCCCAGACACGTAGTAGCTTTGGGGCTTTTCTTTATTCTAATTGTTGTTGCTGTTCATTAACCCCGGTATGCTTTAGCCGTGGGTAATTTGTTATCAGGTTGGTTCTTTGTTGTAACGCCGGCCTGGAGTGCCGATGGTTTGTTCAGCGTCTGCAATGTTGCGGCACGCAAGTTTTGTTTTCCTCTTCGGGAGATTAATGTCTCTCTTGGATTATTCGACTTTGGTTTCGAGCTTAATAGCTTGGGACTTCCTTTCCCTATCGCTTCCGCATATCTGATTTTTATAAACCCGTATTTTAGTATGGCTTCACTACCTTTAGTTTGAGCTCGTTAGCTCAACAGTTTGACTCGCACTACTGTTTTGCAAGTGTTTGTCCTCTTCTTGCCTTGTCCTAGCGGCACGACCTTGGGATTCCATTCCAGAATCCAGGTCGGCGTCACAAGTTAACTGTCAACATGGTTTATCTATAGTTTATCAATAAACCAGTTGATAAACTAGGTGCATTTTGAAAGGAAAACTCATTTTTGACTTAACAAACAAATTACATCATAAACTATCAACATGGTTTATCTATGGTTTATTAATAAACCAATTGATAAACCAGTTTCATAAACCTATTAATCAACATGGTTTATCTAGGGTTTATCAATAAACCAGGTGAATTTTGGAAAGGAAAACTTATTTTTGAGTTAGCAAACAAAATTACATCATAAACTGTCAACATGTTTTATCTATGGTTTATCATTAAACCAGTTGATTAAACCAGTTTCATAAACCTATTAATCAACATGGTTTATCTATGGTTTATCAATAAACCAGTTGATAAACCAGGTGTATTTTGGAAAGGAAAACCCATTTTTGACTTAGCAAACCAAATTACATCATAAACTGTCAACATGGTTTATTTATAATTTATCATTAAACCAGTTGATTAAACAAGTTTCAAAAACCTATTAATCAACATGGTTTATCTATGATTTATCAATAAACCAGTTGATAAACCAGTTTCATTACTGATAGCATATTGACCTGGTTTATCTATGGTTTATCAATAAACCAATTGATAAACCAGCTCTAAATCAATTTCATAAACCACACACACTAGTACATCATAAACTAATCTGGTTTATCAATAAACCACTTGATAAACCAGTTTTATAAACCTATCTTTCAACATGGTTTATCAATAAACCAGTTGCATTTTGAAAGGAAATACCATTTTTGACTTAGCAAACCAGATTACATCATAAACTAGCCTGGTTTATTCATGGTTTATCAATAAACCACTTGATAAACCTGTTTCACAAACCTATATGTCAACATGGTTTATCTATGGTTTATCAATAAACCAACCATTTTTTACTAGAAACCCAAATTACATCATAAACTGACCTGATTTATCTATGGTTTATCAATAAGCCACTTGATAAACCAGCTGTAAAACAGTTTCATAAATTAGCAATGGTTTATAAATCAAAAATGATTTTTTTGTTACAAACTGACATTGTTGATTGATAAACCAGGTTATGTGCTAATGTATAAGGTACCAGTTCAAAATGCACATGATTGTTGAATGGTTGTGCATTTTGCAAAGAAAAACCAGTTTTGCACATGGTCGAATTTGCAGAAAACTAAAATGGATTCAAATGAAGGTTTATGGAAATGAACCTGAATACTTAGCACATAGTTCATGGGCTTTAGATTTGGGAAAGAACTCTGGATTTCAAATGTTATGGCCCTGAGTAACGACCCTAACGAACTTTGCCGAAGTCCACGAAACGGCTGAGGGAGGGAGTAATGGACTAGGGAGACGAATCAGAATAATTAGCACACAGTTGATGGGCTTCGAATTTGGGAGAAAACATTGGATTTTGAATGTTATGCCTTTGAGTAATGACTCTAACGAACTTTACCGAACTCTGTTCTTGTGGCTGAAAGAGGGAGTATTTGACGAGGGAGTATTCGGTATACGTATATCAAAATGGTCTACACTACACAAGTTTTCAATACCAAAAAAGAAAAGGAGAAATAAAGGGTTGTTTAGACATTTCAACATGAAAGTGGCCATATATATATATACTTTTTTTAAGTTTGGCTAAAAATGACCTAGTCATGTTTGACTTGGCCATTTTTGTAAATGCCCCTTGAATATTACCCCCAAGGAATTCAAACTAACATTATAACATGCATAAGCTTAACCCACGTCAAGAACCATTACTTACCACTTCCTATTATCAAATTTCAACGTCAAATCATGAACATACATAAGAAGATATCCATTACCTTGTAGAAATGTAATTTACTGATGAAACTCGAAATTATTAGCTCCTTCTAATGCCCTTGGTGTGCTCTACAATTTTCATAAGAACCACCAAGGCAAAAGATGAAGACGGAGCTTTCAAACCCTAAATTTCTTCTTTCTAAAGTCCTCTCTTGTGCTCTCTCTCTCTCTCTCTCTCGACTAACATTTGTGGAACTAAAAATGGAGAGAATGAAACTTATCTCCAACATATAAGTCTGAGTCAAGAAGCATAAGGTGCCCTTTAAAGGCAGCCCTCACCATTGTTGCTGGAGATTAATTCTTCCACGAATTCTCAGCCTTATAATTTTCGCTTCCTTAACATTTGGGCTGATCATCATTCTTTTCTTGAAGTTGTCAGGGATGCTTGGACTCTTATTGTGAGCGGTAGACCTATGATTAAATTTGCAAATAAGCTTAAAGCAGTGTGACATGCTTTAAAACCTTGGAATAAATCCACTTTTGGTAATATCTTTCAGGCTATTAAAATAGCGAAAGTTGATGTTCTTGAGAAGGAACTTTTATACGAAGCTAATTTTTTTTTTAGGAAACAGGGGCGGCACCCTACGAGATTTTATTAATTAAGAAATAAAATACAAACTTGAGGGGGACAACCAGCCTTACCCTTATAGATGGGGGGACAGAGGAGCCTGACCTCGAAAAAGAAGAATACATAAAGATAAGAGAATTAAGAAATTCGGACGTGGGAGGTGCCATTTCTGTCCAAAATAGAATTCCCTCTGGGAAGAGGTGGCAAGTCTACAAGAGAGGAAAACTCGGAGTCCAAACGCGAATCAATAGCAAAGTTGGCAAGCCCGTCAGCTACATAATTAGCTTCTCTATAACAGTGTCGAAATGTGAACAAAGAGTCCCTTTGCATGGCTAAAATACGACGGATAAAATAGTGAAGAAACCAAGGAGGATTATACCCTTTAGTAAGGCAATTAAATAAAACCATGGAGTCCATCTCAATTACGGCATTACGAAAACCGTGAGTGGAAGCCATAAAACTCCTTGAAAAAGCGCCTTAAATTCAACTGTAGTATTCGACGCATTACCATAATAGGAAGCGTAAGCATAAATAATACCTCCATCAGAGTCACGAACAATGCCTCCTCCACCACTTAGGCCAGGATTTCCCCGACTGGCTCCATCTGAATTCAGCTTGAGAAAGGGGGCTGGCGGCTTGGTCCAAGAGACGGCTTGAATCCGAATTTGCCTTCGGATTGCAAAGAAAGAAGATGAGCCCGAATTGTTAGCAAAGCAAAGTAATTTCCTCCTCCCATAATAAGAGATAAATCCTGAGAAATAGCTTGAATAGTAGAGGCAGTTGAGGTACCACTGTTGTCAAATATAATGGCATTACGACACTTCCATATATGCCAAAGAATGAGAGAAGGAAGCAATTTGTGGCGATCGAACTAGAGCTCCAACCCGCCATACATACGTGTAAAATAGTTACTCGCCTCGAGATGGAAAGGTTATGAGATAAGCTGAATGCCAACCAAATTGAAGAGGCTAATTGACCTTGGATAAATAGATGGCGAAAAGTTTCAGCAGCATGATGAGAGCAGCAGACACATTTAGAAGCTAGATGAAAACCCTTATGAATCAGAGTTTCATCTATGGGAAGCCGTTTTAACAATAATCGCCAATGGAAAACCCCGATGTGAGTAGGGAGAAGTTTGTGCCAAATAAACTTGGAATAGGGGAAAGCTGGGATGACTGGAGATATGACTGAGATGGCCGAAGATAGCGAGAATTTACCCGAAGAATTAACTGTCCAACTAGGAAAATCAGGCTGTGACAAGAGGGAGATACCCTGATCAAGAATAACTGATCTGGCTTCATCCGGCAAAATTGAGAGAGCCACAGAGTTAAGATGGAGCCCTGAGGAATCAAATAGATCTTTGACATTAGCAATCTCACAGGCTGAAGGACGAGTGAGAGTGAGTAGGCCTGGAGCCACCTATCATACCAGATTGAGCAATCACCAAAGCCGATGTTCCAATGAATATTAGGCTCAGCAACAGATTGGATAGATTTCAATCGGCGCCAAACATGAGAACCCTTTGAAGCAGTGAGAGTTGCATGCGAAGAGGAACAATATCTTGCATTCAGGAAGTCGGACCAAATATTTTGAGAGGTTCGAAACCACCACCAGAGTTTAATAAAGAAGGCCTGAACCAAGGAGGAGATAGTAGGAATACCAAGGCCGCCAGAAGACTTAGGATTGCAACAAGTTTTCCAAGCCACCCAATGGAATTTATGAGAGCCTTCTGAGTCACTCCAAAAGAAATTTGCAAGAAATCGATCAATCATTTTTATCACGAAGCTAATAATAACAGTTCCAACAGGGAGAATCTCCACTTAGCTAAGGCCAATCTCCAACATAAGCTTAAGGTGGAAGAAAATTATTGGCGTCAGAAGTCTCATCTTCAGTGGCTCAAAGAAGGCGAGGGCAATACTAAGTTATTTCACTCCTCGGTTAAGCAAACTCGTAACAAGCTCTTTATTCACAAGATAAAGGATATGCATGATAATATGATCAGTTCTGAAGATGAAATCAGAAAGGCAGCGGTTAAATTTTACAATGAGCAGCTCACGGCTTGTGCTACTTCAGATGATGCTTTACTTTCGGTTATTCCATCCATTATATCTTCTGCTCAGAATGGCATGCTCACGACCCCTCCTTCTTTGGGTGAGATAAAGGATGTTGTTTTTAATCTCTGTGGTAATAGCACAGCAGGCCCGGATGGATTTTATGGTTAATTCTATGCTTCTTGTTGGGAGATTATTGCATAAGATTTTTATTTGGCAATTTCCGATTTCTTCTCTAGTGTTGAGATGCCTAAATCTTGGGATAGTACTCTTTTAGTCACTATTCCTAAATCTGATAATATTGTCTCCTTTAAAGATCTCCGGCCTATTAGCCTTTGCAATTTTTGTAACAAAGTGGTTTCCAAGTTGATTTCAACTCGCCTTGCTAATATCCTTCCTTTTATTATCTCGGACAATCAAAGTACCTTCACCAAAGGAAGAGTTATTCAGGATAATTTGTTACTTGCTCATGAACTGACTCACAATCTCTCCAAGAAAATTAATGGGTCTAATGTTATTATTAAATTGGATATGGCCAAAGTATTTGATAGAGTTTCTTGATTTTTTTTTTACCAAGGTCCTCCGTCATTTTGGTTTCAATGAAGTCTTTATTGACATGATCTAGAGGATTGTCTCTAATAACTGCTTCTCCATCTTGATTAATGGATCCTCGACGGGCTTCTTTCATTCTACCCATGGTCTTCGATAAGGTGATCCTCTATCTCCTATTTTATTTATCATTGCTGCCGAAGTGCTTAGCCGAGGCCTTATTAATCTTCAGCATCTAAACCCTCATTTTGCCTTCTCAACCTCAAGTGGTTGACCTATTATTTCCCATCTGGCCTTTGCAGATGATGTTATTATTTTTTGTAATGGTAATAAGTATTCCCTGGTGAAGCATCGTAATCTTCTTACCTCTTTTGAAAGATGTTCGGGCCAAATGATTAATTCAGACAAGAGCTGCTTCACGCTTTCCAATCGGAATTAGTCTTCTCGGATTGCTTCGATCAAAAGACACCTGGGGTTTAATCACAAAAATATGCCTGTTATGTATTTGGGCTGTCCTATTTTTGAAGGCCGAAAAAAACAGTCCCTTTTTTATCAGCTCATTGAGAAACTACAGTCTAGAATCAATTCTTAGTTTGGGTGTTTTCTCAACCAAGTGGGCAAAACCACTTTGATCAACTCAGTGTTACAATCCATCATTATGTATCAGATTGCAATCCTCGACCCCCCTGCTACGGTTATCAAACACATTAATAAAATCCTTTCTAATTTCTTCTGGGGTTCCATAGAAGGCAAGGATAAAACTCACTTGATAGCCTCGTCTAAATGCTATTTGCTTGTTAATGAAGGGGGTATTGGTATTTGTTCGGTCGCTGATGTTATTCAAGTTTATTCAGTGAATTTATGGTGGCATTTCAGATCTGGTTCAGTCTTTGGGCTCAATTTATGAGGGAAAAATATTGTTATTTGTCTCATCCGCTTTTAGCGTCGCGGTTCTTTTTACTTGGCGTAGGATGTGCTCGGTCGGAGCTAATGTTGATTCCTATATTAAATGGATTATAGGAAAGGAGACAACTCTACTTGGTTAGATTCTAGTTTGATGGTAGTCGAGGCTCACCCCACCGACATCTTACCCCTTGTTAATCAATTGTTTTATGGCAGCGGCTTTCTTCGAATGTTCGCTTGGTTCTTGGGGATGCTGCTTCTAATTCGATTGCTAGTCATAGATTGAATTTATCTGACAATGTTGATCTTGCTAGCTAGAGCCTCATGTCTAAGGGCAGCTTCTCTTTATCATCTGCTTGGAACTTAATTCGCCGCAAAGGCCCTCTCATTGATTCGACCAAGTTTATTTGGCACAAGAAACTTATGCGTCAGATTAGTATCTTTATTTGGCGGTTATGGCAGCGTAGACTTCCTGTTGATAAAACTATCATTCAGAAAGGAATCCAAATTGCCTCTCGATGTTCTTGTTGCTCCTTGGGTCAGGTAGAAACATACTCCCATGTTTTCATTACTAACGCTACCGCAAATCAGGTTTGGGCCGAATTTAACTCTCTGAGTCGCTTCGGTGTTCCACTCTATGATTAACGTTAGGTGCATGGCCTTGTGGTATGCTAAAGCCAATTCCTCTGCATAGTATTACCCCTTCTATCATCCTCTGGGAAATTTGGAAATTTAGAAATTCAGCTCTCTATGATGGTGTCAGATGTTCCTTCAAAGTTATTATTGATCGGGTTATGTACTCTATTTATTCCATTATTTTTGGTTCGATTTGGAATAATATGTTTAACTGGGGATCTCTTTTCTCTAGTCGCATTGGTCGTGTTACTACTAAAAGATTTTGCTTATCTCCGGTCCAAACCTCGAGGCTAACTTGATTATGCTCAACACGGATGGTGCTTGTCGGGGCAATCCGGTATGAGTATGGTGGTGGTATTATTCAAATAGCTTGGGTAACTGATCTTTACTTTCGCCTTACTATGGTCATTCCACCAAATTTTAAAGGCAGCCAAGCCCTCATCCAGGCCTTTCTTGGCTTCAGTAGCAATGGTTATAGCTCGCTATTAAGATTGATTCGCTGATTCTTTGGATTGTATTAACAATTCTTGCCGCCTTTGGAATTGCACCTATTTGTTACGCAAGATTCTTAATATTTCTTATGGGATGGAATTTTCCTATTTTCACGTCTTCGATAAGCTAACTCTGGTCTGATGCTTTGGCTAATCTAGGGGCCGATGGTGAGCGTGTCTCTACTTTTTCTAGCATTGCCGATCTCCCACCTTTATTCATGGGCTCATCCACTTTGATAAGATTGGTACTCTGATGTAAAGCATTTCTTAGCTTTTTTTCTTTGGAGTTCCTTTGTATCTCTTTTTCGAGGTTAGCTC
>CM028377.1:156835963-156915731 GCA_013146195.2 Codonopsis lanceolata | reverse complement strand
AGATCTCCTATCCGCTAAAGCGAAGCTCCACGGCACCCAACTTTCTCACCCTTCTACAACCAACCCTACTGAGTCATCTACTCAGATGGAGTCACCCCCTCCGGAGGAATCTATCCCTCAGGAGGAGCCAATCACTCTTGAGAAGTATATCCCTTAGGAGGAGCCTACCAAATCACCAACTCCAACACCTCCCTTTCCCTTCAACTATTCTCCAAACCCCTCTACTCCTCACTCACCCACTCCTACCAAAACCAACCCATCTACACCATCGGAACCAGACCAACCCATTCCCTTGATCCTAACCCCCTGTTTCTATCCTTTCCTTCGGCCGCCACGGCTCATCTGAACTGCTCATGAATTTAACTCTTCACCACGCCTGCTCCCCCTCCACCAAAACCTGCTCCTGTGAGACCAAAAGCCCTTGCATATCCCCCTCCTTCCTTCTGGTTCTCTACTAAACCCCTACCAACCTCCTCAATTATCTGTGATCATTCCGACACAAGTATTTAAATTCCCCCAACTTCTCCTTCATCCCCACCTCAAGCCAATTCCTCATCTTTTACCCATACGTTCCCTACACCCGATTCTTCTTCCACCTTTAACTCCGAAACTCCCCCCCCCCCTCTAGCAGCCCTTCCGCCCTGTCGCCATTGCCGATGTCGCCTCATCTGCTGGTATTGAGCCTATTCACGTGGACCTCGACCTTTCTCCGTCCCAACCGGCAAACAACGAAATCCTGAGCCGCTTGGATGCCATATACAACAGGCTGGGATAACTTCTAAGTATCTCCACAGCTGCTGCAAAGCTTGCAACTGCATCTTCTAGAGCTGCAGACAGGAATGCCGACATCCTCCGCCAATTCCAAGAGGATATTTGGACCAAGTTTGGAGAAATGAGGCTTGAGTCTACCAATCTGAAGATCAATATGGAAGCTCAACACAACGAGTGTGTCAGACTCTTCTCAACTCTCTTCTACCAACTCTTTCACAACATAACCCTCCACCTGGGTCACGGACGACCTCCAGTACTGCAGCTCAACGATCAAGCTCTTGAATCAGTACATGATCGGATCAACGTTGGCCTTGAGCGTGGTCTCAGCCAACGAATAAGCGAGACAACTACACGGTCTATGAACATGAACTCGATGGGCGAGAACAATGATCACGAGAAGAACTTGACTACCGTTCTCGCTCCACCAGACAACCAACCTCTACTGATGAAGAATACACCAGAAGAGTTGAAGAACTCGAGTGTCAGTGCCGCGAAAGAGAAGCAGTTGATCGAGCAGACAAAGGAAAAGGAAAAAGGCCTTGGTAGCTCATATCTTTCTATCCTTATCCTTTGTATCTATCTTTTTTGAAAATTATGTACAAATGAAACTTCTTGTTTGAAATACAGAAGTTCATTCTTTTCAAAAATGTCTACTGTTTAAATTCTTGTTATTTAAATTCATACATCTGCTTGGAATTTAAACATCCAATTTAAATTTATTTGAACTGTTTATCTCTAATCATTGTGCTTGTTCTTCATATCCCTTCTGTTGTAAGCACTTAGATTAGTTGTTACATTTGAGGTGTTTTCTTTTTGATATAGGCATGTCTGCTGTTATAAAACTTAAAAGTATTTTTTCTGACATGCTATTATCTATCCTTAAGTTTTCATAGCCCTCACTTGTAAGTAATGATGACAAGATGCAAATAGGAGGAGATTGTTGTTTCTCATTGTATCTTGATTTGCATTTGTTCATTCATTATATTAGGTTCTATACTTAGTGGCTAAATGGGCTGCGTACCAGTTAGTGTGGCAACTGTGTATAGAACTTTGTCTTAGAATAGTTTTTAGACTTCACAGGATATCGGCTGAAGACTTCCGCTGAAGGCTTCACCAGCAGACTTCTCAAGCAGCCTCCAGCGGCAGACCTTGTCTGCACTCGAACAGCATGACGTGTCCAGCCCATCCAGATATCAAGCTTAAGTGGATTATTTAATTCAACGTTTATTTAAGTTTGAATTTGAAATTAATCCATTTTCAAATCAGCTCCTGACTTCCAAGACACGCCCCTCCAGTTTTTCTGAAAGAATGAATACTTTCACCTCCATAATGTGGCAGAGAATGTGCACAGTCTGACACAAACAGACTGTACCAACTACAGCAAATCTGCAACTCTGTTTGTCGCCCTCCTACCAGTTATTGCAACCACTCCTCTCCATACCTTGATCAGTCTCAGATTGAAAATGAAGTCAACAAAGTAGCTCCAAGCATTTAATGCAATTAACTTAAAAGAGTTGTTTCTCACTTCGTCATTTTCAACGGTCTCAAGGATGCACAGCTATAAATACTGCCATTAAAGACTGAAAAACACAATGCTCTGAATCCCTCCAACAACATCAAGCTTTATACTCAGTGCATTCAAGAGATCATTAACTGATCAACGAAGTTCTCAACAATAACAAGAAGATCTGCATCAACTCTTAATCATTTACTTCTTATTGTTGTACTCTTTATTATTCTTCTGCACGTTGAATATTCTGTTTCTTCGGATATTCAAATTCCCCACCCCCAAACGCAAGTCAAATATTTTGTACACGATCCATTGGATATTTCTGTAATAGAACTAGTGGAAAATATAGTGCACATTTAAATTCAAGGTTGACTGCCTTGGTGGTGGACGTAGCACTCTTTATAGTGCGAACCATCTCAAAATACATGTGTTCCTTACTTACTGTTTTATACTGTCTTCATTGTATTTACTTATTCCTTTGAGTAGCAAACTTAAGTAATCAACTAAGTCTACCGGTAGTGCTTCACCAGCAGACTTAGTCTATCCTCCTTACAAGTCTTCCCCTAATTCAATCTTTTTAATAGATTGCAAGTGTTTGTTTTAGGAATTATTACGAAAAGTTTTAAGTATTTAATAAGCTATTCAACCCCCCTCCCTTCTAGCTTATTATTGTGTCATTTGGGACTAACAAACACCAACATGCACATATGTCCCAAGACAACTATCACGAACAGACTTACTTAAGCTTCTCCCTGAGTAATGGGTAACAAGTTATGAACAAACTCATCAAGCCCCACAGACTCCTTTACAAAGCACCACAGCTCTAGAGTTCGTTCGTCATGAAAATGGTCTCGTCGAAGTAAAATTTTCATCTTTACAGCAAGCAAACACTTCGTGTCCCCTCAATTCGTAAAATGAAGTGTTGTTCTTTCCAGAAAAAAGATCTTGAAACGCACTATAATCGAATGTCCCAACATTTTTATTACCTTCATGGTATTGATGATGTCAACCTTAAGCAGGTTTTCCTCAACTGCTTTCCTATAAAGGGCAGCCGCCTCGTGACTTTAGGAAAAATCGACGTGATCAGTGATGAAGCAAAATTGGCCAATAAGCAGATCGGGGCGCATCACAGATGGATTTGGGCGCGGCGCCAGGATTAAGGGTCGCGGCGCCCCAGCTTGGTTTTTCCCTTCTAATTTTTACACTTTCCCCTTGCTTGTTTATCGTTCGTCCGTTTAAGCCTTTCCAAGTTTCTTTCGACGCTCTGGCCCCTGAAATATATAAAAAAATAACTTTTAGTCTATTTTTAATTTGTAATAATATTTTATATTGCATTATAAAATAAGTGTACGAATTTACACTTAGATATATGCAATAAGCCTTAAAAATGAATAATTGATTCAGCAAACATGAATAATTGATTAAGAAAACAATGAGGTCGGTTTTGGACCTTTTGGTGGAGCTGGGATTATACTTGATGGCAATGAATTCAGCCATTATGTGATGGGTGGGGTGGGGGCATGTGGGAGTAAGGACAAATTAAGGATAGAGATTGGACTTATACGCCTGAGAATTAAATAGCCTTTGGGCTTTGAACACTCCGAATATATAATGAGATGAATGCCTGTTTTGTTTTTTTTTTTTTTGTCGGTCAAGTGTTGTTTTTACACATAATACGACGTAGTTTGATTCTTGTTTGCAATTAAAGTATGCTGTTAGTGAAATTCAGTGTTCCAATAAGTTTGCATGAAGTTTAAAATGACAACAAATAAGATTTATGGTATGGAGTTTGGAGTTTGGAGTTTAGGAATTTAGGAATTTTTAGGGTTTATGGTTTGAGAAGTCTCCTGTAATATCGTCTTACAAATATTTATTTGTAAAACGGAGTTCCACTCTCTCGCACCTCAATCCACCAACACACGATGAGCCGGGTAAGAAGAATTTGTATTATAAAAAATATCTATAAAACCGTCGTACCATAATTTTTGTCATACAGTTTAGTGGATAAGGGTTTGGGGTGACTTTGGCTTTGTTTGGATGATCAATATTTTTTGGAACATTGAAATATACAATTGTGGATTTGATCTTATGTGGCTGTGAGTAAATAACACATTTAATTACATGTAACAAATTTTCACTTTTCATTCACATTCAATTAAAAGAGATTTCTCCAATACAATTATGAATTTGATTTTATTGTCGTATGAGTCTACCACTAAAAGTAAATTTAACAAAAAAACAAAAAATAAAACAAAAGGGGACGACTAGTGAGAAGAAATTTAAAAACAAAAATACTTGTAGTAACGACATCCAATTTTCTTCCTTAATTGAAAACAAAATCAAAAGTATGTTATATAATGTGTAGAAAAATAATATTTATTCCGTCTTAAAATTATTGTTTTGTTTGATCCGGCATCAAATTAAGAAAAAAATGATTATTTATATTGATAAAATATATATTTTTAAAATAAAAAAAAAACTCGTGTATATATTATATATGACTTATAATTAAGTAGGAAGAAAAAAAAAATTAGTAAAAGTATCGTTCTAAAATAAAAAAGTTATGTAGGACGCAAATTCTTTAGGACAAACAAAAAGATAAAGAATATAAGATTGGGAAGTGGGCAGTGGGCAGTATCAAACTCATTAAAAAATGTTGAAAAGTATGCTACCCTTTCACGAGTGTCACGAAAATATAAGATAACTAGTGTTTTAAAACTTTTCATCTAACTCCGTCTAGGTGTTAAGTGTCTTTTCACTACAGTGAGTTTTTTAATCGTCGCCTAATTGATCAATTCAGCGTCTATGCCAAACCGTCGACCTTAATTTATTTTTATAGCTTTGATTTTATGGTGTGCAATAATTGGAGAAGGAAGGGGGTGAACTAGAAAAGGAAAGGGGAGTGGTAATGGTAAAGAAGAGAGGGAGATGAAAATAAAAGGGATTTGATTTTGTTGATATTCGGTGGCTAAGAGAGGGGATAGATTAAAGGGTAAGATCTGGGAGGAAAGAGATTAGAGGATGAAAAAATGAGGAGAGTTAGTCTGCTGAAGAAAGAGAGAAGGAAAAAAAAGAAAAGGGGATTGTCAGTCTGTCAGATAGAGAGAAAAAATAAAAAGAAGAAAAAATGAAGAAGAAGTGGGCTGTCTCGGGACTCATAATTTAGAATGAGGGGGGATTAGGGAGGATATATTAGACTGTGGGTTGTAGGGACAGTAGGTAGATTAAGTAATATTTTTTTTGTTTTTAGTACTAAACTTGATTGGTCTATTGCTTTTGGATTGTTGGAAATTGTGATTAGTGGTAGATTTGTGTATTTTTGTTCATTTTACAAATATAGATAAGTGTTTGATAAAATGATAAATATAAAAAAAATCATCCGTTTTAAAATAATTATTTTTTTTCAAAACTTTATCTTTTAAGAAAATATTTTTACCAATTTATACATACTTTTTTATAGATATTTTAATTATAGTTATGTTTAAAAATATTAAAATAAATTATATATTTAATTAATATTTATAATACAATCAATTACATTATTTTTTAAACAGTACGTCAATTTAAAGAACGATAATTAAAAAAACAGAGGGACAAAAACTTATCCGGAGAACACATCGAATATTGTTTCAGAGATGCCAAATCCACTGTTTTATGATTAAAGGTTGCAATGATGCAAAAAGTGCATCAAATGAGTCCCATAGTTGCCATGTCAGACGCATCGCTCCATTAGGCCATCTCCAACCATCAACCCCAAATTTGGTCAGATTTTACCTCAAATTTAGTCCATTTCAGTACCAAACACTATTTCAACTCCAACCATCAACCCCCAAAACTCACCCCAAATAAAATATTCCTTAGCATATTCTATTTTTATTTCTTTTACTTTATTTATCAACAAGAATATTAATTTGTTATTAACCTTTTAAAAAATAATTATTAAGATTACACAGTTAATAATTTTAATATATTTAATAGTTATATTTACGTTATTAAAAATATTTAAAAATTAGTAATTTTTTTTAACTAAATTGAAGAAATATAATTTAATAAACATACAAGTACTTGAAAATACCATTAAAAAATATTTATTTATTTGTAAACGAAATCTATAAATAATAGAAAAAAATGTTATAAATTATTGAATTAAAAATGTTCAATAATTTAAAATACTTAATAATAGAAAAAAAATTATAAAATTATTGAATTAAAAATGTTATCTAATTTATATTATCTAGTATTAGGTATTTATTAATTTTTAATGTATTTAAATAAAAAATATAATTTTATAAATAATTTTATCAATTATATAATTATTAAAAATTAATTTAATGGCATGGGACCCACCAACCCCAAATTTGGGGTAGAGCTACAGTGGTACCCCAAATTTGGGGTAGCACTGTAGCAACCCCCAAATTTGGTTTGGGTTTGGGGGCACGGTTGGAGGGGAAATGTTGAGACCAAACCCCCAAATCAAGGATTTGGGGGCACGGTTGGAGTTGCCCTTATAGATGATTAGAGCATCTGGTGAGAATTTTCCCCCAATTTTATAGCTGAGTCTTTCTTTACCTTTATATTTTAAAATTTTCTTTTTCTTAAAATTATTTTTTATAATGGTTTTAATTTTTTCTCTATTTTTATATGGATCTCATTACCATATCATCATCTTTATTTACACTACTTTTAATTTTTATACTTTGCAAATAAATTAATTAATATGTGTATTGTTTTATAAATAAATAAATTCATTTATATTTTTATTAATATATTGCATATTTGCAATATGAATAAATTAATCTGTTTATAATGTTAATTGTATTACTAAATATTTAGAAATAAATTTAAAAACAAAGGTATAAATTTAAAATTTTTATTAAAATATTACATAAAAACAAAGTCCTCTTACAAATAACAAATACTTCTAACAAAAAAAAACACTTTTTTAAAATACTCCCCCCGTCCCTAAATTATTGTCCTTCTTTTTTTTTCGTCTGTCCCAAAATAATTATCAAGTTTGAACTTTACCTTTTTAGAACATCACTTTTACCACTTTACCTTTACTTTTTCATCGTACTTTAATTATAAGCCATATATACATGAGTTTTAAAGGAAACTACACATTAAACCAATATAAATAATCAAATCAATTGTTTTTTCTTAAAACGTGTGTCAGATCAACTAGAACGATAATTTAGGGATGGAAGGAGTAACAAATAAGGAAATTTAGCCATAACAAAGAAAATTTAGCCATCATTAGTTGTCACCGTAACGAGTTCATATAAGCTCAATCAAGTCGGCTCAAAGTTCATGATGCCGATTGATATCACGTAGCTCGTTACTTCGCTGCAAATATTATTGGAATGTTTGGATTGAGCCATGGTTCACTTGTGTAGAGGACTCTCATGGTTAGGTAGTATCCTTTTGTATAATGTGTGTCATTAACTTCAAAGTCAATAGGTGGTGCAGTTCCTTCAAGTACGTTATTGAATAAAGGTGATTCGTATAGCACATTAAGATCATTTACGAGAACCCACAACCCCGAAAAATACATGTCTTATCCATAAATCTGCAGACGCAACTGCTTCAAGTACAATTGTTGACTTCTTATGACCTCTTGTAAATTGGACTTGACAAGCCACTTGGCAGTTTTTTTATTCCAAATGCATACAATCAAGACTTTCTAACATACCTGAAAATCTGTGCCTCTGCTCGTACATTTGAAGAAGACGTTGTGTATCATCGGCATTTGGTCTTCTTAGGTATTGACCTCCAAACAATTCAACAACACATCGACAAAAGTTTAACATGAAATTTATGGCAATTGTTTCACCCATTTGGAGGTACTCGTCGAGATGGTCGGCTCGATCACCATAAGCCAATTGACGGATAGCCGCTATGCATTTTTGAAGTGGTGGCTGACCTCTTCTTTTTACTGCATCTAACCTCATTTGAAAATATGATGAATTATTCTCTAATGCAATAAGTAATCAAATGAATAAGTTTCTACGCATTCGTAAACGTCGGCGGAAAATGTTATCGGGATACAATGGTTGAGTGGAGAAATAATCATCGACAAGTTAAGTGTGTCCGCTTTCACAATTTCGATCTAAATACTTCCTTCACCTTTCTCTTCTGTAGATTTGCGCTTTCGCTACTTCCATAAAATGCTTGTGGTGTTGAACTAGCGTACACATCATTTATTCACCTGTATAAATATTGTCTTCATCGGAATTTTATGAGGCATCACTGTTTTTGGTAGGGGTAATAGAAGACATTTTTTGTGGTAAAATGCAAAACAAGGGTTTGTAGTTTGAAAAGTACAAATACTAGTCCTATATATATAGAACATTGGTTTACAACGGCTATTTTGTAACGGCTAGTTTACAACGGCTACTTTATAAAGGCTACTTTGTAACAGATAGTTTATAGCGACTACTTTGTAACGACTAGTTTATAACGGCTACTTTAAAATTACACAAAAACGTGAATAATTAAAATTACATAAAAGCGTAACTAATTAAAATTACATAAAAACGTGATTACTTAAAATTACATAAAAACCTTACATAATTAAAATTACATAAAAACATTACATAGTTAAAATTACAAAAAAAAAACGTGAATAATTAAAATTGCATAAAGTCAGCAAATACATTTAAAAAATTCAAATTTAAACTAAATTGCATACCCCACATTACGTCACTGCTCCTTTAGGACATCGCATGCACGTTCATGTAAGACACGTGCTTCTGGATTCATTCCATTTGTATCTTGTGTAAAAAAATTTAAATCTTCAATGAACATTTGGTGCAACTGCTTTTTTCCTTCAATTTTCTACGTTTTTCTGCTTTAGCCATAGCTCTTATCTTCCTAGCTCCTGCTTCAATTCTTCTAATTCATTGTATTCATCAATTTTCGTTGTAATCTCTATATGATGTAGCTCTAACTCTTCTTTTAAAAAAGTTGAGGATTTGTCTTTCCCCTTCTTCTTGGCTACCTTTTGTCCAATTGGATAAGTGTGGATATCGATTTCCTCAGCATCCACACTCGTATTAGAATGTCTCTCAAACCCAGATGTCCTAACCTTTTTGCCAACGTAATGAATATCTTCCTATGGTAAAAGAGCTGGAGTGTCTTTCATAATTTTCCACACATGTTCAATTGAAATGTACCTTTATTTTCTTCTTGAAATTGGCAGTATGAATCGGACAGTAAATCTGCATCGCTTCAACCGCTTCGATGAGTGGTCAATAGTTTATTGTAGATTGCATTGAAGTGATTCACTTGCTTCCGAATTATGTTTAGTCAACGTTGTCTCACCTGGGATACCTCTTTTGCCATGGAATTGCTTGGATAATGTTGGTTGTAATAATATGTTATACGTCTCCGGTAGGATGCGCTCTTTTGGTTGTTACCCATCAATGCATCTAGCTAGGTCAACAGTACACACTCATTTGTAAGGATAATGTCTTCTTCGGTCGACTACTGTACACGGGCTATTTTACCTGTATTCGATTTCTCGAGATCAATTGTTTCTAAATCAATTTGTATCTCTAGAACGGATAATGGTGTTGCTAGATCCTTTTCTGAGGACATCGTTACTAAACTAGCTCTTCTTGATTCATTTGACGACATATTGTATGAAAAAAAATGCACGAGAATGGCCTTGCATGTAATATTGGTTTCCCATAAGTTGTCAATATTCATTGGAAGATATGAAATTGGGAGCACGAGGAACGTTAGAATAAAAATTCTCAACAGTTGGAGAAGCTTGAAAATTATGGAAATTGTGTGCACCTTGAAAATGGTGAAATTTTGGAAGGTTTGGAAAATTTGGTGGGTATTGGGGGTTGGCGAAAACTGGGAAAATTGAACATTCTCATAAATACGAAAATTTTAGAAAATTTGATTTTCTTCAACATTTTAAGAATTCAATAAATTCCTAAAATAATTAACTTGATTTTTATCCATTTGGGAAAAATGAAATTGTAGAAGTGAGGATATAGAAATTGATGAGAAATAAAAAATAAATTTGTAGAGAGAATTATAGGAGAGAAAGAAGAGATGAGATAGAAAAAAGAAATAAGGATATAGAAAGAAAGAAGTACAAAAAATGTGAGGAGTTGCTCACTATTTATAGGAGAATTTGTGAGAATTTGTCAATTTTTACCATTTTTAACGGTCTAATTTAAAAAATAATAATAAAAATAAAAAGGCATAAAAAACAGTTCCAATTTGAAAAATCCAAAAATAAAAAGAAAATGAATGAATCAAAAACAATCTAATTTTCCGATGGTTAACTTCAAAAAATAAATAAAATAAAAAGATGGTGGGTGGCAGATAATCATGGCCCACGGTGAAGACTCCTCAACTCTCCCAATCGCGCGTGTAGCGCACGCACCCTTATTCCTTGTGCGGTGGCCACCCCTTTCCCCTCGCACGCAACTCGCTCTCTCTCTTCCCCTCACCGATTATTAATCAGGAATTTGCTTTGGGAATTCCTCCATAAGAATCACTCACAATGGTGTATAATTTTTGAATAATTTGGGAATTGCTCTAAGAATCACCATTGTGGATGCCCTTAGATGGGCGTCACTGAAAGCGACAAACGGGTTGCTCTCTACGTAAGGTTTTAAATTTTGGTTTTTGATTTTGAGTAGGTCACCTATAATACCGCTATGAAGAATAGAATGAATCGATTCACCAAGTTAATGATCAAGTTTTTAGGAGTGGAAGAGGACTGGTCTTGCAGGTTGTAAAAGTTGGGTATCGAAATGAGGTGTGTGGAGCTATGCCCCCCACGTTAAGGACTTTTGGGATTATCGCATCAAGGTGGTTGCGTATGGATTGGCAAGACGAGCGCATCATGAAGCGGTCACGTCAAGCGACCATATTAAATTTTGGAGCTCTAGTACTAGAAATGGTCGCGTCAAGTGATCACGTCAATTCGGCAGTCTGTCCCAAAAGTTGAAGCGGTTGCATTTGTGGAGATGAAACAACTGCGTCGATACAAAGTGGTAGCATCAGTGAAGACAATTGTGTGGATGCAAGGCGGTCACGTCTCGTGGGATGCCGCGAATGCGTCGGCATGATAATAAGTTTTTTGTGTTTCTTTCATTAAGTTAGTTTAAGGTTTGATTGTATCCCTATATATAATTATAATCTAAAAATGTGTAAAAATAGGTAATAATAAAATTTTAAAAGTTCGTTCACTCAAATATTTCTCTCTTCTCTTTTAATTGATCTTGTTATTACTCTGTAATTGTTAACAATTGCTTCCGTTGTCTACAATAGCAGCCCACTCACACACAACGAGTCGACTAAGATGATCCATCTTATAGAAAATATGATTGTTTCTATGTTTTTGCCTTTGATTTTTTTGCTTTATTTCTCTTTAACCCTCCCATTTTCCTTCCAATATTTCTTACTTTCTCTCTAATGATTATAAAACAAAAATTCATAACCTAAGCGAATATTGCCCTGAAAATATGTTCATTAATGACAAATTAAAATGCTCCATTATGCAAGAGCCTACTTAAGCATGTTTGTACGCGCTTCAATTTAATTTTTTTTATTTATACTCTGTACATTTAAAGGTGAGGTCTCCTGTGCGATCATTTTATAATCTCTTACAACTCAATTCACCAATACACGATGAATCAGATAAAAAAGATTCTTTTTACAAAAAATATTCATACATTTTACCCGAGGGTTTACCATATTTAAAAGCAGGTAGTATCTATCACTAGTCTCGACTAGATTTGGCAATTAAGTGAGTTGAGTTGGGTTGAAATGGGTAATGAGTTGAAACATGTTGAAATCCATTAAAATCCAAATATCAAACGTAGGGGTGTGCAAGATTTTTTCAGAACCGAACCGAACCAATAGAACCGAATCGAACCAATCAAAACTGGACCGGACCAATACATTGGTTTGGTCCTGGATCTGAATTTTCACAAAATCGAACATTTTGGTTGGTCCCGGTTCTCAAACTAAAAAAACACGGAACCGGACCGAATCAACCCAATATGTTATTTATTTATTTATTTTATTATACATATATATATTATATTATTATATAAGTATATATACTCCCTCCGTCCCTAAATTATCGTCCTCCTTTCCTTTTTCATCCGTCCAAAAATAATTGTCCACTTTGAAACTTACCTCTTTAGAACATCACTTTTACCACTTTACCCTTACTTTTTCACCCTACTTTAATTATGGGTCACATACGCATGGACTTTAAAGGGAACTACACATTAAACCAATATTAATAATCCAGTCAAATAGGTTTTCTTAAACGGTGCGCCGGATCAACCAGGACAATAAATTAAAGACGGAGGGAGTATATTATATGTATTAATTCCTAATATTTTATTTGTTTTACTTTTTAGTTGGTACTCTTTTATTTTATTTTTTCCACCGGTTTGATATGCTATGAATTTATGAGTTCGATATTTTTAATTGTTGAATGTACTTTTATTGAAGATTTTTTAAATTTTTATGAAGTTTCGGTCTTAAAATTTTTATTATGTATTTGTATTAAACAGTTAAAAATAAAAAATCATAGTATTGGTCTGGTCCTGGTTCTCATACATCTTTGATTGGTTCTGGACCTGACCAATGTTTTGGTTCTCATACATATTGGGTTGGTTCTGGTTCTAAATTTTTTGAGAACCATACTATTGGTCTGGTTCCGATTTTCTCTTTTTTTTTTTTCCAAAAAACTAGATTGAACCGGATCCAAGCTCACCCCTAGTCAAACGTGTTGAAATAAATTGGGTCGGAATGAGTTAAAACGGATAACGGGTTAAAGTGGATCAACCCATCTTAACCCACCAAATTTCCCCCAAAAAACATAAATATATAACATAAAAAGTCATGGGTCGAAATAGGTAACGGATTCGACCCAATTCATTAATATTATTAGGTCGAAACAAGTTACCCAATTCAACCTAAAAATATTAATAAATTAAATCAAATAAGTTAATGGGTAATAAATTACAATTGACAGGTCTAGTCTCAACTCATACATTTGGTTATTGTCTACCGTTTGGTCAAAAAAAAGTACCTGATGGATTGTGTTAACGTGGAAGCCCAACTAACATCTAAACTAACCATTACAATTATTTTTCTTTTAAATTATTAAAGAAGAATTAATGGTGACTATTGACATTCTCTTTCGTCCAAAAAAAGTTTAATTTTCAATCAACGGATTGGAAAATATGTAATACAATTTATCTTTTGTTGTTTTCTTAGTGAATATGTTATTCTCCTAGTGAAGTTATTCCTTCCTTTATTAAAATTGATTTACACCCTCTATTTTAAGAGTTTATATTTGAAAGGTCTAATTATTAAGTAAATATATTAATGTTATTAAAGTTGATCATAATTATAAAAATACAATAACCGTGCTCATAACACAAGTGGAGAATAAAGATGAAATATTATAAAAATTGTAAGCATGATTTTTAAAATGGATTCTTAATGTGAAACATTCTAAACAGAACGATGAACTTTTTGCCTAGAAGAGAGGGAGTCCATGTACCATTTTGACATATTTCACTTTAAAAAAATTATGTATATCATAATTATCATCTCCATAACATTTTAACTTTATCTTCATATTTGCTACTAATATATTGATTATGCTTTAATATTTTTGTAATTATGATCAACTTTTTTGCTAGTTATATATCCTTTAATAATTAGTTTTTTCAAAAATTAATTATTTGGTTGGAACGAATGAAGTATTTGTTTAAAAAGCATAGAAATGCTAAGTTTAAAGTCCAATGCTTGTATTTGAATAAGCTTGTACGTATCATAATTTATGTTTATATTATTTCAATTTGTCTAAAAATAAATAAATAAAAAGTAGAATGCATGGTGGGTCTAGTAAAGATGACCCGTCTTACAAAAAATACTAATAAACCTTCTTACCCAAATTTTTGTCATAAATAAAATAAAGCTTTTTAAAAAAGCTTGTTAATCAAGCATTTGGAAACACTTGGACCCCGTTTAGTGCATTTTACAAAACACGGTTTTTTTAGATGTAAGTTTTTTTAAATACAGTATTTTCGAAAGGCAGTTCTAATTTTATTTTAAAAAGCTATAATTTGTAGTGGTGAAAATGAATGGTTTATTTAGATAGCGCTACTTATTCAAACTCTAATTTGAAACGAATTGTAACTGAAAACTCTGTATTTTTAGCCCACATTTTGCCAAAACACTGGATTAAGTAGGTTCTTAATCTTGGAGCGTTTTGAAAACATGTATATAAAAAAAATCACTTTTGAGTTTCTTACTAAACACGTTTATTTAAAAAAAAAACAGATTTAAAAAAGCCGAGTTTCAAAAAAAAAAAAAAAACACTGCATTCCAAAATAAAAATGTTTTTCAAACGTGCCCTAGTGAAACGAGCCCTCATTTATTATGAAAGTTATTTATTGATTATAAGAACTACTAAATTACAAAGATTTAATTACCTAAGTTAGACCCAAAATTCCTTTAGCTTATTTTTTATTTGAATAGATCTCTTGTAAGACTGTCTTATGAATATTAATTCGTAAGACGTGACTTCACTTTCTTATAGTTCAACTCACCAACACAAGATGGGTCGGGTAAGAAGGATCTGTGTTACAAAAAAATATCAATAAACCGTCTTACCCAAATTTTTTATTTTTACTTTTTTAATTTTTACTATAAATTCAAACATGTCTAGATTTCATTGAACTGCCATGCTTCTCAACTTACTTCTTGTGATTGAAAACTTATTTCAATTAACTTATGAATTGACTAATCCTTGGCATCACACCCCACCCATGTTTAATCGGTCCGTTTCCTTGCTACTCTTTTTCCGACCCAAACTTCAATTATAGTGTCTCTAGTAAAATACAAATAACAAGTGACTTCAACCTCCATCTCGATCTCGTATAAGTATTTCAAAATCACCAAGTATAATTCCCATACTACTGATTTTCGACTAGTCAAACATAATAATAATAAAGGATATTATGGAACTTGAGCTAAGTCTTGCCCCCGCAGTTCACAATACTCCTATCAAAGGGTTTGACCTAAATTGCAACGCCTTGGAGGGGGACGACCGCCTGAGTAGTGTGGATAGCACAAACCGCAAATTTGATGGCATCCGTGACCATGGTAGAATCAGAAATGAAGCATTCAATTTCGCTTCAACGTGGAATTACAACACGAGTAAGAAATTTGATTGGGTGCAACGAAAGAAGAAAACCTCGTATGCCACCAGCGAGTAAGTTCACTTACCATAAAAGTTCGTTTCAAACTTAATCACGCTTATCAAAAAGTTTATAGACGTGTTGGAAAGAAACTTCTAATAATGGTTAGATCGTCACACCACATTAAAGTAGAATGTATATTTATAAGGGAACTAACTAAAAAATATATTTGGAAAACTAATGTGATAGGCGTTATGGAGCAACAAGTTGTAAAGGGGGAAGGCCACGGATGAAATCGTGGAGGGAGAGATTGAATATTCACGAGCATTGGTGTGGTCGAGTTGGGAATGATGGGAGAGCTCAAAGGAGAGGTGGTGGTGGTGGCGGCGGCGGCGGCGGCAGTGGTGGTGGCATAACGAACTCCGTATTTGTGAAAGTGGAGATGGAAGGAGTAGCCATCGGAAGGAAGATTAATTTGAGTCTTTGTCATTCTTATGAGATGCTTACAGTCACCTTGGCCAACATGTTTTCCAATTGTAAGACTATTCTCTCTTTTCTCTTTCTCTCACAGACACATTTGTAAAATGTAGGGCAAACTTCAAGAAACCCCACTGAGTCAGGGATCATACATTCAGCGTATTTAAATCTCTTTATTCCAATTTTGCAACGTGTCAATCGTAAATAAACAAAATCAATTACTAAGTTGATTGTGTTTCCATAACAATAAGAATCCGTGAAATCTAACACACTGTTTTCTTTTGTGAAAAATTCTGATTGACACGTGGCAAGAATCCGACGGTGGAATGGGAGATGAAATACAATTTTGGAATAAAGGATCCAGACTCTTGTAAGTGGATGAAAATTTGGAGCTGAAATTCGATACGCATGTTCCTTGGCAAAGAATAAAAAATATGCCTTATTTAATCTCATTGTACTTACATATCTTTGCACAGACCACGACGTCGATAGGGACTGGGCGAATCACACGCTCTTATATCAGGATGAAGATGGAGATTGGCTGCTTGCGGGAGACCTTCCATGGAAGTACGTACAGTAAAGTTTCTATAATTAGAAAGGCATAGTAACCACTGATCAATAATACAATGATAGATATGATTGATTTGTACACTAATACAAACACCCACATTCCTAAAAGAGCATTTTGTTTAAAGCAAAAAAACTTAGACAAACAGTTTGACTAATATTTTTTGGAATACAAATCTCATTGACTAGTGGCGGATCCAAAAATAAATCTCAATGGTGTTACTAATGTTAATTATCACTTAAAAATAAAATTAAAATTAAAACAGTGTTGTTTTGTAGTGTATAAATTTAATTGATAAAAAAAAAACTTTAGCGGGACACTTACCCCCTAAGTATAAAGCATAGATCCGCCACTGTCATTGACCCGACTTATCACGCATTGGTGAGTTGAGTTGTAAGAAAGTAATATTTTATGTTTATAATTGTTATAACATTTCATGTTTATCAAATATCAACTCTTTCTCTTCGTTTCAAAACTATTAACATTTTCAATTTGTCTGATTCTTTCCATTAAGGTGCTAGATTCAATCCTCAGTTTCCAGTATTAATTTCTTTAACCATTCAACTTAAGGATTGATCATGAATATTATTTGTATTTGGTTGACTATAATTTGTTGTAATTTTTAACCATTCAATTTAGGGATTATATATATATATATATATATTATCACTTGATTAGTTGATAATTGATTACACTTACAATGGTAAATGAAAATTGGAATGATCTGAAATCTAAATGGAACTATGGAAGTAGTATATATATATATATATATATATATATATATATATATATATATATATATATATATATATATATATATATATGAGTAAATATGTTAAGGACTTTTTTCAAACTTAAGTAATAAAGTGTTCTGTTGGTTCAATTTCTAATTTGGTTAGCTTTATTAGATTTTTTTTATGTTTTTAAAACTCAACATCAACATTTGACCTTTTGGTTACTTGTGGAATTAAGTATATTATTTGTCACTTGCAACGAACAAGATAATTTCAATGTGATGAAGGGCTTTGCAAGTTAATGAAAATTTCGAACTGAAATTCGATGTTTTTGTTGAGATCTGTGAAAAAAAACATGGTAATTATTGTTAAATGCAATAAGACGTATGTTTTGAAGTATGAAATTTATATTATAAACGTTCACACATTTGCGTATAATCAATTCATTGGGGGCTCTTATTTGTTCACTCGCTCCGGGCCTATAAAATGTCAAGAACGGCCCTGGAGTGGAGCCTAGTAATTAAAATAAAAAGCAAATCAAATCAATAGTAAAATGAAAACTGTAATTTCCACAAGAAATAAAAAAGGATAGAAAGTCCAATGATTTTAAGAATTTGTTTTATTTAGTTGACAAGAGTTTCTATATCTTATATTGCAGAATATTCATCAAATCTGTGCAACGAATGAAGGTAATTAGAAAATTAAGGCCACCCCATCAAATCTGTGGCCTTAATTTTCACAATGTGATTTGCTAATTTATCCATTTGAAGATGTTAAAGCATGAAGGAAGAACTTGAAAGATGAGAAAGTGTTCAGACTTTATGTTCCTCCATTGGCAGCGGCCGGAAACCACCACCAGAAGTCTGTCGAGAATCTTCATAAGAATAAGAACCAAGGCATCGCTTCTTCTGGTTCTCAATCACACATTCTCTGTTATCTAAAGAAGATTGAGAACGAATGTGCGTACGTGTTGAAGTGCTAGCATCAATGGCCTTAGACAACCCTTGTGTTTATAGTGAATGGAGCGACGTGATCATAAGGTTGAGTCTTTTTGGTTTGAATTCAATCTTTCAGAGATCACTACACCTTAAATGTTTTATTTGCTATTGCAACCATAAATTAGGTCGAATCATCCATAGCCATGATCATACTTAACTAGGCCTGGCAATCTGGGTGGATCGGGTAGGTTCAGGTCGGATTAATACGGGTTGTGGGTTATAATGGGTCAGACCCCGATACGACCCGTGTAGTAATGGGTTAAATTGGGTTGGGTTCAATCAAGTCGGGTTGTCGTGTATGTGCATTGTTGGATGTAGAACTGGAGAGTATTAAATATAATATACTCCCTCCGTTCTTAAATTATCGTCTGTCCTAAAATAATTGTCCAATTTGAAACTTACCTTTTTAGAACAACATTTTTACCACTTTACCTTTACTTTTTTATCCTATTTTAATTATAAGCCACATACATGCGCTTTAAAAGAAACTACACATTAAACCAATATAAATAATTAAGTCAATTATTTTTTCTTAATCCGTGTATCAGGTCAACTAAGACTATAATTTATGGACGAAGGGGTAAGTATAATAAACAAATAGAACAAAAAGAAGCATGCCCTCTCCTTCAATATCACGTACAAAACCCTCTTGACCCCCTCTCTCTCTAATAGCCCCCCAGCCCTCCACCACTTTTCTCATAAAAATTCCGTCTCACAATGGTCTTCGCCTCAAAGTCTCCAGACCCACCTCCACCATTACCAACCCATAATCAATTCATCACCGACCCACCACCTCCTCGTTGTAGAAACTTATAAAGTTTAGGAATAATGGCATGACCTTTCTATTGATATTGCGAACATATTTATAGAGTTACAATACTTGCTACACAAGTTTAACCTAGATAGTCTAAATACAAGAGGGATTAGGAAACCTAAATACAAGAGGGATTAGGAAACATAAATACAAGAGAAACAAGGAAACCTAAATACAAGTAAATTAGGAAAGTATAATCTAAAGATAATTATAATATATTACAAATATATTATATTCACTAATACTATAAATATAATATATATGAAATATATTATATTCTCTTATATGCTCCCGCAAGATGGATCACCGTTAGGAGAGACAAATCTTGTGAAGAATATGCGGACAGCGTGCGAGTTGAAAAATGAGAGGGTGATCGGCGGCGAGCTGGTGAGGGAGGGGTCGGCGAGCTGGGTCTTCCGAGGAAGACAAGTTGTTGAGGGAGGGGTCTTCGGCGAGCTGGTGAGAGCCTAGTTTGCTGAAGACATGGTTTGCTCGAGGAGCGAGCTGGTTGAGGGAGTGTCGTCGGCGAGCTGGCAAGAGCTGGGTTGGCCGAGGAGTCCTGAGTTGCTCGAGGAGCGAGTTGGTTGAGGGTCTTCGGCGAGCTAGTAAGAGCCTGGTTTGCCGAGGAGACATCGTTTGCTCGATGAGCGAGTTGTTGAGGGAGGGGTCTTCGGCGAGCTGGTGAGAGCCTGGTTTGCTGAAGACATGGTTTGCTCGAAGAGCGAGCTGGTTGAGGGAGTGTCGTCGACGAGCTGGCAAGAGCTGGGTTGACCGAGGAGTCCTGAGTTACTCGAGGAGCGAGCTGGTTGAGGGTCTTCGGCGAGCTGGTAAGAGCCGGGTTTGCCGAAGAGTCCGTAAGGTGCTCGATGGGCTAGCTGTTTGAGGGAGGACTGCAGCGAGCTGGTGAGAGCCGGGTTTGCTGAAGAGTCCGTGAGTTGCTTGAGGGGCGATCTGTTGAGGGAGGACTGCAGCGAGCTGGTGAGAGCCGGGTTTGCTGAAGAGTCCGTGAGTTGCTCGAGGGGCGAGCAATTTGAGGGAGGACTGCAGCGAGCTGGTGAGAGCCGGGTTTGCTGAAGAGTCCGTGAGTTGCTCGAGGGGCGAGCTGTTTGAGGGAGGACTGCAGCGAGCTAGTGAGAGCCGGGTTTGCTGAAGAGTCCGTGAGTTGCTCGATGGGCTTGCTAGTGGAGGGAGGGCGGTGGCAAGCTTGCCTTCCGAAGAGGACGAGCTGGGTTTGCCAAGGATGCCAGAATTACTCGAGGAACGAGCTAGTGGAGGGAGGGCGGTGGCAAGCTTGCCTTCCGAAGAGGACGAGCTGGGTTTGCCAAGGAATCGGGATGAAGGTTTATGGTTGCAGAAGTGTGGTTAAGAGTGGTTGAGGAAGGTCCTCGGCGAGCTCTTTAGAGCGTGGTTGGCTGAGGTATCCTTGTTATTGCTCAGGAGGGGGAACTTGGCGTTGCGTGGGCGATGGGTGCCGAATCTGAACCTTGGGTTTGGTGGTCAGATCTGGGTTGGCAGCGGATTCGGTGGAAGGAAGATATATGGCGGCAAAAGGTTTGGTTGAGGGTGGCTGAGGAAGGTTCTCGGCGAGCTCGTCAGAGCGTGGTTGGCCGAGGTGTCCTTGTTATTGCTCAGGAGGGGGGCCTTGGCGTTACCAGGGTGATAGGTGCCAGATCTAAGCTTTGGGTTGGGTGGTCAGATCTGGGTTGGCACCTGCTTTGGTGGGAGGAAGGTATAAGGAGGCGGAAGGTTGGTGGTAAGAGGTGCTAACGGAGAGGCGGCTGAGGAAGGACCAAGGCGAGCTTGTCAAAGCTTGGTTGGCCAAGGTGTCCTTGGGTTGCTCAAAGGGAGGGGGGTGGAAACGGCTTGGCTGTGGAGTGTCGTCGGATCTGAACGTTGGGTTGGTATGGTGGTCAGATCTGGGTTGGCGACGGCTGTGATGGGAGGAAGTTTTAGGGTTGAGGAAGTATTGGGTTTGCGGAAGATGGTGGTTGTAGGTTTTTTTAAGAGCGAGACTCTAATACCATGTAGAAACTTATAAAGTTTAGGAATAATGGCATGACCTTTCTATTGATATTGCGAACATATTTATAGAGTTACAATACTTGCTACACAAGTTTAACCTAGATAGTCTAAATACAAGAGGGATTAGGAAACCTAAATACAAGAGGGATTAGGAAACATAAATACAAGAGGAACAAGGAAACCTAAATACAAGTAAATTAGGAAAGTATAATCTAAAGATAATTATAATATATTATAAATATATTATATTCACTAATACTATAAATATAATATATATGAAATATATTATATTCTCTTATACTCGTCAACTCTCCCCTTTCTTCTCTGACGATGATTTCTACCCAGTGGCAGACACATGACAAAGGTTATGGGGGCAGTTGCCCCCACTTGGGGTTTTTTATGTGAAGGAATTTTTTTTAAAAAATAATATGTTATATTGTACATTTTGCTCCCACCTGAATCAAATTTCTACAATTTGCCCCCACCTAAATAAAAAACAAATTATAATTGTGATTGAAAATTTTAAAAAATTAATAACCCTTATTTTAAAATAACCCTAATTTGAAATAATCATAATTTTGAAATAGCCCTAATTGATTATTTAATTTGTGTAATTGTTGTGAATTGTGATTTATGAATTTGTGATAGATGATATATTGATATTATGATAATATTGTTTTATTTCCTAAATTTGTTTGTTCAATATCTTGGTAGGAAATGTATATTTATTTAATCTGAAATTAGAGAATTTTAATTTGGGGGTTGAAGTAGTTGATTTATGAGAATTTTTTTTATTTGTGTAGATTTACAAATTGTGATTGATTTGAAGGAATTCAGTTTTAGTGATTATGAAGAATTTTTTTAAACGGAAACCAAATTTATGATCAATTTATAAATGATTGTCTTGTATATTTTATTGAAAAATATTTTCTTAGGAACGTTACAAATGATAATGTAATTAAACGCTTTTAAAGTATGAAAACGCGTAGGGGACAATTATGATTTGTAACTTTATTAAATTTGTGCACCCGGTTGGAAAAATTCCTGCGTCCGCCACTGTTTCTACCAGTAGATCTGCAACCCCCACCACGATATCTACGACATATATAAATGGATATGTTATCTCCACCTATAGATCTACTATTAGATCCATGACCCCTAACAGATCTGATGTCGATGGTAGTGAGAGTTAATGGTGACTGAGAGCAATTAGGGAGAGAGATAGGTGGGTTGTTTCTTTCTCCAGATGTTTGGGGGGGGGTGTTTTGAGTTGGTAGGGAGAATTAAAAGTTGGAAAACCACCCCACTAGATCGATGAAATGCACATTTTCTTTACCCTTCTTCCACCCTTAGATCTGCTTCTATATTGCATACGAGATTATAGATAGGATATTAGAACTGTTAGCATATTTTTTCTATACTTCAGCAAATCAAATTGTTTGCTTAGACGATCTTGCTTTCCCTAGAACTCATATAGCTTTCTCTTTCGTATAAAATAGCATGAATTTCAATCTCTTCCTCTCCATTATGTTTTTTAAATGATGTTACACTAAACCCGATGAGTAACCTATTTTAACCCGCGAAATTTGTTGGGTAATTTTGGGTAACCCGTTTAAACCCAAAAAAAGTATTGGTTTGGGTTGGATTAGGTAATTATCGGGTGGGTATACGGGTTCCGGGTCATAATTGACAGCCCTATACGTAACATACTTAAGTAGTAGTTATTAAAGATCAATTACATAATATATAGTTTCAGCTTGATCATAAGGCATTAAGAACTCAATGAAATGACCAAAAAAACTCACATACAATATGAGAGAAAAGAAGGATTCATTTTCCCACACCTTGCGGCCATCTTAAATGAACATGTTATACTATATGACAACCTAGGTGCACGAATGAAACTCTTTGAAGCTTTTGTGCACATTGGAAGACTTTGCAAACAATTAACAAATCAATCTAAGATCAATAAAAAACAATAGAGAGAGTGATTGAGGCCAACGGACTATCAAAAATTTCTTATGCCAATCTTGAATACGTTCTAGGGTTAGAATTATATACAGGGATACAATATCAAACCCTAAACTATTAAACAAGTAAAAAACCTAAAATTAGATATGTTGCAAAGATCCGGCCTCATCACTCCAAGAGATGCGAATGCATTGTGTTGATACCTATTGTATTTAGATTTATATCTACTCATACATTACACTAGTTTTATACAGCAGTGGTTAATTGGGCTGCGTATCGATTAACGTGGCAACTGTGTATAGAACTTTGCCAAGTATAGTTTTTATAGGACTTCACAGGTTCAGCGGAAGACATCTTCAAAACTTCACCGGAAGACCTGCTTAAGCTTACAACGGCAGACCTTGTGTAAACATGGTCAATCATGACGTGTCCAGTCAAACAATTCCTAATGGATCAATTTAAGTTTATCCTTATCAGTTTGAATTTAAATTGAGACATTCCCTGACATCTCAGACCCGCCGAAAGCAGCTTTCCGAAAAGCAGGAAGACTTTCGCAGACTGAACAGTGAAAGCAGGAAAGCAGCCTGTCACCTACTGTCTGCAACAACTCTCACAGATCTGTCATCCAGATTGCCCAACTTCCAGAAGATCTCAGTACTCATTCCCTGCTCGATATCTGTGAAGACGAAATTCTTGATTGATATCCCCATGCATTTAATGCATTCAACCTAATAGAGCTGTAAAAGTCTTCATCTTCTCCAACGGATCTCCAGAATGCACCTGCTATAAATGATGTCATTAAAGACTGAAGAAACAACTTGACACTTGACGAATTGCTCTGAAAATCTACAACAACTCTTAGTCTTAATACTCAGTGCATTCAAGAGATCCCAAACAGATCAAGAAGTCCTCGTCAACAACAAGAAGCTGTGCATCAACATTTATTTATGTACTTCTTGTTGTTTTTCATTCAAAACTATCCTTCTGCACGAATTAAATATCTTGTTTACACAGATATTTAATTCCTTAACCCCAAACACAAGTCAATATTTTGTACACGATTCATTGGGAATATTCTTTGTAATAGATCTAGTGGAAAACATAGTGCACTATTTAAATCCAAGGTTGACTGCCTTGGTGGTGGACGTAGCACTCTTTATAGTGTGAACCATCCCAAAACACTTGTGTTAACTCCTTTACTGTTTGTCTGATTATTGATCTGCTTAATGCTTTGTTTATCTTTATCCTTTAACATCATAACTTAAGTAACCTGTTAAGGTCTACCAGTAGTCCTTATCGGCAGACTTGAACCAACTTCATTGAAAGACTTCCGCTACTTCAATCTTTTCAATAGATTGTAAGTACCTTTCAAAGAACTAACTTAAAAATTTTAAGTGTATAATAAGCTATTCAAACCCCCCCCTTCTAGCTTATTATTGTGCCCGTTGGGACCCACAATTGGTATCAGAGCCTTACTCTTTGAAAACTAAGTTTTTCCAAGATTAAACCCTTGAGAGATTCGATCCAATGGCACAAACACACTACATGCTGCCTACATCTAATGCGAACCACGTCCCAATATTGGACGAAGGCCATTTCGATGTATGGAAGGATAAAGTAATGCGTTTTATGAACTCTATTGACAACAGATTATGGAAGTGCGCTATCGCAGACAACATGTACCAATGAAGCACAACCTTCTAGCCTCCATCGCTGGGAATCCTGCAGAAGTTCCCAAAGAAGAATCAGAATGGACAGAGGACGACAGAAAACTGGTAGAGCTTGACAGTAAAGCAATTAATATCATTACTAGCTCTCTAGACACAAGCACATACTAGCAAGTGATCAGATGTACAACTACAAAAGAGATGTGGGAAGCTCTTGTGGAATATTTGGAAGGAGACCAAGACACAAGAGATAACAGAAAATACACATACATCCAGCAGTTTGATTCCTTCAAAAAGGATCCAAAGGAAACCTTGAGACAAGCATACGATCGCTTCAGTGAGGTAATAAATAGTTGTTTTTCTCTTGGTAAAACATATGACAAAAAGGAAATGAACATGAGATTTCTAGGCTCTCTAGGTAGCTTATGGCACGTTAAGACCACTGCTATGAAATAATCCAAAAATTTAAACGAGATGACTCTCCGTAGTCTCTACGCAAGTTTGAAGGTTTATGAGCTCGAAGTAAATCAAGCTCTAGACCAGGACAAACAGTTCAGAACTGTGTCCTTGCCAGCCATGGTCCAAGAAGAAACCACTGTTGAAAACAAACCTTCCACTTCCTCCAGTGAAAACGATTTTCTCTCAGATGAACAATTTGTTATGTTTGTAAAACGTTTTCAAAAATTTGCTAAATATGGAAAGAAGAACACACACCAAAAGCCTTTTAGAAAGACTGGTGAAAGCTCATCTAAAGAAGAGTTTGTGTGTTACAATTGTAGAAAACCTGGCCACTTTGCCTCCAAATGTCCAAAGCCAAAATTTGAAGCATACCGAAAACCTACCTATAAAAGATTTCAAAAACAAAAAGGTATGTTGGCAGAAGATATAGAAGACAAACAAGTTGCTACATGGTTTGAGACTGATTCAGAAGAGGAAGAGGATGATTGTGAGCAAGCTAACATATGCTTAATATCTCATGATTCAGGCCCCACCTATGACTCTGAAAATGAAGTCGAAGTCTCACCTAGTCCCTTGGATAAAAGTGATATCAACAGTGAGAACTTCAGTAAGGAAGAACTTCTCAAGGATAATTAAGATATGCTTGAAGAGTTCAATTCCTTTAGAGTAACCTATGTTAAACTGGCCAAGAACTGTGAGAAACTTACTGCTGCTTGAGAAATCACTGATGGCAGCTGAGATTCAAACTCTCAATAGCTGTCAATAAGAAAGTATCAAGCTCAAAGGAGAAAACAAATTCCTTTGCAACAAAATTGAATGTCTAACTGAGCACATCAAAGGACTTGACCTAGAGAAAATTGCCTTGCAAAAGACAATTGACTCCTGGAACAGCTCCAAGGATGCCTTCGAAGAAATCCTTTCAAGCCAAAAATCTAATAAAGATAAATCTGGCTTAGGATACTTTGATGAGCCCAGTATGACATTCCCTTCAGTCAGAGAGAAAGGTGAATCCTCCGAGACTGCTAAAGATATCTCTTTCTCTAAACAGACTTTTGGAAACAAAGGGAAACAAGGCCTTGGTTATTCAAGTGTTCCTTATGTTTATCCCAAAGCTCAGAAAGGGAAAGACATGATTACTGATTCAGATGAGAAACCTGAGAAAGTAACGGTAGAGAAACTAAAGTCCGCCAAGAACAACTCGCTAAGGCAAAGTCTGCTGGCGGTAGACCTACTAAATCTCTACCGGTGACTATCAAGTTTGTCTATGAAACAGGCAAGGCACCAGTGCCTGTTGAAAGTAAAGTTAAAGGTATTCTACCAAATCCTCCTAAAAAGGTAATCAACAGACAAGCCAAAGCTAAGTCTGGTGGTAACCTACCTAGGAAGATTCAAAAGAAACCAATTAAGTCTACCATCAACAAGCAAGCTGAACCAAAATTGAATGTTAGGAAAAAGGATAATCATAATCACTCTTCAGCTAAAGCCACTGACAATTCTCTATGGAATTTCCATTTATGTCACTCTTGCAATTGCCTAGGCCATCTGGCCCCAGATTGCCTGCTAAGATTCACTCCAAGATCTGAGAGACCTAGTTCTCTCAAGGTTAAGCAAGTATGGGTCCCAAAAGGTTGCTAATCCTTAGGACCCAAAAGAAAATAAAGGGGACCTTGTTTCTTTAAATCTTTTTCAGGAATGCTTCATGGCTATAGATTCAGAAAACAAAGACATCTGGTACTGACAAGGGTCGCCAAGGCACATGACAGAAACGTAAGTCTACTCACGTATATAGAAGCCAAAGGACCCATTGTTATTTTCGGAGACAATGCAAGAGGAAAAACAATTGGATATGACTCAATCACTAGAGGAAATCTCTCCGTCAACAAAGTTTCTCTAGTGAGTGGCTTAAAGCACAATCTTTTGAGCATATCCCAATTCTGTGACAAAGGATTACTATGCCAATTCAACTCCAACCAGTGCCTCATCAAAGATCATTAATCCTGCTCTACAATACTGACTGGCAATAGACAAGGAAACGTCTATGTCGTGGACTTAAATCTTCTAGGGAGATTCTCAAGCCTTTGCCTAGTAGCTAACAACGTTCGTGACAACAGTTGGCTATGGCACAAGCTGCCGCAAGCCACCTCAACTTCAAGCACCCGTCCAAGCTCTCCAAAGATGGGCTTGTCAAAGGTCTACCTACGGTGTCTGCCGACCATGACAGAAGTTGTAAAGCTTGTCAACTAGGAAAACTTTCCAAGTCTTCCTTCAAAAGAAAGTCTGTCTTGTCAACAAACAGACCTCTTCAACTTCTGCATATGGATCTCTTTGGACCTATCACTACAGTCAGTATTTCTGGAGACAAGTATACACTTGTAGTAGTTGACAACTACTCTAGGTTCACCTGGATTGAAACAATGACCTCAAAAGATGAAACATATGATCTAGTCACCGCTCTTTTCAGAAGACTTCAAACTCAAAAGCTTGAAGACATTAGTGACATAAGATCTGACAATGGCACTGAATTCAAGAACAATGGTGTAGAAAGATACTGTGATGACCACGGGATCGGCCACAACTTCTCTGCTGTCGGAACTCCTCAACAAAATGGTGTAGCTGAACGGAAGAACAACACGATTGAAGCAAAGAAGAACAATGCCGCGTAAGCAAAACTTCCAAGTACTTCCGGCGTAAGCCGTCAACTCGCATGTTTTACCTGCATCCCTAGTAAACAAGTTTCATAACAAAACTCCATATGAAATATGGAGAGGAAGAGCCCCAAACATAGGATTTCCTAAAATCTTCGCCTGTAAATGTTTTATTCTTCATAATGGAAAAGAATACAGAGGAAAATTTGATGCAAAATCAGACGAAGGAATTTTTCTGGGGTATTCCAAACATTCAAAAGCATTTCGCATTTTCAGTAAAACTCATTTGAAAATCTTAGAATCTATGCATGTTTCTTTTGATGAATATGACTTGTTAGAGCCTAGAAAGGCTCCGAATGTTACTAATGATTCTGATAATGATGAGACAGGTACAAACAATGAATCTACTTCCACTCCTCTTCGTAATCCCGCAATCTGCACTTTCCAAGATCGCTAACCCTTCACCGGCAGACTTCAACTCTGCCGATACCGATACCAACTCTTCTGTTGACCCGAGAACCCATCTCTTCTGTCTTACCCCAAACACCTTTGCAGATCACTCATCCTTCTTGTTCACCAGAAAATGAAGGTTTCAAGGATCCTATATCTTCTGAACCAGATTTTGGTGAATCTTCTTCTCATCCTACTCCAGAATTCTTAAGGGAAGAACCCACCAGAAGTGATATTCCTCCAACCACTATTGAAACAAGAGATCATCATATTTCTCAAATCATTGGTGATCTCAACACAGGAGTGCGTACGAGGAATAGGGTTTGAGAAGAAACTATGTTTGCATATGTATTCGTATCTGAACTCGAGCCAAAGAAGATTGATGAAGCCATTGAAGATCATAACTGGATTGAAGCTATGCAAGAAGAGCTGAACCAGTTTGAAAGATGCAAAGTGTGGAACTTAGTTCAAAGGCCGACTAATCATCCAGTTATCGGCACCAAATGGGTTTATAGGAACAAAAAAGTTAAAGATGGAAATGTCACCAGAAACAAAGCTAGATTGGTTGCTCAAGGCTACCGACAGGAAGAAGGGATTGACTTCGATGAAACATTTGCTCCTGTTGCTAGATTAGAGGCAATCAGACTCTTTCTAGCCTATGCCTCGTTCATGGACTTCAAAGTGTATCAGATGGATGTGAAGAGTGCCTTTCTCGAATGGTGATCTTCAAGAAACCAGATACGCTGAACGCCTCCGTGATTTGTTATTCAAGACAACCGATTATGTCTACCGACTCAAGAAAGCTCTCTATGGCCTAAAGCAAGCTCCCAGAGCTTGGTATGAAACTCTATCCAAGTTCCTAATAGAACAAGGATTCGTGAGAGGAAGGATAGACACTACTCTGTTCATCCTCAAGCATAAAGGTCATTCTCTTCTAGTACAAATCTATGTGGACGACATCATCTTTGGATCAACTAATCAAAGCCTGTGCAAGAGATTCGAGAAGCTGATGAAAAGCATGTTCGAGATGAGTATAATGGGAGAACTTACCTACTTTTTAGGACTGCAGATTCAACAGACTTCCAACGGAATCTTCATCAGCCAAACCAAATATGCAAAGGAACTCATCAAGAAATTCGGTCTTGATTCAGCTAAAGGATTTGAGACTCCAATGTATACCGACTGCCATCTTGATATAGATGAAAAGGGAAAGCAAGAGAACATAACCAAGTACCGAGGAATAATAGGTTCACTTCTTTGCCTTACTGCCAGTAGACCTGACATTATGTTTGCTGTTTGTGTTTGTGCAAGATTTCAGGCAGATCCAAAGGAATCACATTTGCTTGCTGCTAAACGCATCATCAGATATGTTTCAACAACAACAAATCTAGGCATCTGGTATTCCAAACGCAACAACTTCGATCTCGTTGGATACTCAGATGCAGATTATGCAGCATGCAAAGTGAGCAGAAGAAGCACCAGTGGGACTTGTCAATTCCTTGGAAATAGACTTGTCTCATGGTCATGCAAGAAACAAGGATTGGTTGCAAACTCAACCACGAGGCGTATACATTGCCGCCAAAGCAATGCTGCTCTCAACTTCTATGGATGAAGCAACAACTAGTGGACTACAACATCAAGACTGCAAATTGTCCAATTATGTGTGACAACACATCAGCAATTTTAGTCTCCAAAAGTCCAGTAATGCACTCGAAGACAAAGCACATCGATATCCGTTATCACTTCCTCAAAGATCATGTGGAAAAAGGTAACATCAGTCTGGAATTCGTTCCAACTGAACATCAATTGGCTGACATTCTCACAAAGCCACCGGATGCCACCAGGTTTGCTTATTTAAGGAGAAATCTTGGTATGATTGATCCTATTGCTTAAATTCAATGTCTTATTATTTTTCTTGCATACCGGAAGACTTATTTTTAGACTAACCGGAAGACGTAACTTTCCCTTTAAACGGAAGACTTAAAGGTTAGTATCTTTACTTAGTCTATTTTAGTTAAAGAGGTTTCTAAAGCAATAAAGGGGGTCCAAAGTAAAAATTGGTACTTAGAAAATATCTAAAGTTCCCGCTTCTGCGCTAAAATATTTCTTTAAATAGACCTTGAACCGCCCTTTCCAAAACTTTACGAAATCTTTCTGTCTAAAATATTTCTCTCTCTCTACTCAAACTCTCTCTCTCTGTGTGCAACTGCTCTCTTCGTTTCCAAAATCTTCTTGTTTCTTCTTCTCATCAACATCAATGGCATGTTCCTCTCTACTCTACTACTTGCAATTCATCGTTTACTGTTTCGCATTTCATTTTTTAACCTAATTGTTCTGGAATACAAAAGGTCACTTTCGAGTATCTAACAGTATTCGCCATTGATGTTCTTAAAAACCTAGAAACTAACAATCGTTTATATGCTTTGAATGCTTACTCTCTTGAAAACTTCTGTTATACATTTATCTGGTTTGCTTTAGCTAAACATTCTAGGGTTTCAAGTTTTCATTCCGAAAATTTTCAATAATCTCATAAAAACTTGAAATTTCTGTTTGGTTAACATATGAGGTAAAAAGCCCTAATTTTTGACTGCATTTCTTTCAGACAAAAACATCTAAATCCAAGCGTGACAGCAGGAAAGTGCTTGACCCAAAAAAGGACATTCCTCCAAGTTTGGATGTCAACCTTCCGGGATACCCTACTTTTCCCGCTGCTCATGACGTCATCATAGCCCTGGACCCCAAACTCTACATACCCGGAATGTGCATCGACCTCCAATCTGTCTGCACTATTGCCGCCGGAGTCAAGGCCTGCGACGACATGAATGCATCAGGAATTCTTCCACTCTTCTGCCTCAATGACAAAGACTACAGTATTTTCTTGGCAGAAAAGTTCTACTAAAGGATGGAGCTCATGAATAAGAATGCTCTGCGTGGATGGATTAGAGGCCGTCCTATCTCCATCACCGCCAAGACCATCTCCACCATTATTGGTGTGCATTTCGGTGGTGCACTTGAATCAACTATTGCTGAGGCTGATCCTGCCTGGGACGCAATGAGGGGAGTTGATACCCCAAGAGAACCACAAGGGAAGATGCTGAGGAATCTCTTCCCATTGGACGTCTACTGCACAAGCCACCTGATTGACAAGGGGCTGCTGTTCAAGAGTGGTGCACATGATATGTTTACGGCACATCAGCTTAATCTTACAAGTGCTGTCTACCTTCAAACCCGTCTCAACTACGGCGCCATCATCTTCAACGAACTGAAGCAGTGGGTGGAAAGAGTAAAGAACAACCCCACCTGCAAACGCACATTCGTCAGATTGATCAACGCTCTCCTACGAGACACTGAGGAAGTCAACTCTTCCTTAAAGGAGGATGAGCTTATAGTCGTGGCCATGATAAGCAAATGACGCTTCGCTTCACACAAGTACAAAGAATACGAGAACAAGCGAAAGGTCTTCCGCCCGTCTCCATTGACAAGGTTGCTAGGCTAGTACCGATTATAGTCACTCGCTTCAACATGGAAGCTTATGAAGCGGCTAGCAAGACCTTCAAGAAAGCTTCTGCAAAATTCGATGAACAAGTTGCTAAGAACCTCCATCAACAAGCCAAAGATTGCTAAGAACCTCCATTAACAAGGTCCAAGCATCTAAGGCCAAAAAGGCTCTGACGAAGAAGATGCCTCCAAAAAAGGCTAAGAAGATGGAGGAAAGAAGGATAAGGAAGGAGATGAAGGAAGGCCAAAAGGACAAGATCCGGGTGTTTTCCTCCGCCCAGACGCCCATCACCTTCATCAGCCCAACCTTCACAAGCTCAACCAGCACCACCTCAACCAACTACCTCCTCTACCCAGCCTTCTCATAAACCCAAACGACCATCCCAATCTTCACCAGTACCCTCGCCAAAACCAAAACGTAGGAGACTACGTAAAACCTTTGAGGACCAGCCACCTGCAGACACTCTCGTCTCTACCGATGAAGCAGTTGAGCCTTTTATTCAGCTGCTAAGGAAGAAAAAGAGGTCTACCGGCACCAAGTCCTCTACCGCCAGCCAATCCTCTATCGGTGCCCAACCCTCTACCGTTACCGAACCATCTACCGCCAGCCAACCTATTCCCACTGAGTCATCTACTCAGAGGAATTCACCCCCTCCGGAGGAGTCTATCCCTCAGGAGGAGCCTCATACACAGGAGGAGCCTACCCGAACCCCTACTCCTCCTCCTTCTTCACAATTCAACTACTCTCCTAACCCATCTACCCCTGCCTCACCCCATCATACCCAAACCACTTCCTCAACACCATCACAACCAACTCAACTACCTCCGACCAAACCAATAGACTCTGCTGCTGCCAAGTTCCTCTTTGAACTTTCATTAGTAGCAAATCTATTCTCCCCAGATCAACCACAACCTCACCTTCGCAAACCCAAAAGCCTCTTCTACCCTGCCCCCTCCTTCTGGTTTTCCACTGACCCTTTACCCAAACACTCAATTGTCAGTGAAAATTCTAATACTAACATTGAGTTAGACTCTCCACCAACCCCTCCCCCTCCACCTCAAACCATCTCCTCTTCTACCAACACCATTCCTTCCCAAGACTCCACCTATTCCGACTCTACCTCTCCACGGCCCCAACAGCCCTTCCGGCCCGTGTCTCCTGAAGCCACTTCCTCTACCGGTACCGCTCATATTCACATTGGCCAGGAACCATCTTCCTCTCAGCCGGCCAATGCTGAAATTTTGTCTCGGCTGGACGCTATTTATGAAAGGATAGGCGAACTTACAAGTATTACTACCGCTAGCCACGCCCAAAGCCAACGACCAGACTGCTGTTCTTCTTCGGCAGTTTCAAGAAGATGTATGGACCCGTTTTGGACAGATGAGACACGAGTTCACAGACGTCAAGATCAATGTCAAAGCACAACGCGACGAATGTGTCCGACTCTGCTCACCCCTCTTCTACGAGTTATTCCATGTTCCATGCCATCACACTGCATCTCAGCAACGGCCGCCCTCCTGTCCTAGAGCTCAACAACTTAGCTCGCGACTCTGCTCACAACATCATAAATGCTCATCGTGATAGTGATCTGGCCATCACGGAGGAGAAGCAAATGAAGTCTATAAACAGAATGCTTATGAAAGAGAACAGTCATCTTTGTGAAGAACTCGACTACCGCTCTCGTTCCACCAGATCTCCCACAGATGCCGATGACGAGTACGTACGAAGAATGGAAGAGCTAGAGAGACAGCATAGGGAGAAAGATGTTGCAGACAAAGGAAAAGGAAAACGACCGTGGTAAAATGTGTATCTATTTTTTCCCTTAACCTTTGTATCTATCTTATTTTTGAAAACTCTACAAAAATTAAACTTCTCGTTTATAATACATAAGATTTACTGCCTTTTCAAAAATTGTCTATTGTTTAAAATCTTGTTCTTTCTCTTACAGTATCTGCTTAGGAATTTAAACACTCAGTTTAAATTTATTCGAACTGTTTTGCATCTACTCTGTGTGCTGTTCCATGATTTCATTACTTTCTGTGCACATAGAATAGTCTTTACAAATTGAGGTGTTCTACTGTTTGATAGAGGCATGTCTTCCGTTATAAAATGAATAAATCTATTAGACATGCTATTATCTATCACATATTCGGTTATAGCCGTCATTTGTAGTAATGATGACCAAATATAAATAGGATGAGATTGTTGATACCTATTGTATTTAGATTTATATCTGCTCATACATTACACTAGTTTTATACATCAGTGGTTAATTGGGCTGCGTATCGATTAACGTGGCAACTGTGTATAGAACTTTGCCAAGTATAGTTTTTATAGGACTTCACAGGTTCAGCGGAAGACATCTTCAAAGCTTCACCGGAAGACCTGCTCAAGCTTACAACGGCAGACCTTGTGTAAACATGGTCAATCATGACGTGTCCAGTCAAGCAATTCCTAATGGATCAATTTAAGTTTATCCTTATCAGTTTGAATTTAAACTGAGACATTCCCTGACATCTCAGACCCGCCGAAAGCAGCTTTCCGAAAAGCAGGAAGACTTTCACGGCGAGCAGTGAAAGCGAGGAAAGCGCATCGCCACCTATGCTCGCAACAACTCTCACAGATCTGTCATCCAAATTGCCCAACTTCCAGAAGATCTCAGTACTCATTCCCTGCTCGATATCTGTGAAGACGAAATTCTTGATTGACAGCCCCATGCATTTAATGCATTCAACCTAATAGAACTGTAAAAGTCTTCATCTTCTCCAACGGATCTCCAGAATGCACCTGCTATAAATGATGCCATTAAAGACTGAAGAAACAACTTGACACTTGACGAATTGCTCTGAAAATCTACAACAACTCTTAGTCTTAATACTCAGTGCATTCAAGAGATCCTAAACAGATCAAGAAGTCCTCGTCAACAACAAGAAGCTGTGCATCAACATTTACTTCTGTACTTCTTGTTGTTTTTCATTCAAAACTATCCTTCTGCACGAATTAAATATCTTGTTTACACAGATATTTAATTCCTTAACCCCAAACACAAGTCAATATTTTGTACACGATCCATTGGGAATATTCTTTGTAATAGATCTAGTGGAAAACATAGTGCACTATTTAAATCCAAGGTTGATTGCCTTGGTGGTGGACGTAGCACTCTTTATAGTGTGAATCATCCCAAAACACTTGTGTTAACTCCTTTACTGTTTGTCTGATTATTGATCTGCTTAATGCTTTGTTTATCTTTATCCTTTAACAACATAACTTAAGTAACCTGTTAAGGTCTACCGGTAGTCCTTATCGGCAGACTTGAACCAACTTCATTGAAAGACTTCCGCTACTTCAATCTTTTCAATAGATTGTAAGTACCTTTCAAAGAACTAACTTAAAAAGTTTGAAGTGTATAATAAGCTATTCAACCCCCCCCTTCTAGCTTATTATTGTGCCCGTTGGGACCCACACATTGTCATCCTGAATGCCTTCGCATGCGATACTGAGAGCACCTTTGAATTTCCTCCTCAAGATGCAGTTGCATGCCCAACATGATGTGACCGTATTCCAATGCGATCGCATATCCTGCCTGCGATGCGTCTGCATACCGCCCAAAACACCAATAGTTCGTAGCAATGTGATGATTGCATGTCCTGCCTCGGAGGGAACTGGCCTGTTTGCTAGGGTAATCAAGTCATCTCATTCTTAACAGAAACAAGCCATTCGAATCATGGTTCAAAGACTATCTAAGCATTTAATTGAATAATCTCAAGTTTCTATAGTAGAGTTAATTTCACATTCAGCTTTCTCAAGCAATATGAAGATTGGGCATGGTGGTTCATTTGTGCTTCTTTAATTCCTCATCATGGTCAATTGTATCTATGTATATCGTTGTTATACATATTCACGTACGATACATATTTAAGGAGAAATTGGGAACCGATTCCTTTTTCCTAACTTTTAATTGCTGAAGTACCTCATTTTTTTCAACCACTAAAATCCATATTTGTGTATAAATGAATGTAGAAGAGAAAGAACGACAGCATGTGGGGGATGAAAATGAAGAGGGTGGGGAGGTAGGGTGGGATTACTCCACTACCCTAACTTCTCACTCTTTTTCCTCTTCATCTACCGATTTTCAGTTTCACATGTGTTTTCTTATTCTTTTTTTTTCATTTTGTTTGTGTGTTTGATTCAAAATGGATACAATTTGTGTGTTGTGTTGTTATGCATGTAAACTGTTCCATAAAATGCCCGAAAATAAATTTGTTTGTTATTGAATACCTTTTTTTATTCTGCATGCATCAAGTTTGAATCATGTTATGTCATTTGTGAATCGTGATGCATCAATTTGGATTTAGGATTTAGAGAGATGGATCAATTTGAATCATTTGTTGATTGTGTACATGAAAGAAGGGACATAAATGTTGGTTCGTTACAATTTTGCAACGCGACACATCATTTAATTGTTTGACTTGGTGCAGCGCGATGCACAAATTGGATTAGATAATTTAAAATGATGCATCACAGTGAATAAATTTGGTGTAGTGCGATGTAAAATTTGATTAAGTAATATAAATTAGATGCATCACGGTGCACTGAGTGAGTCATCTATAGCGCGCCTTCGGTTTCTTTAGAGTATCGTAGTCTTTTCGCCCGCAAAAGTACCTTTTTTCAGTTTAAAAAAACATAGGATGTTGTAGCAGTTGAATATTGTTCAAAGTGATCTGCCCAAATTTACCCTTATATTTAAAGTAGAAGTGACATTTTTTGTTCATACCGCAAATTGATGGTTATGGGCCTATGTATTATTGTAAACTAGTTTTTTTTTAACATGTGCGTTAAATACATGTCAACTAAATCGTACATAAACAAAATAAAGAGAATAAAAAATCTTAAATGATAAAATAAGAAGAATTGGTTTGTTAACAATTACACATAAGTATATCACAAATCATTATAGATTCTAAAAAAAAATTCTTATACACAACATTTGTTATCTTATTAGTTGGTTTTTCATTTTCACCGCATATCAATACTTAGTTTCTTCAAAAGGAGACATACGACTACGTGCATTTATTGACTTTCACATTTGCTAATTGTTATTGCATATGATACCAATAATGAAAATTGTCTTTCCTAAAACATGAAAGACAATCTTATATCGTATGGAGTTAATGACAATTTTAGGATAAAAACCTTTTCTCCAACATTGGTTCCTTTCAAAAAATTTGTTTCAACAATATGATCTCCAAGATTTATTATGGTTAGTCTGGTTCCATTACACAATCCTGCAGCATGGTCAATGTTTTCTCAATAGCAGTACTGGAATATCAATTTTAAGTGTCAATTTATGACATGGCAACTCCAAACGTTTTATACTATTCAAAAACACTGTAGAATGAATGTCTTCGAATAAACTTGAATTTTTTCCGCCCTGCAAATAGAATCTGAACTCAAATAAGTTCTTCATTTTGAATGATTACATTTATTAAATTATATTTGTATTTTATGAATAAAAAAATTTCTGATAAGAAAATAAGCTAAAATCAAAATAACAAAATTATTTTTACAATTAACTATTATTTTTGTTTCGTAAATTATTTTGATTTTACTAACTTCCATTATATTTTTTGTTTTATTAACTTCGTAACTATTATTTTTGTTTTATTTTTAAGAATTAGTTTTACGGAAAACTTTGTTTCATAAATTATTTTTATTATTTTCCTAACCTCAGTTTAAATTGTTTAGTTTTATTGACTCTGTAACTATTATTTTTGTTCATCAAATATCTTTATTTTACTAACATATTTTTGTTTTACCTAACTATTTTTAAGAATTTGTTTTGAACTTTTGTTCCGTAAATTATCTGTATTATTTTAGTAACATCAGTTTAAATTGTTTTTGTTTTATTGACTCCATAACTATTTTTTTATTCCATCAAATATTTTTATTTTACTAACATATTTTTGTTTTGCTTTTTTTATAAGAATATTTTTTAAACTTTTGTTCCGTAAATTATTTTATTTTACTAACCTCCGCAATAAATTATTTTTGTTTTATTGATTCTGTATCTTTTATTTTTATAGTGGCTTGTTCCTGTAAATTATTTTTATTTTACTAACCTCTTATATTTTTGTTTTCTTGACTTCAAAACTATTATTTTTGTTTTAGTTACTATTTTTTTTGTTTAAAGAGAAAAAAATGTTTAAACATAATTAAAATAGATGAGATAGTCGTGATGAGAGAGAAATATGGAGGAGACATGAGAGAGAAAGAAAAATACAACCAGATAAAATAGGGAGAAGATAAGAGAGAGAAATAGTGAAATAATAACTCAAAATTAAATAATTCAAAAGTGTGATTTTGAAGGGATAAATCTACCCTTACCATTATATATATATATATATATATATATATATATATATATATATATATATATATAGATTTCACTTGAGCTTATGAGTATATAAATTAGAGTCTATATAATCATTAATATTTAACTTCACAAGGGCTTATGTGAGCCTAAATAAACAACCTCCAGTAGCAACCACGATCGCAAAATCAATATTGACGACAGTCTCCGGAGATACCCTCACCACTAGCAACCATTGCCATCATCGACGACAATTTCCAACGACGACCACCACCCCCATGGCGTCAATCTTCGGTGAACATGCACCACCACCACCACCAACACCAACACTCGCTAGTACTGGCCACCACCACATGAATTTTTGTGATGTTTGTTTATTTAATACTCCCTTTGTGCCAAAAAAAAAATGTCATGGTTTTTTTGTCCATTCTAAAAAAATTATGTTTTTTCACTTTGTTTTAGAAAATAATTTTACAACTTTACCCTTCATTTTTCTAGTTACCTTAATGGTAGTCCGCATGCACGTGGGCTTTAAAAAACCACATATTATACAAATATTTATATATAATATAGTCAATTAATTTTTTTTAATTTGTATGTCCATTCATCCGAGACAACTATTTTGGAATGGAGGGAGTAATTTTTAATTAATGGTTAAATGGCATCTACGCCATTTATAGCTTGGCTATTTACGCCAGTGTTTTTTCAATTGAACATGCAGCTATTTACTAACCCGTCCATTTGAGCTCCTAGCTAAAATAATGCTACCCTTACCCATCCATTTACCACCTCTAATTTAAAGGATTTTATGTCTCATCTCGCTTGCTACACCTAGTGTCATGAATTGGTTACGTGAAATACTGATTTCCAGTGATTGGAAGACTAGTAAGGCAAACGAAATCGTCAAGTGTTATTGTCTTTTCACCAAAGGGCATGTGGAAGGTATTGGTCTTTGGGTGTCACCGCTCTACAAAAGCATTGATCAACACTTTATTGTTGTTGGGGTATGATACTTTCTTTAACTATGAGAGTTGAGTGTTTTGCAGTGAGTCAATCCATTGTTAAGAACATGCGTTTTTTGTTGTTTTCCAAGCTAAAAGCTTTTGCTTGTGATTGTTGAAACTTAAGCAATATCCGCTCTCGTCCTTCTCATATTCTTGCAGTTACGTGTTTCGAATACAAAGGCAAAACACTTGCCACTAATGGACCCCCAGGACATGAAAAAGTAATTGGTTTCACCTCTTCATCATAATCATCAACGTCCTCATTCTTTGCATGTTCCTCGGTCTCGGCCTATGCCCGTGCCTCGGCCTGTACCCGTGCCTTTGCCTGTGCCCGTGCTTGGGCCTCTGCGCCGGCCTTCGCTTTCCTACTCGATGCACTAGGTCTTTTCTTCCTATCAAAAACCTTATATGTACATGACATGACATTCATCATATGTGAATTCGTTGACGTTTGCAATTAAAAAGGGACAAAAAAACAACACTGTTCGACCCCTATTGTCGAAAATCATGAATTCGTTCGGCCTTTTTTTGCCGAAAATCATAGAATTGTTCGACACTTACCATCTGAACATATAAGACATGTTCAGATGGCGTAGTCCGAACAGTTGTGTGATTTTCACTCATGGTAATCCGAACATATCATGGAATTTCGATAGGTGGGATCCGAACAGCCAAGTAATTTTTGGCAAACCAAGTCCGAACAAGGTGCCCTAATTCCGTTGTTCAGGCCCGAATTATTTTCAAAAATTCAAAGAAAAAAAAATACATTTTTTGCCCTAAAACTACTCATAGTCAACAAAACAAATAATCCTACAAAGATATCTCAACCCTAAACACTTACATTGCAACAAAATGCAAGTAAAAAAAATTATACATACATTTAATTTGTCCAATTTTTGCTAAATCAACGAAGGAGATTGAGTTGATGAGTAGGTCTCTGCTTCTCTTCTTCTCTACTTCTCTTTCCCTTCTCTTCAATCATTCTTCAAAATGTTTTCTCTCTTCCCGTTCACTACAAGAAAATGATGAATTGGCTACGATTTTTTTATCTACAAATTAAAATTCGTAGTGAAAAATTACAATTTTACTGCAAATACAAGTTTTGTCGTAAACATACACCTATATGGCGACAAAAGAAATTTTGTAGACAAATACGACCCATTAACGATGAAAGGTAATTTTTTTGTCGATAAGTGAAAGTGAAAAATCGGGCGCCATAATTTTGCGCGCCAACTAGTGGCCGAAATTTAATCAGCAACGAGTGATGGCCCAATTGCGACAAAATATCCATAGCAGAGGATTAATTTTTATTAACTACAGAATTTTATAAAGGGCCAGGCTAACCACACACCAACATCTTCTCTCTACACCCCAATTCTATCTACACCCCATATATTTACTCAATTTTGAAAATTTACTCTTTACCCCCCACCCTAACTTCCTATTTTACCCCTAATTTATTTTTTCAATCTAACACAACCTATTCTATCTACACCCCACATTCAATTTCCAAAACAACCAAAATACCCACACCCCAAAACACCCCAAAAACGCAAAACGCACACCAAAAAACGCACGCCCAAAGCATTCCTGTGGTCTAAGGGAAGAACATTCATAATGTCTTCTTCAAATCGAGGTATTCTTCTCTCACTCTCTCTCTTTTTTTGAACAGTTCGCTGTAAATGTTGCTTGGATTGAACGCTGGACAGGGAGGAATTCGGCACACAGTGTGCGTTCCTGGTTCACCGCACGGAAGACAGCTTGTGCGGTCAATGTATGCCGCACACAAGGCGGCTTGTGCGTTCAATGTATGCCGCACACACCCAGATCTGTGCGGTTAGTCAATGCCGCACACCACCCTCACTGTGCACACAATATGCGCCGCACACATCCCCTTCTGTGCACTAAATCTCCACCGCACAGACCTGAAATTTGTCTAACTTTCAAAATATTTATATGACTGCTCGATTTACTTATTTAGGCTTGAACTGTTTCTATATAACCTCTCATATTACTTGTTTGTTGTTGTTACAGGAGGTCCAATTGATAGGTTCTGCAATAAATATATTAGGCGTCGTGTCACCGCATCGGCCAGACGAGAAATGCAACATGCGCGTGCCGCAGAAGTGCCCCCGGAGCATATAGATCAAGAGCCTATACATTTTCAGGATCCCCCGGAGCATATAGATCAAGAGCCTATACATTTTCAGCCGGAGCATATAGATCATGAGCCTATACATTTTCAGGATCCCCCGGAGCATATAGATCAAGAGCCTATACATTTTCAGGATCCTGAGCCTGAGCCTGAGCCTGAGCCTGAGACTGAGACTGAGACTGAGACCGAGCGTGAGCCTGAGCCTGAACCTGAGATGGGATTTCATGGTGGTCCACTTGACCCGTCTTTGTTGATTACGTACAAGACACATGTAGCAGCATTCATTTGGCGTGGACAAGAGCGAGAGGTTTTGAAGTTTCACCAGCATCGTTCAAAACTACGTCAATGGGTCATTCCAGAGGGTGCCCAAGCATGGAGGGATTTGGTAAGAGGAACAAGGATCCATACCCTAAGGAATCTGACCTATCTTGATGTTCACAAACCGTTGCTTTCAGCGTTTGTGGAGCGGTGGCATCCAAAGACAAACTCATTCCATTTGCCCTTCGGTGAAATGACGATCACCTTGGATGATGTTTTTTGTATTACTGGACTTCCGATTTCAGGGTCGCCATTATTTGCTACACGAAACATCAATTTGGAGTTTGCTAGCGAGATATTGGGAGTGTCCAAAGCTGAGATGATTGAGGGAATGGGAGGTAGAAGGGGTGCTTCAGTCAAGTTAGAGTGGCTACGTAATAGGTTTAGTGAAGATGCCAGTTCTGATGATTTAGACAAGGTGACGTGTTCGGTGAGGGCTTACATGTTGTACCTCTTGGGTTGCACCATCTTCACGGATAAGAGCGGCTCACGAGTGATGCTCTCATACTTACAGTGGCTGGAGGATCTTGATGATGTACATACCTATGCGTGGGGAGTTGCCACCTTGGCTTATCTATATAGACAGCTAGGGGAAGCGTCCGGATATGAGACGGATAGTCGGATACTTCACATTATTAGAGGTATATTTAAAATTTATAGTTTTTTTGACATGTTTAATTTATGCTGGATATTTCACATCTAATTGAATGTTTTATTGCATGTAGGCATGGATATACTTACGATTTCCACAGTTCAGCCCTGATCATAATGTGGGGTACCAACACAAGCGCTTGCTCGTATGTGGAAACCGGTCGGAAATCAAGGAACAAGCATGGACCGGTTACGGCTATACGTGAAAATATTGACATGCTTACGGCGAATGACGTTAGTATTCATCTTTTACATTTAGTTTATGCTCGTGCTTGATCTTTTACATTTATTTATGCTCGTGCTTAAATTGTTGTATTTAATTGTTGTAAAATTTTAAATATGTTGTAGGTTGCGTGGACCCCTTACTACGACACGCCGTCGAAGCATTTTCCATTTCATCAAAACTCCTTATATCATGGATGTATAGTCATGGGAGCCAATGTGGAGCCATACCTACTGCCATCGAGTGCTTCGACAGTTCGGACGCTGCATTCCATCTATCCCTATCGCACATGACATCCTGTTAGAAATAACCCTCGTGATTTGATAATGTGGATAGCACTTGCAAAGATATCCGGAACCTTGTTGAGAGCCATATATTATCTTCGGAACAATTCGGGCGAGCTTCTTGATATCCATCTGAATGTTCACCTGAATACATGGATTGGTACTTGCGAATTTCACATCCCATTGTGCAGAAGCCCGCCGCTCGATCAACTAGGGTTAGGGTGACTAATCCCATTGCAGATAATGCGGAGACCGCCGTTTCATTCGCAATCGCAATTTGACAGACCGATAATGCGAAGAGTGCGATCGGGTGATAGAAGTATAACTTATGAGGAGTGTCTGTCGGTGATCTCGATAATACATAGCTTTGTACAAGGTCCAGGGGAGGAGGCAGGATCATCTCGAGTTGAGACTCGTCGTAGGACGCAACCTTGATATTGTTATGTATTTTTAGACATGTTTAACGTATTATGTATTTTGAAGACATGTTATGTATTATTTTTAGACATGTTATGTATTATTTTTAGACATGTTAGTGCTATGTATGGCTTATTTCAAACCAAATATTTGATGCCACCAAAATTTCAAGTTTAAATAGATTTTCATATCACTAATCCAAATATAAAATGCAACCAACATTCCAAGTTTAAATGAAAATACAATCAATGACGTTGTTACTGGCTCCGCAACCTCCATCATTCTTTTGAGTATCAACAATTTCTCTGACATGTCAGCTTCATGAAATTTTGCAACAACATGTTCCCAACTCTTATATAATCGAGTCTCCATTTCTGACGTAACACTAATATCAACATTCTCATTTTTTGCTGATAACATATCTAATTTCCGCCAGAATGCATTAACCTGATCAATAGGAATTGGCACGTCATTTCTCAGATATTCAGCTATCTCATGCGCACAAGGTAGTCCGCATGTCTTTCTCAGTACACACCCACACAACAATGGGTCTACATGACCATCCTCGGGCAAACTGTTCATTTGATCATATATCTTATTCATCGCAATAATCGACACCAAACCTCGTAGGTGTTGAAATAACACTGATTTGAATTTCTGTAGAACCGTTGTTCGACTCTTCGCAAATGAACCCTTGATTGCAATATGTGAGGTCTCAATGAGTGTGTGAATTTGTTTCCAACATGTCTCAAAATCACCTTGGCTGGATTGAAGCTGTCTTTTCAACGCCGAATGTTGACTCTCCACCCTAAAATAATATACAATTAATAACAATGTTAGGTATTTTTATATCATTTATAAATTTAGAGAAATAAATTAAATATTAAAAACATATAAATACCTGCTTGTTGTGTTATTGTCGAAATGCATTATATTATTCGTCCAACAAGACACAAACCTTTCCTTATACGGCCCTAACCATTGGTTCATGACATATTGAACGGCTGTCGGATAATCTGTGAAATCTGACTGTAGTCTCCGAAGGTATTCATCATATGCTGACTCAGTTTTTGCGACCACCAACGTATTCCAAGAAACAATAAATTGATCCCATAATTCTTTCGTGCGGAACATTTTCTTACAATTTGCCACAATGTTTTTATTAATATGCCACCGACAAAGAAAATGTTTTGATGTTGGAAAAGTTACCTCAACTGCATTCATCAACGCAAGTTCTCGATCAGTGACAATCACAGTGGGTAGAGAGGACTGATTCATCAATGCTTTCAAGATAGTAAGTGCCCAAATGTAGTTCTCTTGCTGCTCAAACCCCATATAAACAGATGCAACCAAAAATGTCATGTTTGTCGACGTGACACCAACGATCTCTAATAAGGGTAACTTGTACCTGTTTGTCTTGTAAGTGCAATCCATCAAGAGAACGTTTGGAAAAGAACGCAATAAGTCAACGCTCGTAGGGTGAGCAAAGAACAAATCCTTCACGGTTAGTCGACTCACATCTCCTATGATGATAGTAATATCCATGCTCAATCAATTTCGAAACAAGCTGCTGCATCTGCGATCGACCATCACGCTCCAAAAATCTATTCTTCATACGACAATTGTACACAGTCTTTAATGAGGACTTACTATCTTTAAATTTTTGGTGTAAACCCATCAAAATGTCCTTTGGCCGAGTATTGCCTTTTGACATGTCCAGAACATATTCTTTCTCGTCCTGTACTAATCGACCAATATATGAGTGGCCATGCAGATGAGGCTCTTGTGAATGATTGTGCACCCCACATTCAACCGAAAGTTCCCATTCTCCATCACCGGATACTTGTCTGCCCCTCAAACGAAATGGACATCCACACTTCTTCGATCCACGTTCTCTCCTACCATCTTCCTTTGTTACTTCTGTTGTTGTTTTACTCAAATCATCAACAACCTTTGATTTAGATTGACGTTGATACCCATTACGTTCGCAACCCAAATACCGTGGTCCTCTTACCCGCTCCAATCGTCCGACCTAGTAGTAACTATCACAAAACCATGTTCCTTTCCCCGTGGCACGCACTCAATCACACAAATCCTCTCGAGATGGAAAATGTGCATGCGTTGTGAACACATCCGTGTAATCTACAACAATATCTTGAATTGGACCTGCAACAACACTAGGCTCTACCGGGGATGTCTTTGAATCCGGAAAAAAAATTGCATGTCAATTACACACGGCGGCCAACACTTTGTGCACAAATTAAGGATGCGGCATATGATTTGTGCACAAAACAAGGATCGGGTAGACATTTAGTGCACATGAAGAGGACGTGTGCGGCGAATGTCTTGTGCACACAAGAGGAGTGTGCGGCGGCGTCTTGTGCACACAAGAAGGAGTGTGCGGCAAACCATAGCCGCATTACCTACTTAACATGAAATTTTGGAATTTAAACAAAATTTGATGAAAAATTAAGTTTTAATAGAATAAAATACAAATAATACTTACATTATGTGTTTCAATTACTTCTTTTTGCTCCATGTTTGATATTTTTAACAATATGATGTAGGGTAGGGTTGTGGAGGAACTAAAAAAAGGGAGAATGGTGGGAAAGGAAGAAGTAGCTAAGATCAAGTTTGGGGTGTAGGTAGAATGTTAAAATATTATAGAATGACATTAGTTTAATTAAGTTATGGGGTGTTCTTTTTAGGTTGGAGGGTTTATTTGGTCATTTCACGCAATGTCATTTTTACAATTTTATAATTGGGGTGTAAAGAGAAAATGTTGGTGTGTGGTTAGCATTAGGTTTGTAAAGAGTAAACACCATTTCATATAACTACAAATTGCTTGCCAAATGTGCCATTAATGAAAACTCGAAAGATGAAAAAAATATTTCGATGCACCGATAATTTGGCAAAAAATCGCCCACCATTATTGCCGATGCCCACCGTTATTCCGATGCCAAAAACTCGATGTTTTGGCATCGAGATGCCAAAATGCCGATGCCCACCATTATCGCCCCAATCGATGCCAAAACTTCGATAAGTTTTGGCATCGATCCTTCCCAATCGCAGTCGAAAACACACTCTCAAACGACAATGCATAATCTAATCCTAGCCATTTCTTACAAGCTCCATAAACACACGCTTCTAGTCCTCTTCCTCATTCACAAAATTTATCGAAAGACTACCAAAGTATTCAATTAAATACTTTATCATACCGACTACCTTTATTTAATTGAATACTTTATCATTTATTTATATAAATAGGAGTATAATCTTAATTTAAGTAGGCATCCATGTAATGGTATAATAATGAGGCGATTGGCATTCTTTCGATTCACATTTCACACTTCTTAAGAAAAGAACATCGATCGATCGATCGATCATGGGTGAGTCGTCCTCTTCATACATCCATTTGGTACGTAATTATAAGATCATGTATATGTTTCTTCGATGGAATTTAAATTTTGATGTTTTTCTATGAGATTTATCAAATGGTGCGTGCTGACTCGTGTGTGTTGATTTTAGTGATTTGGTAGGCTCTAGTATTTGTTGATCCGATGCATAGAAATGTGATTTGGAGAATCTCTGTCGTGTTCGATGTAATTGATGCATTCGATGGATCTAGAAATGGTAAAACTTTGGAATTTTGAGTGCATTTTTAAAATACAATTGTTACTTTTCATAAAAAAATCGAAACCCACGCAACCCTTCAACATTCCAATCGCAGTAGAGCAGAGAGCAGGTACGCCTCCCTCCTTCCCTTCTCTTCTCTTCATCTCTCTCGTAAAACACGCACACAAATATGGCATACAGACATTCCCTTTCCTTCCCCCCCTTCAGTTCTCTTGTTCCCTCGGTCAAACTAGGTAAAAAGGGATGAATAATGTTTCTTAATTTATTTTCTTTGTTGTTTTTGAAGTCTAAAGTGGGGATTCACTTGCAATTTCGAGAAAAATGGTGAAAGGTAAGTCATTTTTTAATACAATTGTTACTTTTCATGCTTGTTTTGAATATTTAATTGCATGTAGGTTTGTTTATTGGGTTATTTAATTGTTTAATTCCAAGTGAGCTATCCTGGGATACTATTTGTTTCGTGTTTATTGGAGTCTCTGCTAGCTCTATGTGTAAAACCTTGAATTGTTTATGTTAGGAATTGTAGGTTGAACCTATTGTTGGGATTTTGCACAAATTACGTAATAGTTCTTCTTTTTCCGCTTCTGTTAGTAGTTCTACTGTGAACAACCTCTTAAGATTTTATTATTAGCTTAAACATCTGTTAGATTATGCAAGTTGAGGGTCATAGTTCTAATGAGGGATACTATGTTATTGATTTCTGGTGGGGGACCCAAAATGAAGTCATTAATTTTTAACTATAGATGGTAATACATTTCTTAATGTAGCTCCTGATTGATCCACTCCACTAGCCATTAGATAGATATATTAGAAAGAAGCTAAAATCTTATCCGTAAAGCAGAATAAGAAAGCCTTCCATCTTAAACAAGGGCAAAAGTCAGGGCTGATAAAGGTTCTATTGAAATCACAAGGTGCTTACTTTCAAAATGCGGCATCTTGCTCCACCGATTTATAAATTTTATTAACCACTGAATTTAGTGAGCGGCGACAAATATTTCTATGGCTTGCTTTTTTCGCCTCTTTTGCCATCAAAGTTCCTATGGAACTAGTTCATATTTGGTTACGTGAAGCTCATGTAGAGGCACCTACGACAGGATCCGTCATCTTGGCAAGAATTCTTTTAAAATTGGGAACCTATGGCTTTTTAAGATTTTCAATATCTATCTTTCCCGAAGCTACACTTTTTTTCAAGCCTTTCATTTATATACCGACTCTGACTCATGCGATGATCAACTTTTCACACTTGAAGCATGTCTTTGAGTTGTTGGAGTGACTAGACTGTCCCGACTTGGAGTGACTTATACGATGATCAACCTTTCATTTCATCTTTCTTGCCTTGATTTCCATCCTTAACAATAGCATCCTCTTTATGTTTCTTCTCTTTTCCAGTGCATGCCTAGTACTCTCCCTAAGTTAATCGTAATGCTTTTGAGACCTATTATTGAGCTTATTGATTTCTTATGATGATCCTAAGTAAAGTGGCAAGCTATGATTTATTTAGCCAAACAATGAGACACAAATTATATCTAAAACAAGGAAAAGAAAAGAAGACACTCAATCAACTAATAATAAATTCAAAGACAATGCACTTATGTACTATATTTGCAAACTGTTACTTGGGGTTTTTTTCCAATATGTTGCAAAGGCCTGTTATAAATATGACATGGTTTGTGAAAATTGTTTAAATTTTTTGATTCAATACGATTCTGACATCAGGTTAATTTACTAGTTGATGCATCAGTGGTTGATGGATGTCATCTACAGGTCCACTCTCCGTTATGCTTAAGGTGGACGACTAGATTATTAGCAGGGTAATCGCCATTTCTGTCGTTTATGTTTATCTTTCCCTAGTTTCCTTTTCAATTTTAATTAGAAATCATGCTAGACTTTGTAGTAGTGTGTCAACTACATCAAGTGCAGAGCCAAACTATATGTAGTCTCCCACCAACTCTATGAGTACAAGAAACACAGTAAATTAAGGAATTGAAGACTGATGTAAACATAAGGATGCACTTTTGGTCATCTTGATTTGCAAAGTTAAAAAACTTGATTTTCTATCTAGTTCTATTTTGCATGTCTGAGTTGTGTTATAGTTTCATGCTTTATATTTTGCATCAAATGGAACTCCCATATACTTGTTTGGTGAAATAACATAGTGGTCTAATGTTTCACCAATTAAGTTTGATTGGTATTTAACGAGAGAAAGTGTTGCACAAATGATTGCTTATAGAAGAGTAGATCCATTTATGTTTGTTCTTCCCTGGCAATCTTAGGTTTGTTATGGCTTGTTAGAGATTATGAAAATGAAGTTTCAAATTACCATAGGTGTTCACTTTTTTCATTTCCTTATTCTATTGCATTAAAGATCTTTCTGACTGCCTTCTACCAAATGGCTAATGGTGTGAGTAACTGACAGTCACATATGGATCATATGAGGTCAAATAGACCAACCACGTATGCTTTAGCAGCATCCTGCAGTGCCAGCACAGTGTGACTCTAGAAACGAAGATCAATCTGTCCACAACAAAAACAGAACCACCATCAACTCACAAACCAAGCAATTCAGACAAAAAACCCAATATCATAGGAATTGAAGAACCAAAATTAGAACATTCATAATACCTTGAATTCATAATGGAGCGTGCATCCAAGACTAGTAATCCAATTACTAATAAAACCAAACTCAACAAAATATAACTCCAGTATTTTCCAGGGATCATAGTATGTAAAGGCCCTAGGAAAATCAAGGCGCAAAAGGGCCTCTCGAGCCTAGGTGCACGTTTAATAACAGTGGCAGGTTTAACAAAGAATCTGCTTGAGGAAATCACATGGATTTTTAGTCTAACATTTTCTCTGATTAGATGCAAGTCGAAATGTAATAAGAAACTTTGTTTACATGTACACTAAAAAATTTATCATCAAGGGAACATGTACAAAAGAATCAGATATGCCCATAGGCAAAACCAAAGGCCATATGTAGCACAAACAGAAAGACAAATAAAAGAAAGAACATGATGAGAGCATCCATACACACAACAATCCACACAAGAAATGAAAGTACTGGGTAGGATATAGAAATTCATTAATTCGAGAACATAGAGTTCTGCGCATCAATAACCAGAGCTTAACGGAAAGGCGGCTCCCTCAATTTTCTTATGTTCTACTCCCTCCAAAGAGCCCAGCCCACACTGCGGAGCAGCTTGCCTAAGTTTTCATTTAGAAGAAGATATGTGTTTGCCACTCCACACTCTGGAAATTTATTTCAAGGATGTGGCATAGCCCAGGACCAAGAGATGCTAAATAAATGCTCCCCAAGCCCCTGTCCATGTCAGGGTGCAAAAGAATATGATTCACTCCTCGTTCCTTAATTACATACATCAGTATTAACTAAAAAATTTCTCGCCTTCCAAATTATAAAAGGGTAGGGCCTCATTTGAAGCCTCGCCATGCTGTTTGCATAAAACACACTGTCACCAAAATTCAAAATTCTTCAACATTGATAACCAAAAGTTAGTCTTCTTACTTTATAAAGTAACTTTCAGAAATTTTCATTACAAAATTTAATACATTAAAATAACAATATCTAAATATGGTGAGGGAAAAACAGATGCACACGCTCATTTACTAGTAAATAAATATCAAAGGGGAAGAAAGATTTTATTTGCTACAAAAGAGTACTAAGGTTTAGAACTCCTTACAGTTTAATGAATCAATCCTTTATAAGGTATATAGATGTGTATATTTACAGCAAGGACAAGTTCGGTCTTTCAAATACTTAAACTCCAAAGAACAGAGAGAGACTGTCTTGATTCAAAATCGACACAACACGCAGAGAGAGAGAGAGAGAGTTTGAAATCAAAATCAGTGTTCATCTTTATAAATATGAAATTTAGATCTAAATCACAAACACACTCAGGGATTCCCTTCCTATTTGCATGCATCAATAACCAAAAGAGAATACCTTGTTCGGATAAGGAGCTCAGCACTCTTCTGGTACTTACGAATTTCACTAAATCACAAAATAACAGGATTGTCAGAGTCAGTAATGTTACACTAACAAACTTTAAACCATCCTAATTTCTTGATCAAACTAGAAATACATAGCAACTATTTCAAGATGGGAAACTATAGAATTACAGTTTTTCTTTCTAACTAAGGACTGCATATCAATATGTATGCTTTTCAAATAATCTCATACCGAAGAGCAACAGTTCCAGGGCCGTATCTATGGGCCTTCTTCACTCCACCAGTGGTTGGGGGTGACTTACGAGCAACATATAAACAAATAGCAAATAAGTTAAGAAACAACCATAACATTGCCTAACCATAACAAAGAAAATTGCAATTGATGTTAACATAGATAAGGAAAAGACCTTAGTGGCAAGTTGTGTCCTAGGATCCTTTACTCCAGTAGATTTATGAGCAGTTCGCTTGGTACGAGCCATCTACACATACAAATAACCAATTCTGCATTAATTTCTTCTCTGCATAGTTATGATGAAAATAAGTGTTCACTACTAGTATTTGATGAGGACAAGAATCAATGATACTAGTCTACATGTTTTTATTCTTTTTTAACATAATTTGTGGACAAAACCATTAATTGAATCAATAATACTAGTCTACATGACTCCTTAATTAGTATTTCTTCCCGCATAAGGTTTGAGTGTACAATATGCAAGTGAGATGAGTTTTTTTATCAATTGCTCCCTCCGTTTCGGACAAAGATACATGAATTGAGAAATATGAAAAGTCATGAGTTGGAAAATCAAATACAAAGAATTTATCCAAAACTAAGAGGATAATCTGAACTTGTATGATTATTCAAAGGTGAAAAACCCCAGCTGTGTATAGGAGAAGAAACCGAGAAGAAAAAATCAACAGGAAGATGAAACGGAGCTGCAGAAACTGTGTGCTGGCAGCTTGCATAGTCTGTAATCAAAATTCATTTTCTCACACCTCCAAGCTCGAAACGACGAACCGCTTTTTCCCCATAAACTAGACTCATATATCTTTCCAACCATATAGGGCACACCACCTAGTTCTCTCTCAATGAAAGCAGTTTTTCGTTCAAAGACAGACCATATGTCGGAATTTCAGAAACTGCATCAGGTACTATGTCCCACGAATCCTGTTAGTAACTTCCTTAATAAACAAGGTAGAAGCCCTCCCCAATCACTGATGTCTGGCATTATTCTTTGAGTTAAAGGTCACTTTGTACATTCAAACCCCTCTCCTCTCTACATGATTTGGCCGTGGGAATAGGCATTATAAAAGTAGATATTGCATTGTATACCTATACATGAATATGATACCTTGATCTGGGGAATTGTAAATCTCTGTCCAGGATGATCAGCAAGGCATGTTAAGTTGTGGTCCATGTATTCAATGTAAATACTTGTACTTATTTCCATATGTGCAGTCAAAGGGATAATAATTAATGTCAGGACTAACTTTTGAAGAGTGCCGCTTTATGGAGCTCCTTCCATCAATGGTTAGAGAGTGCTGATAAGGACCAACTTTTGTTTTCATAAATAGCTCATTTTTCTGAAGTTTAGCAACAAAAGAAACTATTGATTGAGGTGTGGTGCCCAAGTTTCTTCATTATATGACTAGATTTGGGGGGTAGGTAAAACATAGATTGAGAATGTGGAAAGATTTCTTGAATTTGGTGCTAGAAACCATTGTTTGGTTATGTGGCATTGTTGCTTGTGAGGATACAACTCAACTCTGTCTTTGTCCCTTTTTCTTCATTCAATTCAGTCCATTTCAGCGCGGTCCTATACCAGGTCATAAAACAAGATAGAAATGTCGCCCCTTGCCCATCTGCAGAACCCCTAGTCAGGTGGAATGAGTTACATTTGGGTGACTTCCTAGCATTTTACGCGTATATTCTTAGGATTGAGCTATTGCTTATGGGGGATGATTTAGAGATTCTCGTGAAAGTTGATGTGTGAATACTTGGATATATTTGTAGTTTGGCTTGCTGATTGGATATGATGTTAATCTATAGTAATATATAGGTCTGGTTATCTGTAATTAAACTAGAGAGAGAAAATTCTCTGCGGCCCTAATTCCCTAGGGTTCTGTTTGTGATTTTTTTGGTGGCGGCATGGCTGATCCACCACCAGCTCCGCCGGATCCTTCCCTTTCTGGTTTAACAAAATCTTTTGTTAATAATTCAAATCGAAACCCTAATGGTTTAAAGCCTACCACAGTCATTATTGAAGATGAGACTGTGAATAAAAGTCCTAATTTGGATATTAGAGTTAATGTTGAAAATTCTCCAGACAAGTATCTTTTTCCTCTAAGACTTCCCTTTCTTTCTCATTTTTCAACCTGATATATATGGAAAAGCACTGAAGTCCATTTTAGCTAGTGAGTAGATCTTTCAATTGTGAGAAGTTGAATCAGACATAGCTGCAAAAGCTTTCCAGTCTATTTTCCCTGATATCATGATTGAGAAAGAGTACAACTTTTCACTGGATATGCAAAGTCTTACTTGACCATTTTCGCTAAGAGAAAGATCAAGATTGATAATTTTTTCTTTCCCATATATATGCAAAGTCACTCTTTTTCTATTTTCCCTAAGAGATCGATTGAGAAAGAGAGAAAGTGGAATCCCATATATATATGAGAAAGCACTCTTTTTGATTGAACCGAGGCAACTTTCTATATGATACTGATGTTAATGACCAGCTCTTTGGTCTTTCTTTCTATGCAATTACCTCATTTCAGGAATGCCTCTCTTGACAGTTGACATTTCATAGAAGGATTGAAAGCGTTCGTACTTGCTTCCTTATTTCATCTAGCACTTATATTAGATATATGATTTCGGGATGAATTGATCTTAGTACGAGGAATTTCTCATCTAACATCTTTATAGGAATAGCGGACAGCACACAGTTAATAAGCACTACCTTAGCACCATGGCTTAGCAACTGGCTAGACCAACCCCCTCTTCTCTTCCTTACTTTGGAAAGCACTTCATTAAAATATTCCATTTTGGCCCTAGCAAAAAATAAAGGAGCACCCTTACTGTACTAAGAAATAGGTAGGCTAGCTTGTTGAAATCCAGTCCATTCATGCAAGAGATTGTCTCTAGAGACTCTAAACCTCAAAATATGACCTGAAAACATCAGACTGTTGTTTTTATCCTAAAGGTGAAGGAATCTTCCATTAAAATAAAGAAAGCAGGGGTTCATGGCTAACTAAGTCTAAAATAGCTTAGCTACTTTAATAACTTAGTAGTCTTTAAGATAAACAATGCAACAGCAACTGCTGCTACATCATTAATGTTTCTAGGAGTGTCCTGTAGATACCTTGCAGTGGTTGGAAGTTTGTTATCACAAACTGGTTTCAACCGTTCAATTTCGGTGAAATACGAAGCATTGAGCCATTAATTTGAAATAAAATGGTTATGTAAATTGGTCATAAGAAGCGGTGAGAGAAACCGGTCAACAAGCCGACATGGAATCTGATAAAAGAGCGAGAGTAATGTGTGTTTTATACTATTTTGTGAGTTTTAATCATTATATATATATATATATATATATATATATATATATATATATATATATGTATGTATGTATGTATGTATGTATGTATGTATGTATCATGTATGTCATTTTCACTTTTCACTGTCCCTATTTATTTTTGCAGATTTTAGGTCATCTTGAGGTGCGAGAGGACTTGGTATATATGACTTTTGTGATATAGCTACTTTTATCAATGAAGAATTACGCAGAAGGCTCATCTGCAAGTTGAGAGACTAACTAGCCAGGCGAGAAAGTCATCTTTTTTTGTCTTTGTTAATAGGTGGTTTACATAATTTTGTAAGCGCTAGTTTATCTTGATTTTGGACAATGGATTGCTCTATAGCTACCTAGTCGTAAGTTTATGGTAGGATTCACATTTGGTGTATTAAGATTAATATTGGTGCATCCATGAACAGAATTGTATACATGCTTTTCATGGTTATATGAAAAAGAAAATATTAATTTCGTAGTTAAACAGTCGCAGGCTTGTTACACTTCACCTACAAATAATTTTATAGTTATAAAATAATCCATCGACTACAAATTATTTCATAGTTATAACCCAACAACTACGAATGATTTCATAGTTAAATAACATCCAACAACTACGATTTATTTCGTAGTTAAATAGCAATACAACAACGACAAATATTTTCATAGTAAAATAACAAGCCAACAGCTACGAATTATTTTCATGGTTAAATGACAACCCAATAGCTACGAATTATTTTCATGGTTAAATGATAACCCACTAGCTACGAATTATTTTCATGGTTAAATGACAACCTACTAGCTACGAATTATTTCATAGTAAAATAACATCCCAACAACTACGAAACAATTTGTAGTTGAATAAGACCCCAATATCTACGAAATATTTTGTAGTTAAACGGTAGCCCATCAACTATGAACTATATTTTGTAGTTAAAACGTCAGTCATTTGCGACGAAGACAATTTGTGACGAAATTTTGTGTATGTAGACAAATTATGCCATTTGACGGCGAAAACATTTTTCGTCGCCAATAACCTTTAGCGACGTTGCATAGGCGACGAAGATGCGACGAAAGTCATTTCGTAGTCAAATGTCATTAGCGACGAAAGTGATATTTTTAGCTACAAATTTTTTTGTAGCAAAATGCCTTTTTTCTTGTAGTGACTCCATGGTATAAGTAGAGGCCGGTAGCCAAGGCTTTAAGACGGCTAAGAAGTTAGTTTTCTATAGCTTTAGAATAGGATTTAGTGTGTATGACATAGGTAGTTGTTGTAATTACAATGATTGAAGATCAATTCATGTATCCTGTCATCTCCATGTGTTGTTCATCTTCAAGGATGAACTAATCACCCCTTAATCTAGGAGTTGGGAGGTAACTTGTATCGAATCTATTTTTATTCATTCAATTCTTGTTGATTGAGGTATTTATCAATCCCTATATTATTTCACTTTGAACAAATGAATATAATCCTGAATAATAAAGGCCTAGACGTGCGGATAACTGCATGATCAGTGTGCATATATCGTACATTGGATCACCATCGCAATAAATTGAACCTATCGGTGCACGAGAGTGATAAGTTAGGGTCAGGTTTCATAAATGACCTAAGTGACAGTTATATCATATGTTCTTGTGCTTAGGATATAGAATGGATGAATTATTTGAAGATGGAGACTGAACGGTAATTCAACAGGCTATATCCATATTTTGTGAACGAACCCAAGAGATTGAATGATATTTTATTTAAATAAGCCATAGAGGAGATACAACTGAAACTCTAATCCTAGATTTCATTCCACCATAAGATCTTCATAACCTGTATTTGCTACTAATTAGTTAAACATTAGAATAATAATTAGTTTAGAATAAAATCAATATAAAAACCCCCCTTATGTTAATAATTTGCTACTTATAATCGTGCTATCTATGATCTTCTTGTTTCTGTGGTTCGACCCTTGCTTACCAAAACTATTCTACAATAGTCTTGTCCACTTGCAAGGAAATAATTAAAATAAGACATCGATCAAGTTTTTGGCGTCGTTGCCGGGGACAAGCTAGTTTGCATAGTTAGTTTGTTGGTAGCGTAAATTTTAATTTAATTTCAGATTTCAGTTTTTATAAAATAAAAAAATAATAATACAAAAAGATTTTATTTAATTTAGTAGTTAGTTATTTTAAAATTGCTTTATTTATTTTATTTTATGGACCATCCCCTGATGGACATGCTGCAGATTGAGGGAGATGTGGGTCCTCTCATCCGGGATATGTGGGGAATTGATTGCTGATCGATGTATTTTATACGTCGATTTCGGATACTTTTATGACTTAAATTAAGCGATTAAATGAGGCTTTTTGCTACTGATATATGTTTTTCAGTGATTTTATAAGATTCAGGGTTTTAGGTGGAATTATAAAACTTATAAGGCTTTTTGGTGTAAATTACAAAAAAGGGCTATAATGTAAATTGAAGATTAAAGAACAGAAGACACGGCTGGACACCTTGCGGCCGCAATGTGTTTTCTACCTTGCCTCCGCAAGGTAGGCAGAAACTCAAAAGATGAAGCCCCGTTTATTGAAGGATCTTGTAGACGCAAGGTGCCTCATACCTTGCGGCCGCAAGGTGGTCAGAATGCAGAATTTTAGGTTTTCACTCCAGACTGGAAGATCTAATCCCCCTACAATTCCATGGTATAAATAGAGGCCGGTAGCCAAGGCTTTAAGACAACTAAGAAGTTAGTTTTCTATAGCTTTAGAATAGGATTTAGTGTGTATGACATAATTAATTGTTGTAATTACAAGTATTGAAGATCAATTCATGTATCCTATCATCTCCATGTGTTGTTCATCTTCAAGGATGAACAAATCACCCATTAATCTAGGAGTTGGGAGGTAACTTGTATCGAATCTATGCTTTAATTATATTTTTATTCGTTCAATTCTTGTTGATTGTGGTGTTTATCAATAACTATATTATTTCACTTTGAAAAAATGAATGTAATCGTGAATAATAAAGGCCTAGACGTGAGGATAACTGCATGATTAGTGTGCATATATTGTACACTGGCTCACCATCGCAATAAATTGAACCTATCGTTGCACGAAAGTGATAAGTTAGGGTCAGGTTTCATATATGACTTAAGTGACAGTTAGATCATATTTTCTTGTGTTTAGGATATAGAATTGATGAATTATTTGAAAATGGAGACTGAACGGTAATTCAACAGGCTATATCAATATTTTGTGAACGAACCCAAGAAATTGAACGATATTTTAGTAAAATAAGTCATAGAGGAGATACAAGTGAAACTCTAATCCTAGATTTCATTCCACCATAAGATCTTCATAACCTGTAATTGCTGCTAATTAGTTAAACATTAGAATAATAATTAGTTTAGACTAAAATCAATATAAAAACCCCCCCTTAATTTAATAATTTGCTACCGATAATCGTGCTATTTGTGATTTTCTTGTTTCTGTGTTTCGACCTTTGCTTACCAAAACTATTCTACAATAGTCTTGTCCACTTGCAAGGAAATAATTAAAATAAGATATTGATCAAGTTTTTGGCGTCGTTGCCGGTGACAAGTTAGTTTGCATAGTTCGTTTGTTGGTAGCGTAAATTTTAATTTAATTTCGGATTTCAGTTTTTATAAAATAAAAAATAATAATAATACAAAAAGATTTTATTTATTTTAGTAGTTAGTTGTTTTAAAATTACTTTATTTATTTTATTTTATGCACCGTCCCTTGATGGACATTCTGCAGATTGAAGGAGATGTGGGTCCTCTCATCCGGGATATGTGGGGAATTGATTACTGACCGATGTATTTTATACGTCGATTTCAGATACTTTTATGACTTAAATTAAGCGATTCCACGAGGCTTTTGGCTACTGATGTATGTTTTTCAGTGATTTTATGAGTATCAGGGTTTTAGGTGGAATTATACAACTTATAAGGCTTTTTGGTGAAAATTCCAAAAAGGGGCTAGAGTGTAAATTGAAGATTAAAGAACTATAGACACGGCTGGATCACCTTGCGGCCGCAAGGTGTTTTCTACCTTGCCTCTGCAAGGTAGGCAGAAACTCAGAAGATGAAGCCCTGTTTATTGAAGGACCTTGCGGACGCAAGGTGCCTCATACCTTGCGGCCGCAAGGTGGTCAGAATGCAGAATTTTGGGCTTTCACTCGAGGCTGGAAGATCTAATCCCCCTACAACTCCATGGTATAAATAGAGGCCGGTAGCCAAGGTTTTAAGACGGCTAAGAAGTTAGTTTTCTATAGCTTTAGAATAGGATTTAGTGTGTATGACATAGGTAGTTGTTGTAATTACAAGTATTGAAGATCAATTCATGTATCTTGTCATCTCCATGTGCTGTTCATCTTCAAGGATGAACTAATCACCCATTAATCTAGGAGTTGAGAGGTAACTTGTATCGAATCTATTTTTATTCATTCAATTATTGTTCATTGTGGTGTTTATCAATCCCTATATTATTTCACTTTCAACGAATGAATGTAATCCTGAATAATAAAGGCTTAGACGTGCGGATAACTGCATGATCAGTGTGCATATATCGTACACTGTCTCACCATCGCAATAAATTGAACCTATCGGTGCACGAAAGTGATAAGTTAGGGTCATGTTTCATATATGACCTAAGTGATAGTTAAATCATATGTTCTTGTGCTTAGGATATAGAATGGATGAATTATTTGAAGATGGAGACTGAACGGTAATTCAACAGGCTATATCCATATTTTGTGAACGAACCCAAGAGATTGAATGATATTTTATTAAAATAAGCCATAGAGGAGATACCAGTGAAACTCTAATCCTAGATTTCATTCCACCATAAGATCTTCATAACCTATAATTGCTGCTAATTAGTTAAACATTAGAATAATTATTAGTTTAGAATAAAATCAATATAAAAACCCCCTTATGTTAATAATTTGCTACTTATAATCGTGCTATCTGTGATCTTCTTGTTTCTGTGGTTCGACCCTTGCTTACCAAAACTATTCTACAATAGTCTTGTCCACTTGCAAGGAAATAATTAAAATAAGACATCGATCAAGTTTTTGGCGTCGTTGCCGGTGACAAGCTAGTTTGCATAGTTAGTTTGTTGGTAGCGTAAATTTTAATTTAATTTCAGATTTCAGTTTTTATAAATTAAAAAATAATAATAATACAAATTTTATTTATTTATTTTAGTAGTTAGTTTTTTTAAAATTGCTTTATTTATTTTATTTCATGCACCGTCCCCTGATGGACATGCTGCAGATTGAGGGAGATGTGGGTCCTCTCATCCGGGATATGTGGGGAATTGTGAGTCCCAAAGGGCAGAATAATAATCTAGAAGGGGGGGGGGTTGAATAGCTTATTATACACTTAAAAACTTTTTTAGTAAATTCCTTTTACAAGCACTTACAATCTATTAGGAAGATTGAAGTAGTGGAATCTTGCAAAGAAACTGGTTCAAGTCTGCCGATAAGGATTACCGGTAGACTTTAACTGGTTACTTAAATTTGTTGTTATGGATAAAGATAAAGGAAGTAATAAACAGTTCAATAAGTAAACAAATAGTAAAGGAATAACACAAATATTTTGGGATGGTTCACACTATAAGGAGTGCTACGTCCACCACCAAGGCTGTCAACCTTGGATTTAAAAGTGCCCTATGTTTTCCACTAGATCTATTACAAAGAATATTCTTAATGGATCGTGCACAAAAATATTGAATTGTGTTTGGGGGTTAAGGAATTAAATATCTGTGTAAACAAGATATTTAATTCGTGCAGAAGAATGGCTTTGAATGAAAACAACAAGAAGTAAAATAATAAATGTTGATGCAGAGCTTCTTGTTGTTGTCGAGGACTTTTTGATATGTTTAGGATCTCTTGAATGCACTGAGTATAAAGACTTAGAGTTGTTGTAGATTTTTAGAGCAATTCATCAAGTGTATTTCTTCAGTCTTTAATGATAGCATTTATAGTAGGAGCATTCTGGAGATCCGTTGCAGAAGACGAAGACTAACAGCTCTATTAGGTTGTTTGCATTAAATGCATGGAGCTGTCTTGGATATTTTCGTCTTCACAGATATTGAGCAGGAATGGGTGCGTAGATCTTTCAGATCGGAAGTCGGGCAACTGATGTCGATCTGTGAAGAGTTGTTATAGAGAGGTGACGCCTGCTTTTCCTCGCCAGCAAGAGTCTTCCTGCTTTCCAAAAAGCTACTTTCGGCGTGTCTAAGATGTCAGGGAATGTCTTGATTTAAATTCAAACTGATAAGGATAAATTCAAATCGATCCACTAAGGAATGTTTGACTGGACACGTCATGATTGACCAAGTGTAGACAAGGTCTACCGTTGTATGCTGTAGCAGGTCTTCCGGTGAAGCTTAATTGAGGTCTTCCGCTGAACCTGTGAAGTCCTATAAAACAAACTATTCTAGGCAAAGTTCTATACACAGTTGCCACGCTAATTGATACGCAACCCAATTAGCCACTAATGTATAAAACTAATGTAATGTATGAGCAGATATAAATCTAAATACAATGAGTATCAACAATCTCCTCCTATTTATATCTTGTCATCATTACTACAAATGAGGGCTATAACAAAATATATGATAGATAATAGCATGTCTAAGAGAATTTTTAATTTTATATCAGTAGACATGCCTCAATCAAAATAGGAGAACACCTCAAGTGTAAAGACTAATCTATGTGCTTACAAAATATAAGGAAATCAAAGAAAATCACACAGATTAGTAGAAAGCAGTTTAAATAAATTTAAACTAAGTATTTAAATTCTAAGCAGGTATGAAATGAAAGAACAAGAATTTAAATAGTAGATAATTTTGAAAGGCAATTAATCTTCTGTATTATAAACGAGAAGTTTAATGTTTACAGAGTTTATCAAAAATAAGGAGAGATACAAAGGTTAAGGGAAGAACAGATACAAATTTTACCAAGGTCTTTTCCCTTTTCCTTTGTCTGCTGCTTCTTTCTCCCTTCGCTGTCGTTCTAGCTCTTCAGTTCTTCAGACGTATTCATCATCGGCATTTGGGGAAGTCTAGTGGAACGAGAACGGTAGTCCAGTTCTTCACGAAGACGGCTGTTCTCTTCCTTGAGCATTCAGTTGATAGACCTCATTTGCTTCTCCTTTGTGATGGCCAGATCACGATCATGTCGAGCATTCATAATATCATGAGCTGAGTCGCGAGCAATGTTGTTGAGCTCGAGGACAGGTGGGCGACTGTTGCTGAGATGGAGAGTGATGGCGTCGAACAACTCGTAGAAGAGAGATGAGCAGAGCCGGACACATTCGTCTCGTTGAGCTTCAATGTTTATCTTGACATCCGTAAACTCATGTATCATCTGTCCAAAACGGATCCACACGTTTTCTTGGAATTATCGAAGAAGAGCAGCAGTTCTATCGTCGGCCTTGGACGCGGCAGCGGCTATTTCAGCGGTGGCGGTAGAGATGCTAGTCAGCTCGCCTAACCTTTCGTAGATAGCGTCCAATCGAGACAAAATTTCAGCATTGGCCGACTGTGAGGAAGAAGGTTCCTGGCCAATGTGAATATGAACAACATCGGTAGAGGAGGTAGCACCAGGGGACAAGGGCCGGAAGGGCTGTTGGAGAGGTGGACTGATTGAGTCGGAAGAAGTGGAGTCTTGCTTGGGTGGGGATGGTGTTGGTAGAAGAGGAGATGTTTTTTGGTGGGGAGGGAGGAGGGGTTGGGGGAGAATCTAACTCAATGTCAATGTCAAAATTGTCACTGACTATTGATGATTTGGGTAAGGGGTCGGTAGAGAACCAGAAAGAAGGGCGGGATAGAATAGAGATTTGGGTTTGCGAAGGTGTGGTTGCGGTTGAGGTTGATCATGGGGAAAAAGGTCTGCTACCGATGAAAGTCCAAAGAGGAACTTAAAGGCAGCAGGGTCTAGAGGTTTGGTAGGAGAAGGTTGTGTTGGTTTGGATGGTGTAGATGAAGTGGTTTGGGTATGATGAGGTGAGGTAGGGGTAGATGGGTTAGGAGAGTAATTGAAAGGCGAAGGAGGAGGGGTAGGAGTTTGGGTAGGCTCCTCCTGCCGTTGAGGCTCCTCTTGAGGGATAGGCTCCTCCGGAGGTGGTAAAGTCCTCTGAGTAGATGACTCGGTAGGATTGGGTTGGTTTGGTGTGACGGTAGAGGTTTGGTCAGTGGTAGGGGTTTGTGTGGCGGTAGAGGGTTGAGTGCCGGCAGACCTTCTTTTCTTCCTTAGCAGCTGAATAGGGAGCTCAGCTGCGTCATCGGTAGAGGCAAGAATGTCTGCAGGTGGCTGGTCTTCAAAGGTTTTACGTAGTCGCCTACGTTTTGGTTTTGGTGAGGGTGCAGGTGAAGGTGAGGGTGATCGTTTGGTTTCAGGAGAAGGCTGGGTAGAAGAGGTTAGTTGAGTTGGAGAGGATGGTGTAAGAGTAGAAGGTTGACCGGTAGCAGTAGAAGAACAGCCGGCAGACTTGTCCTTCCTGCTTTCCTTCAGCTCTTGCCTGATCCATTTGGCCTGTCGCTCCTCTATTTCGACTTCTGCAGCCTGGGCCTTTTTGCCCTTTCTTGTCTGCTTGGACATTAATAGTTGTTCTGCCTCGTCAGCCAGATCCTTGGCTTTCTGGTGTAGAGATTGGGCAACTTGGGCATTAAATTTGGCAGATACCTTTTTGAAGGTCTTTCTAGCCGCTTCATACGTTTCCTTGTTGAAGCGTGTAACAATGATAGGCACAGGCTTAGCAATCTTTTCAAGGGAGATGGCCGGAAGACCTTTTTGCTGTCACCGCTTGTTCTTGTATTCTGTATACTTATTGAAGAAAGAGGCGGTCAGCTGTTTGTCCTTTGTCACCGTTATAAGTTCATCCTTTTTAACGGAAGAGTTGACTTGCTCTGTGTCGTGCAGTAGGACGTTGATCAGCCAGACAAATGGCCGTTTGCATTTGGGGTTGTTCTTGACTTCCTCCATCCACTGCTTCAGTTTGTTGAATATAATAGTGTCGAAGTTAAGGCGAATCTGAAGGTAGACGGCACTGGTCAGGTTCAGCTGTTGAGCAATGAACATATCGTGGGCTCCGCTTTTGAATAGCAGTCCCTTGTCAATCAAGTAGCTGGAGCAGTATACGTCCAGTGGAAAGAGATTCCTCAGCATCTTGCCCTGAGGTTCTCTTGGGATATCAACTCCCCTCATTGCTTCCCAGGCATGGTCAGCCCCAGCAATTGATGATTCAAGAGCACCACCAAAGTGCACACCAATAATGGTGGAGATAGTCTTGGCAGTGATGGAGATAGGTCGGCCTCTAATCCATCCACGCAGAGAATTTTTATTTTTGAGTTCCATTCGTTGGTAGAACTCTTCAGCCAAGAGAAGACTGTAGCTCTCGTCGTTGAGGTAGAAGAGAGGAAGAATCCCCGAAGCGTTCATATCTTCGCAGGCCTTGACTCCGGCGGCAATTGTGCAGACGGATTTGAGGTCTATGCACATTCTGGGAATATAAAGTTTTGGGTCCAGGGCGACGATGACGTCGTGAGCAGCGGGAAAAGTAGGGTATCTAGGAAGATTGACATCCAAACTCGGTGGGATGTCTTTTTCCGGGTCCAACTCCTTCTTGTTGTCCCGCTTCGATTTTGAGGATTTTACCTAAAAGAATATAGTAAGAAATTAGGGCTTTTTATCGCACATGATAAACGGGCAAGGATTTCAAGTTTTCTAGAATTATTGAAAAATTTTGATGAAATTTTTTGAAACCCTTGAATGTTTAGGTTAAGCAAACCAGAGAAACATTTAACAGTTGAATACAAAATGAAGTGAGTACTCAAAGCATATGAAAGATTGTTAGTTTCTAGGTTTTGAAGAACATCAATAGCGGTTACTGTCAGGTACCCGAAAGCGACCTTTCGAATTCCATAACAAGTAGCTAATACTAAACAAAAATAAATGAATAGCAAGTCAGAGAGTAGAGAAGAGCATACCATTGTTGTTGATGAGAAGAAGAAACAAGAAGAATTTGAAAATAGAGAGAGCATTTGCACAGAGAGAGAGAGGGTTTGAATAGAGAGAGAAATATTCAGACAAAGGGTTTTCGTAAAGTTTTGGAAAGGGCGGTTCAAGGTCTATTTAAAGAAAAAAATTTGGCCCAAAGGCGGGAACTTAAGATATTTTCTAAGTAGAAGGATTTTACGCTTGACCCCCTTTTTTGTTTTAGAAAACCTTTTTCGCTAAAATAGACTAAGTGAAGATACTGACCTATAAGTCTTCCGCTCAAGGGAAAATGATGTCTTCCGGTAAGTATAAAACTAAGTCTACCGGTATGAAAGAAAAACTTTAAGATATTGAAATTAAGCAGTAGGATCAATCATACCAAGATTTCTCCTCAAATAACCAAACCTGGTGGCATCTAGTGGCTTTGTGAGTATGTCAGCCAATTGATGTTCAGTTGCAACGTTTTACAGACCGATGTTACCTTTTTCCACATGATCTTTGAGGAAATGATAACGGATATCAATGTGCTTTGTCTTCAAGTGCATCACTGGATTCTTGGAGACTGAAATTACTGAAGTGTTGTCACACATGATTGGAAAATTTGCAGTCTTGATGTTGTAGTCCACTAGTTGTTGTTTCATCCATAGAAGTTAAGAGCAACAGCTGCTGGCAGCAATGTATTCAGCCTCTGTGGTGGAGTTTGCAACTGATCCTTGTTTCTTGCAAGACCATAAGACAAGTCTATTTCCAAGAAATTGACAAGTCCCACTGGTGCTTCTTCTACTTACTTTGCAGGCTGCATAATCTGCATCTGAGTATCTAACTAGATCGAAGTTGTTGCGTTTGGAGTACCAGATACATAGATTTGTCATTGTTGAAACATATCTGATGATACGTTTGGCAGCAAGCAAATGTGATTCCTTTGGATCTGCCTGAAATCTTTCACAAACACAAACAGCAAACATAATGTCAGGTCTATTGGCAGTACGGTAAAGAAGTGAACCTATGATTTCTCGGTATTTGGTCATGTTCTCTTGCTTTCCCTTTTCATCTTTATCAAGATGGCAGTCGGTAGACATTGGAGTCTCAAATCCTTTTGCTAAATCAAGACCAAATTTCTTGATGAGTTCCTTTGCATATTTGGTTTGGTTGATGAAGATTTCGTCGGAAGTCTGTTGAATCTGCAGTCCTAGAAAGTAGGTAAGTTCTCCCATCATACTCATTTCGAACTTGCTTTGCATCAGCTTCTCGAATCTCTTGCACAGGCTTTGGTTAGTTGATCCAAAGATGATGTCGTCCACATAGATTTGTACCAGAAGAGAATGGCCTTTGTTCTTGAGGATGAACAGAGTTGTGTCTATTCTTCCTCTCACGAATCCTTGTTCAATTAAGAACTTGGATATAGTTTCATACCAAGCTCTGGGAGCTTGTTTTAGGCCATAAAGTGCTTTCTTGAGTCGATAGACATGATCAAGTTTGTCTTGAATGGCAAAACCTAGAGGCTGTTCAACGTATACTGTTTCTTGAAAATCACCATTCAGAAAGGAACTCTTCACATCCATCTGATAAACTTGAAGTCCATGAACGAAGCATAAGCTAGAAAGAGTCTGATTGCTTCTAATCTAGCAACAGGAGCAAATGTTTCATCGAAGTCAATTCCTTCTTCCTGTCGGTAACCTTGAGCAACCAATCTAGCTTTGTTTCTGGTGACATTCCCATCTTCATCTCTTTTGTTTCTGTAAACCCATTTGGTGCCGATAACTGGATGGTCAGTCGGTCTTTGAACTAAGCTCCACACTTTGCATCTTTCAAACTGGTTCAGCTCTTCTTGCATTGCTTCAATCCAGTAATGATCTGCAATAGCTTCATCAATCTTCTTTGGCTCAATTTTAGACACGAATGCGAATGCAAAGATAGTCTCATTTCGAACTCTATTTCTCGTACGAACTCCTGAGTTGAGATCACCAATGATTTGAGAAATAGGATGATCTCTTGTTTCAATGATGGTTGGAGGAAGATCACTTCTGGTGGGTTCTTCCCTTAAGAATTCTGGAGTAGGTTGAGAAGGAGATTCACCAAAATCTGGTTCAGAAGAGATAGGATCTTCTAAACCTTCATTTTCTCGTGAACAAGAAGGATGAGTGATTTGCAAAGGTGTTTGGGGGTAAAACAGAAGAGATAGGTTCTGGGTCAACAAAAGTGATAGAACTGGTACCGGCAGAGTTGAAGTCTACCGATGAAGGGTTAGCGGTACTGCACGGGTCTGCAGCTGCAGGATTCTGAAGAGGAGTGAAAGTAGATGTCATATTTGTACCTGTTTCATCATTATCAGAATCATTAGCAACATTCGGAGCCTTTCTAGGCTCTAACAAGTCATATTCATCAAAACAAACATGCACAGATTCTAAGATTTTCAAATGAGTTTTACTGATAATGCGAAATGCTTTTGAATGTTTGGAATACCCTAGAAAAATTCCTTCGTCTGATTTTGCATCAAATTTTCCTCTATATTCTCTTCCATTATGAAGAATAAAACATTTACAGCCGAAAATTTTAAAAAATCCTATGTTTGGGGCTCTTCCTTTTTTTTTTTTTTTGGGGAAGCAGGGCGGCACCTGCGGCATTTATTAAAACAGAAAAATAAACTACAGAGGGGGACAACCAGCCAAGCCCTACACCAGGGAGGACAAAGGAGCCTGAACCTCAATCAAAATAAAATAAAATACAAAGAGCTAAGAGGCGGCCGCTAAGTCCTGTAACTATGAATACCAGAGGCATCAAAGGCAAGCATCCGTCTAACTACAACTGGTAAATCCGCGTATGCTGGAAAAACAATCCGACTCCCATGATCATGAGCAATCGCTGCCAACTGATCTGCTACCCTGTTCTGCTTTCCTCTCCATATTTCATATGGAGTTTTGTTATGAAACTTGTTTACTAGGGTTCTGTTCTGGGTAAAGCATGCAGAGTTGACGGCTTCTGCCCAGAAGTACTTTGGAAGTTTTGCTTCTGCCAGCATAGTTCTTGCTGCTTCAATCAGTATTCTGTTCTTCCGTTCAGCTACACCATTTTGTTGAGGAGTTCCGGTAGTAGAGAAGTTGTGGCCGATCCCGTGGTCATCACAATATCTTTCTACATCGTAGTTCTTGAATTCGGTGTCATTATCTGATCTTATGTCACTAATGTCTTCAAGCTTTTGGGTTTGAAGTCTTCCGAAAAGAGCGGTGACTAGATCATATGTCTCATCTTTTGAAGTCATTGTTTCAATCCAGGTGAACCTAGAATAGTCGTCAACTACTATAAGTGTGTACTTGTCTCCTGAAATACTGACTGTAGTGATTGGTCCAAAGAGATCCATATGCAGAAGTTGAAGAGGTCTGTTTGTTGACATGACAAACTTTCTTTTGAAGGAAGACTTGGAAAGTTTTCCTAGCTGGCAAGCTTTACAACTTCTGTCATGATCGGCAGATACCGTAGGAAGACCTTTGACAAGCCCATCTTTGGAGAGCTTGGAGAGGTGCTTGAAGTTGAGGTGACTGAGACGCTTGTGCCATAGCCAACTGTTGTCACGAACTTTGTTAGCAACTAGGCAAAGGCTGGAGAATCTCCCTATAAGATTTAAGTCCACGACATAGATGTTTCCTTGTCTATTGCCAGTCAGTATTGTAGAGCAAGATTCACGATCTTTGATGAGGCACTGGTTGGAGTTGAATTAGCCGATTAATCCTTTGTTGCAAAATTGGGATATGCTCAGAAGATTGTGCTTTAAGCCGCTCACTAGAGAAACTTTGTTGATGGAGAAACTTCCTCTAGTGATTGAGCCATACCCAATTGTTTTCCCTCTTGCATTGTCTCCGAATATAAGTGTGGGACCTTTGGCTTCAGCTATATTTGAAAGTAGACTTATGTTTCCTGTCATGTGTCTTGAGCAGCCACTATCCAGGTACCAGATGTCTTTATCTTCTGAATCTATAGCCATGAAGCATACCTAAAAAAGATTTAAAGCAAAAAGGTCCCCTTTATTTTCTTTAGGGTCCTAAGGATTAGCAACCTTTTGGAACCCATACCTGCCTAACCTTGAGAGAACTAGGTCTCTCAGATTTTGGAGTGAACCTTAGCAGGCATTCTGGGCCCAGATGGCCTAGGCATTTGCAAGAATGACATAAATGGAAATTCCATAGAGAACTATTAGTGGCCTTAGCTGAAGAGTGATTGTGATTATCCTTTTTCTTAACAGCCGTCCTTGGTTCAGTTTGCTTGTTGACGGTAGACTTAATTGGTTTCTTTTGAACCTTCCTAGGTATGTTACCACCAGACTTAGCTTTGCCGGTAGACATTAGTTTCTCTACCGTTACTTTCTCCGGTTTCTCATTTGAAGCAGTGATCTTGGCTTTCCCTTTCTGAGCTTTAGGGTAAACATAAGGAACACTTGAATAACCAATGCCTTGTTTCCCCTTGTTTCCGAATGTCTGTTTAGAGAAGGAGATATCATTAGCAGTCTCGGACAGCAGAACGAAAAAAGGTAGCGCACCCGATCAAAAACGCACACTTTCACGCACTGTAGGTGCGATCTCTTCTTCCCATTTTCGTCTAGGGTTTTCCCTTAGCGCTGCTTTGCTGGCTTCATGGTGAATCCTCCACCTCCAGCCCCACCAGATTCTAATGCCCTTCCTAAGTCCTTTGCTTCTGTTTTAGCTTCTCCTCCAAACCCTATTTCGCCTACATTCATCATACCACCTTCGTCATACAAGGGTGAGCCTTCTCTTAAGTTGACGGCGGACATTATTGATGTTCTTGCAAAGCCTTTCAATAATGCATTAATAGGAAAGTTTTCACATGGCCGGCCCTCTTTAGAATCCATTAGAAAGCTTTTTCAAACTTTCGGTCTCAAAGCTACTTTCACGATTGGTCTTCTTGATGCTAAGCATATCCTCATCCAAGTCAATCATGATGCTGATTATCAAAGACTTTGGATTAAGGATCAATGGTTTCTTGGTCGATTTCCCATGAGGGTCTTCAAGTGGTCTCCGGACTTTAGGCCGAATGTTGAGAGTCCAATTGTTCCTGTGTGGTTCTCCCTTCCTGGACTTCCTATTCATCTATTTCATAAAACTGCTCTTTTTTCTATTGCTTCTCTATTTGGTCGTCCTCTCATGCTTGATCAGCCTACAACTAATCTCTCCCGTCCTAGTGTTGCTCGGGTTTGTGTTGAGGTCGATTTAACCAAGCAGATTCCTTCAAGGATTTGGGTTGATTGTGGTTCTATTTACCCTAGTTTTTGGCAGCCTATTGAAGCTGAGAATACCCCCTTATACTGCTCTCATTGCCTCCGCCAAGGACACTCAGAACTAAATTGCAAAGTTAAAAACCCCTCGACACCGGTTCATGCTCAGAAAACACAGCCACCTCCTCCTCCTCCTAATAAAAATCATAATAATAAAAAGTTATAGTAATGATAATAATAATTACGATAGTAATAATAATAATAATAAAATAATAATAAAAATAAGACAATGAATAATAATAGTAATAATAATAATAAAAGTAATAACAATAATAATGACGATAGTAGTGATCATAATGATTATAGTAACAATAATAATAATTATTATTATTATAAAAATAATAAAAGTAAGATTAATCATAATAATTTTAAGGTCCCTTGAACATAGTATATTAGTTAACCACTTAAATAAAGAGTTATGTAGAGCAGAATTTTATTTGTTAAGTGATTTAAATGTCATAAAAGACAATTTCAATTTGTGCAACACAACAAAAGTAAAGAGTTTAAATGTTAATGAAATTGACATTAAAATTAGAGGTGTTGGGATCTTCAATTTTACATCCACCTCACACAACCCTCTAGCTCTTGTGAGGCAATAATTCATTATATTAAATTTCTCAAAATACAAAGTATATTGAGGTAAAAAAAATCCTTTTGATTTTTCCTCGACAAGTTATATATATATATATATATATATATATATATATATATATATATATATATATATATATATATAAGTAGGGTAGTCTATATGGGGAAAAATCTCGCCAAAACATTGTTTCCTAAAATAGAAACACATATTAACAAGAAACAATTAATGAATTCTTTAATTAAATAATTCAAAAATTACTTGGAACTTACACCATGAATTATCTCAATTTGCACAGTTTTCCAATTCTCAATTGTGTCAAACGGAAATAAATCAACTTATTGTAAATGATGATTAATGAAAATAGATTAGTTCACAATCACCGTCTCCTTCTTCGTATATAATCAACTACATGCGACAAAGATGAACCCATCAAATATTGTTCGACATTTATTTTACAGTCTCCTTCCTCAACTAAATAGTGATTTTTCGCAACATGAACCCATCAAATATTGAAATATTATACTAAAAAAATCAAGTAAATCAAGAAATATCAAAAATTTGAGATGTAAAAAACTATTGACAAATTAGAAGTAGTATGGAATAAAAATCATCAGAAAAATTATCTTTCGAGAATTCTAAATGATTAAAACAACTCGGAGATTTATCTAAAAATAAATAACCAAAATCGATGTATTAAAAATATTAACAAATTCAAGGTAGATCGATCTATACGCGCGTCAAAAATATTTTTTTATACAAAAAAATTAAACACAATGTTTTTATGCTATTTTATTAGATCTGAATACTCCTCGAAACATTCATCATTTTTTACAGCAAACTTTATCATTTACAATTGCGTCCCTTATAACATTAAATAGTCAAAACTCCTTGAAACACACAACATACTATTAAACCTCAACTTTTTATTCAAAAAAATTGACTTTATTTTTCTAAGATCTTAAATATACAAGTCTCTAATTTTTAAATCAAAACAAATAAGTTTTTTTTTAATAGAAAGTAGTTGCCTACAACATTATTTTTTCTTTATTTTTGAATTTTTTTGTTTTTCTTCTTTGTTTTGCTTGATTATAATTTAATTGAAAAAATGTATGGTCGTGCGTTTAACGCACGGGTGTAAAACTAGTTTTAAATTAAAATCTATTTCTAAATAATATGAAATATATCTTTTCTATTGATGATAAAAGTAAAAGTCTTTTAACTAAAAACTTTTAAAAGTAACATCACTTTTTGACAAATGTGGGAAACAAGATGTTTTCTATTCGTAATGATAAGAGCTGTCAAGGTAGGTTGGCGGGACGGGCCAACCCGCAACCCACTATAACCCGCCATTTGGTGGGGCGGGATGAGTCATCCCACGAATATGGCGGACCTGGAAATTTCCAACACAGCCCAACCCACCGTGGGTTGTTGGATAGGTGGGGTCACCCACCAATTTTTTTCTTAATTAATCAAAATAATAATAATAATAAATAACACAAATAATCTCTCAATTTTTTAAAATAATTGTATTTTCAACAATTATATTATGAATAGAATTTTTTAAAAAACTCTCTCTAATATTAATAGTTCAAAATGAGAAAAAAATAGAAATAAAAAACCATTTTATCAATACTTTTTTGTATGTTCTTATAATCTTTTTTTTCGTAATTATTGTGGTTAATCTACCTTATTCTGACAACTTTGTTGCTATAAGTGCCACTTTTTAATAAATTGAAAATCATTTACTAATATTTCATACATAAAAAAAATAATTTTACATTATGAGCGAAAAATGATTTAAACTCATATTTTTAAACTTGTGGCTTGCGTTATTTGCAACTAGTATATGGCGGGCCAGCTCGCCTCCACCTACAACCCGACGCGAGCTTAACCCATTTGACCTACCTCCTAGTGGGTTCATATTTTCCCAACCCAACTCACCTCTCTTAGGTTGCAGGGCGAGCTAGCCCAACGGGCTCAGCCCGTTTTGTCAATTCTAATAATGATAGCATTTTTAAAATCATCATCAATTTCTAACAAATGTGGAATACATTTTTTCTATTAGTAATAACAATAAAAAAAAAATTTCAAAAATAATTGAAAACCAATATCACTTTCTAACTAATGTGAGATATATCGTCTTCAATTATTAATAATGATAGAATTCTTTTATCTAAAAACTTTAAATATCAACATTACCTTCTAACCAATGTTTGACGCATCTTTTCTGAATATCAACATAACATTCTAACTAATGTATTTACATATCTTTTATTGGTAATATTAGTATTTTTAAACCAACATCAAATTATAATCAATGTGCGATACATCTCTTCCATCAATAATAATAATACGAGAATACTTTGTAATCGATGTAGAATACATCTCTTCTAATTTTAATAAGAGTAGAAGTCTTTAATTTAAAGATTTTTAAAACCAACATATCTTTTTAAACAATATGAGATGCGTCTCTTCTATTGGTGAAGTCTTTAATCTATAGAATTTCAAAACTAACATCTGTTTCGAAATAATGTAATATACATCTTTTCTATGGTTTTAAAAGTAGAAGTTTTTTTTTTTTTAATTTAAAGTGTTTTCAAACTAAAATCTGTGACGACCTGACCCAGATTCTGGAACGAAATCTCAATGCCGCGACGCTAGGACAAGGCAAGAAGAGAACAAGCACTTATAAATCAGTAGTGCGAGTCCGACAGTCGAGCTAACAAGCTCAAACATAAATATAAGACCGTACTAAAATACGGGTTTAAAAAATTCAAATCTACGAAAGCGATAAGGAAAAGAAGTCCTGAGCCGTGAAGCTCGAAACCGAAGCCAAAGAGACCAAGAGAGACATAAATCTCACGAAGGGGAAAAACAAAACTCGAGTGCCGCAACATTGTAGACGTTAAACAAACCATCAGCACTCCAGACCAGCGTTTCAACAAGGAGCCAACCTAATATAACAATTACCCACGGCTAAAGCATACCGGGGTTAGCCAATAATGATAACAACTCGAATAAAGAAAAGCCCCAAAGCTACTGCGTGCCCGGGAAACAAATGAATATAAAAATTAAGACTAAGAACAACAGCACGACACAACACGTCGGCCCAAAGAAGAACCAAAACAAAACCCAAGTGTTCTACCCGACTGTAAAGTCTAAATAACTTTACAATACAATGAGCTCACAAGAATAGTAAAGTACAATATACAAATCAATGATGCTAGATGAGATAGGAATCCACAAGCTACTACTCGGGAATGTCGACCGCTACAATCACGAACACACGAACTAAGCTCGAGCTATCGATCAGCTGCGATCTACTACAATCCCGATCTACTCGGCCTTAACGTGGCGAATAGTTTACTGCAACTAGAAAACAAAGTACGGGATGAGTTATAATGACTCAGTACGCTACTACTATACATTATGACATAAATGAAATATTGTCATAAGTGGAAATGATATCGTGTCACAACGACAAGGGCCCAGTAGGTCGAATTGTACTGTATGGAAATCGTTCTTTTACCGGACTACCAAGATGAATCAGGGTGAATCCCTTGTTTACAAACAATCAAACAAGTCAGGAAGCAGGTAACAAGAATCATCATAATTATGGACGTATATCTTAATATAGAACATCTCAAGTCTCTCATAGAATAATTAAGTAGAGGTGTGCATATTTATATGTATACATATATCAAGTCTCTCATAGGATCATCAGGTGTAGGCGTATAAACTCGTTTATATACCTAATAATTCATTCATGAAATTTATCATGTAAAGGTATGCATATCTACATATATACATATGAAGGAAATCCTGAGATAATCAGGTAGAAGTATGTATATCTACATATATACATATAAAGCAGTTCACAGACTCATCACGAGTATCAAACGATCAAGGAGAAGTACATATAAGCATTTAACTCACATATTCATAGTAGCACTTTGATTTCACATAAGTACTAGAAGAAATCCACATATAAGAGGATATGATAAAAATCTGGTGCCGCAACGTAGCTCCTGCAATATAAAATGTTAACAGGAACGTGCTGTCGGATGTACATGCTTGATACATCGACCAAGGTAGTATTATTCCAAGCGCCCTAATGGCTACACAAGGTACTCTTATCTAAAGTGATCAAGAATGGAGGGGTTTGCATGCACCTAATTCGGCAACCCATCACTATCACAAATCTCTTGATTTGTAACGGTAATGGATTATCAACCAAGGAAGACAAGACAGGACAAGACAAGTGTGCCAGCTGGACTAATGGAATGACAAGTAGATGTTTACTTGGCATTAAAATCAAGTAAAGAACGAGCTCGCCAAGAGCGAACTCGTCCATGTCAAGTAGATGTTTACTCATATTAAATCAAGTAGGAAGCGAGCTAGACAAGAGCGAGCTCGTTCAAGACAAGTAGGCATGTTATTCACGACATGTTCACGACTAATCATATAGATTATAATAGGAGCTCAATCGAGTCTCGAAAGCATAAGTGTCAAGTTGTTCATTCAATTCTATTCAAGTTCCAAAAGCTAGTAATCTAGTCAAATAGGTTTTTAAGTGCCAAAGGATGTCACTACGATCCTAGTAAGGTCTAATCGTTCCTTAAACTCGACTCCGTTGAGTCATCTCCACAATTCATCCCAAATAGGATACAAATGCTATATGCATTTCTATCCTTTCTCTATGTTCACAGTTCACATATATCTATGCCCTTATTTCATTGAGAAGCCCTAGTTTAACAAGTTCACCATTCCACCTATTAGTGAAATCTAAGTTCAATATATATACACTAATCAAAACCTACAGTCACATGTGTGAAGGCGGTTCCTGTTTTTCTCTCTCTCTCTAACTCCCCCACTACTCATATTTCTCAATATTTTTGTTGGATTTTTTATGATACGTTAAACACGAGCCTACAATAATCTGCTCCCATACTAACGTTGTGCCATAGGCACGGACACACAATCTAGTTGTTAATGTATTTGAGCTAAATTATTTTTTGTTTATTTTTCTATTTTATTTGTAAAAAGACTTTGAGTCGATTTTTAAGAAGTTGAGAGTAGTTTTTTATTTTAGAAACCTAACTTGGTAGTGGTACTTGTTCTATGGAAAAAAGGGCATCCACTTAGAGGGTGAAAAAACAGTTAGTTGTAATGGAGAAAAAAGAACTGTATGCAGCCTAAGAAAAAGAAGAGAGGAAGAAGCAGCTTTCTTCTAGGGAGATCAACAATTCTTGCTGGATTTTCTTTGGTATAAGCCCATTTAGGCCTATTCACATTGTTAGCCCAATAGATCCTTTTACTTTAGGTACAAATATCTCTTGTAATAGTTTTTAGAAATCAATTCAATAACAATAATCAGTTTCTATTTCTCTCTCTCTCTCCTGGATTGCTTGAGAATGTCACTCTCTTCTCTCACATCCGGCCACCACCGTCAATGGTGATGGTCTGGCAACCATCTTTCTTCAACCCTCATCCTCTACCAAACTTGACATGGTATCAGAGCGGAAGATTCTGATAATCAATCCCTCCTCAAAACCTATCTCTCTCACAGTGCCATGGCTGAAAAGAAAGAAGAACCTAAGCCAGATGAGGAGAAGAAGATACCCGTATTCACTGTTATTATCGTCTGGCAGCCTTCATTCATAAAACCTTATTTCGTATTCATGCGTTTCACAACCTCAATTCGATAGGTGGCCGATCATTTCAAGAAGTGGAAGAAACCTTGGTGGTCAGAAGACACCCAGATTGTAACATCACGTCGGAACATCCCAGCATTAGCAGGTACCATCTTCGCATCCACCCATTCCTCTCAATCATACAATCAAAACCAAATATCTCCTCACTATCCAATTTTTCCCACTTTTCATGAAATGGGCTTCTAATTCTCTCCAACATCCGCACCATCAAATGGCCTGGCTTCCTTACTGTCGTTTGGGTCCAAGCCATCTCCGGCAACTACTACACCTTCTTCAAATCAAATCACTCAGTCTCTCCAAGAAACCTATCATCTTCTTCTCTCTCCCTTTTAAAAATCATAAAACCCATTTCAATTAACCCATCTGATTCATTCAATTCAGATTTTAAAATTGTTCAAGATACCTCAAGAATCCAAGAAAGAGAAAACCCATCTTGATTTGGAGCAGCTCATACTTGAAGCACCCGGAGACTCACCGGAATTTTAACATCTGGGTCAGCGGTGATGTAAGTCCTCTACCAAATCAGAGCAACCCCAAGTCTGATTTTAATGGGTTCAACTTTGATTGGAAGATGGGTTCTTCATTGGACATGTTGTCCAGGTCAACGCAGAGTTTGTCCGATCAAGTTGGTCACAACGCGACTTCAACAAATGGATTTACTCAATACATTCCCCCAATTTCAATCTCGAAAAAGATTACGAGTTTTCAACGGCCTCTCTCTCTCATTCACACGTGACTACTGCGCAACATGGCTTTGAAGATGGTTTTTAACCCAAGAGGCAATTATTCAGCCTCAGCAAATACCCAAAAGCAACAGCAACATGAATAATACATATGTTTCTTGAAGTTGTTCCAAAATGGAACATTACAATCAAAAGTTGGATCATCATTATCGACACATTTTATTCAGGCCCAAGGTGGCACAACAACATCCAGGCCAAAAGTGGCACAAAATTGATTCATGCCCAAAGTGGCACAACAACATTCAGGCCCAAAGTGGCACAAATTGATTTAGTCCCAAAAGTAGCACATTTGCCGGAAAGGTTCATTAGTTTGTGTCTCTCCAACTCGCACACTTCAAAAAGGTACGTGTACGAGTTTAGTGGGAGTGTTAAAGAAATAGATCCAACATGTAAGCTCAATTGGGCGCATTTGAATTGTTAGCCCAATATGTTACTTTCATTTTAGATATAAATATCTCTTTTAATAGTTTTAAAAATTAATTTTTATTTCAATTCAATAACAAATCAGTTTTTACTTTTTCTATTTCTATCTCTCCTTCCTGTGCGCATCATCGTCATCTCTTCCTCACCTCCGACCACCACTGTCAATGGTGGTGGTCCGACAACCTTCTTCAAAACTTCATCATTTACCAAACTTGACATGTTATAGAAATAGATCCAACATGTAAGCTCAATTGGGCCCATTTGAATTGTTAGCCCAATAGGTTACTTTTATTTTAGATATAAATATCTCTGATAATAGTTTTAGAAATTAATTTTTTTCAATTCAATAACAAATCAATTTTTACTTTTTCTATTTCTCTCTCTCCTTCCTGTGAACATCATCTTCATCTCTTCCTCACCTCCGGCCACCACCGTCAATGGTGGTGGTCCGGCAACCTTCTTCAAACCTTCATCATTTACCAAACATGACATGGTATTAGAGCAAAAGATTCTGATAATCAATCCTTCCCAATTCACATAAACCGCAAAACAAGTCGTCCCAAAACAAGAAATACAGACAGTCAATCCCCTAACCCTTATCGGCATTGTATTCTAGATGGTTCCGCAATTCATGAACACAAAGGTTGGCTACACAAGAAACATAAAGACGTAGCCGACACCGCCCAACAAACCCTGCAACAACAACAATATCAATATTAAATTTCACACCAACAAACCAATTCCAAATTCGAAACCCAAGAAAATTAATCAATCCTTCCACAAATGCGAGATTCTCAACATAAATCGACTTCTCGGTTGAAATTAAGCCCCCAAGAACAAGAAGAAGGTTTCGAGGAAGAATATGATGATCAAATCTGTAGTTTTCTGCTCATCTCTGCCTTTCTTCTCATCTTGTCCTAATCAAGATCCATCAATGGAAATTACCTCAATAATCCAAGAAAGAGAAAACACATCTCTCACAAACTCCCCAAACAACTACGAAAGCAACAACCACAACAGCAGCAACAGTTTAGGCTTGCAGAGATGGCGCCTTATCATCCGCTACTGTTTTGGTTTCGCGGGAAAGACCACCACCTCAAGCCAGTTCTTGAGCATCGGCTGTAATACATTTTCCCCTCAATTTCCCTCTCAACCCATTAGTAAGTTTATGCTGTCAAAATACCCAGCGATGCAGACTTCGTCTCTCTCATCAGCGAGAACAAACGAAGCACAAACCGAAGCCTTAGTAACAATCATCAACAACAATATTCACAACCCTCAAATTCGTTCAAAATTCTTCTTCTACATCCTGCCCAGTTACTTTACAGATTCATCATTGTATGCAAGACAAGGTATAAAGCTCAACAACAGTTTAGCCTTCATCATTTGTTGACTCAGTGGTGTCCCTAATAAATGATCTCACTATTTTTGTAAATTAGCCCAAGAGGCCCAGCCCAAAGGGGCACATTCAATTTTAAGCCTAGAGTGACACATTTGATTCAGGACCAAAGTGGAAATTCAGGCCCAAAGAGGCAATTTAGCCCAAAGTGACATACTTGATTCAAGCCTAAAGAGGTAATTCAGCCTAATCGAGGCACATTTTTGTTAAACATCTAATAGTGACACATTTGCCGAAAAGGCTCATTAGTTTGTATCTCTCCAACTTGCACACTTCACCAAGTAATGCGTAATGCGAGTTGTGGGAGAGTGTAAAAAATAGATCCAACTCTTATAAGCTCAATCGGGCCCATTCACATTGTTAACAATAGATCCTTTTTACTTTAAGTATAAATATCTCTTGTAATAGTTTTAGAAATCAATTCAATAACAATTATCGACTTCTATTTCTCTCTCCTTGATTACATGAGAACGTCTCTCTTTCTCCACCTCAGGCCACCGATCAATGGTGGTGGTCCAAACCTTCATTCTTCACCCTCATCCTCTACCAAACTTGGCGGTTAGTCTTTGAAAAAGTATAGTGGCTAGTTCTCTTCTCTAGTAAATGAACAATTAATTCTCGATATTTTACTAAATTGGTGTTTATTCTTGTTTAATTGTAAGTATTTGTTTGTTCTCTACTTTTCACGTTGTATGAATATTGTGACGGTTAATGTTCATGGCCAAAATTTTAATTAGTTCAATAGTCTATTGCTAGTTGAAATCGTCAATCGTAATTGTCTTCACATTTTGAAGTTGTAGAGTAACACACCTTTTTAGGCATAACAAACATAATCAAATTGTCTTGCGGAACAAATTATCTAATTTAAATGCTAATGCATCAGTATTCATTGATCAAAATCGGGTCTCTCTTTCCTTCTTGCAATCATAATTTCTAATATGATCATGAAGGTTGTATTAGGTTAGGTGGTAGTTAACAAGCCTCTTAACTACCAACTTTAGGAAAATTGATTTTAGGCATTTATCAACAACTATAACTTGTTTATTAGTAGCTAAACAATATATTTTTCCATCTATGATCCATAGTAAAATGTGAGATGAAAAGTAGTTCGTTGTGATTTTTGCTTATTAAAATCTTGCAAACATAATTTCTGCTTGTGTTTACATAAATTCTTTTTAATCGGTTTTAACTAAATCATTTGTTAACTATTAGCTTAGATAAAACCTT
>CM028377.1:156767828-156835863 GCA_013146195.2 Codonopsis lanceolata | reverse complement strand
GCAAGAACCACCATCAACTCACAAACCAAGCAATTCAGACAAAAACCCAATATCATAGGAATTGAAGAACCAAAATTAGAACATTCATAATACCTTGAATTCATAATGGAGCTGCATCCAAGACTAGTAATCCAATTACTAATAAAACCAAACTCAACAAAATATAACTCCAGTATTTTCCAGGGATCATAGTATGTAAAGGCCCTAGGAAAATCAAAGGCGCAAAAGGGCCTCTCGAGCCTAGGTGCACGTTTAATAACAGTGGCAGGTTTAACAAAGAATCTGCTTGAGGAAATCACATGGATTTTTAGTCTAACATTTTCTCTGATTAGATGCAAGTCGAAATGTAATAAGAAACTTTGTTTACATGTACACTAAAAATTTATCATCAAGGGAACATGTACAAAAGAATCAGATATGCCCATAGGCAAAACCAAAGGCCATATGTAGCACAAACAGAAAGACAAATAAAAGAAAGAACATGATGAGAGCATCCATACACACAACAATCCACACAAGAAATGAAAGTACTGGGTAGGATATAGAAATTCATTAATTCGAGAACATAGAGTTCTGCGCATCAATAACCAGAGCTTAACGGAAAGGCTCCCTCAATTTTCTTATGTTCTACTCCTCCAAAGAGCCCAGCCCACACTGCGGAGCTGCCTAAGTTTTCATTTAGAAGAAGATAATGTGTTTTGCCACTCCACACTCTGGAAATTTATTTCAAGGATGTGGCATAGCCCAGACCAAGAGATGCTAAATAAATGCTCCCCAAGCCCCTGTCCATGTCAGGGTGCAAAATATGATTCACTCCTCGTTCATAATTACATACATCAGTATTAACTAAAAATTTCTCGCCTTCAAATTATAAAAGGGTAGGGCCTCATTTGAAGCCTCGCCATGCTGTTTGCATAAACACACTGTCACCAAAATTCAAAATTCTTCAACATTGATAACAAAAGTTAGTCTTCTTACTTTATAAAGTAACTTTCAGAAATTTTCATTACAAAATTTAATACATTAAAATAACAATATCTAAATATGGTGAGGGGAAAAACAGATGCACACGCTCATTTACTAGTAAATAAATATCAAAGGGGAAGAAAGATTTTATTTGCTACAAAAGTACTAAGGTTTAGAACTCCTTACAGTTTAATGAATCAATCCTTTATAAGGTATATAGATGTGTATATTTACAGCAAGGACAAGTTCGGTCTTTCAAATACTTAAACTCCAAAGAACAGAGAGAGACTGTCTTGATTCAAAATCGACACAACACGCAGAGAGAGAGAGAGAGAGAGTTTGAAATCAAAATCAGTGTTCATCTTTATAAATATGAAATTTAGATCTAAATCACAAACACACTCAGGGATTCCCTTCCTATTTGCATGCATCAATAACCAAAAGAGAATACCTTGTTCGGATAAGGAGCTCAGCACTCTTCTGGTACTTACAATTTCACTAAATCACAAAATAACAGGATTGTCAGAGTCAGTAATGTTACACTAACAAACTTTAAACCATCCTAATTTCTTGATCAAACTAGAAATACATAGCAACTATTTCAAGATGGGAAACTATAGAATTACAGTTTTTCTTTCTAACTAAGGACTGCATATCAATATGTATGCTTTTCAAATAATCTCATACCGAAGAGCAACAGTTCCAGGGCCGTATCTATGGGCCTTCTTCACTCCACCAGTGGTTGGGGGTGACTTACGAGCAACATATAAACAAATAGCAAATAAGTTAAGAAACAACCATAACATTGCCTAACCATAACAAAGAAAATTGCAATTGATGTTAACATAGATAAGGAAAAGACCTTAGTGGCAAGTTGTGTCCTAGGATCCTTTACTCCAGTAGATTTATGAGCAGTTCGCTTGGTACGAGCCATCTACACATACAAATAACCAATTCTGCATTAATTTCTTCTCTGCATAGTTATGATGAAAATAAGTGTTCACTACTAGTATTTGATGAGTACAAGAATCAATAATACTAGTCTACATGTTTTTATTCTTTTTTAACATAATTTGTGGACAAAACCATTAATTGAATCAATAATACTAGTCTACATGACTTCTTAATTAGTATTTCTTCCCGCATAAGGTTTGAGTGTACAATATGCAAGTGAGATGAGTTTTTTATCAATTGCTCCCTCCGTTTCGGACAAAGATACATGAATTGAGAAATATGAAAAGTCATGAGTTGGAAAATCAAATACAAAGAATTTATCCAAAACTAAGAGGATAATCTGAACTTGTATGATTATTCAAAGGTGAAAAACCCCAGCTGTGTATAGGAGAAGAAACCGAGAAGAAAAAATCAACAGGAAGATGAAACGGAGCTGCAGAAACTGTGTGCTGGCAGCTTGCATAGTCTGTAATCAAAATTCATTTTCTCACACCTCAAAGCTCGAAACGACGAACCGTTTTTTTCCCCATAAACTAGACTCGTATATCTTTCCAACCATATAGGGCACACCACCTAGTTCTCTCTCAATGAAAGCAGTTTTTCGTTCAAAGACAGACCATATGTCGGAATTTCAGAAACTGCATCAGGTACTATGTCCCACGAATCCTGTTAGTAACTTCCTTAATAAACAAGGTAGAAGCCCTCCCCAATCACTGATGTCTGGCATTATTCTTTGAGTTAAAGGTCACTTTGTACATTCAAACCCCTCTCCTCTCTACATGATTTGGCCGTGGGAATAGGCATTATAAAAAGTAGATATTGCATTGTATACCTATACATGAATATGATACCTTGATCTGGGGAATTGTAAATCTCTGTCCAGGATGATCAGCAAGGCATGTTAAGTTGTGGTCCATGTATTCAATGTAAATACTTGTACTTATTTCCATATGTGCAGTCAAAGGGATAATAATTAATGTCAGGACTAACTTTTGAAGAGTGCCGCTTTATGGAGCTCCTTCCATCAATGGTTAGAGAGTGCTGATAAGGACCAACTTTTGTTTTCATAAATAGCTCATTTTTCTGAAGTTTAGCAACAAAAGAAACTATTGATTGAGGTGTGGTGCCCAAGTTTCTTCATTATATGACTAGATTTGGGGGGTAGGTAAAACATAGATTGAGAATGTGGAAAGATTTCTTGAATTTGGTGCTAGAAACCATTGTTTGGTTATGTGGCATTGTTGCTTGTGAGGATACAACTCAACTCTGTCTTTGTCCCTTTTTCTTCATTCAATTCAGTCCATTTCAGCGCGGTCCTATACCAGGTCATAAAACAAGATAGAAATGTCGCCCCTTGCCCATCTGCAGAACCCCTAGTCAGGTGGAATGAGTTACATTTGGGTGACTTCCTAGCATTTTACGCGTATATTCTTAGGATTGAGCTATTGCTTATGGGGGATGATTTAGAGATTCTCGTGAAAGTTGATGTGTGAATACTTGGATATATTTGTAGTTTGGCTTGCTGATTGGATATGATGTTAATCTATAGTAATATATAGGTCTGGTTATCTGTAATTAAACTAGAGAGAGAAAATTCTCTGCGGCCCTAATTCCCTAGTGTTCTGTTTGTGATTTTTTTTGGTGGCGACATGGCTGATCCACCACCAGCTCCGCCGGATCCTTCCCCTTCTGGTTTAACAAAATCTTTTGTTAATAATTCAAATCGAAACCCTAATGGTTTAAAGCCTACCACAGTCATTATTGAAGATGAGACTGTGAATAAAAGTCCTAATTTGGATATTAGAGTTAATGTTGAAAATTCTCCAGACAAGTATCTTTTTCCTCTAAGACTTCCCTTTCTTTCTCATTTTTCAACCTGATATATATGGAAAAGCACTGAAGTCCATTTTAGCTAGTGAGTAGATCTTTCAATTGTGAGAAGTTGAATCAGACATAGCTGCAAAAGCTTTCCAGTCTATTTTCCCTGATATCATGATTGAGAAAGAGTACAACTTTTCACTGGATATGCAAAGTCTTACTTGACCATTTTCGCTAAGAGAAAGATCAAGATTGATAATTTTTTCTTTCCCATATATATGCAAAGTCACTCTTTTTCTATTTTCCCTAAGAGATCGATTGAGAAAGAGAGAAAGTGGAATCCCATATATATATGAGAAAGCACTCTTTTTGATTGAACCGAGGCAACTTTCTATATGATACTGATGTTAATGACCAGCTCTTTGGTCTTTCTTTCTATGCAATTACCTCATTTCAGGAATGCCTCTCTTGACAGTTGACATTTCATAGAAGGATTGAAAGTGTTCGTACTTGCTTCCTTATTTCATCTAGCACTTATATTAGATATATGATTTCGGGATGAATTGATCTTAGTACGAGGAATTTCTCATCTAACATCTTTATAGGAATAGCGGACAGCACACGTTAATAAGCACTACCTTAGCACCATGGCTTAGCAACTGGCTAGACCTTCCTTACTTAGGAAAGCACTTCATTAAAATATTCCATTTTGGCCCTAGCAAAAAATAAAGGAGCACCCTTACTGTACTAAGAAATAGGTAGGCTAGCTTGTTGAAATCCAGTCCATTCATGCAAGAGATTGTCTCTAGAGACTCTAAACCTCAAAATATGACCTGAAAACATCGATGTTGTTTTTATCCTAAAGGTGAAGGAATCTTCCATTAAAATAAAGAAAGCAGGGGTTCATGGCTAACTAAGTCTAAAATAGCTTAGCTACTTTAATAACTTAGTAGTCTTTAAGATAAACAATGCAACAGCAGCTGCTGCTACATCATTAATGTTTCTAGGAGTGTCCTGTAGATACCTTGCTGTGGTTGGAAGTTTGTTATCACAAACGGTTTCAACCGTTCAATTTCGGTGAAATACGGAAGCATTGAGCCATTAATTGAAATAAAAATGGTTATGTAAATTGGTCATAAGAAGCGGTGAGAGAAACCGGTCAACAAGCCGACATGGAATCTGATAAAAGAGCGAGAGTAATGTGTGTTTTATACTATTTTGTGAGTTTTAATCATTATATATATATATATATATATATATATATATATATATATATATATATGTATGTATGTATGTATGTATATATCATGTATGTCATTTTCACTTTTCACTATCCCTATTTATTTTTGCAGATTTTAGGTCATCTTGAGGTGCGAGAGGACTTGGTATATATGACTTTTGTGATATAGCTACTTTTATCAATGAAGAATTACTTGAAGGCTCATCCGCAAGTTGAGAAACTAAGCGGCCAGGCGAGAAAGTCGTCTTTTTGTCTTTGTTAATAGGTGGTTTACATAATTTTGTAAGCGCTAGTTTATCTTGATTTTGGACAATGGATTGCTCTATAGCTACCTAGTCGTAAGTTTATGGTAGGATTCACATTTGGTGTATTAAGATTAATATTGGTGCATCCATGAACAGAATTGTATACATGCTTTTCATGGTTATATGAAAAAGAAAATATTAATTTCAGTTAGTTAACGATCGCGAGGCTTGTTACACTTCACCTACAAATAATTTTATAGTTATAAAATAATCCATCGACTACAAATTATTTCATAGTTATAACCCAACAACTACGAATGATTTCATAGTTAAATAACACCCAACAACTACGATTTATTTCGTAGTTAAATAGCAATACAACAACGACAAATATTTTCATAGTAAAATAACAAGCCAACAGCTACGAATTATTTTCATGGTTAAATGACAACCCAATAGCTACAATTATTTTCATGGTTAAATGATAACCCACTAGCTACAATTATTTTCATGGTTAAATGACAACCTACTAGCTACGAATTATTTCATAGTAAAATAACATCCCAACAACTACGAAACAATTTGTAGTTGAATAAGACCCCAATATCTACGAAATATTTTGTAGTTAAACGGTAGCCCATCAACTATGAACTATATTTTGTAGTTAAAACGTCAGTCATTTGCGACGAAGACAATTTGTGACGAAATTTTGTGTATGTAGACAAATTATGCCATTTGACGGCGAAAACATTTTTCGTCGCCAATAACCTTTAGCGACGTTGCATAGGCGACGAAGATGCGACGAAAGTCATTTCGTAGTCAAATGTCATTAGCGACGAAAGTGATATTTTTAGCTACAAATTTTTTTGTAGCAAAATGCCTTTTTTCTTGTAGTGGTTTTTCTTCCCGTGTATGCGTAGGTGGGGGAAGGGGAAGGGGTTCATGGTCTTGGTAAGGGGGGGTGGGGGTATAGCAGGAGTTAGTGTAGATAGGGTGGGTTAGGGATGGTGATTTGTTCAAGACGTAGTTTCAAAAAATTAAAAGGCTAAAATAGGTAATAAGGGGTGGTAAACAAAGTAATTTCAAATTGGGTAGGGGTACACTTAGAAGGGATTCAATTTGGAGGAAGAGAGGTCTATATAGCGCGACTCTATAAAATAACTGTTATCTTTCAAATTTATCATTTAGGAAGACACTTTTACCACTTTACCCTTACTTTTTCTACTTACTTTAATCATAGTCACATACTCAAGGCTATTAAACGAAACCACACATTTCACAAATATTTATAATACAATAAATTACTTATTTCTTAAACAGTATGTCGGATCAAAGAGGACTATAATTTGAAAGCAGAGGGAGTATATATGATTTTAGTACAATACATCAATTTTGTCCCATACTTTTCACATGAAGCTGAAAGAAATCTCTAACAAAAATGGCCACCTTCTATATTGGGTCCAATATATATTTAGCAAGATACTGCTAGTCATATCAGTGAAGACAATATTGATCGAATTTATTGAAGTGAGTCGAACATGGATTTGATTTTCATCTATCTTTTCAACAATCCAACAAACAGATTGGAATATACTCCCTCTCTTCCTAAAAACAATCCGTTTTCTTTTACAAAATTACTTATATCAATTTATTATTACGTTCCTGCCGCTTTAGTGATGAATCTTACTTGCACATGAATTTTAAAGAAAATTCATAATTAACAATTAACATACCAATATATAATCGAGTCAAATTGGTTTTTCTTAATTGTCAAGCTATGTAAACTGGACAAGCATTTCTATAAACCAAAATAATACTAACTAGAACAACGTCAAGTTGAAAACTGTTTATTAACACTCTCGGCCGAAACCTACATTGATACCATTTGTAGTACATCGAGCCTGAAAAGACGATTTATGGTCCATGCGTGGCCCACTAAGCATCTGGGTTAACTAGGAACCAATATCATTTATTAACTTTTCGATTGACTAGGGTACGTCCAATTAACTTAAGGTGCTTGTTTGGTGCGAGCAACCATTGCGAGTGATTGCCAAATGCTCAAGTGGAGAGGCAAGGCAGTGATAAAACCGAGGGGTGGATGAAGGTGTCAACGTTGAGGGGGCTATATGTTACGGAATCTAGGTTTGGAAATTCATATATAACTGCCCAGTTGTGGGCTTGATTCTTGGGTTTGAGGTAGGATGGGATATGGGCTTTAAGCAAGTTGAATTGGAATCTCATTCACAGGTTTGCCTATATTCGCTTAAGGGCGAAATTCGAGGATAAGTTTTGGATAAATTACAGGTCGGTACACTTTCTCAAATATCTACCCCTCAAGTACCTTCTTCTTTTTTATGAGCTTGAAGAAGAAAGATAGATATTCTTTTAATTAAAGTTTGATAACTAATTTGAATTTATGAAGAAAAAAGAAGGTAAGATTTGAATAAATACGGGGAAGTGCATAGTTGTGGTGCATCGTGGGGCTTTAATTTGTACTCTTAATTGGTTATCTAAATTGCAAGCAACCTGATGCACAAGCACAATTGATGCAGCACAATAAATCCCGATACATGAAAATATATGAGACCACTAAGTGCCTGAATTGAGATGCACATGCTTTGTATTTACGATTCACTGGGTGCCTGAATTGCGATACATCGACTTTGGTTTCACGATGCATTGCGTTCCTGATGCACTTCGTGCCTGAATTGCGAAGCACCGGCTTTGGATTTGAGATGCACTGCGTGCCTGATGCAATGCATGTTTGAATTGCGATGCACAAGCTTTGGATTTGCGAAGCACCATGTGTCTGAATTATGATGCACCGACTTTTAATTTACAATGTACCGCGTCCCTGATGCATGCGTGTTTTCCTTTCATTAATGGCATAATCGTCTTTTTGCCCCAAAAGTGCTTTTTTTGTTTTTTTGTTCAAAATAAAAAAAGAGGTATTGTTGCGGTTGAACATTATTGAAAGGGGACCGACCCAAATTTCTCCCATAAATTTTTAATCGCTACAGTAACTTATATATTTTTTTAACCGGGAAAATGCACTTCTGGGGGCAAAAATACTACCATACTCTTAATAAACCGGAGGCGTGCTAAACATTAGGAACATTTGAGCATCGTGATATACAATTTAAGCATCGCGAATCCAAATTGTGCATCGGGATTTTTGCATCGCGAACCCAATTTGTGCATTACAAATTCATTTTTTGCATCATGAATCCAATTTCTTCATTGACATTTTCTGCATCACAAAACAAATTTATGCATCGCGAACCCAATTTGTCATTTTCATTTCATAAAGATGCATCGCTTTTCCAAACCGATGCATCACATTAACAAATCCATGTATCACGATTAAAAATAATTTAATATGTATCTTTTCTACCTTCTTCTTCCTCCTCTGTCAATACATAACCCTCCAACCCAGCCTAGACTCGTAGATCTCCATTCCAGTATCATTCTTAATGAGTCAAAAAAATCGTTTACCTTTCGAGGATGTTTCCCCCGAACCCTTGCCTATTAATAACAAAAATGGCAATAACAATAAATAATATTAACAATGCTATCAAGAACCATAATAATAATAATAATGATCCATTAATTTGTTAGTTAGAGCTCCACAATTTTTACATATAGCCAACATTACCGAGCATGCTTAATATTGATTTGATTGATTCTCAAGCTTGTTTGATAACGTAGTTGAGAATGAAGAAATGCTTCATATTGATTTGATTGTTTATCAAGCTTGTTTGATAAGTGATAGCGTAGTTGAGCATGAAAAAAAATGTTTAACATTGACTCGATTGTTTCTCGAGGAGACCTCAAATGAACTTCTTATTAAGCTAAACTCAAGTAGCTTGGTTTCATCTATTAGAAAGCTTGTTTGTAAGTTTCTCGACCCTGAATTCAATTACCTTGATTTCAAAACTTGATTTAACTATCTTATGAACTCAACCTCAAACGAGCTTTAATCAAACCGAGCTCGTGTCAAACTTGCGCGATATGGTACATTATGTCGTAGTGTCTAGTCATAATTATTTCATTGGAAATCAAATGTGCCCCATGTGGCATCCAGCCAAAAACCTAAAAATAGCAAGTTTGATTGTTGTCCCAATACTTTCTAATGTACTTGACCATTGGGGAAACATGTGTGCAAAATGACAAGCTAGATAGTGAATCAAGTGTATGTAGCTTATTGATGGAATTCATGAACCAACATTGGAACTCTTTTAGCAATGTTAAATCAAATCAAGGCTTCAATTTTAGCACTAAATTCATGGATGTGGTGGGCACTAAATCCAATTATTAGGGGGCACTTGGGGTTATGAATGTGAAGATCCTTCTTGATTTAGTCAAATGTGATTCGGATAGTTCTATAGAATGAATAAATATTAGTAAATGAATCAAAAAGAAGTTCAAGAGTCAAAGTCATTGAAAAATCAAATCAAGGTTTGAACCTAGCTCAACATTCATGGAATGGGTTGGGTATACATGCAAAGTTATCTAATCCATTCATCTCAAAATTATCGTTTGGGTTGGTTTGGCGCACGGTTTAAGAAAATACATTTGACTTGATTATTAATATTAGTTTAATGTATAGTTTATTTTTAAAACTCATATGTATGTAACTCATAACTAAAATATAATTTAAAAAATAAGGATAAAGTAGTAAAAGTGTTGTCCTAAAAAAGAAAGTTTCAAAAAAGACAATTATTTTGGGACAGACGAAAAAAAAAAAGAATGACAATAATTTTGGGATGTTGGGAGTATAAGATATCAAAAGTTAACAAAACATATGGGATTATGGGGTGTTGGATTTAGTCTGGGACCAACTACGAACTAAACTGCAAGTCACGATTCGATAAATATCAAACCGAACTGAGCCGCTCCAAGTCTCGAATTAAATAAACCAAACCACAACGATTCAACTTGGTTTCGATGATTGATCCCGTGGTTCAAATAAAGACTATAAAGTAAATACTTTAGACTTTATATATTACAATCCAACGAAAAATATAATTTCACTAATGATCAATTGTCATATCTAAATACGGTTCGATGGTTTGGCTTAGCAATTCAACTCGACAAGTCAAATCGCGAACCGACCAAAGCTGCACAATTTTTGAAAAACTCAAAATGAGTTGAATCATAATAGCCATATAACTGAACTACCCTCGAATAATTGTCCTTACTCTATTTTTTTCGTGGGTAGTTTCCTGCAAAATGGTTTTACATATCTTAATCCGTAAAACAGACCTATTCATATCAAATGAATCAAAATTTAGAAAAAAATTGTCTTTTTACGAAATAACTTTACCCTTCTTCGAGACTAGTGTAAAAAAAAGTTGTAACATTATATAGTAAAAATATCATTTTCTTATGTTTAATCATTAATGAATGCAGACTATGAAGTGGATGAGTGAGAGTAGTAAGGAATTTCTCAGAATGCCTACATGGAAAGAATAAAAATAAGTAGGTTTGTTATTTGACATAGACTCTCCCACTCCTTCTGTCCTCAAAAAAGTAGAGTATCCTACTTTTACTTTTAAACTGTCCCAAAAAAGTTGGAAAATAAAGAAAAAATTCCAAAATTTGTAGTATAATTGAAGGAAAATAAATAAATAAATAAATAAATAAAAATATGAGTTATTTTCTAAGCTGAATGGAATATAATTTTGGTGCAAATTCAAAGTAAAACTTTTCATCTTTCTCGAGACAAAAAAAAAAGGCCATTGAAACCATCTAAGCAAAGTAGGCACTACATTTCCATTTTAGGTGGTCCAAGGGAATATTTACTTATATAGCCTCTTTTGTGGACACAAGTTCCCAATGGCTATATAACCCTACCACTATTCAAATTATTTCAACTTTGTTTGGAAATCTTGAGGCCAGAATCCAAAGCATAAGATATGAATAATTAATACTCCCTCCATTCCCTAAATTATCGTGGATTTGGTTTATGGTTTAAAAAATATATTTGATTGGATTATTAATATTAATTTGATGTGTAATTTATTTTAAAACTTATGTATATGTCTCATAATTAAAGTAAGATAAAAAAGTAAGTGTAAAATGGTAAAAGTGTTGTCCTAAAAAAAAATTCAAACAAGAAAATTATTTTGGGATGGACGAAAAAAGAAAATAGGACAATAATTTGGGGAATGAGGGGATATATATATATATATATATATATTCCTTTGTTTTTAAATAATCGTCATTTTTAACTCGGTATATCGTTTAAGGAAAAAAAAATTGATTGTATTGTAAATATTTGTGTAATTTGTGGTTTTCTTTAATTCCTTGAATATGTGATCATAATTAAAATAAAAAGAAAAGGTAATGGTAAAATAGTAAAAGTGTTTTCCCTTTTTTAAGGGTAAAAAACTTGTGTAAGACGTTTTTACAGATATTTTATGTAAAATGAATCACTTTTACAAGATGTATCGTGTGTTGATGAGTTAAACTGTGAAAGATCATAAAAGTTACATCATATACATTAAGATCTATAAAAAGATATTGCACGCAACTTACTTTTTTTTTTTTAGAAAAAAACAATTTTTAGAACGAACAAAAAAGTGAATAAGGACAATAATAGTATTATTGAAGGAGGGAAGTGGCATCTTTTGAATTGGTGAAAGTGAGTGAGTGAGTGACAGACATGTTCTTTAGTGGTGAATGGGACGTCAAACTACAAATACTCTGAACATTAACTTCATCAGCATGGGCTGCAGTCTCAGTCTCCCGTGTGGAGCTCTTGTTTCTTATCTTCAAATCCAAAAACTAAAGAACTCTCAAAATTAGATTTCCTGTAAAACTGTTATAGATTTTAATTAGTAAAGACGAAACCTACTTTCTCATAATTTAATCAATCAATACACAACGGGTTGAGTAAATAAGATTCGTCTTATAAAAAAATATCTGTAAGACCATATTATACTAATTGACATATACAAGAGCAAAATAAATCAAGACTTCATGTTTAATCGATAAAGTTTGTTCCACTCGTTTCGACTTACGCCAACCCTCATTTGTATGAGTCTAGATGTCTTGTACCATTTCTACTCTTGCATGTACCATTAATCAAACTAGGACGCGTGGATTTGATCGAGGATTTTTAACGTTCGTCAGCTTGCTAATGTTTTGAAAAGAAAAATAAGAAATTAATGTAAAGACGAATATGGAAAATTATTGAACCGCAGAGACCCCAATATCCTCTTGTTCATATATGGATTTATTTGATTTTTTGATGCTTAATAATTTTTTTTCGAATCAGAATTAGAATAAAAAAATCTATCATTTTTTTTCCCAACCGGTTAGTGGGCGGGTGTTAAAAATTCCCCATCAAAGAAAATCAGGTATCTAAGGGCACAAAAGGTGGTATACTGGTGCACGAGATCTGAACTCGGTATAATTGGGGATGCTTTTACATAGTGTGGTCCTCTATGGATTAGGTGCTTCTACCATTTTGTGATCAACAGGCTATATATCCTCTTGGACCACCTAAGAAGTCTTATTTGTAGGTTAGGGTTTCGTAGAGGCTAAACCAAACACCATGACTATTGGGATAGACAGAATCTCACTTCGAGCAAGGATCGTTAATGGAGAATTGAGCGACAAAAACTTGAGTAAGACGGTTTTACGTATATTTTTTATAAGATAGATTATCTTTATTTGATCCACCGTATGTTGATAGGTTAAGAGAATGAGACTCCATCTTACTAATTAGGATCCGTAAGACGATATTATAAGAGAGCTACTCTATTAGATTTCACTTTTTTTTTTTTATTGCTCCTATTATTTTCTTATTAGGGAGAAATCATTTTCATTACAAAAATTATTTATATAATAAATTGTTAATAAAATATAACACACATTTATATTGAGACAAATCTATTTACTTTCATTGAAATGATATAAAAACATGCTCAAGCAATTCATAAAATCGTAACCGAATTAGCCTCAAAATGCTCCCAAATCGGAACAGAGAGAAACATAACTGAACCAAATGAAAATCGTCCCTACTCCGGTCTAATTTAAATTATCGGTCAAAATTGATATCCAACGGATAGTTAAACCAGAACAATAACCGAAACTTTCCCTCCCACAGTTCAGTTATGGTTTGGCCCTCCAACGTTTATGGAGCCGGCGGTTTCGAATGAAACCTCCGGTTCTAACCGTTTGGAGTCTAATGATATATTCCAAATATTAAAATTATCATTCTATTTCTGGATATAACAAATTAAAAGTAGTCTTTTTTTTGTACTCATATCTCCTAAATAAAACTTTGTTACATCATTTTTGCTTGTATTATGAGATGTGTTCAATAATTTTAAAAAATATGAATGACAATTACTAGCCCACAAAAAGTGTAAAGAATTGCATTATGGTTGTGAATTGTATTGCTAAATAAAAAGTAAGACTATACTCAAAGTAATATTTTTGTTTAAATAGTAATTCAATAATAAAACCACACGTTACGTCTAATTCATAATACTCAAAGTAATATTTATGTTTAAATAGTAATTCAATAATAAAAACACACGTTACGTCTAATTCATAAGGTTTTTAGTTCATTTTCCAATAAAAATACAATTCCCTCCGTTCCTAAATTATTATTATACTTTTTTTTTGTCTGTCTCAAAAATAATTGTCTTATTTGAAAGTTTATTTTTTATGACAATACTTTTACCACTTTATCCTTACTTTTTCATCATACTTTAATTATGGATCACATACACATGAGCTTTAAAATAAACGATATATCAAATTAATATTAATAATCTAGTCAAATGTATTTTCTTAAACTATGCACCAAATCCACCAAAATGATAATTTAAGGACGGGGGAGTATATAAGAGGTATTATTCTTTTAAAAAAATTAAGATAAGGGATATTACTTTTTGTACAAGACTATCTTATATAGATGTGATGGATAAGTAACTTCATAGTGAAATCGAATTTTTCTTTTTGTTATTTTAGTTTGTAGTAATACACTTGATTTTCATGTTGCTACACGTGTTCAAGAAAAGAAATTGGAGATGTAGATGTTTAAAATTAATGGATAAGACAAATAAGTGCGTACAATGAATTGTTCTAGGTAAGCCATAATTATTGGTTCGAACTAGGTTCCGCAATTGTTTGGATCGGATTGGGTTGGAATGAATAATGAGTTGAAATACGTCGAAATTCATTAACATTCAAATATCAAATGGGTTGAAATGAGTTGAGTCGAAATAAGTCGAGTTGAAATGGGTAACGGGTTAAAATGGATCGACTCGTCTCAACCTAAAAATTTTTTCCCAAAAAAATCAATTTATAGTATAAAAAGGCACGTGTTAAAATGGGCAACGGGTCCGACCCGTTTAAACCCGACACATTAATATTATTGGGTCGAAACAATTTACTCATTTCAACTCAAAAATATTAATGGATTGGATTAAGTAATTAGTAGATTGGGTTAAGTGGATTAATGAGTAATGAGTTACAATTGTTGGAGCTAGTTCGAACCATGAGAATTCTTTGCTTTAAAATTTGGTATAGAGATCTTTTAAAACACTTAAGTCTTACCTAGTTTGGGAATGGACACTTGGGAGTAAGAGTAAGTCTCGATTTTACAAATTTTAATTCATAATATCAAGTTACAATTTCTTACATCTCAACCATCTAACAAACGATAGATCGAATAAAAAAGATCTATCTTACAAAAACTATCCGTAAAACCGTTTCAATCAGAATCGTATCATTTAGTAAACGCGAAAAATAAAATTTTATGGATAAGATTGAGTTCAAAGTGATAACAACGGCTGAATCGACATAATGTTGGAGCATAGCCAACTGATTTGAATAACATCCTTTACAAATTATTCTCCATCAACTTAGGTTAAACTCCCGTTGGCTCAAATCTAGTTTCTCTTCCAAGAGCAATGTAAGCCCATTTCTTTTTGTTTTTCTCCATTTATAATGGCCCTTTTTTATTTTTCGTTTAGTCACTTTTCATGATGTGGCTGTCTCAACAACTTTATTGGTCATGGCTTGCTATTAATGATTACTTGAAAATAGGTTTAAACCCGATATCTCACTCAACCTCAAAAATATTCGACACAACCACACCGATAATATTTTTAGATCAAAACATGTAATTCGTTGTAATCCAAAAATATTAATAGGTTTGGTTAGGTTAAATCCGGTCAAACTTGTTACTTGTTTTGACCCACTAATTTGTATTCTATAAATATATAGATTGTTGAAGAAAAATTCGGATCACTTATTCTAACCTGATCTATTTCGATTCATTTGATGTTTGGGTTCTAACGGTCTCGGTATGTTAACTGCCCCAACTCAAGACACCCGATTGTCGAGCCTACTTAAAAACTTGTAATCTTAGAGTCAAAATAATAGAAATAATGATGATTATGTTGGAAATTGGTTATTATAGTTGAATCTTTATTATTACTCTTTTGTTTTTAAATAACTACCATGTTTTAAATTTTTTAAGTCAAAATGTTTATTTTTCAAATACAAATTTTGATCATTATTTTTTTATTCTAGATGGCCAGAATTTGGCCGATTAGTAATGTCCTATTTATTTTTTTAGCCATAAAACACATAATTCGTAGTTTATTTTGAAAAACAATCAATTAGACTTTTAAAGGTCAAAACAAAACAATTATTTAGGATTGTAGGGAATATTTAATTTAAATATAAGGAAAAATGTTTATAATAAATTTATATATATATATATATATATATATATATTTATTTATGGAAAATTTTATTTTGTTAACAATATCAATGCATTCAAATGTTAATTGTTACAATGATCTTTCTAACTATGCACATACAAATACAAAAGAGAGGTCAAACAAAGTCAATAGAAAATCTCAAGGTGAACAAATATCCTCCAAATATCTAGCAAAAGAGTGGCAATAAACGATGCACCACAAATTAGTACGCTAAGACTAGAGCGGTCAAAACGGATTTGTGGGACGGATTTGTTTGCGGGCCTGAAAAGCCCGCTGTGAAACGAGGCGGGGCGAAAAAGCTCGCGAATATAACGGTTCTAAAAAACTCTTAGCCCAAATCGTCCCGCATTGGGCCGCGGGTATAACGGGCAAGCCCGCAAAAAATGGGTTTATTTAAATTTTTATTTATTTATTATCAATTATTTAAATTTATGATAGATTTGAATTTTCGACAGATAAACATTAATTTCATAATACTTCAAATAACAAAATTACATATCCATTAATATATTTAAAATACTTAAAATATTAAATAAGTAAATAACAAAATAACAAAATTAGTAAATTACATATCCATAATCCATTAAATTCAAAATACTAAATAACAAAATTACATAACCAATTAACCATTAAATTCAACTGATGATTCGAGATGAAAATTGAAATGGCCAAATGGTTCTGGGCCGCTTGATGATATAACTCATATAAGTTATTACTTATTAAGTTATAACTTAGTAATAGACTAATAGTAACTTACAAATTTGAACCAACGAGCTCTAGCTCAACTGGTATTGCTCACTTCTCTTAACGGAGAGGTTGGGTGTTCGAGACCCACTAGAGACACCCTGGACTTTACAACTCTCAGTAGAGAGGTCGGGTGTTCAAGCCTCTTCAGAGGCATCGTTGTTGTTAAAGCCTTATCCAAAGGCCCCATTTAGCTACTCACGTATCTTAACGGAGAGGTTGAGTATTCAAGCCATACCAGAGGCACCCTAGGACTTAACTACTCTCAACTGAGAGGTCGGGTGTTCAAAGCCTCACCAGAGGCACCATTTGTTCGAGCCACACCAAATGCATCATATATATATAATTGTAGCCTTTCAAGGCATTAAAAATAATTTAAAAAAATTAAGGGTTGGGGTACGGTCTATGTCCCCTCCAACCTTTTAAAGAAAAAAAAAACTTACAAATTTGAAATTTACAATACAAGTCCAGAATATGCGGGCTGCCTGTGGTCCGCCCCAACCCACAAAAGCCCGCGCTCGACACAGACAAAACCTGAAAAGTACACATCCTAACGGGTATTGAATACACTAGTCCAACCCGCTCCTAATAAGTGGCGAGTGGGGCATGCCCGCGAGCTTTTGCCATATTTGACAGCAGTAGCTAAGACACAAAATAAAAGATATGTCTTTCTATAGGATCATGACAAATCCAAAACCCAATAGAAAACCAATGTGGGTCAAATTCAACTATTATCATCCGTCTTACGGATTTTAGTTTGTAAAACGAATATCACTCTCTCACAGCTTAACCTACCAGTATACGGTGGGTCAAATAAAAAGAATTCGTTTTATAAAAAATATCTGTAACAACGTGTCATATCCTAATATCTAGGTATCTCTAATAACTTCAAATTATAATAGGATTTTCAATTCTAGTTATCAAAAGAATATGGGACACCAATTTTCAATAGTAACCAATGAAGAAAAAGTATGAGATAAGAATAGGGAGGGAGAAAGCTTGTTTACAAGAGAGAAAATTTAAAGTCACATAACCATGTCATGTCACCAAATTAGGCAAGGAAAATATTTCATGTTATCGATGATTGTTATGCATAAGAAAGTACTACCAAAAATAGAAAATTGTAACCTTATTTTGTTCTACCAAAAATAGAAAATAGAAACATTACTTTCAAGAAGAGAAAATTATTAGGGTAAAATGAAGAAAATTTCAATAAAGAATCAAATGCTCAGAGCTAGCATTCTCCAACTTTAGGATATTAACACCCAAATCCCTTTAAATTGATAAAGTTGTTTCATGTTTTGATTAAATCCCATTATTATAGGTATCTAAAAAAGTGGGTTTGTTATTTTTCTGTTAGATGTACTGCTATTTATATTTCATTGTTTCATATTCAATGTAATAACTTCTCTTTTAAATCGTGTGTTATCAAGCTTTCTTTTCTTTAGATTCAAGTTTCAACAACGTCAAGATGAGGAGGTCGTATTCTAGACGTGAACTGAGACGAGCCATGCTTTGCATAGTGAAGGGACCCAACCTAGCACATTCCACGTGGAACGACCCGTGGCACCTAGCGCGACCTGGAAGGGGCCTACCACCCAACAATACACCTGGTTGACAAAGGAAAATTGGCGACCGCAGACAACCTAACCAAGGACCCTCGGTAGACCTAGGATCACCCCGAAAACCGAGCACAGCCAACCATCTAGCCGAAGACCGACCATGCTCGACGGATAAACTCTCCAAAGACATCGACATCCCAGACATCGACGCTGTACATAGTGGCCAGGTGTCGGCTCCTAGTTCAAAGGACGTGGGTATGTCATGCAAACAGTCATAACTTGTCAAGCAACCTACCACCTAATGGAAACTGCTACATGCAACATACCAGCCAATAGGGGATCACCAGCTAGCAGACCAACAATAGGTCCTCACGTTTGAACCATCAATTCTGACCTGAGACTCAAGATAAGGACTATAAAAAGAAATGTCCACCATCTTAAAGAAGGTATGCTCTCTATCACACTCTCAAGCACACAACACAATCTCAATACAAGTTTCCACTGGAAGTATCAGGGAGCGCCCGGCACTAGTCACTATTACCCTGTTATTGACTCTAACACTGGAGGGCTTTAGCTAGGACAACCTCCTAACTCCCTAACGGTGCTTTCTCTTTCAGGTCTTAGCCACGGCAAAGGCTTAAGAACCAGAAAGATACCCAAAGTGCGCATATCAAACATATTCTCAAAAGAGCACCAAGCCCTGATATCCTTGTCATCACCTATACCTCAGCTCAAGTCCATTACGTGGAATGCCAGCGTAGTCACCCAAAATATTGGCGTGATCAATTGGTTCCGTCAACTAGCTCGGATTATTTCTTTTTATGGTCACTTTCCAGTTACTTGAGCTTGGCCTTCAAAACATCAATCTCCTCCTCACTAGACCGTAGCTTGGTCTTCATCTTCTAACCCTCCAGCTCGACACATCCCACAAGACAGGCCAATGAACTGAGCATCGTGCAAAGCTACAAGAAAACAAGGGAAAACATATGAAAACTAATTAAAAAACAATGAACTTCAGACAAAATAAAAGACATTGAAAAGGGACCACGACTCTACCTCACCTACGCACAGGCTTGCTCGCCCCATCACTTCAGAAGCAGGTAAAGGATTTGCCAACCCTACAGGGTCCTTCATATCAAACCTCGTCACCACCCCTTGCCCAGCTAGAGTGGTGGGACCATCCCTTTTGGTAAAGTCCATGTTCCTCAAGGCGGGGACGGCGCCGATGGCTAAGGCCAAGTCTATGCCCGACGACCCGTTAATCGGAAAGGAAAAGTCCTCTCTTAACCAAGGCACATGCTCTTCATCCACTGAAGATCGAGTGATGGCCTTTTTTGATTTCTTCAATAGGGGCGCATCACTTGACAATATCTCCAAGTCAAGAAGGTCATCCTTGGGGCTCTCGTCAATCAATCACCTTGAGGATCATTTCCGAGCAGGAGGAGGAGCAATAGGAACGCTCTAAACAGAGGCAGACGACTTGGACACACAAGAAACAGCACTCTTCAAAATGGCCGCAATTTGGGGAGGAGCCGAAGTTCCTGAGGACAACACCTTGGTGGGCAAGGTGAACTTCTTGGTCAGATCCTCGGTAGCTTTCTTGAGCACAACGCGTCGAGCAACGCTCTTCTCGCGTCTCCGTGCCCTCTGCCCCATTGCTTCATCAAGATCAAGAACCATAGCTAAAAAAGGAAAAGCGAAGAAGTCAGAAATGCAAACGAAAAAAAGGATAGAAAGGAACAATAGAAAAGGAGCATAATAAACAAAAAATGACAATTAGTACTTTCACAGCCATTGTCGCTAAAGGAATCTTTGCACCGAGGACAGTCCTCTTTAAACGAGCTCTCTTCGTGGAGAGCCCACCTGCGTAAACCACATATTCAGGGACCTCACACCAATGGTTGACGTCTTTCATAGACTTGGTGGACATTCCGACCATCTTCAACAGCACCTCATCCTCCTGGATCGAGCTTCAACATATAACTCGATCAGGACCAACCCCCCGCACCCCCAAAAATGACTCTAAGGTTGTCCTCATCGACTGCTCATACTCATCCAAGGCCTTGACCGAGGAGAAAGGCTTGACATAATCGACCGAAGCATGGTGAATAGGGAAATTCCATCCCACTCGGCTTTTAACTAACAGTACTCGGTCATCCCAATGACCACACTTGCTCGGTGGCTTGGCAAACAGTTGGATTCCCCTATTATGATGCTTGCATTACAGCCATTTCAGGGACATGTTCACCCTAAAATAAGTTTTGAACAAGGGGAGAGTGGGTTTGAACCCGAGCATGCAAACACATGTAATGAACGTTATCGAATACCTTACTAAATTGAGGGAAAGATACAAAGGGTGGGCACCAACCTCCTCGAGCAAATTGTAGATAAGGTGATCTAGGGGAAGGCAAAGACCGACCTCGAAAAAGGACATATAAAAACCCACCTTATCCCGGTGACCACGAAGCTCGGGTAATCTAAGTGAATTATGGGGCACAGATCCCCGGAACCTCTTCCGGCTATGATTATACAAATCATCCCAAGATAGCCAGTCCTTCGGGCACATCACGTTCCTCCACGCCCTAAGTGTTCGACTGGATGGCTTAGCTACTACGCCAGTCTCAACCACCTCAGCAGCGTCCATCTTCGTTTTACCCTTAGTAGCAGCTGAAGAGGCCTCCCATCTCTTCTTATTTGCCAAATCCCTATTCAAAGACACGATTTCGTCGGTGGTTGCCTCCCTGAAATACTGGTTGAACAAGCACCTAAGGGCATAATCCTTGCTCTTACAAACCATGATGGGGGTCCTCGCGGCAAATCCTCGGCAGCATGAGATTCATCAAAGGGAACGGGCAAACCACCTAATTTGTATCCTCGCTCCCATAAATGAGTCTTCGCCTTACTCGGGAGCACCACCGACCATGCCCCATTAGTTTAGGCGTAAACCTTACAAGTAGTGAGAGATCGAGCATAGACGGGATCGAGACTCAAATGTTTGGTCCTCATACTCGATCGTAAAATACTGCCCGAGCTAGTTGAGGACGAAGAAGACACAAACGAGGACTCGTTCGATGAAGAAGCAGAAGCATACCTCATCAATTTAACCCTAGGAACTATAAAAAGGAGTGGCAAAGAGGGAGAGGCAAATACCTATTTCTGAGAAAGTATTCGAGGAAGAAGAAGGGGAAAAATCGAGCACCTGAAATGACACTAGTCGGAGTTAGAAGCAGTTTTGCAGAAACCGGCGGCAGTTTCGCTGGAAAACGGAAACAAAGGAAAAACACACTCAAAATCTCAAGCAAGCAACGGAATAGACCAGAAACGGTAGGTGAAACTGGTACATTAAGTTATCATAAGAGAAAATGGCAGAACCAGATGTAGCAGCACAAAGAGGGGGAAAATCGCCTTTTGAGTCGTCTTTTGGGTAAGGAAAACTCGAAATCAATAGTGAAGTTGGCGGGAAGCCAAAACGAGGATTTCTTATATGACCCAAGGGCTCCGGGTCGACCGGCTCTAAAAAAACACGCGGATCCTACCTAACTGCTAACCGAGTGACATGTGCCAAAGACTCTGCAGGGTTCAGACATGAACCGACGTCGTCTTACTTAGTGGGCGACGCAGCAATCATGGACAGTAGTGATTTGATAATAAGCGACAACTCAATAACTATGCTATTAATAACAAACGACGCATCAATTCCCCATAACGGTCGACCACAATCCCCGGGGCTCCACTTGAATCCTCCTTGGTCGAATAGGTCGATCAAGCGAAGACCCAACACACCCGAAAACGACCAAAGACATTCATCTTTGACCAACAGGCACGGTCAAGAGTAGACATCGAGTTACACTTTCCAACCTCAGGATAAATCCTTACACTTGGAAAGTCGGGGGCTACTGAAGGGACCCGACCTAGCACATTCCACGTGGAAGGACCCGTGGAAGCCAGCGCGACGTGGAAGGGGCCCACCACTCGACAATACACCTAGTTGACAAAGGAGAATTGGCGACCACAAACAAGCTAACCCAGGACCCGCCGAGGATCACCCAAAAAACCGAGCACGGTCGACCATCTAGCCGAAGACCGACCATGCTCGACGAATAAACTCTCCAAAGACATCAACATCCCAGACATCAACATTGTACATAGTAGCCAGGTGTCGGCTCCTAGTTCAAAAGACGTGGTACGCCATGCAAACAGTCGTAACTTGTCAAGCAATCTACCACCTAATAGAAAATGCTACACACAACATACCAGTCAATAGGGGATTGCCAGTTAGCTGACCAACAACAGGTCCTCACGTCTGAACCACCAACTCTGACCTAAGATTCAAGATAAAAACTATAAAAGGAAACTTCTACCATCTTGAAGAAGGTACTCTCTCTCTCACACTCTCAAGCACACAACGCATAATCTCAATATAAGTTTCCACCAGAAGTATCAGGGAACGTGTTGAGTGATTTTCAATTGATCACTAAATTCTACCGCAAGCGCACGGTTATTAGTGTAGTATTTAGGATGTCGATCCCACAGGGACTTTGAATCAAGTACCGAAGAACTCACAATTAAAATTATCTAGACTAATTGATTTCAAGATTTTTGGTGCGATGAGTAAATTAAATTAACAAGACTAAATTAACTAAATTAAAATGCAAAATTAGATTTTGGATTAAAAACAATAATTAAAAAGCTTCTAGGATTTCGGTTCACCACAACAATGAATTTATAAATTTTGTAACAATCTTTCCGTTCGTGATGAATATCAAAATTTGAAGGCGAATTGCATAAAAATAGTTAATTGCATTCTTTCGAACTACTCTCAACCGTGCCTAGATTAATTCAAATCCGATGTCTCGCTCAATGAATTAAACTAAACCCATTATGTCCTACAATTCTATAAGCCTCTAGAAATTTAATCAACTCTCGTTCTCATGAATTTCTAGTTCAATATTAGAGTTACGTTACTTACGCTTCACCTTTCGGTCCTTCACTTTAGTAACTAAGATTATTGTATAAATGTAGTAGTTTCACCTTTCGGTCCCTCGCTACTACAATTTTATACAATTATTAATAAAGCTAAAATTGAATCAAAACAGGTGAAATTCAAATAAACAGAAAGATAAAAACTTTATTTATAAATCCATTACGGGCTACACCTAATCCTAGAATTAGAAAACCACTCACACATAATTAAAGTAAAGAGAAGGGAAGAAGAAGAACTTATAATAAAATACTTCCGAATGAATTCACGAACTTTAGTCTTCAAATATAAAACTACTTTAAAATGTCTATCTAACTATTTGAGAAGAAAATATGGAAGTAAAATTCTATATCCCTAAGGAGAGGAAGAAGGAGATATATATAGGAAAGACTAAGTCTTTCCTTTCCCCTTGTCTCACCAACCAAAATAAATTGGAGTAATGAGAAATAAATGATAATAAATGAGAAATAAAAGAGAGATAAATGAGAGGCTAAAAATTCTCTATTCCCCATTTAGATGACATTTAGTCTAGATGCATAAAAAGGGTCTAAACTGGAAAATAGTGGAAGTGACTCTTGAGCTGCCCCGATTGAAGGTTGCGAAATATTTCGCACTTATGGTGCGATTGTTGCTGGAAATCTTCAATTTAATTCTTGACATTAGTTTTCCACCCCTGTGGGTTCCCGGGAAATGTGCTCCCGCGCCCCGCGCGCCCTTGGATAGGGGTGCGCGTATGTGCGGATGCGGTGACATCCACTGATCTCGTTCCACCCTCCCTTGTCTAGGGGAGGACGAAATCAAAAGTGCGAGAGGAGTGCTGTCGGAATAGCGCGTTGGAATGCGCCTCGGTTGCCTTTAGTGGATTTTGATCCAATATGGGAGCTTTGAGTTTTCTATTTCAAGTTATCCCTTTTTTAGAGGATACCAGGATATAGGAATGCATCACCCTTCTATTCCCATTCTCCCTTTTTTAGGGGAAAGCGGGAAAGTGCAAGGAAGGAATGTTGCAGCGCCCCCACTATGGATTTTATGAAAATAGCCTTATGGCCTATCTCGGATCACTATGGGTGCTTTGGGTTTTCTACGTCAAGTTATCCCTTGTTTAGGGGATACCAGGACATAGGAATACATCACCTTTCCATTCTCATTTTCCCTTTTTTAGGGGAAAACGGAAAAGTGCAAAGAAAGATGTTGCGAGGCCCCACTGGATCCAAAATATTTTAGAGTCGCCATCTTTATTTTAAGGAAGAAATAAAGCAAAACCAAAAAAAGAAAACCAGAGGTTGTAAAAAACGGGTTCGGAGGCTTAGTTACAAGTTGGGAAGGTGCTAGGCACCCAACTCGCCCTTTCGGTCTCAAAACAGTTTTTGGCTAAAGTATGTTTTTTGTTATATTTATTTAACAGATAAATAAAGCATTAACTGCCTACAAATACATCCATTTGTCTACATTATTTACAGACTTGCAACTATCTCTTTTACAAATAATTACAAATATACTTGAAAATATTTGGCCATAATAACAGCTTTATTTAGTACTATTTCCTAACTAAATCCGGCAAAGACAACCGGCTTATATATCTACATTGGGCCGGATTGAAAATAATACTTTTACAAATAAAAACTTTAAAATAAAACTTACTGACGGTCTAGGGTGTGCTCGCTCTGTCCTTCTCGGGAGAGGGAGACTTTTATTGCTGCTGCTGATGTGATTTGGGCAGAGTGACGGCTTATATATGGTGTTTTTGGCTCACTCACTCAATGCACGATTTTAGTTTTTGTGGTTTTGGCCTTTTTGGTTGGGCAGAATAACGACTTATATTTTGTGTATTTCAGCTTATTACTCGGGCAGAGTAACAGCTTACTTTGGGATTTTTGGGCCAGGGAAATAAGGTGGATACCTAGCTGGGGGGTTAAGGCTCACTTCTACCGGTTGGTTTTGTGTTTGGAGGAGTTTTGGCAGGGTTTCGAGGCTTTTTGAGGTGATCGCTCACTATCTCACTTCGCTCTCTATTTCTCCAGCGTAACGAGAACGCGGAGAATTTTTATCGATGAAAAGTGTGCCGAATGAAGAACCGGGGGCCTGTATTTATAGGCTGGAGAAGGGACACGTTGGGAATTTAATTTTCCTCCTTGTGCATTGATCGGCTTGTACACAGTGCAGACAAGTTTGAGCTTTACGGCGATTGAAGAAGAAAACTGGGCGCAATCAAGCCCAAATTGGGCGCAGCAAAGCAAATTGGGCGCCATGCCCAATTTTCATGTGGGTGGCGCCTAATTTTCAATATCTTTCAATTTTTGCACTTTAAACCCTGCAGTTCATCCTTTTGTGCATCCTGCTTTATTCTTTTGCACTTTTGACCCTGTAACTTGACATTTGTTAATGTTTTAACAGATTTTGATATTTTATGTCATATCACATACCAGGGGTACGAAATTGGGGTGTCTACAACCCCACGAAAAGTAACCGCTACCCACGAAAAATACTGGAATTCAATTTGCCTTTACTTAATCATTAAAGCTTGTCTTTAATTCACCAATAAAGCTTGACTTTAATGCACAAAATTGCAAAACTGCCCAATTAAGACAAATAAAGGTAAATATGTCAAAACAATTAAATTAGCAGTGATAAAATGCAATATTGATTAGGAAAATAAGCCTAAAGTATCCAAAAATATGGACAATATGCACATTTATCACTCCCCCAAACTTGAGCTTTGATCGTCTCGAGCAAAGGAATAAATTCAAATTAAGAATAGCCCAGAACAGAGAAAAAATAAGAAGGCACTAGCTTGAGATAACAAGTGCACTACACCATGGAATTTAGCTCAAATCATCAACATTCCGGAAGACATGGTCTTTAGATTCCCAAGCTAATAAAATCTTAAGTGCTCAATCTAGATCTCCAATCACTCACTCATTAGTCACTCAATCAAGGAGAAGCATGGGGCACAACTAGCTCGAATTATGGTACCACAGAAATGCTAAAGTTGAAATTCTCTAATCAAGGGGCACTCTCCATTCATGCTATTTAATTTAATTGGCATGACATAGTCAAAGCAAGCAAAAAGATCATTAGGACTTTATCTTAGGCTTGTAACGTTAGGCCAAGGCGAGGGCTACAAATGAAGGAATGGATATACAAACCAAGAGAGCATAAAAGAATCATGTAAAATGTAATGCTCGCTCACAAAACAATGTTCTTCATTTTATTTTATTTTCAAAACCACTCACCAATTACAACAACCCCCAAAATTGATTTCTTGAATAATCGGGTTGAAGAAATTACTCACCATCAATTAACAATTAACCCCCTTATTTCCCCTTAGAGCATATGCAAACTTTATTTTCTTTTCCTTCGTTAGCGCCCTCTTTTGTTTTCTTTCTTTTTTTCATTGCTTCAATTTTTTTTCAAGGCGCGCTAACTTCATCTTTTTTTTTTTCATCCCACCAATCAACATATTTTTTCAATACCCATTCCTTCCTTTTTGCACCCAACACAATAGCCAAAAATTTAACACATGAAAGCACAAACCCAACAAAAGCGAACAATATACACATGAATATTCATTTTAAGCTCTCTTGAAGGGTAGGATAAAGTGTTTAGGCTAAATGGGTGAGTAAATGCGGGTAAATGAAACAAACGTCGAATGGGGGTCATTTGTGTGCATAGCACACACCATTCTTTACACAAGCTCAAGGGGGACGCTAGGGACAACATTTTTCAAAAAGGTTAGGCAAGAAAAGGCTCAAACTGTCCAAAATGGCCTAAATCATATCTCATTACCACAATGCCCATGTCAAGCCTAAATTTAGCAAGAATTTCAAGAAAATCTCCATGATATCAAAAATCCAACTAACATATCCACAATGTACACATAATTCTTTGCTAGCCTAGCACCAAGAACAAAATCATGAAAATATGTAGGTACCTCACAAACACTCCCTCACGTGTTTTCTCTCACCCTCGTGTTTCACTCAAAGCATACCCAAGAAAGAATTAGCAAGGGAATCATTATAAACCATCAACTAGCATGCAAATGAGTCCAAAATTACTCCACAAATGTAATACACATGCATACTTTTGCAAATGTCAAACAAAAATAATTATCATCAAAGCTACAAGCTTAGGCATTTCAAAAGCGTAAAATTTATTACCCCCAAATAAAAACTCAAAATGAAATAACCATCTCCCCCAAACTTAAAGAATGCATTGTCCTCAATGGAATGAAGAAAACAAAATAATAAAAGAGAGAGTGGAACGAGCTCACCAAATCAGAGGGTGGGGGAAGGACTAAGATGTGGGAGACTCTTGAAGAAAGTCACACATGAGATTGAAGATTAGCTTCATCACCCTTGGGTCTTTTTTTTCAAGAGGGTGCGAAGGATTTCCAACCCAGGGTACGAAACACACTGACCAACTTCCGCAGGTGCGAATAATATCCCGGTTTGGGTGCGAAACACACTGCCCAAACTCCATTTTTTTTCTTTTTCAATTTCGCAGGTGCGAAAAACTCCGCACCTTCACACCTTCACACCTTCGTGTATGCATCTTTTAAGCAAAATCTTCCTTCTCATCTACTCAAATCCTACAAAATCAAACTAACAAAACAAAAGGGAAACTACAAACGTGATTAAGAATTAGAAAGAAAATAAAGCAAAGATAAAAATTAAAAGAAAAGCAAGTTAAAGGAAGTTGGGTTGCCTCCCAAAAAGCGCTTGTTTAAGGTCATTAGCTCAACCTTTTTTTTATTTCAATCTGGAGGTCACTCTAAGTAAGAAAAGGTATTTGTGGTACCCTTCTTGTTTTCATCTTCATGAACTTGCGTCTTTGACCTCCATCTATTTACTTCCACAACCTTAGTCGCTTCCTTCCAATTGTGATCATCTTCCTCAAGAAACTTCTTTCGAAAAGCTTGCTTATCTTGCAACTGCTTATTGGAACCCTTAGAAATTCCTGTAGTTGAAAGAATGGCCTTGAGCTTTACTCGCGGAGTTTGCTCTTCCTTAGAAATTTGAGTTGTAGGCACATGATCATTCTTCCCAATTTCCACTTTTTGAACTAGAGTGTTAAAGTTTGACTCTAGCAAGTGTGCAAATGCAACAATATCATCTGAATTCTCATTGCACTTAGTCTCATCTTTTACCAAAAAACTATCGAACGGATCATGGAAGAAATGTTGTTCACATTCCTTTCTATTTTCTCGTTCCACCGAATAAATCCTGCTGTAATAATTCTCAACAGAAAAGCATTTAGCAGCATTTGACAATTCAAATTCAACTTTCTCATTTCCAATATTCAAGGAGAGCTTTCCACTTTTCACATCTATCACCGCTCCCGCGGTAGCTAGGAAAGGTCTACCGAGAATTATTGGGATATGAGAATCCTCATCCATCTCAAGAACAAAGAAGTCAACTGGTATGAAAAACTTACCCACTTTAATTGGAACATCTTCCAATATACCTACCGGAATTTTGACGGAACGATCCGCCAATTGCAATGAAGTCTTAGTGGGCCTCAATTCACCTAAATCAATTTTCTTAAAAACAGATAATGGCATCAAACTCACACTTGCACCAAGATCACACAAAGCACGATTGATATTAAGACTTCCAATCACACAAGGAATTGAAAAACTACCGGGGTCTTTAAGTTTAGGAGGTAATTTATTTTGAATGATTGCACTACACTCCTCGGTTAAAGCCATAGTTTCATAGTCTTCCAATTTCCTTTTGTTAGACAAAATATCTTTCAAAAACTTTGCATAAGAAGGCATTTGTGAAAGTGCATCGGTGAATGGAACATTAATGTAAAGCTTCTTCAAAACTTCCAAAAATTTCTCAAATTGCTTATCAAGCTTAGCCTTAACCAATCTTTGTGGAAATGGTATAGGCGGCTTATAAGGAGGTGGGGGAACATATTCGGGTTCTTGTTCAACTTCTTTTCCTTCTTCTTGTGAAACTTCAACCATTGGTTCATTATCATCACTTTTCTCAACCTCACCATTTTTACTCTCATCATTCCCAACCTTAGGGTCCTCAAGTTGTTTCCCACTCCTTAAAGTCACGGCCTTACAATGCTCCCTAGGATTTGGTTCAGGCTTACCCGGAAACATTCCAGGCATTGTCGAGAACAAAGAAGCTTGTTGTGCAATTTGGGTCTCTAACATCTTATTGTGTGTAGCCAAAGTGTCTACTTTAGATGTTAAATTCTTAATTGCATCATTGACCACTTCATTTTGCTTCTGTTGGGTGACCACAAAATTTTCTAACAAGCTTTCAAGATTGGACTTTTGAGGGGGTGGATTGAAAGGTCTAGGTTGAAAACCGGGGGCTTGGTTGAAATTTCCTTGAGGTGCTTGGTTGGAATTGTTCTTGTATGAAAAATTTGGGTGATTCCTCCAACCTAGGTTGTAAGTGTTTGAAAAAGGATCATTTTGGGGTCTTTGATTAAAATTATTCAAAGCATTGACTTGTTCTTGAGACCCAAATTGGGGAAATGATTTTCCCACTTGACAATCAATCACTAAGTGACCCAAAACACCACAAATTTCACATGGGAAGCCATTGTTACTCACAACTGCACTCACATTTAATTTATCAATTTTTGAACTCAAATAATCAAATTTAGCATTGAACTTAGCATCAATCTTAGCATCTAACTTAGCAGCAAGCATATCAATAGCATCAATCTCATACTTACCTGAAACTCCTTTTGATTGGTTGGTACCTCTCTCTGTTGTCCATTGAGAGTGATTGTTGGCCATGTCTTCAATCAACTTGTATGCATCATCGACATTCTTATTCATGAGAGCTCCATCCGCTGCGGCATCAATGAAAATTCTCTCATTATAAGTGAGTCCATTGTAGAATGTATGGACTATGAGCCACTTCTCCAATCCATGGTTGGGACATAGCCTAAGCATTTCTCCGAACCTTTCCCATGCCTCGTACATTGATTCACTCGCCTTTTGTGAGAAATTTGTAATTTGATTTCTCATCATTGCGGTCTTGCTTGGAGGGAAATATTGTGCCAAAAATGCTTGCGAGAGTTGATTCCATGTGGTTATGGAACCGGCGGGTAATGAATGTAGCCAAGCTCTTGCTTTGTCTCTTAAAGAGAATGGGAACAACTGTAGTCTTATGGTGTCATTGGATGCTCTGTTGACCTTCAAAGTGTCACAATATTCAAGGAAGATCTTCAAATGCAAATTTGGATCCTCGGTGGGCGATCCTCCAAATTGGGTTTGTTGTACCATGGAGATCAATGAAGGCTTCAACTCGAAGTTGTTAGCCTCAACATTCGGCCTTGTGACTCCCGATAACAACCCTTGAGCATTGGGTGCATCAAAGTCTCTTAATGTCCTAGTGTCTTCTTGAGCCGTCATCTTGGGTTCAAATAGCTTTGAACCGGATTATGCTTCCTTTTGAAGAAGTCTTCTTCTCCTATGAAAAGTTCTCTCGATTTCTGGATTTGCCTCAAGCAAAATGTCGGCAATACGAGTTTTTCGCATAAGAGGGAATTAACAACTAGTAAAAGCAAACAAATGAACAAAATAAAACGAAAATAAAATAAAAAATGTCTAGTCTAATCAAATTGCAAATTGGCTCGATATTGATTACTGAAGTCCCCGGTAACGGTGCCATAAAACTTGTTGAGTGATTTTCAATTGATCACTAAATTCTACCGCAAGTGCACGACTATTAGTGTAGTATTTAGGATGTCGATCCCACAAGGACTTTGAATCAAGTACCGAAGAACTCACAATTAAAATTATCTAGACTAATTGATTTCAAGATTTTTGGTGCGATGAGTAAATTAAATTAACAAGACTAAATTAACTAAATTAAAATGGAAAATTAGATTTTGGATTAAAAACAATAATTAAAAAGCTTCTAGGATTTCGGTTCACCACAACAATGAATTTATAAATTTCGTAACAATCTTTCCGTTCGTGATGAATGTTAAATTTTGAAGGCGAGTTGCATAAAAATAGTTAATTGCATTCTTTCGAACTACTCTCAACCGTGCCTAGATTAATTCAAATCCGATGTCTCGCTCAATGAATTAAACTAAACACATTATGTCCTACAATTCTATAAGCCTCTAGAAATTTAATCAACTCTCGTTCTCATGAATTTCTAGTTCAATATTAGAGTTCCGTTACTTACGCTTCACCTTTCGGTCCTTCACTTCAGTAACTAAGATTATTGTATAAATGTAGTAGTTTCACCTTTCGGTCCCTCGCTACTACAATTTTATACAAGTATTAATAAAGCTAAAATTGAATCAAAACGGGTGACATTCAAATAAACGGAAAGATAAAAACTTTATTTATAAATCTATTACGGGCTACACCTAATCCTAGAATTAGAAAACCACTCACACATAATTAAAGTAAAGAGAAGGGAATAAGAAGAACTTATAATAAAATACTTCCGAACGAATTCACGAACTCTAGTCTTCAAATATAAAACTACTTTAAAATGTCTATCTAACTATTTGAGAAGAGAATATGGAAGTAAAATTCTATATCCCTAAAGAGGGGAAAAAGGATATATATATAGGAAAGACTAAGCTTTTCCTCTCCCCTTGTCTCACCAGCCAAAATAAATTGGAGTAATGAGAAATAAATAACAATAAATGAGAAATAAAGGAGAGATAAATGAGAGGCTAAAAGCTCTCTATTCCCCCTTTAGATGACATTTTGTCTAGATGTATAAAAAGGGTCTAAACTGGAAAATAGTGGAAGTGACTCTTGAGCTGCCCCGATTGAAGGTTGCGAAATATTTCGCACCTATGGTGCGATTGTTGTTGGAAATCTTCAATTTAATTCTTGACATTAATTTTCCACCCCACGAAAAGTAACCGCTGCCCACGAAAAGTAACCGCTGCCCACGAAAAATGCTGGAATTCAATTTGCCTTTACTTCATCATTAAAGCTTGTCTTTAATTCACCAATAAAGCTTGACTTTAATGCACAAAATTGGAAAACTGCCAAATTGAGACAAATAAAGGTAAATTTGTCAAAACAATTAAGTTAGTTGTGATAAAATGCAACATTGATTAGGAAAATAAGCATAAAGTATCCAAAAATATAGACAATATGCAAATTTATCAAAACGCCTGACACCGGTCACTATTACCCTGTTATTGACTCTCATACCAGAGGGCTTTAGTTGGGACAACCTCCTAGCTCCATAACGGTGCTTTCTCTTTCAGGTCTGAGTAACAGCAAAGGCTTAAGAACCAGACAGATACACAAGTTACACATATCAAACATATTCCCAGAAGAACACCAAGCTCAGATATCCTTGTCATCGCCTACACCTTAGCTCTAGTCCATTAGGTGGACTGCCAGCGTAGTCACCCAAAATATTGGCGTGATCACATACAAACAATCATGTTGTTGATTCTTATGTTAAATTTATATCTGATCAGTACATTACATTAGTTTTATACTTCAGTGGCTAATCGGGCTGCATATCGATTAGTGTGGCAACTGTGTATAGAACTTTGCCTTGTATAGTTTTTGTAGGACTTTTTCAGGAACAGCGGAAGACCCCTTCTCAGCTTCACCGGAAGACCTGCTCAAAGCCTTAGATCGGTAGACCTCGTGTCTAGCTGATCTGCTTCTACGTGTCCTCTCCAGCAGAAAGCTAGCTGGATTAATTCAAACTTATTTCCATATATTATTTGAATTAATCCAAGTCATTCTCGACATGTCAAGCGTAGAAAGCAACTTTCCAAAAGCAGAATACTTTTCGCCCCGAGCGATGAAAGCGAAGCGCATTGTCCCCTACTTTCTCGCTACATCTCTCGATCGACATCAAATCGCCCACCTTTTGAAGATCTCGAAATGATTATCGCTCTAGATATACGTGAAGACGAAAATCCTTGATCGACACCCCATGCATTTAATGCATTTATGAATAAAGTGTTGAAGTCTTCGCCCTCTCCAACGGATTCTTTTGAGATGCACCGCTATAAATACGCCATTGAAGACTGGAACAATTGAGACAACTGTATGTAATCAATCGAACACTTAAAGAATTGCTCGAATCTACACAACTCCAAGTCTTTCAGTTCAGTGCATTCAATAGATCCTTAACAGATCTAGAAGTCCTCGTCAACAACAAGAAGCTGCTCTTCAACACTTATTGCTTTATTTTTCTTGTTGTTAACTTCCATTAACTATACTTCTGCACGAATTAAATATCTTGTTTTTACAGATATTTAATTCCCTAGACCCAAACACAAGTCAATATTTTGTACACGATCCATTAGGGATATTCTTTGTAATTGATCTAAGTGGAAAACATAGTGCACAATTTAAATCCAAGGTTGATCGCCTTGGTGGGACGTAGCACTCATTATAGTGTGAACCATCCCAAAATACTTGTGTTATTTCCTACTGTCTGTCTATTTATTTGAACTGCTTAGTTTCATTGTTTATATTATCCATTTCAGCAGAACTTAAGTAATCTGTAAAAGGTCTACCGATAGTCCTTATCGGCAGACCTGGAACAATTTTCTTGAAGGTCTTCCGCTACTTGATTCTTTTCATATATTGCAAGTAACTTTCAAGGAACTTACTTAAAAGTTTTAAAGTGTTAATAAGCTATTCAACCCCCCCCCTTCTAGCTTATTATTGTGTTCATTGGGACCCACACATGTTTTGTAATTGTGAGATGTAATAAGCTTGCAACCAATCTCCCATACGATTAGGGTTACATAGTAGGTCACCTTTGTATGAAGCGAGAAAATAATGCAGCTTAAAAAAGAAGTTTAAAACACCTTACAAATCAAACACATGTCCCACATCTACCCGATGTGGATCCCGGGCGATGCAGGATTCAAGAGGTGGCTCGTACAAGGACCAAGAGGTGGCTTCCACCTCCCATGGTATAACACTTTGGCCCGCACATTATTTTGTTCCCATATTTTTGGCCGAGACCCGCTCTGCTACTAGAGGTGGCTCGTACGGGATCAAGAGGTGGCTCCCACCTCCCGTGGTGTAGCACTTTGACCCACACAGCACTTTGTTCCCACATTTCCCCGTGGTGTAGCATTTTGGCCCGTAGAGTACTTTGTTCACACATTTCTAGTTGGAACCCATTCTAATACCATTTGTAATGCCCCGAGCCTGAAAGTCTGGTCTGCTACATGCAGTCCACGTGCTGGCCCACTAAGTACGCAACACATTGGATCACCAGGCCTACTACAAGTCGACCCAAAAGTCCATAGATAGTATTAATTGATGCTTAGTAGTGGTGTATGATCACCTTATAAATCATACATATGTCTCACATCTACCTGATGTGGAATTAGAGTATTACAGTCACGATGTAAATAATATATTTTCTTTGATGTATGCACATCGTTAGAGGTGGAATAAGCTTAAGACCAAGTAAATACTTCAAAAGACAAACATCTTTGATGTCAAATTTGGTATGAACTATGAAGAGTATATGTTTTAAACGAATTGATGGTAGTTAGATCTAAACTAGTAAGAAGGATGTCATGTGTGTAGACTAATTTGTTGTTGTTATTGTTATTGTTGTTATAGTTATTGTTCTATATTATTGAGTGAATTTTGTTGTTTAATTAGATAATTCTCGAACTCTGAATACTAGTGACTGAACCTCGAATATTCGAAGTTCAAGAATTTGGTTGCTTAATCAAAAAATCAACATTATTGACCTAATCAAAATTTTAGAAATTCAGTTACTAAACCCCAAATATATAGCACTTCTTTAATACTCCCTTTGTTCCATTCTAAGAGTCTACTAGTACTCTTGCCCGTGCCTATGACACGGCGCCAGTTTGTGAATTTATCAATAAATAAAACAGATAATGTGGAAATGAATTAATATTTACTTATAATTTGTCTAAGTTAATTATGATAACAGTTAAAAAGAAAAAAAACAAATATGTAAAATTACAAAACTTAAGATTTTTTTTTAAAAAAATTGATTAATTAATTAAACTATCGAAAAGAAAAGGGGCGTGGGTTTGGTGGAGGAAAGATTAGCGGCCACCAACCGTGAATAGTGGGGGGAGTTGGAGAGAGAGAGGGGGTAGTTGCTCAACCGCCGTTCACACATGTGAACTCAGGGAATGATAATGACTGTAGGATCTCAGTAAATGAATTAATCTCAGCCCCTAAATAAACTTTAGTCAATTGCACATGTGCTACTATGAGCTATATTGTATTATAGATAACAGTTAAAAAGAAAAAAAATATTTCAAATTACAAAACATACCATTTTAAAAAAATTATTTATATACGAAATTGCGGGCCGAAAAAAAATTAAATTGATTAATTTAATTACGATAACAATTAAAAAGAAAAAAATTAAAATAGAAATATTCAAAACTTAGACATAAATTAAATTGGGATTCAGTTTCAAAAAATAAATTGATTAAGTTAATTACGATAACAGTTAAAAAGAAAAAATATATTTCAAATTACAAAACTTAATAATATTTTTTGCATAAAATTGATTAATTAATTAAAATATCGAAAAGAAAAGGGACGTGAGTTTGGTGGAGGAAGGATTAGCGGCCACCAACCGTGAATAATGGGGGGAGTTGGAGAGAGAGAGAGAGAGGGTAGTTGCTCAAGCGTCATTCACACATGTGAACTCGGGGAGTGATAATGACCGTAGGATCTCAGTAAATGAATCAATCTCAGCCCCTAAATAGCTTTAGTCAATTGCACATGTGCGACTATGAGCTATATTGTATTATAGACTAGTCTTTGTGCCCGTGCCTATGGAACGGCGCAAGTAGGGGAGGATGTCAATAGTGGAGAAAAAAATTAAAACATTTATTTGTAATTTTATTTAAAAAAACAGACGCGGCACCTTGTTAGATTTTATTTATTTGTAATTTTTTAAGGAAACAGAATTGATTTAGATTTTGAGGAGGACAACCAGCTTTGCCCTTATACAATTAATAATATTTCGTTAAAATATAAACTTTTTTTTAACATGTACACCAAGGGTATTAATTTTTTTAACTTTTTTTTTAATTGCGTAACCTGTTTTATTTAATGAAAAGTGTATTTTATATTTTATACATATTATTAAGAATGTAAAAAATCGGAAGAATTCCAAATTAGTAATTATACATATTATTACTTATTCTTATTTTTAAAAAATAAAATAAAAACCGTTTATCTTTTATAGTGGTCTTAATAATATAAAAACAGTTTATCTTTTAGAGTGGTCTTAATGGTTATACATATTTTTAGTTAAACCAAAAATTTCCAAAAAAGATAATACACATTTTAAAACCCAAACCACCTAAAGAAAAACTTAATAAATTGTGTTTTAGACATTTTTAAAAAATGGTTAAACAAAAAAAGATGAATCCACCCTTCTTAACAACATTAAAAATCGGAAGAATGTTTTATACATTCAATTTAAATTATTATTATCACTTCTATTGATTTAAATTGACTATTTTTCAATTTAAAATTTTAGTATTTTTCTTAACTTTGTAAATAATTATTTTTATTCTTAAATAATTATTCTTAAATAGGACAACAATACCAGTTGGAATTATACCGAGGTGGAGAGAACATGTGAGAAGGGGTGTGTAGGGGTTGCTCAACCACCTTTCAACCGCCCTTCGCACATGTGAAATCTAGACGAAATTGGGACCGTAGGATCTCGGTAAATGAATTGATCTCGACCCCTCATTAGCATTTATCAATTGTACATGTCTAACCAGAGTATACTTCCCAATAATTTTAGCAAAAATCCAACAATTTAAATTCGAAAATTAAAATAATTATCAGACTATCTCTAACCAATTATTCAAACCAAAATGAATCGCAACAATCTAAGCTCTCAACAGATTGATTTTTTTAAGTAATAGTCAAAACTCGAAGATTAATCATAAAGGAAAAAAAAAATTCAATTATCATCACAATTCAACTTGCTTTCAATCCAGAAGAACAAACTGTGAGAATAGAGCAATCAACATGACCAACCCAGCATGAAATCTATACTAACCAAATCCCCTTTTGTTTTAAAAAAATCTAAACTGAGTAACCAAAAAACTATTCACCATCTCCACAGATAATTCAATCTATCCGTTACTCAAATTCAACATTTTAGAATTTTTAATGCAATCAACCCAAACTCATGAATATTAAAACAACCCAATAGTTGGTCACTACTCTTAATATTTAATCTGACCAAATAGCACATATCATTATCCACACAGAAATAATAATTAGCCTACTCAAATTTTACCCAAATCTGATTGAATGGGATTCATGAATAAATTCAAATCAAACTCCAACTAATTCTCCCTACTAAAAAATTATCAACTGAATGACAAAATTTCACCATCGACGCAACAATTGCCAATTCAGTAATTAATGCGAAAATTGAATTGATCTTACTCGACAGGAGATGACGTTTGAAAATTGTAACTGGAACTGGTGCGACATTGTAGAAAGAGGCTCGATCGGCTCTGCTTTAGGCCAGAATCAAAGCTGGAGTGAACCGTAGTTGAGAGATGGGCATGTTACCCTGACGGTATCGAAATGGTGGGTGCTGGTCCAACTGTGGAGGAAGTAGAAGATATCGGCCGGATCGGGAACACGGCAAGGCCGGTGGCGTTGGGGATAGAGATGGGAGAACGAACGGAGATGGCGATGGGTGCGAGATCAGTTTTGGTCGGGTTCAGAGAGGGAGACAGTGATGATGATTTGGGGGAGGTGCGCGAACTGAGAAGATTTGGTGATTTTTCCAGATTTGCAGCCGGAGAAGATGGAGGGATGGGAGCGAAGGGGAAACGACCTGAGAGATGGAGATTGAGATCGTCATCATCGACTGGAGAAACAGGAGGAAAGGGTTGAATGTCGTCGGACTGGAGAGATTGTTCAAGGCTCGCCGGGCTGGTTGCTAGGCCGGAGAAGAGTGAGCACGGGGGAAATCAACGATGGAAGAAGATGGCGGCTAGGCACAGATCTGAGGAGCCTTAACTGGAGTTGGAGATCGAGAGGCGGCGATGGCGAGATATATAGAGAGAAAACGATCTTCAGGAATTTTGAGAGCGAGGCGTAGATAAGATGTGTAACCTAGGTTTTTATTTTTGTATTTATACCTAGGGCTTTTTTGTTTTTCTTTTATATACATTTTGATGGTAATTCAAAGGATGGGAAGGATACACATGGAGGAAGAAGGGTTGGAAGAGGACTCTGAAAGAGTTGGGGAGAAGGGAATACGCACACAGAGAAAGAAGGTCCAAACTGCCCTCCGCACATGTGAAACGTAGACAAAATTGGGACCGTCAGATATCGGTAAATGAATTGATCTCAGCCCCTGATTAGCTTTAGTCAATTGTGAGCGTGCGAGTATGAGCTGTATTGTATAGTAGATATTTGAAAAATCTAATTATTAAGGGATATATAACCAACATTAAAGTTGATCATAATTACAAAAAGTGTTTGTGTATAATCATATGTTAATAGCTATGTTCTAAAAATCGCTAGGCGATGCCTAAAAATATGACATAATATGTGATTTTAATATATTTTTTATTATTACCTAATTATTTATCATTAATTTTTAAAATATACTAATAGTAAATATCACTTAGTAATTTAAAAATAATGATTACATTATAATATTAAATTTTAAAAGTTAAACAAGAAATTTAATATTATTATGATACTTAAAATATTATAAAAACATTCAATAACTCAATTGTTCATAATTTCGTTAACAAATTACAAATTTACAACAATAATTTAATAATTTGAAATTGATATTTATTATTATTATTTTAAAAAACATAAAATGACATTATTTTGGGCAAAAAAATTAAAAAATATGCAAAATAAGCAATTGGCCGCCTAGGGCACCTAGTAGATTTTTTCGCTGATTTGCCAAATTTCTAGGTGCTTGGGTGACGCATAGCGCCTAAGGGGTGCCTAAGCCTATTTTTAGAACAGATGAAAATAGCAAATGTGAGGTTAAAGTTATAATGGAATAACAATGATGAACACAATTTTTTTGAAAGTTAGTTTTTAAAATGAAACATTTTAAAATAATATAATTATATAATGGACTCTTTGCTTAGAACGAAAAGAGTAATATTATTGATGGTATAATGGTAGTACTAATATATGGATGAATGACCTTTATCTAGCTCGATTAAGTAATTAGTCGAGGTCCACACTTGTAAACATACATCTTATCAAAAAAAGAAGGAAAAATAGACAAAAAGGAAGAAGGTTGGAAATCACACCTAATCATTTTTGCCTTGAATCAACATTTGTTTTTTTTTTTTTTAAAGAACTTGTTATTTCCAAAAAAACCAAAAGTTTGTTGAAAAAAATAGATTATTATTCGAAAATACTTATGTTTGTTCAAAACTGATACATATAAACAAATGATGCCACAAAAATAATATTAAATGACCATCAAGATGAAGAATCATTTCATTTTGGCCTTGTGGGATTTAGAAAGGAATCTTGGAAATGGGATGAATCAATTGAATTCATGAATAAGGAGATTCATCCAATATGGGAAATCTCAAATATCCACGTACTCAGTAATAATAATGACAATAATACTTAAATTATGTTTTGTTAGATAATTTTACGGATTTTAAATAGTAAGACGGAGATAGGTTTCATGTAAATCTGTTTTACAGATCTTAATCATAAAACCAAGTTTTGCTATCTCATAATTTAACCCATCAACAATTATCTTATAAACAAACGATGAATTAGGTCATAAAAATTTGTTTTAAATAAAACTAGAACTTTGTACCCGTGTCGTAAATACGATGACAATAGTGTCTGTATATATTAACTACGTAATTGAGAGGGTACATTGCTTCAAGTGGTAGTTGATGGGTGCTATTCGAACTCGACACATGGTTGAGGAGGATTATTTGTAAGGGAATTATTTATAACTGATATAGAACCGTTGGATCTTATAACTGTGATCGATCCAAACCATCGAATAACTTCAGCTAATTAACTGAGCTGTATTGTATAGTTAATACTCGTCAAATGTATTTTCTAAATTTATGGATAGTAATAATTTTTGGTCTTTGATGAGTCATGCTCAATCAATAGAGTTGAAGACCGAGTTGGATATCAATTTTGGTTGGGGAAGTTATTGATTGGATCATTGCCATGGCCATTGCCAGCCAAAAATTACTGTAGCTAGTACGCACGTAATTGGGTCCCACCCACGTGGACGTACAACAGGTATTCGTTACTCACCCTCACCCCAAACACTTGACTTGAGTTTTATACACATGGCAAGGGCTCCACTAGGAATTTAATCATGTTTCATCTTTTAAAACCAAAGAGTACAAGAAGTGGTAGTCTATTTGGTCGGCCTTTCCATATTTGGCTTTCAATTTTTCTTAAATAAAATTGTCATTAAGTATACACAAAAGAGTCCGTTAAAACTTAGTAAAAATCGTCTTACGAGTTTTTTTTTTGTTAGACCAACCCCTCTGATTCGATTCATCTTATATTAATGAGCTAAACTGTAAGAGAGTTGAGTTACGTTTTATAAACTAAGATATGTAGACGATTTTCGAAAGACCTACCCAAGATAGTATAAGATGTGGTGATCTAAGTTTTTCTTAATAATCTCAAGTATTTCATTAGAGAAATCAAATTATTGAGATTTGAGACTCCCTTTTTTTTCCACAATTAGTAAAGAATTATAAGCAATTGATTTTAAAAAGAATTTCTAATAATAAAAAGAAGAAAATATTTTAGAACGTTTTAAAATAAAGGAAACTGTGCAATGAAAATTCCTAAGTTTTGTCCATTTTTTATAGTTAGTACATGTAATTGAAAACATCTAAATAAAATCCTTAATGTCAATTTTTGTAGGATTCATGCCTCTTCCTCTAACGTTTGTCAAAATTTCGTCGTTAATTTTTCATGTACATTGACTTCTTTTTTAGAGTAAAATGGGTCGTTTGTGTCAATTTTGATACAAAAGTTTCCTCTCTGGACCTTTTTTGTGAGTGTGATATTATTAAGTATAAGAGATTCAATATTATTAAGTATAAGAGATTCAGTTTTAAAATTTGATACAACCCACCCTTCACATCTCTTCATCTCTTTTCAAATTTGTATTTGAAAAAGATTCAGTTTTACCAAGAAAAAAGTCAAACATGACAATAATTTAACGATGAAGTTGGGAGTAAGTTTGTGGCTTGTTTATTGGTTATTTAATGGGGACACCTTTCATTTCGCAAAATTACAGAATAGAAACCCTCAAAGTTTGATTTCCTTCAATACTAATATGCCCTACTTTACCCTTCAAAAAGAGGTCATGTGTAAGGCGCATGACTACACTATCTTAGTTTAACGAAAGTTAGACGAAGGGACCTAAGTGGAACAAAAATTGACATTAAGGGTTTTATGTAGACTTACCTATTACACATACTAAATTTACAAATTGACCAAAGTTCAAAAAAATTACATACACTCTTTCCTAAAATGAAATATGAGACAAGTACTTTGGTGGGAGGGAGTACAAAATTTCATGGATCTTAGGAAAATAAAGTTTGATTCTCCATTATCTCTTGCTTGTCTTTGAGCCCCACTACTAGGTGGTTCCATCCTCCTAAGTCACGCGTATATTTGATACATTGGTTGAAACCTAACTTTGACAAATTGTTCAAGTCCCTACTCCCTAACATTATTTTTTGAAAAATATTACTCGCTTATGAATTATTATTCTGTTTGACTTAATGAGCTAAATTAATATTTTTTGTAAATAAAAATTTAACTTATATATTTTTTTATTTTTTTAAAATTATAAAGCACGTGATTCATAGTGTTATGAGTTGCATGGTTTATAAATTTTTTTAAAAATAATATATGTTAAACTTTCATTAAAAAAACTAATTGGATTTAAAAAATTAAATAAGACAATAATTTAGGAACAAAAAGAATATTCTTTTACTTGTAATGATGTTCAACAGCATAACAGTGCAAACGACAAAAGTGATGCTTGTTAATACAACGTATTACTCATTTCGACATAAAAGTACTTTTATTGATTTATACAAGTTATATTAACATAATAGAGTTTATATTTTGTAGTGGTGTCAAATTTAAAGATTCTTCTTTTGTTTTTCGTCTCAATTATTATAGATATTTGATACAAACTTGTGTAAGATGATCTTACGAATCTCAATCTGAAAAACAGAGCCTCAAATAAGAAGGAAAATGGAGTTGGATGTTGGTTTGGCCATTTTGGCATGGACAACCCATTTACAGAAACCGTGGAACCATAAAAAACGGCTTAAGGAAAGGGGGCTGAAAGTGGGTGAGATTGAACAACTCGAACCCATTTGAAAATCTCAGTGTTCTAAAACTCCCCGTCTAACTCCGCCTAGGCGCTAGGCCCCTCTCTACCGCCGCGACTTTCTTAGTCGCCGCCTAATCGACCAAGTCGGCGCTTACGCCAAACCTCGTCGACCTTAATTTATTTTTGTAGCTTTGATTTTGTGGCATGCGGTGACCGAAGAAGGAAGGGAAGACGAACTTGAGAAGGAAGGGGGAGGGGTAATGGTGAGGGAGAGAGGGAGGTAATGAGGGGCGAACTTGAGTAATATCTTTTTTGTTTTTAATCTAAACTTGGCTAGTTTATTGCTTTGGGATTGAGATTAAGAGTATGTTTGTATATTTTTGTTCATTTTACAAATATAGACAAGTGTTTGATAAAATGACAAACATAAAAAAATTAAATTTGTAGTCAATGTGTTTGATCTTTGATGTAAATTATCAAAAAATGGTAATTATGCCTTAATTCTAGGCCCTGTACTCAGCAAGTGTATCAGCTAGCGGCCCTAACGATTTTTAGAACATTGGAAAATCTCATGAGTCAATGATGGTGGGCATAACATCGCTAGAGAGGAAATGAGCAGAAGGTTAAAAAATTAATATAGGCCGGACCAGTGCGTGCCACCACATTACCCTTCATTTTCCATATCGTATTCTGATGCCCCTACACTTTTAGAACTTTGCTGCCAAGTCTTTTTCCTCCCGGACATTGCATTTAAATCCTAAATCAAATCAAAACTTTGATGAACCTTATTTTTAGTGTAAAGTGACACTGTGATCAAAATTAACACATTTAAGGACAAAGGTGATACTTTTTAAAGTTAAAAATGACATTTTTTTAAAGGTAAAAAGTGACACTTTTAAAGAAAAAAAAGTAACTTAAAATTCAAAGTGACACTTCTAAGATTAAAAGTGATATATTTAAGAGTCAAAATGATATATTTAAGAACAAAAGTCACACATTCAAGGCCTTAAGTCACACATTTAAAATAAAAGTCACACATTCAACTATTCATGGCCAAAAAGTGACATACTTTTACAGATAATGACTTACATTTTGAGAAACTAAACATAATACATTTAACGACAAAAGTAGCACATTTAAGTGCAAAAGTGACACTTTCAAGGCTAACAAGTGACACTTTCAAGGCCAACAAGTGACACTAGTATTGAGTTCAGAATCTGTATATTTTGTAGTTCATACATAATGACTTACACATTGAAAGACTAAAAGTGATACATTTGAACAGAAAAGGGACAAGTTCAAAGGTAAAAGTAATACATTTAAAGGAAAAACTGACACATTTTTTTTCCTTATGTATTACTCCATCCGTCTCGGATAAATGTTTCTCGTCGACAAAACACAAAGATTAAGAAAAATACTATTAATGATGTACTATAAAATGTGTTGAGACGATAATACCCATCGATTTTTCATTAATTTTTTCTTGTTTTAGGATAATGTGGTTTGGATTATGTCGACACTTCAATTTCGTACCCTTTTTATAATATCCTATAAAGTATTATTATAAATTAAAATGGATTAAAAATTACTTTTATACATTTTAGGGGGCCAAAACGTCAAAAGGACTAAATTGAGGGCTTATAAGACAGAAGGAAACAAGAAAAGGGACAAAGTGCAAAAAAGAGAAAAAAAGTAAAAACAGGCGCGGTGCACCTTATTGGGCGCAGAGCCCAAAAAGAGCATGTACCGCCCATATTCTGCTGTATGGCGCCTATTTTTTGGCCTATTTTGGCTGGTTGGTCTTTCTACTTAACAATCTCCATGCGGAACACACCCAATTCGGCGGGGCACCCAAAATTGCACGTACGACACTTATTTTTATTACTCCCTCCGTCTTAAAATTATTGCCCTGCTTTCCTTTTTCGTCAATCTCATAATAATTGTTTTGCTTGAAATTTTCCTTTTTAAGACAACTGATATGATTCGACCACCAACCAAGAACCAATATTGTCGCAAGTAAGTGAGAGACATTGGAAGGCTGAAGATTAAGGTTCGAGGGTTCAAAAGTGCAAGGTTCGAGGCTCAAGAGTTCTCCCAAGGTTGGTCTACGACCCAGGAGGCACAAGGATCAACTTGGGAGCACAAAATGAACCAAAATGTTGTCCTTATGGTTCCTAAACCCTAAGGGGACGTTTTCCTATGTTAAATTAGGGCTACGGGCAGATTCAAGGCACTTTCCAAAGTGAGCCTTGTATAAAAACGAGATTAGTAGATTTTCCTTATTTTGGTTGTTTTATATTTCCTAATTAGATTAGGTAACTTATCTAATTGTTTCCTGCATATATTAAGTAATTATCTAGTTTCCTTATTTGCTATTTAGGTCAACTTATTTTGGGCCAAGGATTGTTAGGCCCTTTCTTATTCTTTTATAATTAGGATTTACAACCCATATAAATAAGGGTTGAGATTTATTGTTTTAAGACACAACTTTGATTATTGAATTTAGTATTTTGAGAGTTTTCAAAACCTCCTTATTCTTCATTGAGCTTGTGATTATTTGGTGAGAGGCTAAGTGATCGAATCCAAAATTATCAATAGGAATTTCATCCCTATTGTGGCGTTCTTCCTTGCACTAAAGGTTGTGGCCGTCTCAAGCATTGTTTCAAGGTCAATTATACCAATGAGTGTGCTTGGATTGATTCATCAAGTCGCAGTGTTTTCTTCAACATTGACGTTCTTCACTTTTATTGTCGTGTGCACTACGATTCGTGTTCACGAGTACATGACATGGATCGTATCAACAACACTTTTACCACTTTATCCTTACTTTTTCATCATACTTTAATTATGTGCCACATACACATGGACTTTAAAGTAAACTACACATCAAACTAATATTAATTATCTAGTCAAATGTGTTTTCTTAAACCTTGCGCCAAGTCAACCCTGACGATAATTTGGGGACGGATGGAGTATTACTTAGCCCACGGGACTTGCTACAGTACGCAGTGGCTGACCCATCTAATATGCCTCATTCTTTGAGAGACCTCCCTCGTACAACGGAAGCCACCCCAATCTCCGTATAAAAAACAATTCTCTTTCTTCAAAAAAGGGGAGACCGATTATTATCCAGGAGAGGAAAGAAAAAAAAAAGAACTCTCCTTCTCTCAATCCTCTGCTTGTTTCCTACGAACCGCTTTTGCCTATTCTGGGCAGAGCAAGGTTTTTACCTATTCTGGGTGAAGCACTCACACAAACTAAAAAAAAAAAAAGACTTCCTTTCTTGAAAGACAAGAGGAGCACAAGAAGATTGCATAAGCTAAGTGTACTCTGTTGAGATACACAATAATACACAATAATGGCATCAGCAATGTCAAGCAAAATGGCAGCATCAAAGGCAAAGGCAAAATTGAAGACTTTAGGGGGCCAAAGTGCAATTAATTATAGTTCTAGTAACTATGAGGGTATCGAGTGTAAATCTTGTTTTCTTTCTTCTCTTCCTAGTAGGATTCAGTTAGTTTGTTAGGGAGTATGTATATATATCTCTATTGCCTTTCTGTAGTTAACGAATTCAAGGAATAATAATTCAATCTTCAAGAAATCAATAATGAAAACTTAATCTTTACTTTCTCTTCTACCTTGATCTTGAACATGGTATCAGAGCCTAGCAATCCTGCCTCTCAAATATCTCTTCTGCATCAATAAAGGTACAATCCTCTTCTGATTCTTTGATCTCTTTCATAATATTCTTCTATTCCTTCTGTTCTTCATCTTCTCTCTACTCATGGCTGATCCTACATCTGAGTCAAAGAATGAGAAAAAAAGGACATCAATATCTCTACAGATGACTATGATCTGCCAGAATCCTCTCTTCAACTTAATCCAGGACATCCTCTCTATCTACACCCCAATGATCATCCTGGCATGAATCTTGTCTCAGAACTTCTCACAGATTCTAACTTCAATCAATGGAGGATCTCTGTCACTACTGCCCTCTCTGCCAAAAACAAATTAGGAATGATTAATGGGACCAACAAGAAACCCATCCCTCCATCTAAATACATAAGTGCTTGGGAAAGATGCAACATCATGACTGTTTCTTGGCTCCTCAATGCTGTGAGTACAGAAATACGTCAAAGTATTGTCTACCTTCCTACTGCCCATGAAATCTGGGATGACCTCACCACCAGATTTCTCTCAGGGTGATGCTCCCAAGATTTTTCAAATCCAGAAAAACATCATGCTTTGCACACAAGGAGATCTTAACATAAACAATTATTACACCAAGTTCAGAGGGCTATGGGATGAGCTAACTAATCTGCTCCAAATACCCAAGTGTGTCTGCAATTGCACTTGTGGATCTAAGGCTACTCAAGAAGAATTTGAGCATATCACCAAACTAACACAATTCTTAATGGGCCTTTCTGAGAAATATACTGATGTTAGAGGCCAAATACTCAGAATTCATCCTCTTCCCTCTGTCACAAAAGCTGTCTCTATGTTGGTTCAAGAAGAAGGGCAAAGGCAACAATCTGGTCCAATTTTTGAGAATCCTCCTTCAGCCTTCATGGGAAAAATCAATAACACTGGAAACAGATCTGCCAAAGGAAAAACTGCAGGAAACTATCAATCCACTTCCAGTAAAGGGAAATTTTTCTGTGACCATTGTCATGGTGACTCTCATACCAAAGACAAGTGCTTCTTCATCCATGGACTTCCTGAATGGCACCCTCTATATGGAACCAAACCCGATCCTACCAAAATGCCAAGAAACAAAGGAAAGAATAGAATCAATACCACAACTAACAATGCTACTGTCCAAGTTTCTACCAAAGAGACTAAAGGAAAGGATGTCTGCACTTCTGACAGCCCTAATCTTCTTACTTCTGAGCAATACCAGTAACTGATGCCCCTTCTCAAAAATGTGAAAAATATGTCTTCTGCCACTATTATGGTTGATACTCCTGAAGATCATCTATCAGGTACTACTCACTCATCACATGTGTGCCTTAACAATAGGAAATTTGTGAGTCTTGATTGGATCATAGACACTGGAGCTAGTTATCACATCACTAACTCCCTTGAACACCTTATTAAACCTACCCCTATCAACACTTTTATACATCTGCCCAATGGGAAGGCCTCTATAATTACTCTCAAAGATGTCTATTATGCTCCTGACTTTCATATTAATCTTATATCTGGCAGCAAGCTCACTCATGACAGCAATATGTGTCTAACCTTTTCTGACACATCTTGCTATCTTCAGGACCAAACTCACCAAAGACTGAAGATTGGTAGATATGATGGTGGTCTTTACAAGCTAACTTTCCATGAAGATTGCAGGCTGAAAAATCCTACTTCTGATTGTAATAATACAGTCAAACCAAACAACTCTAAATGTAGCAATTCTTTTTTTTTTTTCAAAGCCTTTAAGTAAAGAAAATTTGTGGCATAATAGACTTGGGCATGCTCCTATTCACTCTATGAAGAATATTAAAGCTCTTGATTTACAATTCAATCCAAACCTTCATGTTCACTGTGATATCTGCCATCTATCAAGACAAACAAGACAACCCTTTCCTTTAAGCAACTCTCACATCTTAAATACTTTTGACCTCATTCATTGTGATGTTTGGGGTCCTTACAGACAGTGTACTTATGATGGATGTACTCTTTTTCTTACCATTGTTGATGATCACTCAAGAGCTACTTGGACTTTTTTACTAAAATCCAAGACTCAAGTCTGCCAAACCCTTACTTACTTCTTCAATATGGTGAAAAATCAGTTCCAAACTTCTGTTAAGCATCTGAGAACTGATAATGGTACAGAATTCTTAAATGATGGAGTTGGCAGTCTTCTAGCTTCCCAAGGCCTCCTACATCAGTGCACATGTGTAGACACACCCCAACAAAATGGTAGGGCTGAGAGAAAGCATATGCATCTCCTAGAGCTTGCTAGAGCTTTAAGGTTCCAAGCTAATCTTCCTAAGAAATTCTGGGGTGACTGTTTGTTAACAGCCACATACTTAATAAACAGACTTCCTAGTTCTGTCCTCAAGTTCAAGACTCCTTTTGAAGCCCTCTTTGGTGTAGCTCCTAAATACATGCATCTCAGAACTCTTGGATGTCTCTGCTATGTTTCAACATCCTCCCATAATAGAGACAAATTCTCACCTAGATCCTAAAAATGTGTATTCATTGGCTATCCCAGTAACAGGAAGGCTTATAAACTCTTCAATCTAGAGACAAATCAAGTTATATACAGCAGAGATGTTGTATTTCATGAATCCATCTTCCCTTTTAAATCAACCATGACCTCACCTATCAATACATATGAAGACAATGTCTGTCCATCTAACTCTGCTGAATTCACATGTGAAGAAAACACAAATGCTAATCAAGAAGATACAAGATACCAAGATTAAGTCTACCGACAACCCAACTATTACTGAAGATGTTGCTCCTACTAACACTGAAAGAAACACCATACCAACCAGGCCTCAGAGAGAAAAAACCATCCCAGCCAAATTCAAAGACTACACTGGTCTACTAGCTAATCTTGCTCATCCAACAGCTAACCACACATCCCCTTATCCTATGAGTAAATATTGCAACTACACCAATGTTTCTCACTCCTACAAAGCTTTCAGCTGCAACATCTCTTCTCTCAGTGAACCAAAAACCTATAATCAAGCCTCTCAAGACCCCCTATGGTGTACAGCCATGGCTGAAGAACTTCAAGCCCTGTAAACCAATGGTACATGGACTCTACAATATCTTCCACCCAACACCCAGAAAACCAGAGTCGCAAATGGATATATAAAACTAAGCATAATGCTGATGGCACTATCAACAAATACAAGGCCAGGCTTGTGGCAAAAGGATTCACTCAGATAGAAGGCAATGACTATTTTGAAACCTTCTCTCCTGTGGCTAAAATGACAACTGTAAGAGTTTTTCTTGCCATAGCAGCATCCAAGCATTGGCCCATCTGTCAACTTGATGTCTCCAATGCTTTTCTGCATGGAGACCTTCATGAAGAAGTCTTCATGGATCTTCCTCCAGGATACTCACACAACTTCCCTCAAGGCCCATCTCCTATTGTTTGCAAGCTAGCTAAATCTCTCTATGGCCTCAAGCAAGCACCTAGGCAATGGTTTGAGAAATTCTCCTCTACTCTCCTTCAATTTGGATTCAATCAATCCCCTAATGATCATACTCTATTTACCTATCAAACTGGAACTGAGTTTGTTACCATACTTGTATATGTGGATGACCTTCTCATCACAGGAACCAACAGATATTTGATTGAATCAGTCAAGACCTATCTTACATCCAAATTCCCTATTAAAGACCTTGGACCCTTGAAATACTTTTTGGGACTGGAAGTTGCAAGAAACAAATCTGGAATCTGCCTCCACCAAAGAAAGTATGCTTTGGACATCATAAGTGATACCAAGCTTACCAATGCAAAGCCTGCTCCTACACCTATAGAGAAAAATCACAAACTGGCCATTACAATCAGTTCCCCTTTAGACAATCCTGCATGTTACAGAAGACTCATTGGCAGGCTGCTGTATCTTTCTATTACAAGACCTGATATTTCATACAGTGTACAGGTTCTAAGTCAGTTTATGGCCAAACCTCAGAAGCACCAGTGGCAGGCTGCCTTAAGGCTAGTAAAGTATATCAAAGGGAGTCCTGGTCAAGGTATATTCTTCTCCAGCTCAGCCCAGTTGTCTCTCAGTGCCTATTGTGATTTTGATTGGGCTGCTTGCCCTATTACAAGAAGATCCCTCTCAGGTTTCTGTATTTTCCTAGGGAATTCTCTCATATCTTGGAAATGCAAGAAACAGACCACTATTAGCGAGGTCTCTCGGCGAGTATAGAAGCATGGCCAATACTTGCTGTGAAATAAAATGGCTAATATCCCTCCTTAAAGACTTTCAAATAGAACCAGTTATACCTGTTCCTCTTCATTGTGACAACCAATCTGCTATACACATAGCAGCTAATCCTGTTTTTCATGAAAAAACCAAGCACATTGACATAGACTGCCATCTTGTCAGAGAAATGTTGCACAAAAAATTAATATCCACACACTACATTCCCTCTCCTAACCAACTTGCTGATATCTTCACTAAAGTTCTATCTAACACTCACTTCTTCCATCTTCTTTCCAAGTTGCATGTGCAAAACTTGTTTTCCACTCTCAACTTGAGGGGGGATGTTGAGATACACAATAATACACAATAATGGCAGTAGCAATGTCAAGCAAAATGGCAGCATCAAAGGCAAAGGCAAAATTGAAGACTTCAGGGGGCCAAAGTGCAATTAATTATTGTTCTAGTAACTATGAGGGTAGCGAGTGTAAATCTTGTTTTCTTTCTTCTCTTCCTAATAGGATTCAGTTTAGTTTGTTAGGGAGTATGTATATATATCTCTATTGCCTTTCTATAGTTAACGAATTCAAGGAATAATAATTCAATCTTCAAGAAATCAATAATGAAAACTTAATCTTTACTTTCTCTTCTACCTTGATCTTGAAAATAAATGTAAATAGATATATATATATATATATATATATATATATATATATATATATATATATATATATATATATATTGTGAATATGTATATATTTCTATTGTTCATATATATGTAGTTAAAATGTGTTTCCTTTCTCCGTTTATATTCTTTTTAGCTCGCGTAAAATTAGTTATCCTGATCAGTTGGATTTTTTTATGCAACGTAAATAAGTGTTTTCTTTTTTTTTTTTCCTTTTGTCCGATTCGTATAAAATAGTTCATAGAATGTTTTATTTTATTTCTCTTCCGCGGTTCATTTGTTTTTCTTTCTTCTTTTCTTTTTCTTATTATTTTTTTACTTAATCAAAAATAACAAAAACACCCCCTTTTGATTTTTCTTTTATGTATAAATAATAAACTAAGCATGTTAGCAATTCTTTGAGACCGAAAAAACAAGTTGGGTGCCCAATCTTTTCCCAACTCGTAACTTTGTTTCCGGACCAAATATCTTGGTTTTCCTTCATTTACCATTTAAATGGAGGTGACGATTATGTATATATTTTTTAGAGTTCACAACGAGATTGAGCGTATTTCACTCGCTTAAGTTTTGGAACCACTCGTTTTCACGTAACGAGGTGGGGGTTCGAAACAAGGTTCTCACAAATTAGCATTAATTTAGTCTTACTACTCTAAATAAATGGGTTTTTAGGATATGTTATGTTGATATTAAATGAATGTTTAAAAGTATATTGGGAAGAATAGTAAAATATTTATTATCAAAAAGTTATTAGAAACATTAGTTGAAATATCCTAAAATAGAAAAGTTTGAACATTTATCCGGGACGGAGGGAGTACACTTTATATGCCAAAAGTAACACTTTTAAAGGTAAAAGATATATTTTTAATACTAAGAAGTGATGTTTTTATAGCCAAGAGTGACACTTATAATGTCAATTGCTAAAAGTGACGGTTTTCATTTTTAAAATTTGTGCGATGACGCTATAACTTTTAAAAGTTGAAGGATGACGCTGCAATTTCTAAATTTTAACACAATTAACATGATTAACTCGATTTTATGAATTATGATACGTAACAGAAAACCTACTTTTAATATTATAGATTTTTTGCTCAAAGAAACTTTCTGAAAAATGAAAAGGGAACACTTATTTTCAGAATATCCAGAAATAGAATAAGGGGCAAATATTTTGACACATCCTTAAATTGATCAAACACTAATTTTTTGAAACTAGGAATTAATAAATTGTGATGATGATCTGGTGTGATTGTCTCACCAAATAATTTGTTTTTTTTTCTTACACTAATCTCAACCACCACAAGCTACTTCACTGAGTTCCTCAGCCAAGTTCCTCAGCCAAATTTTAATTGATTTTCGAATTCTATAAAATTGTATTTTAAGAAAACTGCAGGAGTTGTTCATCATAAAACGCTACACCAGATGAGGCTATACTATTACTCCCTTCGTCTTTTAAAAAATATTTTGTTTGACTCAACATACAATTCAAAAAAAAAAATTCTATTTATTTTAGAACGATGATTAATTTTTTAGGAATGGAGGAAGTATATAGTACTCGATGCGTTCCTAATGGAGTTCATCTCTCTTTTGTGGTTTGTTTTGTAAAAACAACACTTTCTAATTTTTACTTTTATTATTTTACATTTACGTCCTTTGTTACTTTAATGAAAGATTTAACTTACACACGAGCTTCCAAAGGAAATAAATAGTTAAATACGCCTTTCAAACAAATAGTTTATTGTTTTATTTTTTGTCGTTTTACATAAAGGATTCATTTAAAAAAATTATAATTACATTTTGTCATAATCTTTCATATTTACCCTCACTTGTATTGTCATTATATTGATTGTGTTTTTAATTATTTTTATATTTATAATCAACTTTAAATAATATTAATATACCTCTTAATTATTAGACGGTTCAAACGTGAATGTTTTGGATAAAACGGAGGGAGTAACATATTAAATATTTGAATAATTCTCCTATAAGACGGTCTTATGTATAATAATTCGTAAGATAGAGTTTCACTCTTTCATAGTTCAACCTATCAATACACGTTAGGTCGGATAAGAAGGATCCGTCTTACAAAAAATGTTCGTAAGACCGTCTCACCTAAATTTATGCATAAATATTTATACTAAAATCAATTAATTACTTCTAATTTATGGATCGAGTCAAACCATTTTTTTTAATAAAGAAAGAAGTATCATAGTAGTTATTACTGTTCAAAACACATACCAAACATAACAGTATATGTAGTTGGATTCTTTGTCTAAGAGGGGTCACCCTTCCTCCTTCCCTCCTATAATTGGTATTGGAATGCTGATTTGAACTCCGACAAAAAGTATCCTTATTTATCATAATCAAGAAAAATCAATTGGGAAGGCTTTAGAAATCAACTATAATCATTATTTATAAGACCAAGTACTAACCCAAATCAAGAGAATGTTTTGAATTGTATAAAATTTGACTCTAATTAGGAAGTCTTCTAAGCACGTAGAAATACAATTTTATGGGTATTTTTTGTAAAACGAATCTCCTTATTTCGATTTATTATATATTGGTGGAATGAATCGTAAAAAAATGAGACTTCGTCTTACGAATTAGAATCCATAAGACGGTCTCACAAAAACCTACTATGTAAATAATTATTTTGGTTGTTTGATCAAGTGTTCCACCAGTGACAACTAATGGTGACAACCCACATTTTAATGAGTATGAACATCAATAAATTTTAAATTGGGATAAATGGGCAGTTTCCACATAAGCCCCCATTTCAATAGTAGGCATCAATGGATGCCCATGAGCATAAAAACTTTGAAATGTCAAGGAAAATTAAATGGTTTTTGACTATTTGTAATCTGAAATGCTAAATAGGTTTCCTTCCTTTTCATGTTCTTATCTTTTTCTTTTTATTCAAAACCAAATAACCAAACTTCATTAATTAACTTCATTCATTAATTAGTCAAGTTTTTCAAATTTAATCGGTCAAACTTTGTTTTTTTTTAAAAATCCTTTTCTTATTTTAGTATTTTAATGTCGATTGTCATATATTGAAGAATTAGCGGTGGTGATGGCCAGTAGAGTAGCGGTAGAGATGATTTACATTTTGAAATAGTGAAAAAAAGGTCAAAAAATAAATGACGTTTTAGATACTCTCATTATGTATATATATATATATATATATATATATATATATATATATATATATATATATATATATATATATATATACATGAATTAAATTTTTATTCACCAACAATTTAAAATTTATTTTTACACGAGCAGTTTTTGAAATACTTCACGTGAATAATAAAAATCTAAAAAAATTAAGACAAAAATTGCGATTGAGACGTATCATCTTTTGTTTGGTAGGATTCCTCAATTGATGAATGATCATTAAGATCCATCCATTGGTCGAAGAGTATCATCATTTATGAAGCAAAGTGTTCATGAAAATCGTTTTAACTTCCATTACAATGCACCAATGATGGCTTAAGGGATCTTTGGTTACCTTATGACAAAGTCTTTTGATTTGAAATTTACTACATCATTCAAGTAGACATTGTTGGGTAAAAGAAGACTAATTGTTTGGCTCTTTATGGCAAAGGGAAAAAGACTCGGGCAACTTTGTCTAAAATTAATCTTTTAATTTCTTTAATTAGTAAACCTAATCAATTCATAATTCACTATATGTTTAATTTATTTTCGGAAAATACCCGGATTCTAAATTTTATCTTTTTTTAAGTGGTAAGCATGTAATTGATTAGTTTGCTGTGACACTGCTGATTATACATGTAATTAGGCTTGACAATTACAATTTGAAACTCGTTAACCCACCTAACTCTATTTGAAAATTACCAGACCCAATTTAACCCATTAACATATTTGGGTCGAAACGGGTAATACCTGTTTCAACCGAAAAATATTAATGGGTTGAGTCAAGTCAGATTAAAACAGGTCGAACCCGTTACCTACTTCGACCCAATAGTTTATTACTCTATAAATATATGAATTTTTTAGGAAACTTGTGGGGTAAAACGGGTCGACTCGTTTCAATCTGTTATCCACTTAACCCGACCTATTTCAATAAATTTGATATTTATGTTCTACTAAATTTAGACATGTTACCTGTCCCAATTCAATCATATCATATCCAACCCAATCCATCATATTATCAAACTTACATGTAAATTGATTCTAACCACACCACACGCAAAAGAACATAAATAGAAATGAAAGATTAGGATCTAGCATTAACTTTTTCATGGTGGAGTGTGATTTATTATTTGTTTGACTTGATTACAACTCATTTACAATAAATTACTAGGGTTTTCGGTTGGTGTGCATGATGAGCTTAATTTAGCAGATTTGATATAGGATAAGATACCATGGTCCTGATATACCATATACATAATTCGTGATCCCAAAAAATTATGTAAAATTTTTGATAGGACAATCTTACGAATATTTTTTTGTAAAATGAATCATATTTATCTGATCTATCGTGTATTGATGAGTTAAGTTGTGAAAGAGTGAAGCTCCCTCTTATGAATTAAGATCCGTAAAACCATCTTACAGGAAACTTACTTAAAAAATTATTACCAATTATTTAGAAATTTACTGCCCGGTGTGCATGATGAGCTTACGCAAAAAAATTTGATTTAGAATAAGATACCCTATTTTTTTTTATATTACGAAGTACGTGTTTTAATTATGATTTTGAAAAAAAAAATCAAAAAATAAACATTAAAATTTTTATTTGAAATAATCATTTTAAGTTTAACAAGCTAAATAAGACATTAATTTAGAAATAAAGCGAGTATTTTTTTTCTTTTGTAGTTGGATATCTCTCAAGCGAATCTTTATACCACATCATCATATGATCAAACTATTCGTTTACAAGAGATTTTGATACCATTATGCTTATTAATAGTTTGTACTCTCTCGCTCCTTAAAAAGAGTCCATTGTCTTTTTTTTTAATTACTTTTTTATGTTGACTTTTACCATTTTATTTGTAATTTTATTTTTATTTTAGTTGATGCTTTTCTTTTGTCCTAAAGAGGCGTGAAAAGAAATAAAACCTGAAACCTTACATAATTTACGTATCTTATTTTCACACGTATGTTAGTAAAAATAAAAATAAAAATCTAATATTTATAACAATGTCTCTTCGTCTTTCTAAATCGAGTAGATCATGTAAAATCGACTTACGAATCCTAATTTATATGACGGAGTCACGTTCTCTTATAACTCAATTCGACAACACAAAGTACATCAAATCAAAACGATCCGTCTAACAACAAATATATATATAAAACGATATTTCCTAAGTCGTCAGCTTCTTGGATACGTCTGAACTAAACAAAACTCTATTTTAGGAACGGACTGAGAGGTGTCGAATAATGAAGATTGCCAAAGAGTAAAGAGAGAGAGTTGGTGAAAGTGTGGGGACTGAGACAAGAATTTTCAAGACTGGGGTTGGGGACTTTAGAAGATACCACCACCAGTACCACCACCGTGGGTTGGGGTGCGCGGTCCAAGCAGGACACCCACACCCTTTTCTCACCTGTCCGTATCACTGTTCCTCCTTTGCCCGACCCAACTTCAATGGTGTCTCCCTCTTTCTATTCCAAACCCGACCAATGGTCCCTCCTTTATACGTACCCTTCATCCTCCCTCCCCCACTCTCTCTCCCCCTCTCTCTCCCTCTTCCTCTCTCTTTCATACACACACACACATGTAGTAGTAGTAGTATAAATATTTGAAATGTACAAACTACAACTCCACATTCACTTTTAAGTCGTCCCATTTCCTTACTTTAGACTTAATAATATTATTGTATTCGTTCAACTTTTGCTTCTTTTTGGTACAAGGAAATATGGAACTTCAACTAAGCCTTTCTCTTCCAATTCACACTCCCAACAATGGGTTTGACCTCAACAGAAAAGTCGAATTCGAGGCCGAAGACCTACTGAGCAGTTTTGGTTGCAGTAAGGAAATCAATGACCACTTTATTAAACGCAAGCGTGGTTTTCCCCTTGAGGCGTTTGGTCAGACCGAAACGTTCCCTTTGGTTTCATGGAACGATGATCACAATGAGGAAGATGATTTGGATGAAAATGATCGGAAGAAAAGAAACAACGATTCTGACCACGGGTGAGTTGATTTACACTTTTGCCTAATGTATGTTCGTATACAACCTAAACGAACACGTACTTGTATTGTCTAGTACGATAAATTCCTCTAAAGTCACCTTCTTTTTAAGCGAATGCTCGTGTTCAATTCCAATTCCCAAAATGATTTTATTTGGACATAGACTATATGCAATTATTTTACTATGAAGTGTGACAAATTAAATCATTTTGTTTGATGATTAGGGGATAGAATTTGAGTCCAAAATAAAGAAATTTAGTAGAAACTTATAATGGGCAAGTTGAATTAATGTTCAGATAATCTCAAATCTTTAAAATATTTCTAAAAATGATATATTATGACTGCAGGGAGTACAGAGAAACAAGTTTTGTAGTGGGATGGCCACCGATTAACCCGTGGAGGAAAAAACTGATTAATGAACATCAAGGTGGTGGGATTGCGGATAATCACCGGATGGTGGAAAGGAGAGGTGGTGGAAGAACGAACTCCGTATTTGTTAAGGTGAAGATGGAAGGAGTAGCCATTGGAAGGAAGATTGATTTGAATCTTTATCATTCTTATCAGATGCTTCGAATCGCTTTGATCAACATGTTTGCCAAATGTATATAACTAAGCTCTCTCTATCTCTATCTCTATCTCAATCTCTCTCCATGTTCTATTTTTGAGCTCATTGGGGTGTGTTTATGATGTTTATCTGTGTGCAGACCTGCAGGGAGATGAGAAAGATGGTGTAGGTTATACTCTCCTGTATCAAAATAGAGAAGGAAATTGGCTTCTTGCAAGTGAAGTTCCATGGCAGTACGTACACATTCATTCTCGACTCGACTACTTTATAATAAGTTCTTGTTTTCTACTCTCCCCGTCTCAAAATAAGTAGACACTTTCCATTTTTGGAAAGATTTCTTAAGTTAATTGTCTATAATACCGCTGTAGTCTTACCCTTCTGTCGAAACTCGTCGGGGTTTTGCAGAACATTCATTGAGTCAGTGCAACGTATGGAGGTGGTAAGGAATGATGGAGCTCGTTGAAGATCATAAATATTTTTCGACATGTACAATATTAATGTACTACTGTTCTACTTAGTACTTATTCAATTAGCACGAGTATTATAGGATGATGCTTTGATGAAATTAATAAGAGGTATTGTATCTAAAGGATATGTAGTTAGCTTTTGTACTTGGAAATATTAGGGTTCTTAGCGGCAAAAAAAGAGAGAAAGAGAGAGTGAGAGACATTCGATCCGTTCCTAAACAAGTGTTTTTGGTATATGAATTAAGAAAATAATGATAGACTCTTTTATAAATACTGATATATTATGTATTTTCATTTGAAGTTTTGTATAAGTGGAACACATCTTTAGAGTAATAAGAAAAATGAGGGTAAATTAGTAAAAATATCTTTTGAAAAAGAAATTATTAAAAAGTAGATATTTATTTTGGAACGAAAAGAAAAAAAAATCAAACTTTTTTTAAGAAATGGAGGGAGTACGGAATAAAGTATCTGTGTTATGTATATACGGTAAGTACTCTTTGCAGAGTTAGGGTTTTACAAAAGAGTAAGTCTCATGTAACACCGTTTTTATGTTCGATCATTTCTTACGACTAGGTCTCGTAATTACAACCTAGAACCCATTAACGCATCCGACCAAATCCCACCTGAAAATTACCTGACCCAACCTAACCTAATATGTTAATATTTTTGGGTTGAAACGGGTTATTCCTTTCGACCCAAAAATATTGAACCCAAAAATATTGACGGGTCGGGTTAAAGCAGGTCAAATCTTTTATCCATTTTGTCCAATACTTTTTACTCTATAAATGTATCCATTTTTGGGTGAAAATACGGGTCGACTTGATTTAAATTGTTACATGTTATAACCCAACTCGATTTAACCCGACTCATTTGATATTTGGGTTCTAACGAGTCCCGAATCGTTTTGACTCGTTACCCGTTATTCGTCTCAATCCAACCCACTCAATTTTCAGGCCTACTTGGCTACTCACAACCCCTTTGGGCAAAAAGAATAATAATTATTATTATATACCTTTGAATTTGAGACAAAATTATGTTCATACCCAAACAAATGCATATATTTTGGTTACATCGTTGATTCTTTCTTGGAAGTCAGTTAGAGAGAGACAGAGCAGTTGAAAAAATGAAGTGTCAACTAGAGGTAAGGAGTATTAAAAACAGTTCACAACTACCAGCAGCAAGGCTTCCACGGCTAGAGATAACAAAATTTAAATGGTAATAAGTCCAATTAGTTGGAATAAAAGAAATACTCCCGGGCAAATAATTATCGTTTGAAAGTCAAATTTTTTAAGAAAACGATACTTTTAGTTGCTCATTAGTCATTAGTAATAAAATAAGACTTTTATACCTTAATTTTTTATAATATATTTTTTAAATGAAACATTTCAAAATAAAATAATAAACTATTTACTCGAAACAAAGAGATATAAAATATTCATTCCAAGCCTCAAAAAAGGCTTCTTAAACTTGACAAAAATATCGAAAATAATAATAATTAACTATATTGTAAATATTACTCCCTCCGTCCCAAAATTATCGTCCTAGTTGATCCAGCGTATAGATTAAGAGAAAACAACTGACTTGATTATTTATATTGGTTTAATGTGTAGTTTCTTTTAAACCTCATTTGTGTAGTCCATAATTAAAGTAGGGTGAAAAAGTAAGAAAAAATGATAAAAATAATGTTTTAAAAAAATAAATTTCAAACTGGATAATTATTTTAGAACGAACGAAAAAAATAAGAGGATGATAATTTATGGATGGGAGAGTAGTATGTTTAAACCCATCATTACAATAGCAATGAAAAGTAAATGCAAAATACTAACCGCAAGGCCAAAACAAAGACCCAAGTTATGCACTAGCCAGACCAAACGGAAAGTAACTGTTTTGTCCGTTGTACAATTTGGGGTAGACGATTTAATAAATGTACTTTCAACATTTAAATGTGACCAATATACTTAAGATTTTGGCAAATGTGGTCCATTCCGTTAAGTCTCCATCCAATTTTATTAACAGAGGAATGACGATGACTATATGGGCGTTGGTTACATTGGATGGAGACTTCACGGGGACGAAACATATTTTGCCAAGTCATAAATACATTAGTCACATTTTGAATATTGAATATACACATTTGTGAAATTGTGTACTCCAAAATTATATGTTGACAAAAAGTTAATTGATGTACTCCTTCAATTCCTAAAAATAAAGTGCATCTTTCCCTTTTCGTCCGTTGGTCTACTAAACCGTCAATTGCCGAAGAAAAGATTAAAATGGCCAAAAGTAGTCTATAAAATCAAATTTTACACTATTAACACTGATCACGCCACGAAGACGGGGTGACTGAGCTGACAGTCCACGTAATGGACCTGAGCTGACGTGTCCGACTCCTTGGGGTCACGTCGGTGTTGTGGGTACCGGAGGTACCGATTCTTCTAGGATATCTGGGCTTGATGATTGATCTTCGTTGATAGGTACCTGAAAGGAAGACTACCATTAGGGTGCTGGGGGTTTCCCAGCTACAGCCCTCCGGTGTGAGAGTCAGTAACAAGGTAATAGGTGGTATGCCGGAGCTAGGCGTTCCCTTCAGCTTCCGGTCAATGTATAAAGAGTAATCTCTTTGTATGTTTTGTGATCACCTGCAATATAGTAAGTTTGCAATGTTAAGTTATCTTACCTTTCTTCAAGGGAAATGTTTCCTTATATAGTAGCTTAGATTTGGAGTCATGATTGGTAGGAGGGTCCCAACTGGTGGGACTTGTTCCTGGTCGACTTCTTTGCGCGTTCTGAGTGGTCAGCAGGTTGCGTGTGCGGTGTGGATTGTAGGCGGTTGAGTAAGCCGATAAGGTATAGCGGCTTGCATGGCTTGCTCGGCTCTTGTGGGGAAGGCACCTGGATGCTATGTACAGGCTACAGGCTAAACCTGTCTTATCCCAGAGAAGCTGTCGGCTGAGCATAGGTGATCCTCGGTCGTATGGTCGAGTATTGATTCATGATCGCCTATTGTGCTCGGTAGGTTATGGTCGCCGGTATTTCATCGGCTGGTTAGTGATTGTCGATGATGACTGACTGGGAATGGTCTTCGGCCCTTGGTGGGACCGGCCCAAGTCTAGTGAATCCATGTGGTCGTCCGTCACGTAGGAGGACCAGTCGGGTCCTATCAATAGCCCCCGAGTTTCCAAGTGCGAGTATTTATCCTTAGCTTGGAAAGTTTAATCGAATATCATGCTCGTTTTGTTTGTCTTTGATCTTCGCTAGGCTTCCTCGATTCTCTGCTCATTTCTGTGGGTGACTGCTAACTTTGATTTGCTCGGTTGGCCGTTCGGCTTTTTCGTAGTCGACCACTTTGCTGTCGAGGATGATGAAGGAGTAATTAGTGGAATTTTCCTAGGAAATTGGTCCGCCGTATGCATTAAATGCACAGTATTCGAGGAGTCGTAGGTAATCATTCGTATTTACTTTTCCCAAAATGTGACGGCGTCCAATTACCGAAACGTCGTCGATTTGCAGTCTTTTTGTGCATAGTGCTTGCCACGTGTCAAACAGCGGATGGTTTGGTAGTGATCCGCGTGTTTTTGGTCGGGTCGACCCGGGCAAATCGGGTTGATATAAAAGCACGATTTTCCCGGTTTTTCACTTCACTCTTCTGCTGCACTCTTCTTCAACTTCTTCTAACTCAAAACGGGCGAAAAACTCTTCCTGCTATTTTCCCTATTTCTGACAATTCCAGCCGTTCTTTTGTTGCAAAATCCTAGTTTCCAGGTTCGCCCTTTCTTCTTCTTCCTTTTGATACGAATTTCGTGGGTTTTAACTTTGTATTGAGCGTTTTCCTGGTTTTTGCAGTTTTTTCCGGTGAGTTCTGCGTTTTCCGATACACCGAAACTTCATTCCTTGGTGTCTATCAATCTTCCCGGTCCTCGCACAACCTCTTGCTTTTTCTTTGCTCGTTCTTGATCTCAATCCTTTACACAGGTACTTTGTTCTTTCCTTTTCCTTTTACTCGCTCTTCGATCTGCTAGGCTTTTAGGGTTAGGTTTTTATGAGCCCTGTATCTGCCCTTTCTGTTTTTGCCCCGAGTGAAACCTCTTCCTCGTCCTCGCCCAGCTCTTCTACAGCCTTTCAACGCAGTATGAGGACCAAGCATGTTAGCCCGGGTCCGGTGTATGCTCGGTCTCCCGCGACCAAGAGATTGTATTCGCAAACCGACGGCGCTTGGTCGCTTGTTAAACCGAGCCAAGCGGTGTCATTACTCGTCAATGGTGGTTATCGCATGGAGGGTTTGCCCACCCTTTCTGACGAACAATATGCCGCCGAAGATATTCCGGCTGGGGCGCCTATGCGGGTGTGCTCAGACACGACCAAGGCCCTCCGTTACCTGTTCAATCAATATTACCGAGAAATAGTCGCCCAGGAAGTGGTCAAGGCGAACAAGGCCCTAGCTGCCGAGAAATGAGGGGAGAGCTCTTCGGCTGCTGCCCCAGTTGAAGAAGTTTCGGCGGAGGCCGACGATGCTCCTGCTCGAAGGGTATTGAGGGAATGGAGGAATAATATTTATCCTCCCGATGTAGACAACTGGGACGATCAGTACAACCACAGTCGGAAAATATTCCGGGGATCCAACCCCGATAATTCGATCAGTATGGACGAGCTGAGGGCGAGGACAGACAGGGTAGGTTTTTATATTTCATTTTTTGAGGCCGGTCTTCGATAGCCACTCGACCCTCTCCTGTGCGAGCTTCTAGAAGAAGCGGGTGCTCACCCCCTCGACCTCTCCTTGAACCTCGTTAGATACTCGATCTCTTTTGCGGCCTGTGTCCGAATGCTCGGGTTTGAGCCGACTCTGCCTCTTTTCAAAACTTATTTTGCGGTAACGAAATCCTTGAAGCGCCTCCAATGCAAGCATCATAACCGCGGAATAAACCTGTTCGCCAAGCCTCCCGGGAAAACAGGGCATTGGGACGAGAAGGTTTTGTTGGTGGAAAGCAGATACGGGTGGAATTTCCCGGTGCCTCGCCTTTCTAATGAAGAGATTAAATCATTCTCCCCGGCTGGGATTTTGGACGAGTACGAGGAATCTGCTCGTAAGGCTATCGAGGATTTCCTCAGAGTGACAGGGATGGGGCCTGCTCGGGTATTTGACTGGAATTCCATAAGTGTAGATGAAAGTCTGTTGAGGATGGCTGGATGACGACCAAGAAGTTTAAGGGCCGATGTTCGATCACGAAGTCCCAAGTACATCCAAGTACCACTGGTGGTCGATGCACGAGGGTAATAAGTTCCAGTCGGACTGCCCTCAGTGTCAAGAGAACACATTCTTCCTCGAAGGATGTGGAAGTATATACCATTGCTTTGTAGCTTTTTATTCGAGCTTTATTTTCTTAGCTTTCCTTCGACAGATTTTGTGCTTGTGCTAACTAATTCCTTTACTCGTTTCAGATATGATCGATATAGACGCCCTCACAGGCAAATCAGCCAGGCGAGACCAAGGGGTTACTCGTCGTCAAACCTTGAAGGATGCAAAGGCCGACCCAAAAAGGCCTATCCGCCGCCAACCCCGCCACGGCGAGGGGTCGTCGGCTCTAACGGCTCCTCCGCCGGCCAAATTAATTAGTACCCTGGGAAGAAGTAAACCGCCCCCCAAGAAAGTTTCGAGCCCGTAGTTCACGCCTCGCCCGGCACCGCCTCGATCGAGAGTGCACCGGCCCCTCCCCAAAGGAAACGACAGTTGATCGTGGATGCTTTTGAGGAGGACGATCAAAGTGAGAAGTCTACTCGTGCCCCTGTTGGGAAGAAACTGAAAGGCAAAGGCAAAGCTGTGTCCTCCTCGGCTAGCGAGGAGACAGTCCCCTGGTTAAGGGATGATTTTATGGGGCCGACCACCCGAGCTGCAGGGACCCAGCTCGCCAAGGATTTTGCCGATATCCCCGTCCTTCAAAACTTCGATGTTTGTCGTCGGGACTCTCCCATGGCTCTGGCCGGCAGGGGCGGTTGTCCCAGCTCAGTCGGGATATATTGGGATTGTTAACTCTTTGCCCCCGCCGAGGGCATGGGACGAATTGGCTGTGCATAAGCGAGGTAATACTCTTCGCCTTTTTTCTTTTCCTTTCGTTATTGTTTTGTCAATTGTGCTCGTTGCTAATATGCATTGTATTTTCTGTAGATTTGTTCTTTTGCGACTTCACTGGCCACTCGAGCTGACGCATCTGCCATCGAGGTTAACAAGTTGAAGACTCGGGCCCAAGCTGATAAAGATGAGATTGATCTCTTGCAGGGTCAAGTGGCCTCCCTGACAAGCGAACATGCAAAGGGGGAAGCCCAGCTGAAAGAGTCTTTGGCCAAGGTGGCCCGCTTAAATGAAGCCAAGGACGCGGCTGAAGCTCGTGCTAGTGTCGCGGAGAAGAGGGCCATGATGCCGAAGACGCTAAAAGCCGAGGAGAGACGCCGTGGCCGAGCAGAAGCCGAGGAAGGTCAAAGTTGCCGCTTGAGGACAGTCGAGGGGCGAAGTCAAGGCGCGCGACTTTCAAATCTTTTGAGGGGACCGAAGATTTCAATAAAGAAATCGTCGTTTATTATGATCGGGCGATTCGGCATATGCTTCGAGTGGCCGCTGCTTCGGGGATGAGTCTGGGCACTATAGTCGAGTGGGGTAGTGAGAATTTCATCGGCGATGCTGCTCGGCAAGGCCATGAGATGATCCCTTTTAAAGAGGACGAGTTGGAGATGTTGCGGGCAACGGATGTTAGATATAATATGGAGGAATGGGTGCCCCCCACCCCCTGGTCGCTGGATGTCATGGCCCTTACAAAGGCTGTGGAGAAAGGCGAGGAGGTGGATTTCGACCCGGAGCTCAAACTAAGACAATTTATGGGCGAGGGCGAACACTCCAACCGAGCTGAGTTTGAAATTGCGTCCTTGGCCGCTGAGCAACATGGTCTTCCTTCACCCCCTCGTGAGACCGAGGTCGCCGATCTCCCCGAATAGTTTTCTTATTTTGCCTCGCTGTGTCGAGTGGTCCCAGGCGACTGTGCCTCTACTTCAAACAATTTTTATGTCTTTAAACAATTTTTGCTTATTCATTTTGGTCGATTAAAACGAGCTATATATGAATGAATTTTACTTGGTCTTTATCTTAGGTTTATTTCCAACTACTCTCGTATACCGAGGATAGCTAAAGCTAAAGATATTTGTCTGTACTCACTTTTTGAATAATCGCCTCGTGTAATGACCTCGAACTTTCCCACCTCCCGAGGATGAGAATGAGTACTTGACTCATTTGTCGTTTTTGTTGGCCTTCCTCGTATACCGAGGATAAGGTCTTTTTCCCACCTCCGTACGAGGATGGGAATGAGTACTTGACTCATTTGTCGTTTTTGTTGGCCTTCCTCGTATACCGAGGATAAGGTCTTTTTCCCACCTCCGTACGAGGATGGGAATGAGTACTTGACTCATTTGTCGTTTTTGTTGGCCTTCCTCGTATACCGAGGATAAGGTCTTTTTCCCACCTCCGTCCGAGGATGGGTCCTATTGCATCTCCGTTCGAGAATGAAAATAGGTAGTTACACTAGCTTTCAGAAAATAAAACTTATCATTCACTAGGCTTGCAATTTTTACAAAAAGTTACATCAATGATAATACGCCTGAGATGGTCAAGATGCCAAGGATTTTTAAAAGGTGTACCATCTAGCTCTACCAACCTCAGAGGTTCCTTCTTTCACAATGCTAGTTATTCTGAATGGACCCTCCCAATTTGGAGACAACTTATTTCTTCCCACCTTTCTACCTGTAGCTTCAATCTTTCTCATAACCAAGTCTCCGACTAGAAAGGCTCTCAATTTCACTTTTTTGTCATGGTGAATCTTTGTAAGCTTCTTGTAATTGATCATTCTGAGTCGGGCCTCTAGTCGCTTCGATGTTATCCGATCGAGTCTGCCGGATAAATCGCTCGTTGTTGATCAAATAAGGTAACCCGAATGGTGGGAAGGGCTAGCTCGACCGTGCCATTGCTTCCGAGCCATATGTTAATGCAAACGGGGTTTCACCAGATCCTCACGCCGATGTTCTAATTCCCCATAGCACGATTGGTAACTGCTCTAACCAGCCCCTTCTCGCTGCCTAAATTTCGCTCAAGGCGTGCATGATCTTCTTATTCCCTCGCTCGGCCATTGCCTCGTGGATGAGCTACCAAGACATTCTGTTTAACGCTTAGCCGATCACAACTTGTTGTCAGAAATTTTTAGAAAATTGAGTGCCATGGCCTGAGACGATCATCCGAGGAAGTCCAAATCGATTAAAATCCGCTCGTAAGTGAACCCGATTGCCCGATCCTCTATGCTAGCAAGTGGCTTTGCTTTCTATCCATTTGGTGAAGTAGTCAACCGCTACTATCACATACTCGCACTCCATATTTTGCTTTAGGAAAGGGACCAATAAGATCAATTCCCCACATGTCAAAGGGCCATGCCGCAACTCATCGGAGTTTGTAAGACCGAGGGTACCGAGGAATGTTTGCAAATCTTTGGCATTTATCACACTTCCTTACATATTCTCGGCAAGGCTCTCCTCATGCTTCGGCCAATAATAACCGTGGAAATTCATCTTGTCTCGACAGGTCCTCGCCTCCTGGTGTCCCCCACACTCGCCTCACGCACCTCAAGAAATCATTCATTGCCTCTCGGTCGATGCATCGAAGGAGAGGTTTAGTATTCGACCGCTTATAAAGCATGCCTCCAATAACCGAGTATCTACACGCTCGGTTTCGATTATTTGGGCTTCACTTTTCCCTTCCGGTAGTACCCGCTCAATGTAATCCTTAATGTCGCCGATCCAACATCTTGGAGTTTCAATGACCATAACTTCTTCATAGCTAATGGCTGGGATCTTGAGGAACATGAGCTCGATATTGGAGGGACCTCTTCTGCCTCCGAGGATGGCAATCTTAGAGAGATGATCGCCCAGTGAATTTCCTCTCTTAGATCTGCTTCTAACTCCCAATACTTGAAAAGAGCCAACAGCTTTTAGGTCAATTGCCGGTACTTAGCCAATATTGGGTGATTTGCTTCAGATTCACCCAAGATTTGTTTAACCACCAACCGAGAATCGCCAGAGATCACTATCTCTTGCCCTCGAGGCTAATGCGAGCTCACCCAATTCCAGCGATCGTGGCTTCATATTCGCCCGATTATTTGATGTCTTGAATCTGAATCTTAACGCCACATCGATTTCTCCTCGAATTTGGGATACTCAACGACGCCCAAAGCACCAAAGACTCCTTTCTACTCCGCAGATCCATCCACAAACAAGGTCCAAAATAACAAAGGCTGGCCTTGTTTTTGTTTGCTCGCCCGATGTTGCCGCTTTTATGCTCGCTCTGGTGATTCTCAGCACTCCTCTTGCTCGCCTTCCGACCTGAAACGGTCTCGCCATGAAGTCGGCCAGACTCAAGGCCTGGATCGTTTTTCTAGCCTCATACGATATCATACCCTGAAAGCCTCATCGACCATTTCAACATTCTCGCTCGCCATGTCGGGCTTATGCATGATCTTTCTTAAAGGAAAATCGGTGTACACTATGATCGAGTGTGCTCGAAGTAAGCTTTTAATTTTCGTCCAAAGAATGATCAAAGCAAGAACCAATTTTTTCAAACTTCCAAATACCTCCCTTCAACGCCTCAGTAGTTGCACGAGACGAGTAGATCTGCCTCT
>CM028377.1:156737976-156767728 GCA_013146195.2 Codonopsis lanceolata | reverse complement strand
GCTGAGGGGCCCATGGAGACAGGTTCTCTCGTTAGCTTCAAGTTCATCTTCCGTGTATGGCACGAAAGCGTGGCCAGGGCGGGCAGAAGAACAAAAAAGCGGGTTGGTACCCCATTCAGCTAGCAATTCTGACTTGATCTCCAGCCCGCTACATGAAAGTTGCCTTAGCACGTGGTTGACTCCCTGAAGGAAGAAGGGATATGCTTCACTTTCTACCAAGGCAACAAACCCCTCAGAATATTTGTAATCTTCAATGATGGTTTGTCTCTGCTCCTCGCTTGGGGGAGATTCTGCTGCCTTCAGTTTCTCTTCTAGCTCGGCAATCTTGGTTTTGGCTTCCTCCAGTTCGGTTTGGCTTGCTTGGAGATCCTTCTGAACCCCAGCAATGTTGTTCAAAGCTGCCTCCTCAGACTTTTTGGAAAAATTCACGTGAGATTCCAAAGTCTTCTTCTCCGCCTCAACCTTGGAGAGTTCGGTTACCTTGCTTGTGAGGCTCTCCTAAGTTGATTTGAGCTCAGCCCGAACGGAGTTGACAGTTTCTTCCAGCTGGTTCTTCTCTTTTAATAGGGCGGCGTTTGAGTTGAGATTGTCCAACAATCGTTCATACATTAGAACCGATTTATTTGCAATCTACAAGAAAAGATACGATTAGTAGTTGTGGAGTGTTAAGGAACGTTGGACTGCAAGGAAAGATTTTACCTCGGTTAGACACATTCCGACTTCTCCTATCAAAACCGAGCTCGCTTGGTCGCTGCTTTTCTTTCGAACCCCACCATGATGAAGCCTCTTCATTAATCCAAGGCCCGTGGTGTCTTGGAATCCACTTCGCTTGAAGATATTGATGTTGTCAAGGTCGGGCACGTCGGCGAGTTCAGCAATGATGGCTACAACTTTGTCCCGATTATCAGGCATGAGGAAATTTTCCTTTTGCCACGATGGTATAGAAGGGGTGGCTTCCTCGAGCACGGCCTTATCTGCTCGGCGTTTACTTCTCTTGGGACTCTCGCTCGGTTCACTGATGTTGATGACGGGCTAGGGAGCTGGTTCGACCCTTTGTGCGGTAGGGGTTGGTGTGATGAGCGTAGCAGGCTGGCTGGGTTCAAGTTGGTTACGTTTAGTACCGCGGCCAGTGGTGCTGGTCGGGACAGTTGGAAGACTAGTAGCAGGTTGGTTTGAGAGGTGTTTGCTCCGTTTACTTGATCCCTTTTTGGTAGCCTGGAGGAACTTGTTAACATCTGTCAACTGCCTCATGTCTACAAAAATTAAAACAAGCATTAAAGTATGAAGAAAGCAAAGTTTGCAAGTTCGATATAAAGAAGCATAGTTAAAAGTATAGACCAGTGAGAGAAAAGGGAGGTCTGCAATGAGTTCCAGTTCGCGCACACTCATCGCATTCATTGGGGAATTTTCTGCCGTGACAGGGACCCCAATATGGATGTGGAAGCTCAGGATCAATAGTAACTCGGGGTACAACTCCTTCCAGGGGCCAGTTGAGGATCCCAGCTTGTCGGAGAAGAGTTAAATCGGAGGTGAGGGCTCGACAGTCGAGTACAAAATCATGGCCGGCCCGGCTATCTCCCCCCTCTTTCACTCCGAGCAAAGTTCTGAAAGCCCTCGCTATCCTGGGTTCGCCAGCTCGGTAAGCGTTCTTATCGTATTCGGGGAGCCCATAATCGGTAAGATAAGGGGCGAAGGGCCAGCCGACGCTTGATTCGACGAGTAGAGCTTTTGAATCCCACCCATCTACTTTGTTCGGGCCCTCGTTGAGAAGTTTGAAATAGTTCGGGTTGGATCGGCCGGTGATACGCCCAGACTTCTTGTCCAAAGAAAAAAGAAAGAATTTTCTGAATAGGGTCATGTCGGGTTCGAATCCGAGCAACCTACAAGCTACTATGAAAGCCATCAGGAATCTTATCGTTGTCAGGGTTAGGTCGCATGGAAGGGTGTTGGATTCGTTTAAGAACTCTACAACGAAGGGGTCAAGAGGAAGGCGAAGTCCGACCAGGAAGAAATCAAAATAGAAAACCATGTTATCTCCCTGGAAGTTGTGATCTTTCTTAACGATGTCAAGGTCGAAGGCGTGGACTCGGTAGTGTTTGGGATCCATTCCTAGAGAATAGAACCAAGCACTGACTTCATCTTCAGAAGTCAGGTCGTCCCATTTGATTGAGGGTGGGATATGTGGAGCGATGTGGGTAGAAGAACTTGGGTTTTGCCCGGGTTGGTGACTGCTCGTGCTAGGAAAATTTCCTGCTCGATCAGTTTCAGAACGATCTTGATAGGTCTTTGCTCGCGCCGCGCTTGTTTGTCGGGTTTTTGTCTACGGGGAATCAGAGAGATTTCTTCCTGCTCGCTTCCTTCGGAGCTTGAACTTGAGGGTGGGGGATTTTCTTCTGGTGCGCCATGGTCGTAGCTTCGACCTTCGATTTCTGACACGATACCCTCGCTAGACATCCTACAGGAAAAAGGAATCGAGGAACGCATATTAAACTATGTTCGGGGTGGTCATGTAAGCATAAATGAAATTAAAATTTCATGGTAAGAGCCGGTTATGAGATCGGTGAACAGGGCACCGATCATGAATTCCTCGATTGATACGGCTTGGTTTGGGGTAATTGGGTGATTGAAAGGAAGGTAAGACGAATTGAAAGAGCTGAAGCCGATAAATCTTCGTGTTCAGACAGTTCACATTATGGGTTTAAGGGGTCGGATGACACAGGAGCCCTAATTCGGGATAGAAATGATGAAAATGCGATGAAAAATTAGAAAGGAAAATTGAAGAGTACCTGTTCTTCGTTGAGAAATGCTGGTCTCGGATCTTGGAAAGTTGTTGAAGATTGAATCCTGGAGTTGGTCTTGATTGGAATTTGCAGATGCAAAAATCGGTTTTTTCTCAAAGCTCTAGAAGTTTTCGAAAGTGATAAAGTTTGAAATGAAGGAAGTTCTAGTCTTTTATACTTGGTGAAACCGGCGCTTGGTGGCCACCCATCACTAAGGTTCAGTTTACGAGGCTCTCGGATCGAGGCAGCATTAATGCTTCGTTGAGAAATGGGCCTGTCCATTTAAAAAGTGGCGGCTGACGGCTTGGCCTGTTAAACAAGGTTTTCCAGAAAGTCTTTTGGGCAACTATTCGCTTTAATCATTGATTGTGAGTAATTTGATGCACAGATTAAGAAGATTTAATTATGCTTTGGAGGGTATTCATGAATTCTAAGTCCTTCTCCTCGCCACGAGCATGAATGCTCGGTAGACAAGGAGTAGGGGCTATTGATCTGACTGGCCCAATTGGCCCAAGTCATAAGTCACATGCCCGGCACATGTTCGCAATTTACCCAAGTGATCATCCTAAAGTCAAGACTGAGAAGAGAAGATTAAGGGGTTTTGGCGCGTCGCGAGCATGCTTCCTACCTTTATCGAGCAAGAGTTGTTAGCGAGCTTGGGGCTCAACCAGCGAGCAGGATCATGTTGCGAGCACGAGGTGTTATGCTCGAGAATTTAAGAATTACAATCAGTTGAGGACGGTTACGTCCGGAAAATCCTCCATTTGACCGTTGTGGTTAATGGGACAATTAATGGGGCAGTTAATATGCCCGCCATTAATGCCATAAGTGTTAGTGGGTAGTTATGAGCGGTTACGCCCTCCGGAAACTATAAAATCCCCGGAAAAGGGAGGGGAGAGGTACGTGATTTTATATTGCTAGCTAAAACTCTGCCAAAATACATACTCTCTGGCACTCTTGTACTGATTCACACGTCGGAGGGCTTTTGCAGGGAGTGCCCCTGCCTAGTTCACGGCTTGCTGGTGTTTTTGTAGAGTTGGGCTTCAAGGATTATTGGATACGTTGAAAGCCAGGTATCCAGTTGGACAGGTCCAGTGCGCTCAGAAGATTTTGTTAGTTCCAAGCCAAGCTACAGGTGTTTCTCGTACTAGGGGTAATCAGTTAAATCCATTGATCATTCCCTCTCACCCACGTGCACAGGGGTCAAAGGGACGCGATCAGTTAGAGGGGAGTAAGGCTAGCCACAGGGTCGTGCCTAGCGTTCATTCACGGTTGGGACCACGAGTCGGGGAGGATTCAGCACAGTCCCGTCGTCGACGGCAATCACCTTCCCCGTGAAGGTCTCATACTCGCAGGCTTCGTTCGCCTTCGCCACGTCGATCGCATGCTCGTAGTCATCATTCCCCATCACCAAGGGTATCTTATGCTCGTCGACACAGAACTCCATCTCCTAGGAGATCCCGGGGCATTTATCTCATCATTCTCAAGAAAAAGGGGATTTGCACCAACCACCGCCACCGGGATGCCTCAGTTCGTGGCGCAGTCGTGGGGGTAACTCAAGCTGTTGGAGCTATGGGTCCCCCACATGTCCCTCCTATGCCTGTGGTACAGCCTCAACCCGGGGGTTGTTTGCCTACAACCATCAATATGCAGGATTTTGAAAAGCTGAAATGTCGTATGGAGGCATGGGAGCAGGGAAAAGCTTTGGATGGAAATTTCTTGGGCACTTCAGCTAGCCCGCTAGCGACGTGGATTGAGAATGCACCGCCATCATAGGGGTTAATTTTCCCAAATATTAAGGAATATACTGGGAAAACAAAGGCGAGAGACTGGCTAATGTCATTTGAGTCACAAATAGGCTTAGTGACTTCGGATGAGGCGTTGAAAATTCGAGCTTTCGTAGGAGCTTTGCAAGGGAAGGCTTTGGCATGGATGGGAGCTTTGCCGCGTCGGTCAATTAGTAATTGGGCTGATTTGCGAGCAAAATTTCTAGCAGATTTCGGCACTGCGGACACACTGGCAAAGACAAGGGCTGATTTGTCGAAGGTTAAGCAGGGCGCTCATGAGTCGACAGCTAGTTATTTGGAGATATTTACTAAAGTACTGGAACAAGTACCAGGATTGACCGAGCAGGAGGTTACATTGTGCTTTGAGATGGGTCTGCTCGAGGGTGAAGGTGGACTGCAATCGGAATTGAGCATGCGTGAGCCCAAAACGCAGGCTGAAATGTTGATGCGGGCTCAAAAATGGTGTGCCGGAGAGACGGAAAAAAAGGAGAAGAAAAAAGAGAGTAATGATGCTGCTGGAAATTCCAAGGGGAATGGTCAGGCTGTGGGCGGAGGCTATAATAAGGGTAAGTCGCGATATGACCGTCCAAGGGAATTTCTCCGCGAGGCAGATCTTACCCCGCTCAACACATTGCGTGAGGATATCATGTACGAAATAAGAGACGAGATTCCTCGCCCACCTCGCATGAATCCAGAGACAGCTGATGCTCGGGATAAGACGAAGAGGTGTGTTTATCATGATGATTATGGGCACACCACCGAGGAATGTTTGCCGCTGAAGAAGGCCATTCAAAAATTAATCAATGAAGGGCGGTTGGACCGCTTCAAGAGAGATGGAGGAAACAGGGGGAATGCACCCCGGAGAGATGCCCCACCGATCAGAGGGGCGATCAATGTGATAATGGATGAAGAGCCCACTTCGACCCAGCTCGGTAAACAAATATATTCTTTGTCGAAGGTTGTGGATCGACCAACATCTTTGCAGGTTGGCGAAGAAGCTATACAATTTACTCGTAGCGAGCTGGCAAGTAATGTGGCAGGCGAGCGATCCCTAATCGTTTCGGCCTTGGTGGATGGCTGGGTCGTACACAGAATCTTGGTTGACACTGGTGCTTGTCGAGATGTGATGTATTTGTGGCAACCCGACCCGGATTCCGGAACGGAATCCCAAAGTCGTGCCGCAAGGACAAGGCAAGAAGAGGACAAGCACTTGCAAAATAGTAGTGCGAGTCAGACAATTGAGCTAACGAGCTCAACAAAGGTAGAGAAGCCGTATACAAAAATACGGGTCAGGAAGAAACGAATCTGCGGAAGCGGTAGGGGAAAGAAGTCCCAAGCCTAAGGCTCGAAAACAAAGTCAAGAAATCAAAAGAGACAAAATTCTCCTGAAGGGGAAAACAAAACTCGCGTGCCGCAACATTGCAGACGCTGAACAAACCATCGGCACTCCAGGCCGGCGTTTCGACGAAGAACAAACCTGATAACAATTACCCACGGCTAAGGCATACCGGGGTTAACCAACAGCAATAGTGACTAAAATAGAGAAAAGCCCCAAGGCTACTGCGTGCCCGGGAGACAACTGAAATAGATATGAAAAACATGAACAAGGCACGACACAACACGTCGGCCCAAGAACGAACTAATACAGAAACTCAAGTATCTACCCGACCGTAAAGTCTAAATAACTTTACAAGATATCGGTCTCACAAGAATAGAAAGGTACATGAACAAGAGACAAGGATAAAGGGAGTAAAACTCCACAAACTACTGCTCGGGAAGTCGCCTACTAGAATCACGAACTACACGATCAAGTCTTGATCTATCGATCAACCGCGACCGCCATAGTCACGATCTACTCGGCCTCAACACAGCTACTGAAACTGCAACTAGAAAACAAGTATGGGATGAGTCATAATGACCCAGTACGCTACCACTAGACAATATAACATAATCGTAACATTTTCATAAGTAGAAATGAAATCGGGTTACGACGACGATTTAAGAACCATAAGTCGTTGTACTGCATGTAACTGCCTTTACCAAAGCTACCAAGATGAACTAGGGTGAATTCTGCTCACAAACAATCGTAAGTCGAGGCAAGTGACAAAAATAATCGCATGCAGCTTAGGGACGATGTCTTGACATGAAACATCCTGTATCTTATAAAACAATTAAGTAAAAGTATGCATATTTACATGTATACACGTATCAAGTCTCTTGTAGAATAATTAGGTGGAGATGTATAAACTCATCACAATTGTCAAGCAATCAAGGACAAGTATATATGAGCATATAGATCATATATTCAAGATGCACATTATTGCACATAGTTCACATAATGTGAGGATATAGAGCTGGGCCGCTACGTAGACCTGCAAAACAGACACCTTCATGATGTGCATGAATCGATGGGTGTGATAATACATCGATCTTCCGAGGATATTCTCGGATAAAAATGAAGTCAATCTCAATGGTCGCGCGCATTGGTTGGCCAAGGAGAGCTCTTCCCCACCGTGGCCAGAGGGTGTGTGACATGATCAAGTACGCCAGCTGGACTCATGCAATGCCAAGTAGTATTTACTCAACAATCAATCAGTATGGAACGAGTCCGACAAGAGCGTCCTCGTTCAAGATTAGTATATAATCTCATCAATAAACAATCAAGATTGAGCTCGACGAGAGCGAACTCAATATATCAAGTATTTATTATGTCATAAAGATACAAGCATGACAATCAATCCATTTCAAAAGTGAACTCAATAGTTCAAGTATGCATTTATTATGTCATAAAGATACAAGCATGACAGTCAATCCATTTCAAGAGTCTAGAATTAGTTTTCTAGTTGAACGCATGTAATAACGTCGTAGGGATTAATCATTGAGCTGGTATTGTTCAATAGCTCACTAATGTCGACTCCGTTGAGTCATTTCTATAATTGCAACCAAGTAGAGTGGGAACACTATATGTGTTCCAAGACTCTTTTCTATGTTCTCGCTTGAAGCATGACTAGGTTCTTGTTCCACTAGGAACCTTAGTGCAAAGTCACTAAGTCAAGTATATACGGGGAGCCTAAGTTGATCATTATCAAGTCAAGCTTAATTCAATTCTAATTCATAATTCCACTTAATAGTAGAATTCAAGTTCAGTATAAATCATTAACCGAAGAACAGATCAAGCATGGGGGCAAGTACATTCAATATGCTTATAATTCGTATTATAGAAACATGTAGAAGAATCAATTCATGACAAGGTAGGAAATCATGCTTTTAGCCATAATATCAATTGTACCTAGTATTCCATATTTATATGTGAAACCAAGTTAGGTTGTAACTCAGCCCTCAATCCATCATACAGTTAGTCTAGGATCATAAGCCATTTACTTGTAGATAATAAAACCTTCCGTGAATAATATTTCATTCTATAATCCCAAAGGTCTATAGTAGTCCAATACTTAGGTAAACACTAGAGTGACGATCATTCGTAAGGTCAACCGTACTGGTGAGTCTTAGATAACGACTTAGTCATCCTAGCGACTTATACAAGTAGACTACATGTGCGGTGTACTAAGGAAAGTCCCAATTCAAATCATCTCATAGAATGGTCCTCAATTTCGTTATCTTGATTTTTCCCAAATTATTCACAAGGCGACTTTAGAGAGTCGTCATTCAATAACAACCATCATGATTCCTTAGGTTTCATACAAGCATAGATCACATCCTTACAAGTTTCGGGGCTTCATTGAAGTCCAACAAGTACCAACAGTTCTAATTCATAATCAAAACAATCCAAAGGTCTTTCATTCAAGCCATGCATTTGCGACCCACACAAACCCAAACCAAAGACTAGCGATAATCTTGTACTTAAAATCACTAAAGGTCCTCTATTAGAGTCCTAAGCCACAAATCGATCTTAACACCAATTCGGTCTCACCCGACCAAACCTCAAGATTTCATGATTTAGATTCAACGATTACAAGTAGTCATAGGGGTTTATCCTAAGACTTGAATAGCAACTTTTATAATTCAATGATTCCATTTGAGTCAAATTTCAAAGTCTCAAACTCTAGGTCAAGGCATAATTTCAGGATTTCCAATTTATCCCGGTTTCTAAACCCAACCACAATCAATCTTAAGCCATAACTATTCCAATATACCCAGTCATAATAATTTGGGTTCAAACCCTAACTTTCATAGACTGATATACATCAATAACATCTAATTTTGACATGTATTACCACGACAAATCACAAGGAACAAGTCTCTAGCAACCTAACATCAACATTGAGTTAGGGAGAGAAACTAGGGTTTCGGTAACGTACCTTTATCGAGCCACAAACGAATAGGAAGAGGGAAACAAACCCAAGGGAAATGATCTACTCATCAAGGGCTTCGCGACGGTGGTCTCGGCTCGTCAAACGGATGACCGGAACTCCGGGAATCGCCGGAACACGCACTAGTCGCACGCTCAATCTCCCGCACTCTCTCCTTCCCGTTCGCGGCTGAAGACGATCACTAATGAAGAGAGGAGAGGAGTGTTTGGGGTTATAAGGGTGATTAAGGACTAATATACCCTCAAATAAGTGAAAGGGCAAGGGTTAAGTAAGGGTAGAATAGGAGTTTCACGCCAGAAATCAAACCAGCACAAAGCTGATGTCGGGAGCGCTATTCGGTTGTCTGGACCGAACTTTTCATCACTTGTTCGGTTACTATGGCCGAACACTCCCCAAGGAGTTCGGTTTGGCTGGCCGAACATCTCCCAGGATGTTTGTTTGTCGCGTTGGAACGATGGTTTAAGTCTAAAACGAAGCCGAATGGATCTAGGACTGAAAGTGATGCACCGGTTGGGTGAATGCAACTCCAACAAGCATAAAACTTGTGTACCAAGCCTTATGAGACTCAAATAACCCTCAAGACAAGTGGAGGAATGACTAAGAGTACAATCGAGGTCTCACGAAAGAACTACGCGAAAAAACTCTAAACCGAGTCAAGTAACGAACAGCGTCGGTATGCGACTTGTAACATTAACTAGTTAAGGTCTATGGAACATATGGAACTAAGGTATTGGCCTCTAGATAGACTACCTACACCAATCAAGGTTCTTTTCCACAATCCAAGTAAGCAAGGTCACGATTAAACGACACACAAGGCAAGAAGGTCAATTACACGAAGGTTAGGGGTCTTACAGTATTACTCGTGCTTTTAGGGCTTGGAGCTGAGTGATGATCGACTTAGGCCATATGCTAAATCATTGGAGGGATTCACTAACCATAAGGAGCCAGTTAAGGGCACGGTATAGTTAGAGGTGTTTATTGGTGAAGGGAGCCGGACGCGAGTTGAGAAGATCACTTTTATGGTGATCGATTTAAAGTCTCCCTACAACATTATCCTGGGCGTCCCGAGTATGACCAAATTTCAGATGGTTGCATCTATCCCACACCAATGGGATAAGTTCTATACTGATCAGGGAGTGGGTGTATTGAGGAGTCAGCCCCGAGCAGTGCTCGAGTATGTGCGCGATAGCCAGCGGAAGAAACAGAAGTTGACCATGGAGGAAGACGAGCAGAAAATAACTATCAGTACCAAGGAAACATCTCATGTGACTGTGGGGCCATCATTAATAGCCATGGTGAATGAAGACCCTGAGATGGATGCTAGCTCTTTGCCGACATTGAAGTTGGGAGAGCAGGACGAGCATGAGGTTTGTGTAAGTTTGCCTGTGAGTCAGACTGGTGGCGAGAGCATTTGCTCCTTGCCGACATTGAAGTCGGGGGAGCAGGTTGAGCAGCATGATGAGGCAAGAATGAATTCAGAGAAGGCTAGTGAGAGTCTTGATGATCCTTTGCCGGCATTGACGTTGGAGGGACTAGTGAAGCAAGTCGATGACATAGATGTAGATCAGCTTGATACGGTTGAGGTTCAAGCTGAGAAAGAAGAAAAGGTGGAGTGTGATACACTCCAAATGCGAGATGAGCCAGAGTTTACGGCTCAGGACGAGCTCGAGGAGGTGGTTATCAATTCTACCTACCCTGAGCAGAAAATAAAAGTCGGAAAGGCTTTGTCAGTAGAAGCTCGTGCAAACCTGATCAAACAGCTGCAAGATAGCTTGGATGTTTTTGCATGGAGGCCAAAGGACATGAAAGGGGTAAGTGAAACCGTGGCTTTACATCGTCTCAATGTGGATCCTGCTTTTCGGCCAATTCAGCAGCGGCTTAGGATTTACTCTATCGAGAAGGATTAGGCGATCAAGGAGGAGGTTGAGAAGCTGCTTAATGCAGACATTATTGAGGAGATACATTACCCAACTTGGTTGGCTAATGTAGTTATGGTTAAGAAATCCAACGGCCAATGGCGGATGTGCGTGGATTTCACTGATTTGAATAAAGCTTGCCCGAAGGATTGCTATCCTTTGCCACGAATTGACAAGCTGGTGGACGCTATAGCAGGATTTGAGCTCCTCAGTTTTATTGATGCCTATTATGGGTATCACCAAGTTAAGATGAATGAGCAGGATAAGGCTCTAACGGTTTTCCGAGCAGCATGGGGGATGTACTGTTACAAGATGATGTTGTTTGGTCTGAAAAATGCAGGAGCCATTTATCAAAGAATGGTGAACAAGATATTCAGCTCGCAGATCGAGAGGAATGTTGAAGCTTACATCAATGACATGGTGGTGAAGACCAAGGGGCACGAGCATACAGTGAACTTGGGCGAAACTTTTGCCAATCTCAGGAAAAATAACATGAAGCTTAACCCGAGCAAGTGTGTGTTCAGGGTGAAAGCGGGCAAGTTCCTAGGGTTTATGGTGACTGAGAGGGGCATTGAGGCTAATCCTGAAAAGATCAAGGCATTGGTCACTATGAAGCTTCCCCGATACATTAAAGACGTTCAGAAGCTCAATGGTCGGGTGATAGCCCTTGGTCGCTTCATTTCCAGGTCGGCAGAAAGATGCTTGCCATTTTTCAAAGTTCTTCGTGGGAACAAAGGGTTTGAATGGACACCTGAATATCAGAAGGCCTTCGAGCAGTTGGTGGAGTATCTGGGGAGCCCTCCTTTGCTGAGCAGCCCGGTTGTGAAAAATTGTTTGTATACTTAGCGGCCACCGAGCAGGCAGTAGCCGCTGTGTTGATTAGGGAAGAGTGTAATGTTCAGAAGCCTGTTTATTATGTGTCGAAAGCCCTCACTGCTGTAGAGGGAAGATATTTTAATGCAGAAAAGTTGGCTTATTCGCTTGTCGTCGCTGCTCGGAAACTTCGAGCTTATTTTTCTGCACATTCGATTATTGTATACACTGATATGCCTCTTAGAAAAATCTTACATAAACCAGATTCTTCTGGTCGTTTGCTCACTTGGTCTATCGAGTTAACTGAGTTTGATATTGATTATCAACCTCGGCGAGTGATTAAGGCACATGCTTTGGCAGACTTTGTGGCTGAGACAAGCTTCAAGGATTCCTGCGAGGAGGATGCCCCATCCAAGACAGCATCAGCGAGTACACCAATTCCAAAGCCCTGGCCAAAATATTGTTGGGAGTTACATGTTGATGGGTCGGCCAGCAGGTTTGGGAGTGGTGCCGGGTTGGTATTGGTCCCACCCGAGCAGGATGTAGAGTTAGAAAAAGCATTGCGCTTTAAGTTTCCAGCTTCCAACAACTAGGCCAAGTATGAAGCATTGATCGCAGGGCTCGAGCTCGCGCAGGATGTGGGAGTACGAGAAGTGATTGTATATTGTGATTCCCAGTTGGTGGTAAACCAAGTCAGAGGCGATTATGCGGTTCATCATCCAGTCTTGGTTCGTTACTGCGCGATGGTGAAAGAAATTTTAAAGGATTTCGATTACTAGGAATTGGTGAGAATTGCTCGTGAGGATAACTTACGGGCTGATTACTTATACAAGATGGCTGAAGATGAAATTCAGTCTTTGCACTCGGGAGTCATGATCGAGCATTTGGAGGTTCCTGTTATAGAAAAGGATGTGATCATGGACATCGAGTCGACTTCAAAATGTTGGATAGATGATTTGAAGGCTTATATCGAGCAAGGAACCTTGTCTGAGGATAAGATGGAAGCCAGAACCATTCAGAAGCGGTCATGTCGATATGCTATTTTAGATAACATACTTTATAGACGATCTTACACTCGACCTTTGATTCGATGTGTGCGACCAGAGATGACTGAGGGTATTTTGGGAGAAATACATGAAGGAAAATGTGGCGGTCATCCTGGACAAAGGTCATTAGCAGAAAAAGTTCTGGCAGCTGGATTTTATTGGATCACTTTAAGGCGGGATGCAGAAACGTATGTTCGGCGGTATGACAAGTGTCATCGCTATGCAGATATACCTCGCTTACCTTCTACCGAGCAGACTCCTGTGGTGGCTTCGTGGCCATTTGATATGTGGGGGATAGATCTCATTGGCCCATTTCCAGTAGCTCGGTCAAAATTTAAGTATGCAGTGGTCGCTGTGGATTACTTTACTAAGTGGGTGGAAGCTAAGCCTCTAGCGACCATTAGTGAAGTTAACGTCATCGATTTTGTTCACGAGCATATATGGTGTCGATTTGGTGTTCCACGAGCGATTGTGTATGTTCATGGGACCCAGTTTTCTGAAAAGTTTACCAAAGCATGTGAGCAGATGCGAGTGAAGCATTGGCAATCTTCGGTGGCATACCCGCAAGGTAATGGGAAAGCCGAGGCCGCTAATAAACAGGTCTTGCATGTCCTCAAGCCAAACCTTGAAGATAAGGTAGGGAGATGGGTGGATGAGTTGCCTTCTGCCTTGTGGGCGGTTAGAACAACGGTTAGAGGCCCTACTGGAGAAACAGCTTTTTCTATGGCTCATGGATCTGAGGCTATAGCTCCAGTGGAAATGTATTTGCCCAATCATAGGGTGTTGCATTATAATGTTGAGTCCAATAGTGCAGCTCAGGCAGCCGATCTGGATTTGTTAGAGGAGAAACGGTTGGAGGCTAAGATGAGGATGGCCAACTATAAGTAGCAAGCAAAGGCCCATCACGATAAAAGGGTTCGTGGTCGGTCATTTGCTGTGGGCGACTAGGTCCTTCGTAAGATTGAAGCAACAGGCCATCGAGCTGAGTGGGGGAAACTTTCGCCGAATTGGGAAGGGCCTTTTCAGGTTGTTAGAATTGTTAACGAGGGCACTTATATGTTACGAACAAAGGATGGAAACGAGCTGAGACATCCATGGCATGCAGATCACTTGAAGAAATAATATTGGTGATTGGCATTGGCAGTATGTAATTCACTGTTCTTTTCTTTTTAATGGCAAATGATAATGGCGAAACCCAATTATGCTTTCAATTTGAGGAAATTTTCCCGATTATCAGGCATGAGGAAATTTTCCTTTTGCCACGATGGTATAGAAGGGGTGGCTTCCTCGAGCACGGCCTTATCTGCTCGGCGTTTACTTCTCTTGGGACTCTCGCTCGGTTCACTGATGTTGATGACGGGCTAGGGAGCTGGTTCGACCCTTTGTGCGGTAGGGGTTGGTGTGATGAGCGTAGCAGGTGGTGGGTTCAAGTTGGTTACGTTTAGTACCGTGGTGGTGGTCGGGACGGTTGGAAGACTAGTAGCACGTTGGGTTGAGAGGTGCTTGCTCCGTTTACTTGATCCCTTTTTGGCAGCCTGGAGGAACTTGTTAACATCTGTCAACTGCCTCATGTCTACAAAAATTAAAACAAGCATTAAAGTATGAAGAAAGCAAAGTTTGCAAGTTCGATATAAAGAAGCATAGTTAAAAGTATAGACCAGTGAGAGAAAAGGGAGGTTTACAATGAGTTCCAGTTCGCGCACACTTATCGCATTCATTGGGGAATTTTCTCTCGTGACATGGACCCCAATATGGATGTGGAAGCTCAGGATCAATAGTAACTCGGGGTACAACTCCTTCCAGGGGCGATTAAGGATCGGCTTATCGGAGAAGATTTAAATCGGAGGTGAGGGCTCGCGGTCGTCAGTACAAAATCATGGCCGGCCCGGCCATCTCGCCCTCTTTCACTCAGAGCAAAGTTAAAGCCCTCGCTATTACGGGTTCGCCAGCTCGGTAAGCGTTCTTATCGTATTCGGGGAGCCCATAATCGGTAAGATAAGGGGCGAAGGGCCAGCCGACGCTTGATTCAACGAGTAGAGCTTTTGAATCCCACCCATCTACTTTGTTCGGGCCCTCGTTGAGAAGTTTGAAATAGTTCGGGTTGGATCGGCCGGTGATACGCCCAGACTTCTTGTCCAAAGAAAAAAAGAAAGAATTTTCTGAATAGGGTCATGTTGGGTTCGAATCTGAGCAACCTACAAGCTACTATGAAAGCCTTCAGGAATCTTATCGTTGTCAGGGTTAGGTCGCATGGAAGGGTGTTGGATTCGTTTAAGAACTCTACAACGAAGGGGTCAAGAGGAAGGCGAAGTCCGACCAGGAAGAAATCAAAATAGAAAACCATTTTATCTCCCTGGAAGTTGTGACCTTTCTTAACGATGTCAAGGTCGAAGGCGTGGACTCGGTAGTGTTTGGGATCCATTCCCAGAGAATAGAACCAAGCACTGACTTCATCTTCAAAAGTCAGGTCGTCCCATTTGATTGAGGGTGGGATATGTGGAGCGATGTGGGTAGAAGAACTTGGGTTTTGCCTGGGTTGGTGACTGCTCGTGCTAGGAAAACTTCCTGCTCGATCACTTTCAGAACGATCTTGATAGGTGCTGCTCGCGCCCTGTGCGGTTGTTTGCTGGGGTTTTTGTCTGCGGGGAATCAGAGAGATTTCTTCCTGCTCGCTTCCTTCGGAGCTTGAACTTGAGGGTGGGGGATTTTCTTCTGGTGCGCCATGGTCGTAGCTTCGACCTTCGATTTCTGACACGATACCCTCGCTAGACATCCTACAGGAAAAAGGAATCGAGGAACGCATATTAAACTATGTTCGGGGTGGTCATGTAAGCATAAATGAAATTAAAATTTCATGGTAAGAGTCGGTTATGAGATCGGTGAACAGGGCACCGATCATGAATTCCTCTATTCCTACGGCTTGGTTTGGGGTAATTGGGTGATTGAAAGGAAGGTAAGACGAATTGAAAGAGTTGAAGCCGATAAATCTTCGTGTTCAGACAGTTCACATTATGGGTTTAAGGGGTCGGATGACACAGGAGCCCTGATTCGGGATAGAAATGATGAAAATGCGATGAAAAATTAGAAAGGAAAATTGAAGAGTACCTGTTCTTCGTTGAGAAATGCTGGTCTCGGATCTTGGAAAGTTGTTGAAGATTGAATCCTGGCGTTGGTCTTGATTGGAATTTGCAGATGCAAAAATCGGTTTTTTCTCAAAGCTCTAGAAGTTTTCGAAAGTGATAAAGTTTGAAATGAAGGAAGTTCTAGTCTTTTATACTTGGTGAAACCGGCGCTTGGTGGCCACCCATCACTAAGGTTCAGTTTATGAGGCTCTCAGATCGAGGCAGCATTAATGCTTCGTTGAGAAACGGGCCTGTCCATTTAAAAAGTGGCGGCTGACGACTTGGCATGTTAAACAAGGTTTTCCAGAAAGCCTTTTGGGCAACTATTCGCTTTAATCATTGATTGTGAGTAATTTGATGCACAGATTAAGAAGATTTAACTATGCTTTGGAGGGTATTCATGAATTCTAAGTCCTTCTCCTCGCCACGAGCATGAATGCTCGGTAGACAAGGAGTAGGGGGCTATTGATCTGCCTGGCCCAATTGGCCCAAGTCATAAGTCACATGCCCGGCACATGTTCGCAATTTAGCCAAGTGATCATCCTAAAGTCAGGACTGAGAAGAGAAGATTAAGGGGTTCTGGCGCGTCACAAGCATGCTTCCTACCTTTATCGAGCAAGAGTTGTTAGCGAGCTGGGGGCTCAACCAGCGAGCAGGATCATGTTGCGAGCACGAGGTGTTATGCTCGAGAATTTAAGAATTACAATCAGTTGAGGACGGTTACGTCCGGAAAATCCTCCATTTGACCGTTGTGGTTAATGGGACAGTTAATGGGGCAGTTAATATGCCCGCCATTAATGCCATAAGTGTTAGTGGGTAGTTATGAGCGGTTACACCCTCCAGCAACTATAAAATCCCCGGAAAAGGGAGGGGAGAGGTACTTGATTTTATATTGCTATCTAAAACTCTGCCAAAATACATACTCTCTGGCACTCTTGTACTGATTTACACGCCGGAGGGCTTTTGCAGGGAGTGCCCCTGCCTAGTTCACGGCTTGCTGGTGTTTTTGCAGAGTTGGGCTTCAAGGATTATTGGGTACGTTGAAAGCCAGGTATCCAGTTAGACAGGTCCAGTGCGCTCAGAAGATTTTGGACGCATCAATATATATACAATATTTTATGTGCAATAATTTCCGGGCAGCACAACAAAAGGGTTGGGGCTTTATTTTTAATATCACTTCATTTTCGGCCCTATATATTATTTTATTCTGCTTTATTTTCATTCCGCAAAATATATATATATGCATTCATTCTGTCATTTTATTTTGGGGATTAGGACTCATTTGTAATTAATATGGATAGATAGATTCCCCACGTTTCTTTCTATTTCTTGATGGTATGCTTGCTTGCTCGCGATTAAACTAAAAAGCTGAGAAAATCAACAAAAAACAGCAAGACGGGCTATATCTGTTTTATTTTCTATTTCTATATCTGAAAAAAAAGAGAAAAAAAAACTTTTTTTACTTTTTAGATACCGCACACACGCGCACATGCATATAAATATATTCTGAACTGCTACACTACACCATGGCCAGCCTACCCCCTGCATAAGCCAACGTTAGATTGCACATAGATTCTCAGGACACTTCAAAGACCGACCGGTTTTTGCATTTTAAATCGTGGGTCAGCCCTAGTCAAAAAAAATGTGCGCAAGTCAAAAAAAAAATGTGCGCAAGTCAAAAAAAAATGTGCGCAAGTCAAAAAAAAATTGTGCGCAAGTCAAGAAAAAAAATTGCGCAAGTTGAAGAAAAATACACTAGGGCTAATTTATTATTTTCTAATGCTCGACCGAGAACATTTCGAATGGTGGATCCCGAAAAGAGTATAGGCCCATCGCCTGGGATCAGTCTGATCTCGGGGAGTCGAAAGGCAGGTGGAATACGTTGGTCCTATACTTTGGAGAAAGAATCCACTATTCCAGGAAAATCATGAGACTGTCAAAATAAAGCAGGTGCTTATCCGGTCAATTTGTAGGAAAAATAATAAATAATAAAATATACTAATAAAGGCACGCTGTACTCCAAGCCCAGAAAGCCTTCAGTCAGCCTTCTGATACATCCAAAACCCATTTTCCTCAGAAACCTGGCCCGAATTTGGAAAGGCGAGACGATCGGCGGTTGATCTGAGGAAACAAGTGCGTAAATCGATCGAGGGTATCGAAAGCAGATCGAGATAAAAGCGTAAAAGCAGTTCGGAGGGCAGATCCGGCAAGATGGCAAGAGAAAGCGAGCAATCCGCTATGGGTACAGATGCAGGGGCTCCAGGATACGCTCCGACTCCAGTAATGCAGGAATGGTTAGACCAAAAGTTGGGTGCAGCGATGAGCCAAATAGCTAGCCTAGTACAAAGTTTGAAATCCAGTGGTGAGGTGAAGTCTTCCCTTGCAGTCCCCTAGGAAGCATCAACATCTCATGTGCCTCCAAACCCAAACCCCCAGCCAAACACTAACCCACCAAATACTGTCGATACCCTGAATCCTAACCCTCCACCAACTCCCTACTACCCAAATGTCAACCCTTACCCATCCTACCCTCCATATCCTATCCCAAACACCAATATTCCCCAGAGTCCAAACAACCTCCCTTTCCCATAACCAACCTACTCCAGAACAGCCCATATAAAGACCCACAATGCTATAACCCGCCAGGCCAAGTTACCACTTATTTACCTTATAATGATCCTGGCCGCTCAACCGAAACCATCAAGAATCCACCAGCCCAAAATCTACCAACCCAAAATCTATATCCTACCCAAAATCCACCAGCCCAAAATCCTTATCCTACCCAAAATCCACCAGCCCAAAACCCATATCCTACCCAAGTTACACCAGCTCAAAATCCTTATCCAACCCAAAATCCGTATCCAACCCAAAATCCATATCCAGCCCAAAATCCTTACCAGACACCGCAGCCAAAAATTAACCCAGCCTTCCCTAGTCCAGCCAGTATATACCAAAGGCCCTCAGCCACCAAAATAGAGGCTGACATGGAAAACATGAAAAGCATGATGCTCAAACTTCTCAACAAAGGAGAATTTTCTACGTGGGCACTGACATTACAACCTGCGGCAGTGTTGCCTTTAAAATTCAAAATGCCCGACATAGAAAAATTTGATGGGACTGGATGCCCTATATCCCACTTAAAATCTTATTCCATTGGTATGCAGTCAAGGGGAGCTAGCTTTGAGGCTATGGATTCCAATTTTCACCTCACCTTAATAGGGGCTGCCAAGCAATGGCTAATGTTGTCTGATAGCAGCACCATGAATACTTGAGACCAAATAGCTGAAGGGTTCCTTGAAAGATATAAAGACAACACCGACCCTGAAAATAGAAGGGGCCTCGAGTCGTGCACCCAACGGGAAAAAGAAACTTGTGCTGAGTTCGTAGTCAGGTGGAAAAGAAAGTTGGCTCAGACCTTTGACAGACCTGATCCGGCCGAGTCATGCAGATTGTTCATCAAAAACCTCCACCCCATTTACCTGGAACATATGCGGTATCTCCCCTACACCAATTTTAAAGAAATAGTGGAGATAGGAGCCCGTATTGATGAAGATATACGGACAGGACAATTACAAGTCAATACGCCTCCTGCCTCTTTCCGTTACTCTAAAGGAAAGACAGCCGTAGCCGCACCAGCACCAGCTGTCAATATGGTAGGGAATGCATCAGCCACTTTTCCTACCCAAAGTTATGGCACTGTTCCATGGTCTTATGGAGCAGACAGGTCTGTCAACACAGTCGGAGGGAATAATGGCCCGAACAGAAATTTCAGAAATCAGAACCGGCATTATGATGAACTGCAAGCCTCCCAATCTATGATCCTGCAGGGGCTAATGGCACAAGGAGTGTTGAAGCCTTTGGAAAACTATAGACCACCGAACCCCCTGCCTGACAATTGGAACCATGCTCAGTATTGTGAATACCATCGTTATAGTGGTCACCTCACCGACAGATGCTACACGCTCAAAAATGCTATCCAGGATTTGATAGATGATAAGGTTATTGAAAAGCCTCCTCCCAGACCAAATATAGTCAATAACCCTCTACCTCAAATCAACATGATTATGGTTGATGAAAATTTTTGCGTACCCGAGTTCGAAACAAATAAACACCCATTACCATATATCCCTGTTCCTTTCTTTCCATCCCCATCCATAAAAGAGCCTAGCTGTAATATGCTCTCTTGGGAAACTATCCTGGATAGCCGAAGTACTTGTAAAATTGAAAAAGCCACTTGGGTCGGTGGAGATGTTAGCCACCTTACCCGATCTGGCCGAGCCTACCAACCAAACCTGGAAAGAGGTGATCACTCTGATAAAGACCAAGCGACAGCTTCCTGGGTATGATAGGCAGAGGCACTGATTATGAGAAGCTCCCTGCTGAGTTTGAGTCTATTTCTAATAAGCTTCTGTAGAACTAGTATATTACGACCGGCCCGCTTTTGACGCCCGCAGATCTGGTGGACCGCTTCAGATATATTATCCATATTCCTTTCCCTAGCTTTACGGATTGGTCATCTACCGATCCGCTCCCTAAAAGTTGAGGATCTCAAACCCCATGTCCTCAATAATGTAATAAACCTCGTGCAGTTTGCTATTAATGATAATCTGAATGTCTTTGCTTATTCCTTAGTTGCACCTACATTAAAAGACACATTAAATAATTATAATAATGAGTCATTTATGGACCCAAAAGATAAAAAATATTTGCTTGAGCTTGTAAAGTTAGTTGAGCAACAGGAACAACATCACTCATCAACAGCAGCTGAAGACTTGTCCATCATCAATCTGGGGCTGAACAATCAAGCCAAAGAAATCAAAATCGGCAACCACCTGCAAGGCTCTGAAAGGGTAGCGCTCATTGACCACCTCAAAGAGTTCGTGGACGTATTTGCCGGGTCCTACGAAGATATGCCGGGGCTAGATCCAACCATAGTCGAACACCGGATCCCATATGTCCGGATGCTCGCCCAGTCAAGCAAAAGCTCCGCCGCATCAAGCCGGAATGGTCACTACAAATTAAAAAAAAAGAAGGGAAATCATGAAACAGATGCACGTCAACTTCATTCGGGTAGTTAAAAAAAAAAGAAAAAAATACCCGATCTGGCTGTCCAATATAGTTACCGTTCCCAAGCCCAACAGGAAGGTCCGGATCTACGTAGACTTTCGCGACCTCAACAAGGCGTCGCCCAAAGAAGACTTCTCTCTACCCAATATCAATATTGTGGTAGACGACGTTGCTGCTCATGAAATCAGATCCTTTGTCAATGGCATGCTGGGCTATAGTCAAATCAAGGGCAGTACAAGACCAAGAAATGACCTCATTCACCACCCCTTTGGGAGACCTACTGCTATCATGTCATGCTGTCTGGGCTAAAAAAAAACAACGTTGGGGCTACTTATCAAAAGGCTACCACCACTCTCTTCCACGATGTGCCGTATATTGTCAAAGAGATCCGGTCAGGAGGTGCCATACTCCCCACAAACCAGAAAAGAGAAGACCTTGTTCAGCCCTCCAATCTCAACGAGCTTAAAAAGGTATTATGCTTGAGCCAATCTATCCGGAAAAGTGCTTCCCTCTCCAGCTCCCTAGGTTGAAAACCCGAAAGGGCGGCCTAGGCAAAAGTTAGAGCGAAAAAAAAAAAAAAAAGGAGAAATAAGGGCTCGCTAGGTTGAAAACCCGAAAGGGTGACCTAGGCAAAAGTTAGAGCATGAAAAAAAACAATAAAAAGAAGAAATAAAGGCTCGCTAGGTTGAAAACCCGAAAGGGCGGCCTAGGAAAAAGTTAGAGCATAAGAAAAAATGGAAAACCAGGAGAAAAAGGAGAGGGAAGGCACTCTTTGAATCCTCGGCATTCTATCTCCAGTCTTCAGCATGCGACGGGCTCGACTGACAAAAGAAAAAGAAAAACCACGACAAAAGCTCACATTAAAACACTAAAATATAATATTACTAGTCCTAAGGTGCAACTTAGGAATTTTTATTTAAGACATTTACATTATGCATTGTGCCTGTACATATCTACTTTTGCCTATACCCCCACTTGTTTCTCCCAAAATTACCCTTCGATTGCAGTTTCAGCCCCGAAGTGGTCCATCAGTGCCCGCGGCGTCCGTTCAGCCGGGCACATATACTTCTTCTGCAAGGCACAGAAAAGGCTCAGTCTCATCAAAACAAGAAGCACCAGAAGTGTCCCTGTCCTATTCATTATCCGCACTACCGTCCTGAAACAGCCAAACGACTGGGATTCCGACTATTCGCTGCTGCCCTGGGTGATTGCGAAGAAAAATGCAGGGGCTATGAGAATAGCCTTATGCCAAGTGTACCCCTGCAACAACTATATGGCCGAGAACACAAGGAGGTGACTGCCTTTTCCTCTCCCTGCATATCATAAAAAAAAAACAAAACAAAACAAAAAAAAGAGAGAGAGAAGCCCGCTCGAACCCGAAGGTATACTCCTTTAAAATTCATTTCTGGGATACAGCGTGCCATTAACCTTAAGAATCAGTGTAGCTTTATTTTCTGCATGTGTTTTGAGTGTACATTTTATTTTCTTATATCATGTAAAATTATATTGCATTACATAATCCATGTTTGTACAGATTTTAGCAAAAAACAAAACAAAACAAAAAAAAAACAAAAAAAAAAGAGAGAAAAAAGAAAGAAGAAATGAAGGAAATAGAGAAAATTCACTCCGTCAACAATGAAGAAGCAGAAAAGAGAAAGAAATGAACGCTGCTCCTTCATCCCGTAAGTGAAGAAGGGAGGAAAAGTGGCATAGCCGAGTGGTAAAAGGAGGGGGACATAAGATGCTGGAGGCATGCAGCATGGGTTCGATACTTGGTGGAAGCACTTTGCTTTCTTCTGAGGTTGGACCTTGTATGTGTTATCAGTTGCACTGTTCTCAAACCCTGTATCATTTCGGGCACATCTTGCGATTTTCCTGGTAGTAGCAATGAGGGACCGGAGCTACTACCCCAGGATTCAACCTGGTTAAAAAAAAAAAAAAGAGTTAGCACTTAAGTCCTCAAAATTCCAAAGTTGCAAAATGGTCCCTAAGACTTAACAGAAAGTTAACAAACGTAATTTTGTTAACCAAATTCGACGGTGTTTCATCCCAAGAACAAGGAAACTCATGTCTCCAGCAAGTAAGTCGCAAGACAAGCAGAAAAGTCAGAAAATTCGGCGGCAAAGGTAAGCCCCTTTCCTTTTCTTTTTTTTTTTGTAATAATAAAGTAAATAAAAAATAAAATAAATAAAGCATGCAAAAAGAAAAAAATATGGCAAGCAAAAAAAAAAGAAAAAAAATGCAAAAAGAAAAAAAAATAACATCAAAGAAAAGAAAAAAAAGAGAGAAAAAGAAAAAGAAAAAAAAGATCCCCTACATGAAAGAGCCAAAACTGCAGAAATAGCCAAATCAGCTAAACCAGCAGCAGCAGTCAAAAGCATGAAAAGGTAAGAAAGGTAAGGTTTTCTTATACTTTCGTAAATGAAAGAAAAATCTTTTTCTAAAGGTTTTGTTTCAAAAAAAGAAACAAAAAAAAAGAAGAAAAAAAAAGAGAGGAGGAAGAAAAGAAAAATCTTTATCGTATCCAACAGATTTCCATCAGTTGGGTACAGTTTTCGGAAAATTTGAAGAAAATTCTTTTTTTCGTATTCGACGACATTTATCGGTCAAATACAGTTTCGAAAATTGGAAAGTTTTCTTATTGTGTTTGGAAACAAGGTATTTGATCAGCCAGGCATGATTTTGAAAATGCCTCTTAACGTATTTCAACGACAGGTTTTTACCGGGTGAAATATGGTTTTTGAAATACACAAAAATCTTCATACCGTATTTGACAACGGTATCAGACCGAAAGAATACGACCTTTTCGAAAAACATGAAAATCTTTTTTTCGTTTGTACTCTCGGATGGGTCTTTGAGATCCCCAGCATGAAAGGCCAGAACTGCAGAAATAGCCAAATCAGCTGAACCAGCAGCAGCAGTCAAAAAGATGAAAAGGTAAGAAAAGTAAGGTTCGCTTATTCTACTTTCATAAATAAAAGGAGAATCTTTGTCAAAAAGTTTTTGTTCAAAAAAAATTAAAAAGAAAAAAAAAGAGGCATAAAAACAAAAAACAAACAAAAAACAAAAAAAAGAGGAGGAAGAAAAGAAAAATCTTTGTCGTGTCCAACATATTTCGATCAGTTGGGCACAGTTTTCGGAAAATTTGAAGAAATATCATTTTGTCGTATTCGATAACATTTATCGGTCGAATACAATTTTCAAAATTTTGAAAATTTTCTTATTGTGTTTGAAAACAAGGTATTTGACCAGCCAGACATGATTTTGAAAATACCTCTTAACGTATTTCAACAACAGGTATGGATCGGGTGAAATATGGTTTTTGAAATACACAAAAATCTTCATACCGTATTTGACAACAGTTTCGGACCGGAAAAATACGGCTTTTCGAAAAACATGAAAATCTTTTTTCCGTTTGTGTTCTCGGATGGGTTTTTGACCCAAAGAGCACAACATCCTCGTTGGTTGTTTGTCTTGTTTGAGTCCGAACTACGTTTGGTCTGATTCCTTTTATTAAGGGATACGTAGACAGCCTACATTAGTAGGTCCGACCATCAGAGCACTTAATTTGCATATCTGCTTAAAAACTACGATAACCTGCTATAACTGACTAAAAATGTCTAGGATATGGAGGTTTGTCTCACATTATAAATTGATGCATTATAACTGCTACGTGTTACATCTTTCTCCCTCGTTTTATAAATTGAACGAAATTGGAGAGTCTATTTCTTATCAACGATGTTCGTCTACTCAGTAAGCTGCGGGTTACCCGTAGACTCCATCGTTGAGGGGCTCTGTAGACACCCCAATTTCGTACCCCTGGTATGTGACATGACATAAAATATCAAGACCTGTTAAAACATTAACAAATGTCAAGTTACAGGGTCAAAAGTGCAAAAGGACAAAGCAGGATGCGTAAAAGAATGAAATGCAGGGACCAAAGTGCAGAAAATTGAAACTGTGAAAAAGTTGGCACCACCCATGCCAAATGTTGGCATGGCTCCAAGAAAGTCTTTGGTGGCGCCAAGAAATGGCTTCCCGGCTCCCAGAAATTGCTACAGTTGCCGAAATGCTCAATTCTCTCTGTGGCTGGTACAACTGATCGATGCGCACAGAAGAAAATTAAATTCCCTTAGTGTCCTCAATCCAGCCTATAAATAGAGGCCTTGGGGTCCGCCTTCAGCACAGACTTTTAGCGATAAAAACTCTCCGCGTTCTCGTTACGCTAGAGAAATAGAGAGCGAAGTGAGATAGTGAGCGATCACCTCAAAAAGCCTCGAAACCCTGCCAAACCTCTTCCAAACACAAAACCAACCGGTGGAAGTGAGCCTTAGCCCCCCAGCTAGGTATCCACCCTATTTCCCCGGTCCGAAAATCGTGGAAAGAGCAGTTGCTCTGCCCGATTTAAAAGGCCAAATCAGCTAGAAATAAGTCGTTATTCTGCCCGATTTCAGCCTACCTCAAGCAAACACAACAACCAAAATAAACAGTTACTCTGCCCAAATCACAAGGCCAAAAGTAACTTTCAGAAGCAGTCACTTTGCCCAAATCCACACAACACACAACAACAACAACAACAACAACAACAACAACAACAACAACAAAAGACTCCCTCTCCCGAAGGACAGAGCGAGCACACCCTAGGCCGTTAGTAAGTTTTATTTTAAAGTCTTTATTTGTAAAAGTATTATTTCCAATCCGGCCCAATCTAGATATATAAGCAGTTGTGCTGCCCGGATTTAGTTAGGAAATAGTACTAAAAAGAGCCGTTATTATGGCCAAATATTTTCAAGTATATTTGTAATTATTTGTAAAAGAGACAGTTGCAAGTCTGTAAATAATGTAGACAAATGGATGTATTTGTAGATAGTTAATGTTTTATTTATCTGTTAAAAAAATATAACAAAAAGCATACTTTAGCCAAAAACTGTTTTGAGACCGAAAGGGCGAGTTGGGTGCCTAGCACCTTCTCAACTCGTAGCTTAGCCTCCGAACCCGTTTTTTGCAATCTCTGGTTTTCTTTTTGGTTTTGCTTTATTTCTTCCTTAAAATAAAGATGGCGACTCTAAAACATTTTGGATCCAGTGGGGCCTCGCAACATCTTTCCTTGCACTTTTCCGTTTTCCCCTAAAAAATGGATAATGTGAATGGAAAGATGATGTATTCCTATATCCTGGTATCCCCTAAACAAGGGATAACTTGATGTAGAAAACCCAAAGCACCCATAGTGATACGAAATAGGCCATAAGGCTATTTTCATAAAATCCATAGTGCATGGGGGCGCCGCAACATTCCTTCCTTGAACTTTCCCACTTTCCCCTAAAAAAGGGAGAATGGGAATGGAAGAGTGATGCATTCCTATATCCTGGTATCCCCTAAAAAAGGGATAACTTGACATAGAAAACCCAAAGCTCCCATATTGGATCAAAAATCCACTAAAGGCAACCGAGGCGCATTCAAACGCGCTTATTCGACAAGGACTCCTCTCGCACTTTTGATTTCGTCTTCCCCTAGAAAAGGGAGGGTGGAACGAGAGCAGTGGATGTCACCGAATCCGCACATACGCGCACCCCTATCCAAGGGCGCGCGGGGCGAGGGCGCACACATCCCGGGAACCCACAGCAGTCCTTTCATCTTCCAGTTCGGCGCCCCCAAAAATTCCCTAGGTTTTCGCCTATAAAAACTCGAAGCTTCTCCCATTTTGAACTTTACGGTTTCTGAAATTTCTAGAGAGAGAGAAGAGAGAGAAGCTCTGCCATTCCTTGCTGCCGGCTTCTTGAGACGTTCCAGCCACCGGTGCTATTGCCGTTGCTTCCCTGTCCAGACCTTGATTCCCAGAAGTAGACCCCCTCCAGAACTTTAACAGTAAGTTTCTTTCACTTCTCGTTTCATGTTTATTTCGTGCTTTCTTGTTTTCTCCCTTTTTTGCATTTTTGGGTAAAGTTTCCTCTCCTTCTTGAATCTTCTGAATACACCCAATAGGATTAGGAAAGACCCTAGGTTGAGATCGAGGTGAATCACCCACTGTGTCTTGCCTGCTAGGCGGGCAGGGCCCATGGTTTTACCTAGACTTAGGGCTTTCCCCTTTAAACTGTTCTATTGAACTGACCGTTGCTTTTCCTCGATCTCTGTGCAGATGTCACACGGAGAGTTTTCGGAGAACGACCGAGAGGAGTTTAGCTATGGCGTGTGATCGATGTTTTAATTAATCTTTTTCCTTGCAAGTGGACAAGACTATTATAGAATAGACTTGGAAGCAAGGGTCGAACCCACAGAGACAAGTGATCACGAATAGTGCGATTATTGATAGCAAATTATTAACCTAAGGGGGGTTTTTATTGTTTAATTCTACTCTAAACTACTAGTTATAGATGTTTAACTAATTAGACAGTAATAACAGATATTAAGATCTTATGGTGAGTGGAAATCTAGGATTCTGGGTTTCACTTATATCTCCTTTATGTTCAATTCCTACTAATGTCATTCAATGTCTTGGGTTCGTTCACTAAAAATAGATATAGTCGTTGAACAATTGGTTCCTCCATCCCAAAATTCATCCATTCCATATCCAAAGCACAGGAACTGTCAATCTAGCTGTCACCTAGATTTATGATCTATCTGTCACCTAGATCATGTAAGAACCTGGTCCTAACTTATCACTCTCGTGCATCGATAGGTCCAATTTATTGTGTTGGTGAGCCAGTGTACGACATATGCACTTGGTCATGCAGTTATCCGCACCTCTAAGCCTTTATTATTTGCGATTACATTCATTTGTTCAAAGCAAAATAATATAGGGGTTGATAAACAACACAATCAACAAGCATTGAATAGACATATATAAAAGAATCAAAACATAAATTCGATACAAGTTACCTCCCACCTCCTAGATTATGGATGATTTAGTTAATCATAGACGATGAACATCACATGGAGATGATTGGATGCATGATTTGATCTTCAATACTTGAAATTACAAAACCTAACTATGTTATACAATCTAAAACTACCTAAAATCTATGTAAAGAGAGCTTCCAACCGTCCTCCTTCTTCTTTGGCTCGATACCTGACTTCTATATATACTCGGGAGTTGTGATTGGATCGAATGACTATGTGAAAATCCGAATAGGTCGCATTCTGCTTACCTTGCGGTCGCAAGGTGCTGGATACCTTGCGTCCGCAAGGTCTCGATATGTCAGGCCGATTTCTTTGATTGCTTCTTTTATGGTCAACACGCCTACCTTGCGGTCGCAAGTGCAGGCACCTGCGTCCGCATAGGTGTCAGATTCGGCAGTTTCCTTGTTTCTTCAATTTTTCCTCTTTTGTCCTTCTTGTAATTTGCACTTAAAACCACGGAGTTTCGCGTATTTTCACGAACAATCCTGAAACTTACAAAACTCACCAAAAACATATATTAGTACTCAAAAGACTCGTGAAATAGCATAATTTAAGTCATAGAAGTATATAAAATCGACGTATAAAATACATTGATCAGCGTGCGAAATGACCCGATGAGCAGCGAAAAGTCCCCCTCCCTTGACGTCGTGCTCGAAGAGGGAGACGAGTCTGTGGCCGGCGAGGTCGTTGCTGCACGAGCCCGCGTGCCCGTGATTACTCTATTTGATTCCTCCAGCGGTCATAGCTTGTCTGAAGGAGCAAGGCCGCTCGACCCCGCCGTGAGCGGGGGCAGCGGCGGATTGCTGAATAGGAGGAACCGACAAACGGGGAGAAAGGAATCTTGTGTTGCCTTGTCTTGTGGGGACACTCAATCATAAGCAAGCCTGGAATCGGTAGAAGAGGATTAGATAATGTCTGATTGCCGGAGGAGGCGGATGCCCACACGGGAAACGAGGCTACCACTTCTGCCCCTACCCCTGCCTGGATGTCAGATGCCGACGAAATGTTGTACGCAACTCACTGGGCATCATTAGATACTTCGGCTTAGCTGATCGCCTGGTTCACCTCGATAGGAATAGAAGGAGAAGATTATCGAGTGGAGAAGGCCGTGTTGGTGGACGACGAGTATCCCCGCGAGCAAAATGGGAAATTGTTGTTCTTCGCTGATTTTTTCCGAGTGGGGCTGCGTCTACCTTTAGATCCTTTCATCCTATTGTTCCTCAAGGAATTTTGCCCGATGCCCGGCGACCTGATGGTGAACACAGTTAGGGCCTTAATGGCATATATTGTGGCGTGCCGTCTATTGCGAATAGAGCCTACAATCAAGATTTTTCGGCGTCTCTTCATTTTGAGCGTCGATGCTTACGACCGAGTAAATGCCCGGTCCAATTCCAGCTTTCTCAGGATTCTGTCCGATGTACCGGGGAAAGTTGAGGCTTGGGATAGGAGAGCCGTCTTGATCGAATTCCGAACCGGCTGGCCGATAATGCCTATGAGTCAGGCGTGTATACACGTCCCCAAACTTCCCCGTGGCAGCTTCACCACCGGTGATTCTGGTCGCCTGGCGGTTATCCGGGCTGCGTTAGGTGTCGTGATGGATGGGGAAAAGAAGATCAGCCAGGAGACTCTGTTCGATTGGAAAGAACTAGTATGCAACCCTAAAATTTTATGTTTGGCTGGGGTGCTCCGAGCCGCCATCCCTGGGGTACAGCCCCTATGTTCCTTTGATGCTGAAGAGGCCCATGTCTATTGGGGCGACTACTATGAGCATAATTTTAAGTCAAGGCAATCAAGAATCTTTGTAGGCTCGGGCATATTTGCCACGCTGCCTATCTTCTTGCTGACAGTCGATTTAAACTTTGCTCTCTTTTTATCTCTTTTAACTGTTTGTCTAATCGTTTTCTTTCCAATTATGGTACTGATTTGTCTTTCTTTCTGCAGCTATGTTGACCCTGAGGCAGCTACAAAGGCTAGAAGCCGAGAGCCGGGCGTG
>CM028377.1:156695650-156737876 GCA_013146195.2 Codonopsis lanceolata | reverse complement strand
GTCTGCTTTAGTTGTGAGAATTAGATGTTCAAAAGCCTGTACTATGATCCAAGGCCCTCCCCTATTATGGGTCGTTATTTTAATGTAGAAAAATTAGCTTACCTTGTCATAGCCCGAAAACTAGGGCTTATTCTTCTCGCACATGTAATCATAGTATTATAGATGCACCATCAAGCAAAGCCCCGCACAAAATCGACATTATCAGTGCATCGCCAACCGGGTCAATCGAGCTCATAGAGTTCCACATAGATTACTTGCCCGCACGAGCAATCAAAGCTCAAGCACTAGCCGATTTCGGGTCGAACAAGCTTCACCCAACACGAAGATCCTACCGCCAAAGAACCCATCGAGCCCGAGGTAAACAAGCTTGCACAACCCCTCGACCTCTACCGCTGGGATCTTACGTGACGGGCAGCAGCAAAGTCGGGAGTGAGTGCATCCTTCTCTAGCTGCCCCGACGAAATCACGTAGTTTGAGCTAGCTCTTCGATTCAAATTTCCCCGCCTCCAATAACGTAGCCGAGTATGAGGCAATGATCGCCGGCTCGAGCTCGCAAATGCATACGGGCGTAGAAGCGGTCACAAGTAGTACGGATTCACAACTAGTCAGGAACCAAGTCCGGGGAATATATGGCGCACCACCCAACCCCGGTTAAGCATCGCGAAAGCTAGTCAAGGAAATCTTGAAAAATTTCAAGTTTTGGGAAATAATCGATTGCTCGAGCGCATAAATACGCGAAAGGCATCACTTGTCCAAGATCGGCGAGGAAAATCGGCATTACTAAATCCTTCGGTGATGATCGAGCATGGAAACCCGGCCATCGACAAACCAGTTATCATGGATATTGAGCCGGCGCCGGCTGGATCGATGATTACAAAACTATATATCGAGCAAGGTGTCACGCCCGCGGACAAGTCAAAGCCACAACAAATCAGAAGCCAAGGGGTTGCTTGCCGCTACTCTAGCAGGGGGCATTTTATACAAGCGCCTAAGGTCGACCTATAGTCAGCCGCGGTACCCCCGTAGCTAACCGGCGTTTCTATGAGGTACACAAGAGGGGAGTGTGGCGGCCACCCGCACAAGAGCTTTCGCGAAGCGGTACCGAGCAGGGATATTATCTTGATTACCCTAAAGGACGCGAAAAGTATGTTCGCGAATGTGACAAATGCCGTAGATATGCGGACATACCAAGGCTTCCATCCACTTTTGCAAACCCTGCCGCGTTGCCCGGCCCTTCGACATGTGGGGAATTGATTTGATCGCCCATTCTCGCCGGCACAATACAAGTACAAATACGCCATTGTCACCATAGATTACTTCACGAAGTGGATTGAGGCAAAACCCCTCGCCAAAATTTCGGAGGCAAATGTCATCAAATTTGTCAACGATCAAGTATGGTGCCGATTTGGGCTTCCTCGAGCAATCATCTCGACCATGGCACTCGCTTCTGACAAGTTTACGCTGAATGTGCTCGTTTAGGGGCCAAACATTGGCAATCGCTCCCGCTACCCACGTGGAAACGCCAAGCCGAGGCCGGAAACAAACAAGTATCGTGCGCCAAAAGAAACCTTGAAGGGCGAAAGCAGAAAATGGGCGTAAGAATTACAATCGGCCCGTGGGCGGCTCGTAACCACCGTCCCGAGGACCAACCGGGGAAACTCCATTCGCACTCACCTACGGGTCAGAAGCTATGATCCCGGTGGAAATGGCCTTGCCTAGCTACCGGGTCTCACATTACAGCGAGCAAAACAATCAACTTGCCCGGGCCATAGACTTAGACCTACTGGAAGAAAGGAGGTTGGATGCACGACTCAGAATGGTCAACTACAAACAGAGGGCAAAATCTCACCATGACAAAAGAGTTCGAGGCGCAGCCTCTCTCGCTGGGGATCTAGTACTCGAAAAATTGAGGCAACCTCATCTGCGTAATTGGGGAAGCTGTCTCTTAATTGGGAAGGTCCTTTCCGGGTTACTGGGATAGTAAGAGAAGACACTTACACACTTCAAACTCCAGAGGGGAAAGACCTGAAGCATCCTTGGCATGCAGACCACCTCAAAAAGTATTACCCCTAAGTCAAAGAAACAAACGGGCAAGACCTCAGTCCTGTTGAGGGTCATTGATCATCTATCAATAAAAGGCAAGTGTTGTCATATTTACCGATTCAGAATTTTCAAATTGATCAATTAATTATCAATCTGCAATTGTTTGGACTTGTTTGGCTAAATTCTGCACGCCCAGCGAGCAGATAGGGGCCATGCCCGGTCAACAATTCTAAAACTCCCTAGTATCAGTGAATTTATCCTCTGTGGGTGAGATGCGGCCATGCCCAGGTTCACATACTAGGATGCTCGCCCTAGGCGATAGAGGCCATGCCTACAAGATAGCGGTTAACTACCTCGGGTTCCTCTAGTGACCGAAGCAACACTATTAACCGCATATCTCAATACCCGGAAGATATACTAGCAACCGTTTCGAACTATCCACATCGAATAAAGGCCATGCCCGGTTGTTGGTTGCCGTTGAGAGCTGGGCCTTGCCCGCTTGGCAGTCTTCTGGAAGCTCATTCAATCAAAGCCTTGGCCAGATTCAAGCAATCATGCCCGGTGTTTATTCGGGTAACATCTTAACTTAAAGAATAAGCTTGCTTCATTAATGTCGTTATTTTAAGTTGATAATCTCGAGTTCTTATACTTGGTTAAAGCTGTTTGTACACTTGATGCTCAATATGTTTTATAGAGGGCACCGGTACTTGTATTAACATATGGCAGGTCGAGCAAGCAAATAAGAAAACAGATTATCGAGCAAACAAACAGCTAAATCGTAAGCAAATACAAGAAAAATCTGTCAACGAAAAGTGAATTTCATTATAGTCAAATTGGGAGTTACAAAAAAGAAATCAAAAAATAGTGGCGCGCAGGCCAGATAAGATCCTAAGCTTGTTCGGGAGGAGGAGGAGGAAGCTCTTTAGCGCCGGCTTGATATTGTATTTGGTATTGAAAGTTAAGCTCTTTACGTGCAGCTTCATCCTCACCGCTTGGTCTCGAGACTCCGGCTTCAATCTGCCTGGCCTCGCTTCAAAGTTTCGTCCCTCGACTCCAACTCGCAATCGAGCGACATTTACCTCGCCCACAAAGGAGAGACCTGTGGTGCCCGCCAAGCATCAATATCGCCCTGCGCCATGGCTGCGAGCTCATCTTTGGTATAAGGGACCAGCGCATGAAAAGGGCGAGCAGCTTCAGCGTAGGGGTCGAGCACGACCCATTCTGCCATGGTCCTCATTCCCACTCCGCCATGGCCGACGAGCATCCTTAATATATGATTAGTGCCATGGGCGAAGTAGGGAAGAATGGCCGCGTCCACAGCGATCTCAAAGTCTTTTGATTTCTTATAGTTTTCAACCGCGGACTCTTCGGCCTTCTTCAGCTTCTGCATCAGCTCCTCAACGGCCTTCCCATCCTTCACGGCCTGCATCCTAAGGGAACTTCTCTCTGCTTGCAAGAGATCCCTCTGCTTAGTGACCGCGGCCAAGGCGGTCTGGCTCTTCTCCAGGTCAGCCTGGTTCTTCTTCACCTGGCCGACCAACTTTGTCTTTGCAGCAGTCAGATCACTGTTCTGGGCGACCAGCTTCAGATTTCGTTCGAACATTTCAGCTTCTTTCTTCTTGGCCGCCGCAGTTTGTGCTTCCAGTTCATCGGCCAGGCGAGCCACTTGCTCGACCTTTCTTTCACCCTGCTCACCGGCCTGTTATCGCCTCCGCCATGCGGCCTTCTCCTCGTTATACCTATCGTAGAGATTGGTACACGTGGAAGCAATCTGCGAGCAGAGAAAATGAGTCAGAAACATGAAATAAACAAAGAAAGAAGAGGTAAACTGCACTCAACTACTTTACCTCGCTCAAGCAGAGTCCCACGTTCCCAACCAGAACGTGGCCAGCCGTATCACGATCTCGGGCAAGATCATCATGCAGGGCCCTTTCTATAACGCCCTTGCCCACCAGGCCTCCCGGGCTCCCGCGGGCATAAAGATCGATGCCCCCCAGTAATGGGGCATCTCCAGAAATCTCCTTCACTAGAGCCCGAGCGGCGCTGGTAGTAGAGGGCATCGAAGCCGCCGCCTTCCAAGTTGCTAGCCGAGCGTATGAACAGATCGTGGCTCGACCCTCGGTGGCGAACTTCGCGAACATGAGGAGGGCTGGAGCTCTTCTTTCTCTTGCCTTTCGCCTTAGCATCCTTGGCGGCAGGCACCACAGGGATGTTGGCAGTAGGCGGCTCGGCAACGTCATCAACAGCGACCACAAAAGTGTCTTTTGGCCCAGTCTTTTTCTGGGCGGCAGCAACAACCTTGGGCACCACAGCCTTCTTGGCCGGACTTGCGGCCCGGCCCAAGTCCGGGGTCCTCTTGGCCGGTGGGCAAAATGGTACCTTGGGCAGCTCGACTGGCTGGTTGACCTTTAAGTCACCGGCCGGTCGGCTTCTTTCTTTCGCTGCCTCAACACAGCCAAATTCTTCATTCCTGAGACAAGACAAAGCAAAACGAGATTAGAATGAACTCGGGAAGGGTATGAGCAAAACAGAAATTATTAAAGATCGGCAGGCAACCGTCATGGTCTTCATAAACTGGTCGGCAGTTGCCACCCGGGCCTAGCCGTTGGCACTCAACGCATTCATGCTTAAACATTCGGCCGTGGCAATCGTCCCAGTAGGGATGAGGATTCTCGGGCACGTGGATCAGTAGGGGCTCCACCTCGGGGACCTCTGCTCGCATCACCCCGGCCAAGCAAAGATAACGCGGATTACAGACCAGCTCTTTCCAGTCAAGAAGAAACTGCTGGCCGACGCGTCTCTCGTTCTCTTCTATCACGCCCACGGCGGCCTTCAGCGCAGCCAATCGAGCAGTTTCACCCGAGCTAAAATCTTGCTTAGAGGCCTTGGGGATCTTTATTTCGCTGGTTGCCGTGGGCATAAACGGCCAGCCGACCCGGGATTCAATAAGCAGGACCCTCCTGTCCCAAGAATCCACCTTCCCGGGGACATCGGACAACATCCTTAAAAAATTGGAGTTCGCCCTCACTCCGATCCTCCCTCCCGTGCTCGGTGCAAAGATAAATAATTTTCGGAGCAAATACATATCCGGCTCAAACCCTAGCAGCCTGCTTGCCACTGTGAAAGCTGTGTGTAGACACCCCAATTTCGTACCCATAATATGTGACATGACATAAAATATCAAAAACTGTTGAAACATTAACAAATGTCAAGTTACAGGGTTGAAAATGCAAAAGGAAAAAGTAGGATGCATGAACAGTGAACTGCAGGGGGGTAAAGTGCAAAAATTTGAAAGATTTAAAGGAGCATGGTGCCGCACCAAGGCCCCTTGGTGCCACACCAAGGGTGTCTTGGCCGCACCATGCACATTACTGTGCGTTGTCTCAGAGATCAAATGGTACAAGTCTTGAAGCGCAAGGTACAAGCTGTTAATGCACGGAGAAGAAACTCAATAATTCCCGGCGTGTCCCTCCCCCCTGCTATAAATAGAGACCCCCGGCCTCTCATTTTGGTGCTCATTTTCCTCCGCGATTTTTAATCGCAGCGAAGCTCTGCTTCGTTCTTCCGTCAATATTAGTACGAGAGGTGCGAGATAGGTGAGTGGAACCCCCTAAAGTCTCCAAACCCTGTCCAAACTCCGCCAAAATAAATATCCATAGGTTATAAGTGATCCCTAACCTAGTTGTTAGGTATCCACCTCACTTCCCGGCCCAAAATCCCAAAGTAAGCCGTTACTCCGCCTCGAGTAACGAGTGGCACCCTTTATAAGCCGTTATTCCGCCTAACCAAAAGGCCAAAACCACAAAAACTAAGCCGTCATTCCGCCCGACCAAAAAAGCCAAAACTACCACATATAAGCCGTCACTCTGCCCAAATCAAAACAACAACCACACAACAAACAACAAAAGACTCCCTCTCCCGACAAGGACAGAGCGAGCACACCCCGCTCTAAAAGCTAATAACTTTTAAGGGCGCTTTTTATTTATTTATTTACTTATTGTTTATTTATTTCTTGTAAAGTTGTTATTTAAATCCGGCACAATGTAGCCAATATAAGTCGTTGTGCTGCCCGGATTAGAATAAGAAATACTATGTAAAAGAGCCGTTATAATGGCCAAATATTCTTAAATATGTCTGTAATTATTGGAAGGAGACGGCTGCGAGTCCGTAAATAATGTAGCCACGAATGTATTTGTTTAAATTTCCCTGTCATTTTAATACCTTATTTATTTGCGAGATAAATATGACAATAAGCATACTTCAGCCAAAAACCATTTTCGAGACCGAAAGGCGAGTTGGGTGCCTAGCACCTTCCCAACTCGTAACTTAGCCTCCGAACCCGTTTTCTTTTCTCTACGGTTTATTTTCTTTTATTTGGTTTTGCTTTATTTGCCTTAAAATAAAGATGGCGACTCTAAAACTTTCGGATTCAGTGGGGCCTCGCAACATTCCCTTTTTGCACTTTCCCGTTCTCCCCTAAAAAAATGAGATATGGGAATGGAGGGGTGATGCATTCCCATATCCTGGTATCCCCTAAACAAGGGATAACTTGATGCGGGAAACCCAAAGCTCCCATAGTAATCTGAATGGGCCATAAGGCTATTTTTAATAAATCCATAGTGGGGGCGTCGCAATATCCTTTCTTGCACTTTTCCGTTTTCCCCTAAAAAAGGGAAAATGGGAATGAAAGGGTAATGCATTCCCATATCCTGGTATCCCCTAAACAAGGGATAACTTGATGCGGGAAACCATCAGTTCCCATATTGGATACAAAATCCACTCAAGGCAACCGAGGCACATTCCAACGTGCTAACATAGACAACACTCCTCTCGCACTTTTGATTTCGTCTTCCCCTAAACAAGGGAGGGTGGAACGAGAGCAGTGGTGTCCCGCATCCGCACGTACGCGCACCCCTATCCAAGGGCGCGCGGGGCGCGGGTCGCATCCCGGGAACCTCACACTGTGATAGCGCGGACTGTGTTCAGCATCAGATCGCACGGGACGGCCTTGGTCTCGTATAAGAGGTCTACCAGGAAGGGCTCTAGCGGGAGACATAACCCGACGCGGAAGAAATCGGCAAAGAATAACAGCTCATTTCCCTGCTCGCGGGAGAGGCTGAACGGGCATGAGCGTCCATTTTACTCGCCCGATAGTAAGCAGAGTCAACACCAAGAGAAGTGAGCCATGCTGTCACCTTGTCCACCGTGTCTAGAGTGGCCCAGTGAGCAGCATAACGGCCTTCATCTGCATTGACATACCAATCGGGCTCCTCCTCCCCTTCTTCTTCTTCTTCTTCGATCACTTCCTCAACGGGAACCACTACTTGAGGGCCACCTATCCTGGTTAAGAAGCGGGCAATGGGAACTCTGTCCTGGCCAGTTGTTTCTTCTTCAGGGGCCTCTTCCACCTGAGAGCGGCCAGTTTTCTTAAAGCGCCGAGCAAACGGCAAGTTGTCTGCTTCATCGGCCTCAGAAGCCTCTCCGGCCAAATCTATTTGCTCAACCATTACTTGCCCGCCGAATCCCCAGACAGCCGCTTTCGCCGAGGCCTTGCCAGGTGAAGCCACCGGTCACGCTCTTCTCGCCCGAATCTTCCTCGCTAGAGGAGTCAACTATGTCGACCACGGGGTCCAATACCCGCCAACTTGGCCGACGCGGCTCCCTCCTCACGCTCTACACTAATTGAGGAGACTTCTGTTGCTTAGCGAGTCATTCTTTCCGCCATAGGAAAGCCTCGCGGTCGTTCTCGGACACGTCAGACATCTACAAAGAGATCGAGGAAAATGGCTATCAGAGTTCTACCCGGGTAACAGTCAAAGCAACGGGGAAAGAAATCCTAAATCTAGGTCAACTACAAGAGGCCTTGCCCGCCTAGCGAGCAAGATCATGGTTTCTATTCCTCGATCTCTACATAAGGGCGGTCTTACCCTCTTAAACCCTAACAGGGACATGTGGAGATGAAGAGAGAACCATAGAGCCACCAAAAACCAGAAAACACAAATAAAGGGAGGTTGAGAACTTACTGTTATTTTTGGAACAGTGGGTCTCCAATGAAGCAATCAAAGGAAGACGATTGGGGCCGGCGTTAGCACTGATTTGGGCCGGCGTGAGCACTGCAAATGTCAAGAGATGAATAGATACCGGAGGCAAGGAAGAAACTCTACCAGAATCTGGGGAAAGGTATAACGGCAACAGCGACTGAAGCTAGTTCAAAACTTTCTCTTTCTAAAAACTCACAGCTTCGAAGACGGTAAAAGGAAGAGAAGGAGTCGAATGTGCCTTTTATAGACAGTTTTCTGGTCAATTGCGAGGGAAAGCTCAGAGCCCGAAGCGGCGCCTGGAATGGGCGGCCCATCATCGCGACGCAATAAATGCAACCCTTCGTACTCCGTGCCCTATCCAATCACCTAAACTTCTGACGGCTCACGCGTCCTTCTCATCCACGCGCCTGACACGCCTCTAACAAGAAGCTTCCTTGATACGCTTCAAGTTTTCCCCGATGATTTCTTTGTCTTCTTGAGAATTCACAAGTGTTGAAGCCCGCGCGAATATCAAATTTGAACGCTCCCGCTCAGAGCATGAATGCCCGGAGACGAGGAAGCTAAGGGCCACTGATATACCCGGCCCAAACCGGGTCACGAGCAATGCACGAGTTAGCATCACGTGCCAAACACGAGCACAATGCTTGTGGCCCATGCGACCCGGCCGAGCCAAATGATAGAACCAACGAGCACCGAGCCGCATAACACTCATTCAAACCTGGGCGGCAAGGCCTTGCCTCAGGCCAGTGGGACCATGATCGGAAATCATACATGCTTAGCAAAGGAATCTGACTTACTTTGCCCAAACCTGGTCGAGCACCGGCCTTGCCTGCCCGACCAGGGGCCGATCCTCAGGCCTGCAACAAGTTCAAGGATTAATGCAAATGGAATAGTCGGGCAGAGTCCTGCTCGCTCGGGCACACATCAAACATGCGACGCTGGCAGCTTGCTCTCCAGGGCAAGTCAAAGGTTTCCATGTTTAGGCGGAATACTTGCCTTATCTACTCCTACATCTACGCGGCCAGCCGTCTATCACGCCTACAATCAAGGGATTCTCTCCTTGATTTATTCGGCCGTTATGGAAACTGAATCCTAGACGGATTCAAACACCACCGGAGGCCTATAAATACCTCTTCATAATCACCAACAAGGTACACACACTTTCTTGAGCCTCGTTACTCTGTCAAATTGCTTTCAAACTTAAGCACGAGACTTACTTTCACGCCGGAGGGGTTTCGGCGAGGCCATGCCTTGCAACTTCCACTTTCAGTGTTCTTCTTTTCTTAACAGCTCGGGGAAGGCGATCCAAAGCCCAGGAGGATATCCTACCCATCGGGGACTGCCAGGCTGCATTTGCCACATCACAATGGAAGAAATAATAGTTCTCCCACAATCAATATTTTGTTTGGTTTAGTATGTATGTATGTATATATATATATATATAATGACTAAATCAAAGGCCTAGATTATGCATAAAAGATGATCTAAATGTTCAAAATAGTTAACAAATGTAATATAATATATATTGTATAATAAATAAATGAAAAATATATGTTGGTTTGGTTCGGTATCAAAAACCGTGAACCGAACCGAACCAGGTGATTTTCTAATTTTTGAAACTGAAACCGAACCATCATCGATCAAAACCGAACCAAACCGACTGGTTTGGTTCGGTTCGATTCCATGGTTCGGTGGTTCCGATTATTTTACCCATAGCGTTTAGTATGGAATCCCCTGGTTGGAATTGAAGCAATTTCGGTGCAATGTTATATTGTAACTTTGATAAGTGTAAGAACCAATAAGCCCTTTCATTGCATACTTGATACTTATAATCCTTGTTACCCTTCTTCGTCCCAAAAAAACAAACTCACGTTCACTTTTTTTTTTTTGTCAACTTAATTAAAGTTTGACAAAAAAAAAATGATTATTTACTTAGCCATATGGAATTGTTAAAATTGTTATCAAAAGCATTCCTCATATTTTATATAATATCAACATGGACAAAGTTATTGATGTCAATGTGGACAACAAAGATATGCAGTATAATTGGATTGGTTGCCTCGGCATTTCCTCAAACCAGTGGGTGACAACTTGAAAAATCACCATACTAAGGCTCCGTTTGTTTTACGCAAAATCATTTCTGGAAAATGATTTCCGAAAAATCAAAAGATTTCATTTTCAGGTATTTGGTAAATCTTTTGAAAATATGTCAGAAAACATTTACATGTGTTTGGCAAACACAAGGAAAATGTTACGGAAAACAATATATGAATGGATACAAAAAAATAAAAATAAATAAACAATGTTTAGGATGTCCCTAGAAAATAAACAATGTTTAGGATGTCCCTAGAAAATCAGTAAGGATCATGTTTTTTTTTTTAATAAGGTCCATATTTTTTAATCTCACAATTTCAAATATTTTTTTGATAATTGATATGAAAAAAAAAACGTTTTATTGTTTTAAAATATAAAATAGACAATGTATAGGATGTCTCTAGAAAATGTTAGGAAAACTATATATGAATAATTAAATACAAAAAATATATTCTAATATTAATGTACATATTGAATATAAAATAGTGTTGAACTTTAAGTAATTTTTCTTTAGTAACCCTCAATTTATCATTAGTGGTGTCAAATCAATATCTATCTTTTTTCAATCTCACAATTACAAATAAATTTTTTGATAATTGATATGAAAAAAACGTTTTAAAATAGAAAATTAACAATGGTTAGGATGTACCTAAATAATATAGGTGACACTAATTTTAGAACGTAGTAAGCATTTATTAAATTTATAATTTATAAATAGTACGCACAAACTTTATTTATATTTCTAAAAAATTTATTTATTGAGTGAAATATTGTGTGTGTAAGTAAATATGTGCAATTGTGAAAGTGCGGAGGTGCTAGAACATTTGAAAATGACTTACTGAAAATGAATCCGTAAGTCATTTTCCCGAAAAAAGCCTTTTTTTCCGTTGACTCGGAAAAACCTTTACGTTGACTGCATTTTCCTAAGGTTACCAAACACCAAAATGAGGAAAACGTTTTCTGAAGATATTCTTGAGTGAAACAAGCGAACCTGGGCTCGCTTGTTTCACGGTAACGCCACAAGCCCGAAAGCCCGGTCCGTTACATGTATCCCACACACTGGCCCACTGAGCACGCAACACCTTAGGTCATCAAGCCCACCACAAGCCGACCCAAAAGTCCATGGATGATGTTGGTGCCCAGTAGTAGCGCATGGCTACCTTATAAATCAAACACAAGTCTCACATCTACCCGATGTGGGATTGAGGGTATTACATTTATGGAAAATGATTTTTGGAAAACGTTTTTTTTTAATTTTACGACATTTGATAACTTTAGAAAATATAGTCAGCGTAAAAGATTTTTCGAGTCAATGTAAAATATTTTTCGAGTCAACGGAAAATCAAGCCTTATTTTCTGGAAAATGACTTACGGATTTATTTTTCGTAAGTCATTTTCCAAATATTCGAGCAACCCTCTCCAACCTTCCACAATTACACATATTTACATACACGCACAATATTAATTTTATGTAACAAATAAATTATTTAAAAATATAATGTGCACATTATTTAAAAATTATAATTTTAAAAAATACTCACTACGTCCTAAAATTAGTGTCCACGAAATATTTAAGAACGTCCAAAACATTATCAATTTGATTTTTTAAAATATTTTTTCATATCAATTATCAAAAAAAATATATTTATATTTGTGAGATTGAAAAAAGATATACCTTATTGATTTGACACCATTAATAATAAATTTAGGGTTAATAAAATAAAATTACTTCAAATTCAACACTATTATATATATATATATATATATATATATATATATATATATATATATATATATATATATATATATACATAATGACAATGATAGATTTATCCCTCAAAAATCTCACTTTTAAATTATTGACTTTTGAGTTACCATTCCACTCTTTCTCTCTCCTATCTTCTTCATATTTTATCTGGTTGTATTTCTCTTTCTCTTTGCCGTCTCCTCTCTATTTTCTCTCTCATCACCATCATCTTCTCTTTTTTAATTATGTTTAAACATTTTTCTCTCTTTAAACATAAAATATAATAACTAAAAAATAATAGTTCCGAAGTCAAGAAAACAAAAATATAAGAGGTTAGTAAAATAAAAATAATTTACGGAACAAGCCACTATAAAAATAAAAGTTACAGAATCAACAAAACAAAAATAATTTAATGCGGAGGTTAGTAAAATAAAATAGTTTACGGAACAAAATTTTAAAACAGATTCGTAAAAATATATATGTAAAACAAAAATACGTTAGTAAAATAAAAATATTTGATGGAACAAAAATAATAGTTAAGGAGTCAATAAAACAAAAACAATTTGATGTGAGGTTAGTAAAATAATAAAAATAATTTACGGAACAAAAGCTTAAAACAAATTCTTAAAAATAGCTATGTGAAAAAAATACATTAGTAAAACAAAAATATTTGACGAAATAAAAACAATAGTTACAGAGTCTATAAAACAAAAATAATTTAAACTGAGGTTAGTAAAATTATAAAAATAATTTACGGAACAAAAGTTTAAATCAATTTCTTAAAAATAGTTATGTAAAACAAAAATACATTAGTAAAATAAAAAATATTTGATAGAACAAAAATAATAGTTACAGAGTCAATAAAACAAAATAATTTAAACCGACGTTAGCAAAAATAATAAAAATAATTTACGGAACAAAAGTGATGCGTCCAAAGAATTTTGGATGCAATGTAGAAGCTCAATCTGAACACCTGGCTTTCAACGTGTCCGTGAATCCTCGAAGCCCAACTCTGCAAATGGACAGAATAAACGTAAACTGGGCAGGGGGCACTCCCTGCAAAGGCCCTCCGGCGTGAGAATCAGTACAAGATTCAATGAGTAAGCAATTTGACAGAGTTTCTGCTAGAGAATTAGATTGCGCATACCTTTCTCCTTCATCTTCCAAGGCTTTTATACACTCCGGAAGGCATAACTGTCAATAGCCATTATTAACCGCTCAGGACTGTCATTAACTGCCCATGATCTTCATTAACCGCCCATAAATGCCATTAACTGCCCCATAAACGGTCATGGCTTTTAATGGGAGACACATTAACGAGCCCACTAATGACAACGGTTTAACTAGAAAATTTCCCGGTCATTATTGCTAGCTAGAACTCTTGCTCGGACGTGACCGCCCTCAACTAACACCTTGATCTTTCCCGGACATGAATGTCCTCAACTGATGGCGAATCATATTGGCGAGCACAAGTAACCATGCTCGCGTATCGGTTTTGCTTATTAGCTGAGCCCCCAGCTCGTAGGCAACTCACCTAACAGGAACCAAAGTTTTGCCCGCTTGCTCGCATGAAACCTTTGCTCGCTTGTCCGGACAAAACCCATATGCTTGGCACGTGACTCATGGCTTGGGCCTATTGGGCCGAGCAGCTCAGTAGCCCCCTACTCCTTGTTTCACCGAGCATTCATGCTGGTGACGAGGAGGAGCTCAAAAACTTCGAGGAGCATTTTCCAAAATAACCAAATCTTTCAAATATGCAACCCAAATAATCTTGGAGCCAAAAACCTGAATAGGCGGCAAACCATAGGACGTTTGAAGAGGCGTTTCTTAAAAGTATAAACCGTCAGCCGCCAGCCGCCAGTCCTGAAAAGACAGGCCCAATTTTCCACGCTACATTAAATGCAGCCTCGTTCACAACGCCACGCGATTCGAGCCCAATGATCCGTACTCTCCAACCGGCGACCCTATTAGATATAAAAAACAAATTACATCCTCTTTCCCAACTTGACCACTTATCAACTCCTGAAGAAACATAATAGGGAGCGAGTCGATTTGAGCACTCTGCAATCTTCAATCGAAATCAAAGTTCCCAGTTCAATCCTTTCAGGCGACGCCTCCAAAATCGAGATCAAGACCCTCTGAAACTACCAGGTATTTCTTTCTTTCTTCTTCAATTTACATTTACACTTCCATCTCTCAAACTTTCAAATTAGGGTTCATACTGATTAAATCCCTTTTTAACCCTTTAGTTGAATTGCCCCAGCACTTAGATGTCACAAAACCACGTCTAATCCACTCTACTCTTCACTGCTTATCCGCCATTTCAATCCAAACTAATGGAATCGAGGAATCTATGATCAGTACCCTGTTTACTGATCTCACAACCCGTTCACCATAGTCAATTTCACTTTTGTCGTGCCTTACCCAATCAATGTCTAACCTGCACTTCTCGATTCCTCTTCCTGTAGGATGTCTAGCGAAGAAACTGTTTCAGAAATTGAAGGCCAAAGTTATGACCACGGAGCTCCGATAGAAGACCCTCCATCTTCAAATTCGAGCTATGAGGAGAGCGAGCAAGAAGAAGCCCCATTGATTCTTCGCCGACGAAGAGCTGCACACGTGGACGATCAAACCATACCCGACAACTTCCATAATTCTTCTGAACAAGCGCAAATAGACATTCCTTCCTGCCCGAACAATCAATTGCCCGGACCCAGTCGAACCCTTTCAATTCCTATTACTTCAGACCCCCTCCCATCCATTAGGTGGGAAGATTTAAATTCGGAAGAAGAAGTAAGCACCTGGTTTTATTCCTTAGGTATTGACCCACAACATTACAAAGTCCACGCCTTCGATTTAGACATAGACACCGAAGGCCATAATTTTCAAGGGGATAATATGGTGTTTTATTTCGATTTCTTCCTGGTCGGGCTTCGCCTCCCCCTTGACCCCTTTATCGTAGAATTTCTGAATGCCTCCAATACTCTCCCTTGTGACTTGACCCTAACCACCGTTAGATTTCTAGTCTCTTTCACTGTTGCTTGCAGGTCGCTCGGGTTTGAACCCGACATGACCTTGTTTAGGAAATTCTTCCTTCTCTCCCTAGACAAGAAGTCTGGTCGCATCAGTAGTCGGTCGAACCACGGTTACTTCAAACTCCTCAATGAAGGACCCAATAAAGTCGATGGTTGGGACTCAAAGGCCTTGCTCGTTGAATCGAGCATTGGATGGCCCTTTGCTCCCTACCTCAGCGATTATGGACTCCCCGAGCATGACAAGAATGCTTACCGCCACGGTGAACCCAGGATAGCTAAAGCTTTTAGGACTTTACTAGGAGCAAGGGACGGACGAGCTGGACAAGAGCTCGTACTGGACTGGCGAACTCTTACCTCTGACCTCGGCCTTCTCCGACTAGCTGGAATCTCGTATTTGCCCATAGAAGGAATCGAACCCCGAGTCACTCTTGAACCCGAAGTTCCACATCCATACTGGGGTTCATGCCACGGGAAAAGATTCCCTAATGAATGTGAAGAATGTGCTCGCACTGGAACTCTCTGCCGACCTACTTTCTCACTGACTGGTTAACATCTCGACTGCATCTTTTCTTTTTGTTAGCTTTATAATTTTTCGCTTTCTTCATAATTCTCATGCTCGATTGACCTTGCGCAGATATGAGGCAACTAACAGACGTTAACAAGTTCCTTCAAGCTGCCAAGAAAAGCTCCAACAAGCGAGCCAAGCATCTGTCAACCCAGCCCGCCGTCAATCTTCCAACCGTCCCTGCCAACACTTCCAAATTGAACAAACGCTAGCCAACCCGAGCCTACCAACCCGCAAAGCCTTCTATCCCTGCACTGTGACATTTGAGAGGTCAGAACGCCTCCCCTCCTATCATTAATGTCGAACCGAGTGAAAGCCCGAGGAGGACAAGACGCCGGGCAAACAAGGCTATAATCGAGGAAAGTACTCCCCAACTCCCCTCTTGGCAGAGGGAAGATTTCATCATGCCCGACGACCAGCCAAAAGCTGCTGCTCTCATTAGGGAACTCGCCAATGTACCCGATCTCCACAACATCAGTATAAACAAACGAAGTGGTTTCCAGGCCACTGCTGGTCTTGGGTTGATGAAACGACTGCACCACAGTGGAGTCCAAAAGAAGTACGCCGATCAAGCGAGCTCTGTCTTGATTGGGGAGATGGAAATGTGCATGACCGAGGTAATGCTTTCTTCTTACCACTTTATTCTCCTTGCATTCTCATTTGACCGACATCTTTTCTTGTAGATTGCCAACAAGTCAATTTTGATGTATGAGCGCCTAATCACCAACCTCAACAACAACAACACACTCACTGCCGAGAAAAACACTCTGACCACTGAGAAGAACAAATTAGAAGAGAAAATTAACTGCATCCGAGCTGACCTTAAAAGCACCGAGGAATCCCTCACAAGCAAAGTAACCGAGCTTTCCAAAGTTGAAGCCGAGAAGAAATCCTTGGAATCCCAACTAAACCTATCCAAAAATCAAGAAGCGCCTTTTGAACAACATAACCGGTGCGCAGAGAGCTTCAAGGCTTGCCAAAGTGATCCGAAGTCGCTAATGCCACGATCACCGATCTCGAATGTATTAATGGAGACCGGCTCTTTGACAAGTGAAGAGCAAAAGCGGAAAATCATCAAAGATTATAAGAGCTTGAACGACTTCGCTACCTGCGTTGAAGGTGAGGCTTACCCATTCTTCTTACAGGGCATGAACCACATCTTGAGGCAGATTGCCTGCAGCGGGCTAGAAATCCGCCCCGAGCAACTCGCCGAGTGGGGGGTGCCAATCCATTTGTTCACTGCTCGCCCGCCATGCCTCGCCTTTCACCGAAGATGAACTGGAATCACTGGCCGAAACCGACGTTGGGAAGGGCTTATCCCCATGGAATCCACCTCCTGTTACCAGCCCCACTGTCATCGAACTAATGACCCAAATCTGGGGATCTCAAGCTCCTCCATCAACAACTGAAAATGCTCCAGATCAAGCCGATGATGAAGTTACAATCATAGAGACAACAACTGAAGGAACCGAGGAACCCGCTCCCACAACAAATGACAACAATGCTGCTCCATGTGCGTGAACCCATTACTATGGCCTGCGTGCCTTTCTGGCCTCCGTGCCTTGTACCACAAACAATTTATTTTTCATGTTTGTAATATTTCTGCTACTCACTTTTCTTTTTTGGGATGACTGCTTTTATACAAGTTTTTTCCCAAGCAAAAACATCCTTTACTCGGACGAAAACGATCATTATTAGCCACTATCCCACTCGAACACCAACTCCTTTTACGAGCATAAAGCTCTCTATGCTCGTAAAAAAGAGAATAATCGAGAACCGGGAAACCTCACCCCTCGAACCAACTCTCTTCTTGAGCATAAAGCCCTTTATGCTCGAAGAAGAAAAATGATTAGAGGAAATACTTAACTCGAACACCAACTCATTAAACGAGCAAAAATCACCTCTTGCTCGATAAAGAGAATAATCGAGATGAATCCATCAATTTTCAAACAAAATTGAGAAAGCACAACTTAGCTATACTCATTTTTCACAGAATAAAGAATCAAAGGGTTACATACTGCCAATGTCAATTACCAGTAATATTTCTTTAAATGGTCGGCATGCCATGGATGTTTCAACTCGTCACCATCCTATGTTCGCAACATGTAAGTGCCTTCCTTAATAATCCTTGAAATCTGAAAAGGCCCTTCCCAATTTGGTGACAGCTTTCCCCACTCAGCTCGATGGCCCGTTGCCTCAATCTTACGGAGGACCCAATCCCCCACAGCAAACGATCGACCACGAACCCTTTTATCGTGGTGGGCCTTTGCTCGTTGCTTATAATTTGCCATTCTCATCTTGGCTTCCAGTCGTTTTTCCTCCAACAAATCCAAATCAGCTGCCCGAGCTGCCTTATTAGACTCGATGTCGTAATGCAAAACCCTTTGAGTAGGTAAATACATTTCTACCGGAGCCATAGCATCAGAACCATAGGCCAAAGAAAAAGCTGTTTCTCCTGTTGGTCCCCTGACTGTTGTTCTCACCGCCCACAAAGCTGAAGGAAGCTCATCTACCCATCTCCCTGCCTTATCTTCCAAATTCCGTTTTAGAACGTGCAGGATCTGTTTATTCGCAGCTTCGGCTTGCCCATTGCCCTGAGGGTATGCTACTGACGATTGCCAATGCTTCACCCGCATCTGCTCGCATGCGTTAGTAAACTTTTCCGAAAACTGAGTCCCATGATCGGATACAATTGCTCGCGGGACCCCAAACCGACACCATATGTGCTCATGTACAAAGTCGATGACATTAACCTCACTTATGGTAGCCAAAGGCTTTGCTTCTACCCACTTAGTAAAGTAATCAACGGCCACTACTGCATATTTGAATTTTGATCGAGCGACGGGAAAAGGACCAATCAGGTCTATTCCCCACATATCAAACGGCCATGAGGCTATAACAGGGGTCTGCTCGGTAGATGGCAAGCGCGGAATATCCGCGTAACGCTGACACTTGTCACATCGGCGAACATACATCTCGGCATCTCGTCGCAGTGTTATCCAATAGAATCCAGCTGTCAAAACTTTCTCGGCTAATGACCGCTGACCAGGGTGACCTCCACATTTGCCTTCATGCACTTCTCCTAAAATTCCTTCCGTCATCTCTGGTCGCACACACCTCAACAGAGGTCGAGTGTAAGATCTCCGGTATAAAATATTATCCAAAACAATGTAGCGACATGATCGCTTCGGATGGTTCTTAGCTTCCTTTTATCCTCTGTAACACCCCGCTCGATGTAGGCCCGAAGATCATCTATCCAACATTTTGGGTCGGCGGCTCAATATCCATAATCACTTCCTTTTCAATAACAGGAACTTCCAAATGCTCGATCTTGACTCCCGGATGCAAGGACTGAATTTCATCCTTTGCCATCTTCGATAAATAATCAGCTCGCATGTTATCTTCCCGGGAAATTCTCACCAACTCCCAGTAATCAAAATCCTTTAAAATTTCCTTCACCATCGCACAATAACGAACCAAGATTGGATGATGGACCGCATAATCGCCTCTTGACTTGATTCACCACCAACCGAGAATCACAATACACAACCAACGCACGCACTCCAATGTCCTTGCGGTAAGCTCAAGCCCAAAGAATTAAAGCTTCATATTCGCCCGATTGTTGAAGTCGAAATTTGAAGCGCAATGCTTTCTCAAATTCTACATCTTGCTCGTGGGACTAAAACCAACCCGGCGCCACTCCCAAATCGGCTAGCCGAGCCATCAACATGGAGCTCCCAACAATATTCTCGTCTTGGCTTTGACTTTACACAATGCTCATCGTTATTGTTTTACCCGCTACTTCTTCCTCGCTGTAATCCTTGAAGCTTGTCTCACCCACAAAATCGCTAAAGCTTGCGCCTTGATTGCTCGCCGAGGCCGATAGTCAATATCAAACTCTGTTAACTCGATCGACCAAGTGAGTAAACGACCGTAAGTGTCCGCTTGTGCAAAATCTTTCTCAAAGGCAAATCGTGTACACAACAATCGAGTGCTAGAAAAAATAAGCTCAAGTTTCCGAGCAAAGAACAACAAGCGAGTAAGCCAACTTTTCTCGCATTAAAATATCGTCCTCTACATCGTGAGGGCTTTTGAAACATAATAGACATGCTTTTGTACATTGCATTCCTCCCTAAAAAATACGGCTACCACTGCTCGGTAGTCGCTAGATAAACAAACAACTTTTCACCGAAGACCGAGCTACTCAAAGAAAGGTGGACTTCCCAAATACTTCACCAAGTCTTCGAAAGCTCGCACTCACTCTGAGTCCATTCAAACCCTTTGTTACCTCGAAGAACTTTGAAAAAGGCAAGCACCGCCTCCGCCGACCTTGAAATAAACCGGCCCAAGAGCAATCACCCTACCATTAAGCCTCTCAGACATCCTTAATGCAATGGGAAGCTTCATAGTGACCAATGCCTTGATTTTCTCAGGATTAGCCTCAATGCCCCTCTCAGTTACCATAAAACCAAGGAACTTGCCTACCTTTACCCCGAACACACATTTGCTCGGGTTCAACTTCATACAATTTTTCCCGAGATTGGCAAAGGTCTCGCCAAGTCTTCTCAGATGCTCGCGCTTTTAGTCTTGACCACCATGTCATCAATATAGGCTTCCACATTTCTCCCGAGCGCGAGCTAAACACCTTATTCACCATCCTTTCGTAGGTGGCTCCAAAGATTCTTCAAGCCGAAAGGCATCATCTTGTAACAAGATAACCCCCCCGCTCTGAAGTCGCCGAGAGCCTTATCCTTCTCATTCATCTTCACCGGTGATACCTGTAATAGGCATCTATAAAGCTAAGGAGCTCGAACCCCGCAATGGCGCTACCAACTTGTCGATTCTCTAGAGGATAACAAATTCCTGGGCAAGCTTTTATTCAGATCCGTGAAATCAACACACATCCGCCACTTTCCATTGGACTTCTTTACCATAACTACATTTGCCAACCAGGTTGGGTAATGTATTTCCTCAATTATGTCAGCCTTGAGTAGCTTCTCGACTTATTCCTTAATCGCTTGATCCTTTCCACCGAGTAAACTCGAGGTCGCCGGATTGGTCGAAAAGCGGGATCAACATTCAAATGATGCAAAGCCACGCCTCGCTTACCCCTGCATGTCCTCTGTCGCCAAGCAAAGACATCCATACTACCTTGTAATCGCTTAATCAAATTTTCTCTGCCTCGCCGTCGAGCTCTACCAATTTTGATCTTCGCTCGATAAGCATAATTGATGATAACCTCCTCGAGCTCATCTTGAGTCAGAACTCGGCTCATCTCGCATTTGAGCGTGTCACACTCCACCTTCTCATCCTTCTCACCGATCTTCAACTTTGTCAAGCCGATCTACCTCCATAACCTCAACTTCACATTCCCCGACATCAATGGAGGTAAAGGATCATCCACAAGCTCAACGACCTCATTCGGTTTCTCAAATCCCCCCGACGTCAATGTCGGCAAAGGATTACTAATACCTTGCTCGGCCACCTCTTCTCGTTCAACTTGCTCCCGACCGCAATACAATGTCGGCAAAGATGGACTAGTCTCAACATCACCGGCTCACCATTGCCGATCCGCTTCATTTTGACTCCTCCCGACTTCAATGCCCATAGAGCTTGCATCCATCTCTAAATCCTCTGCACCCGCAACTACCGATGGCCCCACAAATACATGTGAAGTTTCCTTAAGATCGACGGTAATCTTCGCCGCTATCCTCTAAGGTCAACTTATGCTTCTTCCTCCGAGTATCGCAAGACATATTCGAAAGACCTGCTCTGGCTTCGCAGTCCCAACTCCTTGGTCTGTAAACTTAGCTCGCCGATGCGGGATTGATGCCACCATTTGAAATTTGGCCATACTTGGTACACCCAAAATTATGTTGTAAGGAGATTTCAGGTCAATTACCATGAAGGTAATCTTTTCAGCTCGGGTCTTGCTTCCCTCACCGATGAACACTTCTAGCTCGACGATGCCTTTGACTGGTACCTTATGATTTGTAAAACCTTCTAATGCCCCTGCATACGGTTTCAACCGATCATCACTTAGCTCAAGCCCCTGAAAGCAAGAATAATACATCACATCTCTAAGATGCCCCCTGTGTCCACCAAGATCCCGCACAACCTAGCCATCCACTAATGCCGAGACTATCAAGGACCGCCGCTACACTACTCGCCCGCGAGTAAACCGAATGGCTCGCTCCCCATCAAAGTAGCAGGTCGATCCACCACTTTGGACAAGTAATATATTTGTTTTCCGAGCTGAGTTGGTGTAAGCTCTTCATCCAATATCACATTGATTACCCCCGATAGGGGGCTTCGCCTTGAGCATTCCCTCTGTTACCTCCATCTCGCTTGAAGCGATCTAGCCGCCTCATTGATCAACTTCGAATGGCCTTCTTCAATGGCCAAGCATTCCTCCGTAGTGTGCCCATAATCATCATGATAAGCACACCGCCTGCCTCGATCCCTTTCGCCTAGCCGGATTCACGCGCGAGGTGGATTAGGAAGCTCGCTCCTTATCTCGCACATAATGTCTTCGCAGTGTGTTTAATGGAGTCAAATCCGATTCACGAAGAAATTTTTGGCCGGTCCATACCGACTTGCTCTTATTGTAGCCTCCATTGCCCACCTGGCCATTTGCTTTAGAATTTCCTGCAGCTTCACCACTCTCCTTTTTCTTTTCCTTTTTTGCCGTCTCCCCAGCACACCATTTTTGTGCTCGCATGAGCATCTCTGCTTGTGTCTTTGGTTCACGCATGCTTAATTCTGATCGTAAACCACCTTCGCCTTCGAGTAATCCAGCTTTCAAAACATCGGGTCACCTCCCCGCTTGGCCAACCCCGAACTCGCCTCCAACACCTTAGTGAACCGCCGAGATAACTCGTCAGATTCACTTGCTCCTTGCTTAACCTTGGACAAATCAGCCCTTGCCAATGTTCCCGCCTGCCCAAAATCGGCCAAGAACTTTGCTCATCGCAGACGCCCAATTGTTAATTGATCGCCGTGGCAACGCCTATCCAGCTAAAGCTTTCCTTGCAACGCCCCACAAAGCTCTAATCTTCAGAGCCTCATCTAAGTCACTGTGCCAATTTGTGACTCAAACGACATCAACCAATCCCTAGCCTTCGCCTCTTGCCGTATATTCCTTAATATTCTGAATATAAGCCCCCAGGCCGGTGGAGCATTCTCGATCCATGGAGCTAACTGGCCGGGTTGATGTCCCAAGAAATTTCCGTCTAAAGCCTAAAGCCTGCCTTGCTCCCGGACTTCCATCCGGCGCCCACCTCGAAATCCCAAGTTTATGGTCAGAGGCAAACCACCCCGAGCTAAGGTCAGTATCACGTGCATGTGAGGGACTGGGGGTCCCATCACTCAGCCAGCTTGAGCAACCCCCACTGCCCGCGCCACGAGCCATGTGGTGCCCAAGCGAGTGCATACCGGTGCAACCGGCCGACGCAGTCCTTTCCTCCTCGAGAATGGTGAGATAAACGCCTACGGGAGCGTCTAGGCGAAGGTGTTCTTCGCCGGTGCATATGAACCCCTCAGACCGTGATCGACGACTATGAGCTCGAGATCGCCGTGGTGAGGGTGAACGAAATTTGCGAGCATGTGACCTCGGTGGTGAAGGCGAACGCGTGCTCACGACGTGATCGAGCCGAATCTTCTCCAACTCGTGGACCCAAATTGAATTGAATGAACACTGGGACAACCCCGCGACTAGCTTTGCTACCTCCTACTGCCAAGCCATTTTAGAGCCTGTGGGCCGAGAACAAATGACTGGGATTCACCTGTTACCACTGCCATGAAACACCCGCCACCGGCTAGAGCGATAAGGCCGTATTGATCTAATTCGACGGGCAATGGTGGCTTGCCCATCGCAATCATCCAGTTGAGCCGATGCATCCGCCTAAGTAAATGGCTCGTCAGAAAGCTTCTTCACAAAACTCGTGAGCTAACCCAAGCAGCTTCAGCACTTCTAGCCAACGAATCAACCCCACGCCTTTGGTTAAGCTGATGGCGCGCGTCATGAGGTGGTGGAACATTATTCCCAGCCACTTGATTAAAGCTGGGATTCTGGTGCACCTCCTCTTTACGATCGCCATCGCCACCATTAACTCCGTTCTCCGCCATGGATAAAACCTCGAAATGTAAAACACCCAACAACCCAACAAAAGTTTACTAACAATTTACCAACCGTTCTCGGCAACGGAACCAACTGATGCGTCCAAAGAATTCTGGATGCAATGTAGAAGCCCAATCTGAACACCTGGCTTTCAACGTGTCCGTGAACCCTCGAAGCCCAACTCTGCAATTGGAATGAATAAACGTAAACTGGGCAGGGGGCACTCCCTGCAAAGGCCCTCCGGCGTGAGAATCAGTACAAGATTCAACTAAACAAGCAATTTGGCAGAGTTTCAGCTAGAGGATTAGATTGCGCATACCTTTTCCTTCATTTTCCAAGGTTTTTATCCTTTTCGGAGGGCATAACTGCCAATAATCCTAAGTAACCGCCCATCATTGACATTAACTGCCCATGATCGCCATTAACTGCCCATGCTCTTTGTTAACTGACCATAAATGTCATTAACTGCCCATAAATGGTTATGGTATTTAATGGGAGACACATTAACGATCCCACTAATGACCACGGTTTAACTGGAGAATTCCCCGATCATTATTGTCGGCTAGAACTTTTACTTGGACGTGTCCGTCCTCAACTAACACCTTGATCTTTCCCGGACATGAATGTCCTCAACTGATGATGGCTCATACTGGCGAGCATAAGTAACCATGCTCGCGTATCGGTTTTGCTCGTTAGTTAAGCCCCAGCCTGCTGGCAACTCACCCGGTAACCAAAGCGTTGCTCGCTTGCTCGCATGAAACCTTCGCTGGCTCATTCGGACAAAGCCCATATGCTAGGCACGTGACTCATGGCTTGGGCCTATTGGGCCGAGCAGTTCAAAGGATGACGCTGTAATTTCTAAATTTCAACACAATTAACATGAATAACTCGATTTTACAAATTATGATACGTAACAGAAAACCTACTTTTAATATTATAGATTTTTTGTTCAAAGAAACTTTCTAAAAAAATGAAAAGGGAACACTTATTTTCAGAATATCCAGAAATAGAATAAGGGGCACACATTTTGACACATCCTTAAATTGATCAAACACTAATTTTTTGAAACTAGGAATTAATAAATTGTAATGATGATCTGGTGTGATTGTGTCACCAAATAATTTGTTTTTTTTTTCTTACACTAATCTCAACCCCCACAAGGTACTTCACTGAGTTCCTCAGCCAAGTTCCAATCAAGAAGGATTTCGATCGAATATTAACTAGTTTTTTAATTGATTTTCGAATTCTATAAAATTGTATTTTAAGAAAACTGCATGAGTTGTTCATCATAAAACATTACACCAGATGAGGTTATACTATTACTCCCTTCTTCTTTAAAAAATGTTTTGTTTGATTCGACATACAATTAAAAAAAAAATCTATTATAAATTCTAAGACAGTTTGTATTTTCTAAGATACTCATGCGAGAGTGGTGTCAATAAATTAAAGTGAGAATTAAATAAATAGCAAAATAAAAAGGGAAACTTACAAAAAAACAATATTAAAAAGTGGATATTTATTTTAGAACGATGATTAATTTTTTAGGAATGGAGGAAGTATATAGTACTCGATACGTTCCTAATGGAGTTCATCTTTCTTTTGTTGTTTGTTTTGTAAAAACTGCACTTTCTAATTTTTACTTTTATTATTTTACATTTACTTCCTTTGTTACTTTAATGAAGGATTTAACTTACACACGAGCTTCCAAAGGAAATAAATAGTTAAATATGCCTTTCAAACAAATAGTTTATTATTTTATTTTTTGTCGTTTTACTTAAAGGATTCATTTAAAAAAATTATACTTACATTTTGTCATAATCTTTCATATTTACCGTCACTTGTATTGTCATTATATTGATTGTGTTTTTAATTATTTTTATAATTATAATCAACTTTAAATAATATTAATATATCTCTTAATTATTAGACGGTTCAAACGTGAATGTTTTGGATGAAACAGAGAGAGTAACATATTAAATATTTGAATAAGTCTCCTGTAAGACGATCTCACGGATATTAATTCATAAGATGAAACTTCACTCTTTTATAGTTCAACTTATCAACACACGTTGGGTTGGGTAAGAAGGATCCATCTTACAAAAAATATCCGTAAGACCGTCTCACCTAAATTTATACCTAAATATTTATACTAAAATCAATTAATTACTTCTAATTTATGGATAGAGTCAAACAATTTTTTTTAATAAAGAAAGAAGTATCATAGTAGTTATTACTGTTCAAAACACATACCAAACATAACAGTATATGTCGTTGGATTCTTTGTCTGAGAGGGGTCACCCTTCCTCCTTCCCTCCTATAATTGGTATTGGAATGCTGATTTGAACTCCGACAAAAAGTATCCTTATTTATCATAATCAAGAAAAATCAATTGGGAAGGCTTTAGAAATCAACTATAATCATTATTTATAAGACCAAGTACTAACCCAAATCAAGAGAATGTTTTGAGTTGTATAAAATTTGACTCTAATTAGGAAGTCTTCTAAGCACGTAGAAATACAATTTTATGGGTATTTTTTATAAAACGAATCTCCTTATTTCAATTTATTATATATTGGTGGAATGAATCGTAAAAAAATGAGACTTCGTCTTACGAATTAGAATCCATAAGACGATCTCACAAAAACCTACTATGTAAATAATTATTTTGGTTGTTTGATCAAGTGTTCCACCAGTGACAACTAATGGTGACAACCCACATTTTAATGAGTATGAACATCAATAAATTTTAAATTGGGATAAATGGGCAGTTTCCACATAAGCCCCCATTTCAATAGTAGGCATCAATGGATGCCCATGAGCATAAAAACTTTGAAATGTCAAGGAAAATTAAATGGTTTTTGACTATTTGTAATCTGAAATGCTAAATAGGTTTCCTTCCTTTTCATGTTCTTATCTTTTTCTTTTTATTCAAAACCAAATAACCAAACTTCATTAATTAACCTCATTCATTAATTAGTCAAGTTTTTCAAATTTAATCGGTCAAACTTTGTTTTTTTTTAATCCTTTTCTTATTTTAGTATTTTAATGTCGATTGTCATATATTGAAGAATTAGCGGTGGTGATGGCCAGTAGAGTAGCGGTAGAGATGATTTACATTTTGAAATAGTGAAAAAAAGGTCAAAAAATAAATGACGTTTTAGATGCTCTCATTATGTATATATATATATATATATATATATATATATATATATATATATACATGAATTAAATTTTTATTCACCAACAGTTTAAAATTTATTTTTACACGAGCAGTTTTTGAAATACGACACGTGAATAATAAAAATCTAAAAAAATTAAGACAAAAATTGCGATTGAGACGTATCATCTTTTGTTTGGTAGGATTCCTCAATTGATGAATGATCATTAAGATCCATCCATTGGTCGAAGAGTATCATCATTTATGAAGCAAAGTGTTCATGAAAATCGTTTTAACTTCCATTACAATGCACCAATGATGGCTTAAGGGATCTTTGGTTACCTTATGACAAAGTCTTTTGATTTGAAATTTACTACATCATTCAAGTAGACATTGTTGGGTAAAAGAAGACTAATTGTTTGGCTCTTTATGGCAAAGGGAAAAAGACTCGGGCAACTTTGTCTAAAATTAATCTTTCAATTTCTTTAATTAGTAAACCTAATCAATTCATAATTCACTATATGTTTAATTTATTTTCGGAAAATACCCGGATTCTAAATTTTATCTTTTTTTAAGTGGTAAGCATGTAATTGATTAGTTTGCTGTGACACTGCTGATTATACATGTAATTAGGCTTGACAATTACAATCCGAAACCCGTTAACCCACCTAACTCTATTTGAAAATTACCAGACCCAATTTAACCCATTAACATATTTGGGTCGAAACGGGTAATACCTGTTTCAACCGAAAAATATTAATGGGTTGAGTCAGGTCAAATTAAAACAGGTCGAACCCGTTACCTACTTCGACCCAATAGTTTATTACTCTATAAATATATGAATGTTTTAGAAAACTTGTGGGGTAAAAGCAGATTAAGCTTCAATCTGTTATCCACTTAACCCGACCTATTTCAATAAATTTGATATTTATGTTCTACTAAATTTAGACATGTTACCTGTCCCAATTCAATCATATCATATCCAACCCAATCCATCATATTATCAAACTTACATGTAAATTGATTCTAACCACACCACACGCAAAAGAACATAAATAGAAATGAAAGATTAGTATCTAGCATTAACTTTTTCATGGTGGAGTGTGATTTATTATTTGTTTGACTTGATTACAACTCATTTACAATAAATTACTATGGTTTTCGGTTGGTGTGCATGATGAGCTTAATTTAGCAGATTTGATATAGGATAAGATACCATGGTCCTGATATACCATATACATAATTCGTGATCCCAAAAAATTATGTAAAATTTTTGATAGGGCAGTCTTACGAATATTTTTTTGTAAAATGAATCATATTTATCTGATCTATCGTGTATTGATGGGTTAAGTTGTGAAAGAGTGAAGCTCCCTCTTATGAATTAAGATCCGTAAAACCATCTTACAGGAAACTTACTTAAAAAATTATTACCAATTATTTAAAAATTTACTGCCCGGTGTGCATGATGAGCTTACGCAAAAAAATTTGATTTAGAATAAGATACCCTATTTTTTTTTTTATATTACGAAGTACGTGTTTTAATTATGATTTTGAAAAAAAAAATCAAAAAATAAACATTAAAATTTTTATTTGAAATAATCATTTTAAGTTTAACAAGCTAAATAAGACATTAATTTAGAAATAAAGCGAGTATTTTTTTTCTTTTGTAGTTGGATATCTCTCAAGCGAATCTTTATACCACATCATCATATGATCAAACTATTCGTTTACAAGAGATTTTGATACCATTATGCTTATTAATAGTTTGTACTCTCTCGCTCCTTAAAAAGAGTCCATTGTCTTTTTTTTTAATTACTTTTTTATGTTGACTTTTACCATTTTATTTGTAATTTTATTTTTATTTTAATTGATGCTTTTCTTTTGTCCTAAAGAGGCGTGAAAAGAAATAAAACCTGAAACCTTACATAATTTACGTATCTTATTTTGACACGTATGTTAGTAAAAATAAAAATAAAAATCTAATATTTATAACAATGTCTCTTCGTCTTTCTAAATCGAGTAGATCATGTAAAATCGACTTACGAATCCTAATTTATATGACGGAGTCACGTTCTCTTATAACTCAATTCAACAACACAAAGTACATCAAATCAAAAGGATCCGTCTAACAACAAATATATATATAAGACGATATTTCCTAAGTCGTCAGCTTCTTGGATACGTCTGAACTAAACAAAACTCTATTTTAGGAACGGACTGAGAGGTGTCGAATAAAGAAGATTGCCAAAGAGTAAAGAGAGAGAGTTGGTGAAAGTGTGGGGACTGAGACAAGAATTTTCAAGACTGGGGTTGGGGACTTTAGAAGATACCACCACCAGTACCACCACCGTGGGTTGGGTTGCGCGGTCCAAGCAGGACACCCACACCCTTTTCTCACCTGTCCGTATCACTGTTCCTCCTTTGCCCGACCCAACTTCAATGGTGTCTCCCTCTTTCTATTCCAAACCCGACCAATGGTCCCTCCTTTATACGTACCCTTCATCCTCCCTCCCCCACTCTCTCTCCCCCTCTCTCTCCCTCTTCCTCTCTCTTTCATACACACACACACATGTAGTAGTAGTAGTATAAATATTTGAAATGTACAAACTACAACTCCACATTCACTTTTAAGTCGTCCCATTTCCTTACTTTAGACTTAATAATATTATTGTATTCGTTCAACTTTTGCTTCTTTTTGGTACAAGGAAATATGGAACTTCAACTAAGCCTTTCTCTTCCAATTCACACTCCCAACAATGGGTTTGACCTCAACAGAAAAGTCGAATTCGAGGCCGAAGACCTACTGAGCAGTTTTGGTTGCAGTAAGGAAATCAATGACCACTTTATTAAACGCAAGCGTGGTTTTCCCCTTGAGGCGTTTGGTCAGACCGAAACGTTCCCTTTGGTTTCATGGAACGATGATCACAATGAGGAAGATGATTTGGATGAAAATGATCGGAAGAAAAGAAACAACGATTCTGACCACGGGTGAGTTGATTTACACTTTTGCCTAATGTATGTTCGTATACAACCTAAACGAACACGTACTTGTATTGTCTAGTACGATAAATTCCTCTAAAGTCACCTTCTTTTTAAGCGAATGCTCGTGTTCAATTCCAATTCCCAAAATGATTTTATTTGGACATAGACTATATGCAATTATTTTACTATGAAGTGTGACAAATTAAATCATTTTGTTTGATGATTAGGGGATAGAATTTGAGTCCAAAATAAAGAAATTTAGTAGAAACTTATAATGGGCAAGTTGAATTAATGTTCAGAATCTCAGATAATCTCAAATCTTCAAAATATTTCTAAAAATGATATATTATGACTGCAGGGAGTACAGAGAAACAAGTTTTGTTGTGGGATGGCCACCGATTAATCCGTGGAGGAAAAAACTGATTAATGAACATCAAGGTGGTGGGATTGCGGATAATCACCGGATGGTGGAAAGGAGAGGTGGTGGAAGAACGAACTCCGTATTTGTTAAGGTGAAGATGGAAGGAGTAGCCATTGGAAGGAAGATTGATTTGAATCTTTATCATTCTTATCAGATGCTTCGAATCGCTTTGATCAACATGTTTGCCAAATGTATATAACTAAGCTCTCTCTATCTCTATCTCAATCTCTCTCCATGTTCTATTTTTGAGCTCATTGGGGTGTGTTTATGATGTTTATCTGTGTGCAGACCTGCAGGGAGATGAGAAAGATGGCGTAGGTTATACTCTCCTGTATCAAAATAGAGAAGGAAATTGGCTTCTTGCAAGTGAAGTTCCATGGCAGTACGTACATTCATTCTCGACTCGACTACTTTATACTAAGTTCTTGTTTTCTACTCTCCCCGTCTCAAAATAAGTAGACACTTTCCATTTTTGTGGAAAGATTTCTTAAGTAAATTGTCTATAATGCCGCTGTAGTCTTACCCTTCTGTCGAAACTCGTCGGGGTTTTGCAGAACATTCATTGAGTCAGTGCAACGTATGGAGGTGGTAAGGAATGATGGAGCTCGTTGAAGATCATAAATATTTTTCAAGACATGTACAATATTAATGTACTACTGTTCTACTTAGTACTTATTCAATTAGCACGAGTATTATAGGAAGATGCTTTGATGAAATTAATAAGAGGTATTGTATCTAAAGGATATCTAGTTAGCTTTTGTACCTGGAAATATTAGGGTTCTTAGCGGCAAAAAAAGAGAGAAAGAGAGAGTGAGAGACATTCGATCCGTTCCTAAACAAGTGTTTTTGGTATATGAATTAAGAAAATAATGATAGACTCTTTTATAAATACTGATATATTATGTATTTTCATTTGAAGTTTTGTATAAGTGGAACACATCTTTAAAGTAATAAGAAAAATGAGGGTAAATTAGTAAAAATATCTTTTAAAAAAGAAATTATTAAAAAGTAGATATTTATTTTGGAACGAAAAGAAAAAAAATCAAACTTTTTTTAAGAAATGGAGAGAGTACGGAATTAATGTAATGTATATACGGTAAGTACTCTTTGCAGAGTAGGGGTTTTACAAAGGAGTAAGTCTTATGTAACACCGTTTTTATGTTCGATCATTTCTTACGACTAGGTCTCGTAATTACAACCTAGAACCCATTAATGCACCCGACCAAATCCCACTTGAAAATTACCTGACCCAACCTAACCTAATATGTTAATATTTTTGGGTCGAAACGGGTTATTCCTTTCGATCCAAAAATATTGACGGGTCGGGTTAAAGCAGATCAAATCTTTTATCCATTTTGTCCAATACTTTTTACTCTATAAATATATAAATGTATCCATTTTTGGGTAAAAATACGGGTCGACTTGATTTAAATTGTTACATGTTATAACCCAACTCCATTTAACCCGACTCATTTGATATTTGGGTTCTAACGAGTCTCGAATCGTTTTTACTCGTTACTCGTTATCCGTCCCAATCCAACCCACTCAATTTTCGGGCTACTTGGCTACTCACAACCCCTTTGGGCAAAAAGAATAATAATAATTATTATATACCTTTGAATTTGAGACAAAATTATGTTCATACCAAAACAAATGCATATATTTTGGTTACATAGTTGATTCTTTCTTGGAAGTCAGTTAGAGAGAGAGACAGAGCAGTTGAAAAAATGAAGTGTCAACTAGAGGTAAGGAGTATTAAAAATAAAAACAGTTCACAACTACCAGCAGCAAGGCTTCCACGGCTAGAGATAACAAAATTTAAATGGTAATAAGTCCAATTAGTTGGAATAAAAGAAATACTCCCGGGCAAATAATTATCGTTTGAAAGTCAAAATTTTTAAGAAAACGATACTTTTAGTTGCTTATTAGTCATTAGTAATAAAATAAGACTTTTATACCTTAATTTTTTTTATAATATACTCTTTAAATGAAACATTTCAAAATAAAATAATAAACTATTTACTCGAAACAAAGAGATATAAAATATTCATTCCAAGCCTCAAAAAAGGCTTCTTAAACTTGACAAAAATATCGAAAATAATAATAATTAACTATATTGTAAATATTACTCCCTCCGTCCCTAAATTATCGTCCTAGTTGATCCAGCGTATAAATTAAGAGAAAACAACTGACTTGATTATTTATATTGGTTTAATGTGTAGTTTCTTTTAAAACTCATTTGTGTAGTCCATAATTAAAGTAGGGTGAAAAAATAAGGATAAAATGGTAAAAATAATGTTTTAAAAAAATAAGTTTCAAACTGAATAATTATTTTAGAACGGACGAAAAAAAAAGGATAATAATTTATGGATGGGAGAGTAGTATGTTTAAACCCATCATTACAATAGCAATGAAAAGTAAATGCAAAATACTAACCGCAAGGCCAAAACAAAAACCCAAGTTATGCACTAGCCAGACCAAACGGAAAGTAACTGTTTTGTCCGTTGTACAATTTGGGGTAGACGATTTAATAAATGTATTTTCAACATTTAAATGTGACCAATATACTTAAGATTTGGGCAAATGCGGTCCATTCCGTTAAGTCTTCATCCAATTTTATTAACGGAGGAATGACGATGACTATATGGGCGTTGGTTACATTGGATGGAGACTTCATGGGGCGAAATATATTTTGCCAAGTCATAAGTACATTAGTCACATTTTGAATATTGAATATACACATTTGTGAAATTGTGTACTCCAAAATTATATGTCGACAAAAAGTTAATTGATGTACTCCTTCAATTCCTAAAAATAAAGTGCATCTTTCCCTTTTCGTCCGTTGGTCTACTAAACCGTCAATTGCCGAAGCAAAGATTAAAATGGACTAAAGTAGTCTATAAAATCAAATTTTACACTATTAACACATTATTCATCGAACTAAAATGGAATTAAAATTGAATTAATTCATTAGAAATACAATTAAAAATATTTAATTAAATTAAAAACTATTTAACCTATTATATGTCTATATAATCAAAGTTTACACTCTTACCACTCACATTACATAACTTATTAAAAATAGGATTAAAAAGTAATTAATGCGATTAAACAACCATTCAATTAGAATTAAAATTATTTAATCTATTAGAAACGAGATTAAATATTATTTAATGTATCACAAATTCCTGCACAAATACAAATTGTTTAACAAGTTAGAAATATTATTATAATTTTTTATTTTGTATTTATAATTGTTATTAAAAAAATCAAGAGTTCCGTCCAATTTGATTGGCAGTTTGGCACTCACTAATAACACCACCCATGGTGGGCTGCACTATTAGTGAGTGCCACCCAAACTAGAGACACTTGATTTTAAAAAACAAAACACACAATTGAGCCATCTAATTTTTTCACTTTTTGTAATCCAGCCACCGAAAGTTTGAAATATCTATTTTGACAATCCAACTTTAGTTCTGTTGCAAGCGAGCCCATTTTCTAATGTCCATTAAAAAATGATGTTAACTTTATGTAATTTCTCTATTTTGTCCATGTTATTGGACAATTATATCCTTTGTAAGCTATATACCCTCAACTCATGTCAATTACACCCATTTCATTATCTTCTGATTCATCAAACCCAATTGAAAATCACACCCCCAACCAACCCTTCCACTACCACCACTCCATCCACTAACTACTGGAACTCCTGGCAACCAACCCTTCCACCACCACCCCCAAAAGCTAACACTCATCCCTCCAATATTCCTGATCTACTTCGAGGTCGCTAGCGGACCATACGGTGAAGATCAAGCCGCCGGTACACTATTAGCCATCCTCAGCTTCCTATTCAGATTTCAACAAACCCAGTTGTAAATCACACCCCCAACCAACCCTTCCACTACCACCACTCCATCCACTGAAAACCCTCTACTGGATCTCCCGACAACCAACCCTTCCACCACTACCACTCACCACCCCCAAAAACTAACTGTAAGACCAGATGGCAATAGTTAAGGCTAGAGGGGGGGGGGTGAATAGCCTTTAAAAACTTTTGGGAATAGATTTGTAAAGCTTAAAAATTGGCAGAGGAAAACTTGATTTTGTCAGTCAGCTTAAGTGTTGGTCAGCTGGCTGACACTTTGAAAATCCTAAAGCTGATGAGTGTTGGTCAGCTGGCTGACACAACTATTTTGCAAAAGAGATTTTCTTCAAAAACTGATCACTGAATATGAGAAGAAGTTGAAGTACAAACTAACTAAACAATTAAGCAAATGATTGTTGTTAACTGACTGACACTTAATTTGTTGAAGAACTTCTTAAGAGTTGAGTCAGTTTGCAAGAGTATAAGAGATAGCTGACAAGGCAGTTGAAGTGGTTCACAGATAAACTGCTACGTCCACTACCAAGTTGGTCAGACTTGGATTTTTGAAGTGCACTAATTTTATTAAAAATCTATTTGATCTCTAATGGATCAGTGTACAACAAAAGACCGGTGTTTGGGGAGAATGATTGAGAAACAATCAAACTCGTGAGACAAACTGACTGATATCTAAATATTTTGAAATGAAGCTCTCAGTGTTTGCCTAAACAATAACTAGAGGGAAATATTCAATGAGAAATATCTAGCTAAAGTTTTCTTATGAGGACAACGTCAGAGAGATTGAGAGTATATGGATTCTTGACTTGTGTAAAAGTTGTTCTTCACAAATGCTTCCAATGGGTATTTATAGATAGACTTCAAAAAGCAACCCGTTAGGAACACATTTGAATTTGAAAATGTGTTATGGCAGAGGCAAGATCTCAAAGAATCTTGTGAGATATTATATATCAGGATATCTACCAAAAACACAAAGTAGGAAAAAGTTAGTACAAGTGTATGATCAATCAAATAAGGAAAGATAAACTGGTACTTAAATACGTAGAGATCAGCTATGATAATTGGCTGACAAAAATGATATGCGGCTGACCAAATATAATATCAATTTCTTGGCTGACAATCAAGTGGAATGTTTTTAAGCAAATCTTTTTAAGTGCAAGATTCAACAATCTCCTCCTATTTGCTTAAAACCATTCACTTGAAAGCAGAAAGCCAAAAACTTTTAAAGATCCTGCAAAATTTATGTTAGTACCACAAGCAGATAATGTGATGAGAAAATAACTGAAAACTTAAGAACAATGCCCAATGTAAGGTACAAATAAGACGAGAGTTTAAAAAGTTTGTTCAGAGTTAAGGGAGAGAGAGATGAAATATCCGATTGGCTGACGTGGATCCTTCAGTTGTTTTGGTTTGCTTCAACTGATGGACCAACTTCAGCTTCATTTTCGCTTGCCGCAGCCTTTCTTCTGCACTTGTTCGCTCGCTTGGGTCTCTTCTCGCCTCGTGCTTCCTGCCTTTTTCAAGATTTTCTTTACGTTGTCGCCTTCAGTGTCACCGGCCGATCGCATCGCTTCGATCGTTGCCCGAGAATCGGTTTTCACCATGTAAGCATCACCGAAGCTTCTTTTCTCCTCCCGAATGGTTTGAAGCATACCGCTTCAAAGATTGAAGGCACGGTTGGACCACTCTTGTTGGTAGAGTAAGATAGTCCTCCGCTCATCCATATGGACTTCACGAGGAGCACCAAAGAAGAATGGCAATGCACCCTCGTGGTAATGATCCGGGTGAGGTTTGGGAGCAGAGAGGCAACTTGCTGTTGAAGTGTAGCAATCTGATGTGTCTGACGAGTGAATGCTGACTTCATATGCAAATGATGAGTATATAAAAGGTCGAGCTTAGCTGACAGAGACATAGAACCGTGAGGCGTAATCTTGAGGTGTGGTCGAGAGGTTCAGTTCATTTGAGAATAGCCGATGGGTGTGAATATCGCATCCTCGTGGTCGTGGGGAAGAAAACATCCATGGGGTAGCTGGGATTTGGGCTTCTGGCTCAGGTGAAGGGGTAGGCATGTCTTCAGGAAAGATTATTTTGGTGCCAGTAGGACGAAGCAAAGCCTTGGAAACAATCTGCCTTTGTTTTCTAGCTCGCCTACTGGCCAACTGTGAGGGGCTGAGAAGAGACTCATCCTCTGATGTGGACTTGGATGAATCAGATGAAGAGCCTAAGGCAGTGAGGTCTAGAGATTTTTTAGAGGAGAGGGAATCATCAGCTTCTTCTATGGAGGGCTCAGGTTGAGTAGGTTTGAAGGTAGACACTGGACTGACTGAAAGAGTGTGGGATGTGTGAAGCGAGAGATCGCGCACAAGCGTAGGGAGGCTTGGTTTGGGCGAGAGGGTATGTCAGCTGTGGGAAGAGGAAGAGAAGCAGCTGTAGTGTCAGCTGAAGAGATAAGGATATCAGCTGATACCACAGGTGCAACTGACACAGTGGGAATTGAGGCAGGGATGGTATCAGTCAAGGGAGCAATGGGAAGGGTCATGTGGGACCGACACAGTGGCATCATGGGGAATGACCGACACAACCGAGCAGAGTGGAAGTGACTGATATGGTGTGATGGAAGGCAGAGTGACTGACAAGGCTGGAACGGATGAAAGAGTAACTGGAAGAGGAACTGAAGGTTGAGGAGCTGGGATTGATGTAGGTAAAGTGGGGAGAGCAATAGTTGTAGGTGGAATGGAGGATGAGGCATCAATGGTTGGAGTGAAGGATGGAAGAGAGATAGGTTGCAGAGTTGAGGTGGACATGGCTATGGGAGCAGCTGAGGTAACAACTGGAATGGTTGTGGCTGACACAACAAATGGAACAGCTGAAGGAGTGATATGAGGAACAGTGGGTATGGCTTCAGTAAGCAAAGGGGCTGGTTGACTTGACATAGCATCTGGAAAAGTTGTGTCCATGGAAGCTCCTCCTGGCATGGAGGCCATCCGTCTGTGTAATTCTATATAGGCTTGGTTTGCAGTATTTACTACATCCTGGACATATTTACTGGCTGCTCTCTGGATACAGGCTAACTTGGCTGGGTCCACAGTTGGTTGTTCCCAATCCTGGTTAAGGTCATCATCTTCTGGCAGTGCAAGTCTGCCAACCAGGAAGGGATCATTTGATGGAAGAGAGGGTAATTCATGGACCTTGTTATACATTGTCCGATCCAAGTATATCAAGCTCATCTTGAACAAATCTATCATTAGAGAGATAGAATCGTGCTCCTGCAGCGTAGGAGAGGGTCAAAATACTTGCCATAATTGGCTACTAAGTCTTCTTGGCTGAGGTTAGGAGTGACATGATATAAGACATATGGTCTCCTTTTGAGATTATGGTCAATGTATTTGATTGGGTTGACAGGGGGCTTGTCAGTTTTCTTCTCCTCATGGAAAGAGAGGAGAAACTGAACGAAATAAGGTAAATGGTCTATAGGGAAGACCCAGTTTGGAGGAATTGGTACCGGATTGGCTTGATAGTAGGAATGCCTAGGATGGAAAGTAGGATTCCTAATAGGGGGAAAGAACTTAATAGGAGCGATTGGGTGACCTAGGATCGGGAAAGGAGATGGGGCGAGAAATGGGAGCAGATCGGTTGCTTGCAGGTGAGTGGGGGAGAAAGGGACAAAGGTACCGGATTAAGCTCGTGATTCCTTCTACGTCTGCCTTGCAGCAATCATTTGCCGCCGTTAGATCGTCCTCCTCCTTGGTTGCCTTCTTTCGATTTCAGCCTCTTGCATATCACCGGTGGTGACCAATCATTGTTGTGTACATCTTCGACTACTAGTCGATGTCTGGCCGGCCGACAGTTCACTGTCCCACGACCGACCCTCGTGGTCGAACTCTTGTTGGTCGAACACTTGGTTGAGCTACTCACTTGCTAACCATCATCAACGGCCGACTAGATGACACACAAGGTGAGAGCTTGGGTCCTTGTCCTTCTTGGCCTCCTACGCTGATCGAGCCGGTGGAGCCTCCCGACCAAATCGCTTGAAATACTAGCTCGCCTAATGCTCTGCGGCGAACATATTTCTTGACCTTGACAGTTCAAGGTCACCAATGTTGATAAGCATATGCCGAAAAGGTGAATGGACCGAAGGAAATGATTGATTATCGTGTGATGGGTGAGCCTAGGGATTTCCGCATTCCATGTTCTCCTCTTGTACTTGCATCTCGAGCCTCGATAATCTTATCATGACCACTGCATTCTTGATTATCGTGCATTTGTCTATCAATGTGGCTAGGCATAATGGAGAGGAGCAAATCGATGCTTGTGCCTGCCGAAAGCAAGCTCAACCGGAACCTCACCCCTCATGGTAATCCACCCCCTCGCCTGGGTGCTCCAGCAGAATGGTGTAGTTGTAGCCGCCGTCATAGAGGCCGGGAAAAGCAAAGAGAGATGGTTTCCGAGTCAAAACTATGGGGACTCCTCCGATATTACCTATGAGAGAAAATGGTCTACCGGGTTTTCCTCCATACCCATGAAAAATTCTTCGCTTAATCGGCAACCGAAGGTTCGTATGTTGAAGGCGAGCAGAGGTAATAGTCCATTTGCAAGTGAGTAAATGGATCGCTCAAGCCCTAAGTGGTTCTTCATTCGTAGATATCACATCGAGAAGGCATCCAACCGCCGGGTTCAAAGCCATCTCGAAACAATTAACAGAATATGTTAAGAACTTCAAAAGCAAAAGAAAGAAGAAGGATTTGAGAGAAATGGAGAGTACCGAAAGATTCTAGGGTTAGGGTTTGAGTGAAGAAGGATTTTTGAAGAAGATGAAGTTTGTAGAGAGAAGGATTTTAGAGAGAGAGAGAGAGAGATAAGTGAAAAGTAAGAGAGAAGTGTTTTTAAAAAAGGGATCGATACGCACTTTGACTCTTATAAAGGGTTTTAAAAGCGAAGATATGGAGTGTAGTGATAAAGTACACGTAATTTTGGTTTTTGTGATAAAATAGCAATTTATGACAGTATAGTCATTATCACAATGATGAGCCGTTTTTGTGAAAACACGCCATTTCAACCGCTGAGTTGGTGGGATAGTGGAAAGGTCGCTTGGCTTTTCAAGAAAGTTTCATGAAGTTCCAAGGAAAATAAATGGCGGGAAATAAATGAGGAATTTTAAAATAAATTATAGATTAAGTCTTACCGAGATACGATCGCCTTTGACTTAAGGCTTAGAGACTACCCGACAAGATCGTTAATCATAATCACCAAATATAGATATGTCAGCTGGACAATTGTCCGCTAATAAGTGTCAGCTGTGAATGTTTGTCAGCTACTGGCTGACATTTTTATAATAATTCAATCAAGGAATGAAGAGAAGTTTTGTCAGCTGAAGGTTGTCAGCTGAGAAGCTTTGTTGTACATGAGCTTCATGTGTCAGCTACTGGCTGACAAATGTTTCCTTGTGCTAACGACAAATACTTGCTTGCCGATATAAATTGTCGCCTTGATACATAAAACTTCGAAGTATACCCGCACATTTTAGACAATCCAAATACATCTTTCTATGACATTATAAGCATTCCTAATTCTCCTCTTAAGAATTCAAATCGTCAATTTTAAGGCTTTTGTAAAAATGTCGCCTAATTGAAATTCAAGAGGAACATATTCTAACCGAACATTTCTTTTCAACATGATCTTTTAAAAAATGATATCCGATGTCTATGTGCTTGGTTTTAGAATGCATGACGGGTTTTTAGAAACCGATATAGCGTAGTATTATCACAATAAATAGGACAATGTTCCTATAGGCATTTCATAATCCAATAGTTGTGCTTTCATCCAAAGAATTGAGAACAACAAATTTCCAAAGAAGAATATATTCAAATTCCAGTAGTTGAAGTGGAAACGAAGCTTGCTTTTTGCATGCCCAAGATACTCGATGCTTCAATGAACCGACATGTTCCACCGGTACTTTTTCTATTAACTCGCAAGCCGCAAGGTCAAGATCTCGAATATCCTGTTAGATTAAAAGAAGAGTCTCTCGGGATACCAAATGCCAAACTTTTCAAGATCAATCGAATATCTAATGATTCTTTTGCCGCAATCATATGAGATTCCTTAGATTAGCTTGAAAACGAGCACATATACATACCGCAAACATGATATCCGGGTTCGCTAGCGCTAAATAAAGAAGGGATCCAACTATACCTCTCTGCACTCGCTTGTATTAACTGCTTACCCTTTTCATCGCTGACTAGATGACATTCAACTCCTATCGAGTGTTTGCTTTAATTTGCTTCTCAAGATTGTATTTCTTGATCGCCTCTCTAGTGTATTTAGATTGATGGATAAAAATTCCTTCTCGCTTGTTTGATTTGCAAACCTAAGAAGTAAGTTAGTTCTCCCATCATACTCATCTCAAACTTTCCTTTCATAAGATGCTCAAATCTCTTGCACAAAATTTCATTAGTAGATCCAAAAATAATGTCATCAACATAAATTTGAACTAAAATATTACTCAGGCTTGAGATAAAAAGAGTAGTATCGATTTTATCTCTTTGAAATCTTTTTTCCATAAGGAATTTGATAGGTTTCATACCATGCTCTTGGTGCTTGCTTAAGACCATAAAGAGCCTTTTCTTAACTTGTATACATGGTCCTCTTTTTAAGATCAATGAAACCGAGGTTGCTCAACAAATACTTGTTTTGAAGGTCTCCATTTAAAAATGCACTTTTACATCCATTTGATATACTTTGAAGTCCTTGAAGGTTGCATAGGCAAGAAATAATCTAATGGCTTCAAGTCTTGCCACAGAGCAAAAGTTTGATCATAGTCAATGCCCTCCTCCCGCCTATATCCTTGGGCTACTAACCTTGCTTTATTTCTTGTAACATTTCCATCTTCATCCAACTTGTTTCTCGAACACCCATTTTGTTCCAATGACTTGTTGATCCGTGGTCTAGCACAAGCTCCCAAACTTTACATTCAAACCGATTCTTCCCCGCATGGCCTCAATCCACCGAGGGTCTTCCAAGGCTTCATCAATCTTTTGGGTTCAATGGAAGAGACAAAGGCATGAGAATCAAGAGTTTCATTTCGAGCTACTGCTCTTAGGCCAAAGGGGTCTCCAATGATATTTGAAACTCGATGATGTCTAGCTTCCCTAATTTCTTAGAAGATACGCAAGAGGTTCGGGCTTGAATGGTTTGGGATGGATGAATGTCGGCTTGGTCAATGGCTTCGTAATCGAAAGTGTCACCGATCGATCTATTGTAACAGATTAGGATTGTCACCGGCTGGGGGTGTCAATCTGCTTAGGCTCATTCAAGGTTTAGAGTTTCAGAGGAGTTGGAGGATTATTTTGAATTGTGCCTCGCATTATTTCCCCTGCCTCCAAATATTTCAAAATTGTTAGTAACATCGTGAGTATTACAAGACTCAAATAAACTTTGATTCATCAAAAGTAACATGCATAGATTCAACAATTACTTGAGGTTTTCTATTATAAACTCTATAAGCCTTACTGCGTTCGGCATAACCAACAAAAATACCTTTTATCGCCTTTTTTCATCAAATTTACCTCTCTCGTAATTCCACCATTGTAATGAATGAAGCATTTGCACCCAAAGATTTTAAAGAAAGCAATGTTAGGTGTTCCCCGCTCTCTCCATATTTCATGTGAGTCTTACCATGAAACTTATTTATGAGAGATCTGCTTTTGAGTAAAACATGCCGTGTTGATGCCTTCTCGCCCAAAAAATATTTTGGTAATTTTGCTTCGCCTATCATTGTTTTACCGCCTTCAATCGAGTCCTGTTCTTCCTTTCTGCCTACACCATTTTGCCGAGGGTTCTAATCGCGAAGTTATGATCAATTCCATGATCATCACAGTATGTGTCCATCCCAAGATTTTTAAATCACCATTGTCGATCTAACACTTATGATCTCACATTCCTTTGAAGCCTGAAGATTTCTCAGCAAGTGAAGTGAGAATGTCGTAGAAGTCATCTTTGGATTGCATCATTTCAACCCAAGTATATCGAGTAGTCATCCACAACAACTAAAGTATACTGCTTCCTCCTAAGCTTTGCAAAGTTGTTACAAAAAATAAATAACCATGTGCAAGCTCAAGAGTTCTTTTGGTGTAAAGACATGGTTTT
>CM028377.1:156662530-156695550 GCA_013146195.2 Codonopsis lanceolata | reverse complement strand
TCCATCCTTCGAGTAATAATATTTGACATGGTTTCGGATCAAGGGAGGAAGTTCTTTCCTTTCTTCGCTCGAATCCAGGTACATCGGCGCCTTTCCTTTTCGTGATCGTGAAGAAGAAACTATCTATCAAGAAAAACACTTAGCTGGAAAAGAGAAAAGTTCAGTAAAATGAAAGAAAGAAAGAATACTTGGTCAAGGAAAAAGACGAAGAAAGAAGAAAATGAAGCATGCTGCTTCAGCTTCTCCCGTCGCTTAAATGGGGAAGAATTTTTTTTTCTTTTTCCTCCTCCAAAGTCTAAAAGTTCAGCACTTAAGTCCTCAGGTTTCCAAAATTGCAAAATGGCCCCTAAAGCTTAATGGAAAGTTAACAAAGTTAGCTTTGATACAAAAAAATTGACGGTCATCCATCCAAAATCAAAGGAAAGCTCATATCTCCAGCAGATCAACCGCAAAATGAGCAGAAAAGCAAAAAGAATCAGCAGCAAAGGTGAGCTTTATAACAAAAAAAAATGTGTGCATAGCAAAAAAAATGTGCATTGCAAAGAAGAAAAAAGAAAAAAAAAGCAAGAATGAAAAAAAAATGTGCAAAAAGCAAAAGAAGAAGAAAAATGTAAAAAGAAAAAAAAATTATGCAAAGCAGCAAGAAAGAAATTTCCAACATAAGTTGGAAAAGCAGCAAAGAAGAAATTTTCAGCGGAAGTTGGAAATGCAGCAAAGAAGAAATTTCCAGTAGAAGTTGGGAAAGCAGCAAAGAAGAAATTTCCAGAACAAGTTGGAAAAGCAGCAAAAGAAAATTTCTAGCGTGTCGGAAATGCAAAGAAAAAGAAAATTTCTAGCGTGTCGGAAATGCAAAGAAAAGAAAAAATCTAGCAAAGATAGGCCGTACGGGCGGCCAGGCCACCAAAGCAAAGAGAAACCGCCAAAGCCGTTGAAGCAAAGAAAAGCGAAAAAGGCGCCAAATTGAATCGAAGAAAAGCAAGGCAATTGTAAGAAAAGGTAAAGTACTTTACCTTTTACATGCATGATGTGTTCCACCATCGCGTTCGTCGAAGGGTCTCTACCTTTGAGTATGCGATGTTTTCCTGCTTTATAGGAGTAGCATATGATCATCTCCTCATAGGGCATAACCTCAAGGGGAATGATCAACCCATGATGTGTTCCACCATCGCGTTTATCGAATGGTCTCTACCTTTGAGGATGCGATGCTTTCCTGCTTTATAGGAGTAGCGTAGGATCATCTCTTCGCGGGGCGTAACCCCAAGAGGAATGATCAACCCATGATGTGTCCCACCATCGTGTTTGGCAAAGGGTTCAATCCTTTGAGGATACGATGTTTGATATGATTGTGTTCAGCCTTTTCTGCGAAGGGGCAGAGACCCCGGGACAGTTAAAAGGATATTGTGCTCTGACGAAGGACCTTGTCCTGAGGAGGCGATGCATCCCACCATTGTGTTCGGCAAAGGATTCGACCCTTTGAGGATACGATGTTTGATATGATTGTGTTCAACCTTTTCTGAGAAGGGGTAGAGACCCCGGGACAACTAAAAGGCTATCGTGCTCCGACGAAGGACCCTGTCTTGAGGAGGCGATGCATCCGACCATCGTGTTCAGTAAAGGGTTCGACCCTTTGGGGATACGATGTTTGATCTTGGCACTCCACCTAGCTGTTGTTTTTTTGCTTCAGGCCGAACTATGTTTGGTCTGATTCCTTTTATTAAGGGATACGTAGGCAGACTACTTCGGTAGGTCCGACCATCAGAGCACTTATTTGCATATCTGCTTAAAAACTACGATAACCTGCTATAACCGACTAAATATGTCTAGGATATGTGAGATTTGGTTTGCATTATAAACTGTTGCATTATAACTGCTACCTGTTGCATTACTCCCTATTTTAATTTCCATGAAATTAGGGAGTCTATTTCTTATCAACGATGTTCGTTTACTTGGTAAGCTGCGGGTTACCCGTAAACTCCATCGTTGAGGGGCTATGTAGACACCCCAATTTCGTACCTCTGGTATGTAACATTGACATGCGATATCAAGACCTGTTGAAACTTAACGAATGTCAAGTTACAGGGTTTTAACAATGCAAAACACAAAGCAGGATGCGTAAAACAGTAAAATGCAGGGGCCAGAGTGCCAAAAAGGAGGTCAAAAAGGGCTTCAGGCGCGGCCAATAAGCTATGCGGGCGCGGCGCCCAGATCCTTAGGGGTCGGCGCCCAGCTCCTCAACAGTGCACTCCGTCTTAACGTATTGCACAAGCCTTCAAACGTGCGGTACAAACTGGTGAAGCAAAAGATGAAAATCACAAATGCCAGCGGTGTCCCTCCTCTCACCTATAAATATAGGTGCCCGGCTTCACTTTTAGGGACGAGAATTTTTTCTAACAGAAACTCTGCGCGTTTATTTTACGCAGCGATAGAAGAGCGATCGTGAGATAGTGAGTGCCCCCTCCTATAAAGCCTCGAAGCTCTGCCAAATCTCCTCCAAACACAAACCAACCAGTCAAAGTGAGCCTTAGCCCCCCAGCTAGGTTTCCATCCTATTTCCCCGGTCCAAAAATCCCAAAAAGAGCAGTTGCTCTGCCCGAATCCAAATGTCAAATCCGCCAGAACAAGCAAGCTTGTTTGCCTCGATTTCCGCCAACGACAAGCAAACAACAAAGAAAACGTGGCGCTTGCTCCACTCGTTTGACGGTGCTCAGAAACAACTTTCGGAAGCAGTTATTCTTCCCGAACCACAGCAGAAGCAAAAAGACTCCCTCTCCCAGAAGGACAGAGCGAGCATACCAACGCTTTTAAAGGTGAGTCTTTTAGGGTTTTATTTATAAAAAAACTATTTTTTATCCGGCCCAATGTAAAAATATAAGCTGCTATGCTGCCCGGATCTATGTAGAAAATAGCATTAAAAAGAGTCATTATTATGGCCAAATATTTTTAAATGTATTTGTAATTACTGGAAGGAGGCGGCTGCAAGTCCGTAAATAATGTAAATACGGATATATTTGTTTCTTTTTTTAATGTTTTATTTATTTTCTCGAGGAATATAATAAAAAGCATACTTTAGCCAAAAATTGTTTTGAGATCGAAAGGGCGAGTTGGGTGCCTAGCACCTTCCCAACTCGTAACTTAGCCTCCGAACCCCTTTTTTACAATCTCAGGTTTATTTATTTTTTTCTTTGTTTCTCCTTAAAATAAAGATGGTGACTATGTTAAAACATTTTGGATCACAGTGAGGCCCGCAACATCCTTTCTTGCACTTTTCTGTTTTCCCCTAAACAAGGTAGAATGGGAATGAAAGGGTGACGCATTTCTTGTATTTTATTTTCCCCTAAACAAGGGAGAATGAGATACGGGGAGCCCAAAGCACTCATAGCGATCCAAAATAAACCTAAGGTCATGGTGAGGCTCACAACATCCTTTTTTTACACTTTCCCGTTTTCCCCTAAACAAGGGACGATGGGAATGAAAAGGGTGACGCATTTTCTGTGTCTTGTCTTCCCCTAAACAAGGGAGGGTGAGATCCGGAAAAGCCCCAGGCACTCATAATGATTTTAGGTGATTTTCGAAAAGTCCATAGTGAGGCAGGGCGTGTTCCCACGCACTCTCGCAACATCTTTTTTTTTTGCACTTTTCCGTTTTCCCCTAGACAAGGGACGATGGGAATGAAAAGGGTAATGCATTTTCTGTATCTTATTTTCCCCTAAACAAGGGAGGGTGAGATACGGAGAAATCCAAAGCTCTCATAATGGACCAAAAATCACTCGGTGACCGAGGCGTATTCAACGTGCTTCTTGACAACATCGTTTCCGCATTTTTAATTTTGTCTTCCCCTAAACAAGGGAGGGTGGAATGGAAAGCATGGTGTCCTTCCGCGTGTTGCGTTCCCCTAGAAAATGGAGTGCAGGGTCCGGGAGATCTCGGGGCACCCGCAGACACCTAGTAATTTGTACTCAGGGCCCAGATTGTTATTGATGTTGATGATCAAATCACCATTGGATACGAGGCAGTCAATCAAGGCTAACGTATTAGTGGTGACTTTCATATCCTGCAGAAATTATGTGATAGAGCGAGAACCACATGGGTTTCGATTGTGTTTCTCCTTGAGAGTCATGACTCTTGAATGAGACTTGTTACCAAATGTAAGAACTAGAGTATCCCATGCATCTTTGGCAGAAGCGGTTATGGAGATGAATGGCTGGATTGATAAATCAGAAGTGCCAATCATGGCATTGTAAATAAATTGATCTTGGCGGCACCAAACAACGTAATCTGGATTTGGTTTGTCATAATTTTTTTGGAGATGGAGTAGGGACGAAGCCATCAATAAAGCTCATGAGCATGTAGCCTTCAAGGGCCGAGTAGAACTGAGAGCGCCAAACAATGAAATTATCATATATGAGTTTGGTTGGACGGTGAGTTATGGAATTTAATTGAACAATGGACGAAGATGAACTAGTGTTGGCCATTGATCAAGTTGAGATGTTAAGTGATGACACGCTCTGATACCATAGAGAATTGTAGGGAAAAGATGATTATGTTGTATTATTCTAAGTCGTTAAATACATTATTTACAAATAAGTACATGAAATATATTTACAGATTTGTGATGAGATCAAAGTGAATTATCCTTATCGTTATTAGGTGATGTGCTAACAGCATGTTAGTACCTTCACCATAATGTCGAGTAAAAGCTCTAACAAGTATGCCATGTCTATCCCAAATTATTTCACCCCCTACACATTGACCACCTATAGCTGAACCATCTGTATTCAACATGTAAATATGTTTATCTGGAGGAATAATTAGAATATGAAGTCATTAAATACAAATTGCACCAATTACCTTAATAGGGGATTTTGGTTTATAAAGGAAGGACATGTCAGTCAAAAGTTGTGTAATACGACACAAAATACCTCTAACCTGCATAGGAACACCTTCGAAAACTGTATGATGACAACAGGTAGTCCATATGGCCCAGCAAGTGAACATAAAAATAGCTAGCCGAGTAGCACCAATTTGATGTCGAATATAATCAGAACCCCAAGTATCTAACAAATGATGTATAAAAATAGCTAGCTAAGTAGAACTGAGAGCGCCAAACAATACAAATAGCTAGCTGAGAAAAAATTAGAGCGCCAAACAATGAAATTTTCATATCTGAGTTTACCAAAAGGTTGTGTCATTTGTTTCCAAACCTGGATAGCAGTCTCGAAGTAGAGGAACAAATGCCCAATTGATTCCCGATCTTGAACAGAGGTTCAACAAACACAACATGAAACAATTGGAATTCTTTTGATATGAATAGCTAGGTCCACTGGCACGCCCCGATGCATCAACTTCCAAATGAAGCCACTAACTTTTAGAGGTAACCAAGGCTGCTGATATATCCAAAAAAACATCATATCGGGGGTGTCGAAGGTAGGGTTGAACATGGGATGTCAGAGTTACCGCCAAGCGATGGAGTTGTCATCGGCTTTGGTGTCGGATATATGGATATTTAATCTGTAAAATGGGTTCCCCGCCAAAACCCTCTGGCGTGTTTATCAGTACACTCTATGAAAAAGAGAGGTCACGCAGCCCCATGTGTGTGTGGTGTCTGTGTCCAAAAAAGAGAACCCCTTCCCTCATGAACTAGTGGGGGTTATTTATATATGGAGGGAGTGTGTTCAACCAGTTGTGCATGGGCCCGACTCAAGCCTTCTGACATTATGTATAATATAATGGGCCATTATATTGGAGACCCTTTTTGCCTAAACGAGACCCAAAACGCCATTAAGGTGGATCCAAAATATGCACATCAGTAGCCCCCTACTCATTATTCTTTGAGATTCATTTCGAGGGTAGAGAGTATTTTCTCGTGATTCTCTTTAATTTCTCAGGCTGGCCGAGTCTTAATCATTTTCATCTTGGTGGCCAAGGTAGCGGAAGTGCTAGGATGGGTAGGAGCTTTGGTCACTTCTCCCCGTAAATGTGTATTCTAATTAACTAAGCATCATTATAACTCGATCTTATTGGTTCCTTTCCCTAAACTTGTGAGTATAACCCTCTTTTAAGGAGTCCTATACAACTCAATTCACAAGCAAACTACCTTTTAATCACCAGGATTATAACTGCCCAATCAAAGATTCATGGGCATTAACTAGGCCACGTCTGAACGTGGGGGCAGTTTTTACAACATTAACCCCCCACGTTCAGACGACCGTTATATGTATCCTCGAGTAGATATATAGCCCTCAGCTTTAACTATCGAGTAAATGTCATAACTACCTAATCAAAGATCGTAGGCATTAACCAAGCCAAGTCTGGGACGTGGAGGCGGTTTTTACGACATTAACCCCTCATGTTTAGACGACCGTTATATGTATCGCCGAGCAGATATGTAGCCTTTGGCTTCAATTACTGAGTAAATGTCATAACCTCCCAATCAAAGATCATGGGCATTAACTAGGCCACGTCTGGGGCGTAGGGGCAGTTTTTACAACAATAACCCCTCACGTCCAGACGACCGTTATATGTATCGCCAAGCAGATTCAATGATCTCGCGGTGGGGAGACCACTTGCTCACTGTGTCCTTGACCCCCAACTAATGATAGGGAGGCTGCCTGCCAGATGTGCTCGTATAAGAGCCGAGTGCACATCTCTACTCGCTACACCATATGGTCGTTATCTTTCCTGCCAGGCACGTGTTGTGTCCGTGGTCATGGAATAACTCTCGAGATCGCTAACTGGGTCGTTTCGGCCTGGGAACTCAGTGCAAGTAAACTCGAGAGGGGAGCATAAGCACGAGAAAGCACAGTGTACTACTTAACCATGAGTCACTCGAGTGGGAGGACAATGTAAAGCTCAGTCCCGAGTAAACTCGAGCAGGGAGCATAAGTGCAGGTAGGTGTGATGTACTACTCAACCACGAGTAACACTCGAGCGGGAGGACAATGTAAAGTTTACCCATGAGTAAACTCGAGTTGGGAGCATCAGTATAGGAAAGCGCGGTGTATTACTCAACCGCGAGTAACACTCGAATGGGAGGACAATGTAAAGCTCGACCGCAAGTAAACTCGAGCGGAGAGCATAAGCGTAAGAAGCCGTGGTGTACTACTCAATCGCGAATAATACTCAAGCAGGAGGACAATATAAAGCTCGGCTGTGAGTAAACTCGAGTAGGGAGCATAAGCATAGAAAAACACAGTATACAACTCAACCGCGAGTAAACTCAAGCGGGGAGAATAGGCGCAGGAAAGCGCGGTGTACAAATCAACCGCGAGTAAACTCAAACGGGAGGAAAATATAAAGCTCAGTTGTGAGTAAACTTGAACGAGAAGCATAGGCACCAGAAGGTGCAATGCACAACACAACCGTGAGTAAACTCGAGCGGGAGGACAATATAAAGCTCAACCGCAAGTAAACTCTAACGGGGAGCATAGGCGTAGGAAGGTGCGGTTTACAACTCAACCATGAGTAAACTTGAGCCGGAGGACAATATAAAATTTAGTCGTGAGTAAACTCTAGCAGGGAGCATATGCACAGGAAGGCATGGTGTACAACTCAACCGCGAGTAAACTCGAGCGCGAGGAAAATATAATGCTTAGCCACGAGTAACCTCGAGCGGGGAGCATAGGCTCAGGAAGGCGCAGTGTACAACTCAACCTCAAGTAAAATTGAGCGAGAGGAGAATATAAAGCTCAACATAAGCACAGGAAGGAGCAATCTGGCTGGCTCTCTCGGTGTAGCCCCATGCTTCTCCAATGTGAGGGTTTACCCTGAGGTTGAGAAGTACTTACGGTTGTTGTTTTCGTCTCTTAGAGGAAGCTTAGGTAAGATAGGAACAATCAATATTTTGTACTTTTACTCAACTAGCCAAGCATGACTATCTTTGAAGGGTTTTCAATCTTGCATCGATGCTCAGCTAGTGAACAGAGCGCCACTTGGGCCAAATTTAATAAAATTGGCGCAAATATTGTGCATTTAACTTATGCAAGAAAGAAATCAATCACGTTTCCATGCTTTGAGGCCAAAAATGAAGTAATATACCTATTTTGATTTATAAGCAAATAGATCATGGAATCTCGTGCCCAATGTCAATTGAGTAAATCATTCGATGTATATTGAACATATTTAATATAATTTTATATGACTTTAATGTTTCTCATAATATCATATATTGCATGTCATAATTGGTGATTTAACCACATTCAATTTACTTTATTTTAAATAGTAAATGTCATGAGTAATATCCCAAAATTATATAATGTAATTGTGTATCTATCACCCCATAATTATAATAATTATTAATGTGATTCTCGTTAGCTAACAAGCACGTATCACAAGGTATGAAATGTGTCAACGAGCATATTTTATCAATATTAAGTTATTAATTAGAATAAAAATAACGAGACGGGATGAGTTTAGCTTCAAAATATAAAGTTGTAATCATGCAGAAAGAATTATATATATACATGTCGCAAAGCTATGGGCATAAAACCAAAAAGGAAGAAAATAATAAAATAAAATTATACTATGCCGGACGGGGGATTTACAAAATGGCCAAGTCAAAGATGACTTTATCATTTGTAGCCTCACTTAAATAAAAACTCTTTTATGGTCTGGTTTATTGATAAACCACTGATTAACCATGACTGGTTTATCGGTAAACCAGTAAAAATGCACCCCTCAACATCCAAAATCACTGGTTTATCAAGTGGTCAAAAGATCGACCAGTTGTCGACGAAGTAGTTTAAACTGGTTTATCGATAAACCAGTGTAAACCACTTGGTCGACAATTGGTTTATCAAGTCGACCAGTGGTCGACCAAGTGGTTTATGGTCAAAGGTCATATATGTTCATCAATCAGGTCAAATGGTCATATTTGACCAATGCCACATGCGGAATACCAAACCATTTGCAATAAGAAATATCCAACAATAATATTGAATTAATCTTAAACAAGATACAAGACAACACATCAAAATATGACATACCATGGACATTGAAGGTTCTGCACATGACATCTATATAAGAAATATCCAACACTAATTTCCAGTTTTATAATTTTATTAACATGCAATATTTGTTGACAATCTGAATTTACATTGTTTGGGCAATTATGTAAAATATCGTAAGTAATAAAAGGTTATGCGATTTCACTATTCTAATTCAATAGGCCATTGGATTCAAGGCTCTAGATGTGCCTCTTTGTCCTTCAATGTACAAAGTTTGTGGTATTCATTGTACAAGTAATAAGGCATCCTTATGGTTCTTCTTTATGTCTGAAGAACTTCTAGTGGCCATAGTTTGTATTAGTCAATGTAGCTAATTCTCTATCACATGCAACTTATTAATAACTTTTATTCTAACTTCAATTTAGAAGGCTTGATATGCCCGGCCCAAAATCGGGCACATGCAAGGCACATGTGAATCACTCGCTAGCATGGGACCCAAAAGCGTAGAGGGTAGAGCTAGCAAGGTACCCGAGTATAGATCATTAATATATCCCGTCTAAACCTCAGGCAAGCATAGGCCTTGCCTGCTCAACCAAGGGGCCATACCCGGGAATCACACTTACCATCATCAATTTCATATCATGCAGCTGGGCAGAACCATGCTCGCCCGGGTAAGCACAGAGCAGGGAATCTCAGAGACTTTCTCTCCAAGACTGGACAAAGATTTCCTTAATCGAGAAGGACACTTAACATATCTGCTCCGACTATTGCATGGCCAGCCGCTTTTCATGCCTATAATTCAGGAATTTCCTCCTAAACCTACTAGGTAACTATGGAAGCGAATCCTAAATGTATTCTATATCATTCGGGGCCTATAAATACCCCCCCATAAACCCTAAACAAGGTACATGATTCCTATAGCCTCAAACCTCTGCCAAATTACTTTTTGACTAAACACGTTTCTTACTCTCATGCTGAAGTGGAAACGCGAGGCCAAGCCTTGAACTTTTACTAAGGTGTTGTTTGTGTTCTACAGGTTATAGAAGCAATCCAACCCATTCAATCAAGCCCAGATATCCTACACATCGATCGAACGGCCCAAAGCTGATTTTTGCATCTTCAGTTTGGTTCCATTGCCGAGAACCGAAGCTTTGAAGCTTCCTGTTAAGTTTTCCAATTGATTTCCGACCAACAACTACACAACAATGGCTGGTAAGGGTAGCAAGCATCATGCCACCATTAGTAACTGCCTGGATGTAGGTCAGCCGATCGGGAACTAGCCACTTCCCGTTGTACCCGGTGATTTGCCATCGAAGGGACACCCACAGGTGCCCATTGGAATACAAATGACAAAGTAGAAGATAGCTGCTTAGCGTACAATGCATGGCGAAGACATTCCATACGTTGAAGAGGAACAATCTTCCCACCACGCTAGTCAGAACCAAGCAAGTAAGCGGGATGCCCGAGAGGTGATCAATGAGAACCAAGCTTGCACCTGTGACCTGAGAAACCAGCTTAATCAACAACGCGGGAATGCTTAAAGTAGTCATGTGGCCCTGCCCGGACTATCTGTTGAGCAGCAAGATGCTGCCTTTAAAGCTTAGGCACAGTATTACAGCTAGATGTTTTCTCTCAACCAATAGCTGCAAGCCTTGGGCCATGCCCCAGAACCAGTTTTCGACCTCATACTACCCGTTGCCAGCCAGTCGGTCCTTGTTAATGGTGGCCAGGCCCCACAACTGGCACCCGTGGTGAGCATAGGTTTTTAGTCTGTCATCCAAATTGTCTCTGGCCATGATGGACACGAAAAAAAGGGGGGCAGCAGGTCAAAAGCCGCAATAGCTACCAGCAAGAGGCTGATCCCCCGTCCCCCATGAAACGGACATGAAAATCATGCTAGAGAAGACTGGAACAATCGTCGTAGAGATTGAGAGTATGTCAAGGTAGAGGAACCACGAGCAAAACGCAGGGAACGAGCAGATCAGGAGGCTGAATCCTCCTATGATCCATCATATCATCCCCCCACCTTTAGATACTCAGATGTTGCCCACCCAGGCTGCAAACCCAACAAATAACCCTACACTTATGGTCAAACATCCTCTTGTGCAAGCAATAGAGCTGGACATACTTTAGGTTCGGGATAAATCAGAGTTCCAAGCACAGGATGAGCTCGAGGAAACCATCATTAACCCAACCTATCTTGAACAAAAAATCAAGATCGGGAAGGCCATGACTGATGAAGCACTGGCAAATCTGATCGCTCACCTAAAGAAGAGCCTAAACGTATTTGCATGGACCGTGGAAGACATGCAGGGTGTCAGCGAGGACGTTGCCCGTTGTGACCTGAATGTGGACCCATCTTTCTGTCCCATTCAGTAGTGACCATGACAGTTGTCACTTGAAAAGAGCACAGGGATCAAAGAGGAGGTCAAAAAGCTCCTAAAGGTTGACATCATCGAGGAGATACAATATCCCTCTTGGCTCGCTAACAATGTGATGGTCCAAAAGATGTGCGTCGATTTCATTGACCTCAACGAGGCTTGTTCGAAGGACTGCTACCCGCTACCGCGCGTTGATGTGCTCATGGTTGCAATTGTAGGGTTCGAGATGATGAGCTTTCTGGACGCATACTCAGGCTATCACCAAGTCAAGATGAATGAGCAGGATAAAGCTCTAACAGCCTTCCGGGCATGGGGAGGACTATACTGCTACAAGATGATGCCCTTCGGGCTGAAGAATGCAGGGGCTACATATCAGTGCATGGTCAACAAGATTTTCGGCTCGCAGCTTGGCTAGAATGTGGAAGCTTATATTGATGAAATGATCATCAAGACTAAAGGTCGTGACCATAACCTCAATCTAGAAGAAACCTTCGCCAATCTTCGCAAGCACAACATGAAACTCAACCCGACCAAATGTGTGTTCGAAATTCAAGCAGACAAGTTCCTGGGCTTCATGGTCAACAGCGCGGGATTAAGGCCAACCCAGAGAAGATTCAAGTTTTGCTTAAGATGAAGCCTCCAACATGCATCAAGGACATCCAACGACTAAATGGTCAGATCATCGCCCTTGGCCGTTTAATCTCCCGGTCAGTAGAATAATGTCTTCCTTTCTTCAAGTTTCTATGTGGGAACAAAAGTTTCGAATGGAACACAGAATGCAAGCAACCTTCGAGCAGCTCAAGGCCTACCTCGGTAAACCCCTCTCTTTAGCAACACAGTGCTCGAGGAGCCACTTTTTGTGTACTTAGCGGTTACAAACCAGGCTATGGCCGTTATTTTAGTTATGGAGGAGTTTAGCTTGCAAAAGCATGAGTATTATGTATCCAAAGTCCTCAGTCATGTTGAGGGTCGTTATTTTAATGCAAAAAGTTAGCTTATTCGCTTGCCATAACTTCCTCCAAACTAAGGGCTTATTTTTCTGCACATGTAATTAATGCATACACGGATGCACCACTTAGAAAAATCTTGCACAAGCCATCGATCAACCCGGGCATGAGGAACTTCCAAAACCTCAATCAGCCTACTATTGGGACTTATATATTGATGGGGCAGTAAGTAAGGTTAGAAGCGGAGTTGGCATCCTTCTCGTGGCTCCCGACCAGATTACTGAATTCGAGTTAGCTTTACGGTTCAAGCTCCAAGCCCCTAATAATGTTGTCGAGTATGAAGCAATGATCGTCGGACTTAAGCTCGTTGAGGATATTGGTGTGGATTCGGTCATAGTCTACTCAGATTCACAGCTTTTAGTGAACCAAGTCCAGGGGGAGTATATGGTGCATCAACCCTCTCTAGTCACGTACTACGAGCTTATCAAAGAACTTTTGAAAAATTTCAAGTTCTGGGAAATCTTTAGGATTGATCGAGCAGACAACATGCGGTTAGATTACTTATAAAAATTTATTGAAGCCGACCTTGCTGTCATAAATCCGTCTGTCATGATCGACCACATTAAACCTCCAACAATAGACCAAAAAGTGATCATGGACATCAAGCCATCGAGCAGAAGCTGGGTCAACGATAACAAAGATTACATTTAGTAGGGCATCCTAGCAACAGACAAGGCAAAGGAAACAATGGTCAGAAGTCAGACTTGTCATTAATCGGTGGTTGGGGGAGTCCTATACAAACGATATAAGGTCAGACGTATGTAGGTCAGACTTATTCTTCGGTGTGTTCCCCTGGAGTTAACTCAAGGAGTCTTGTACAAAGTACATGAAGGAGACTATGGCGGTCATCCAGGAGGAAGAGCCCTAGCGGCTTGTTTGCATGATATTACTGGATCAGTCTCAGAAAGGACGCAACCATGTACGTTCAAGAGTGCGACAAGTGCCAGCGGTTCCTGGACATACAAAGGTTTCCCTCCACCGAATAGACTCCTGTAGTCGCTGCCTGGCCGTTTGACATGAGGGGGATTGATTTAATTGGACCTTTTCCCCTTAAGAAATCTCAATTCAAGTATGCAGTAGTTGCCATTGACTACTTCATTAAGTGGATTGAGGCCAAGTCACTATCCACCATCTCCGAGGACAATGTCATCAAGTTTGTCCACGACATTATTTGGTGCCGATTTGGGCTCTCTCGGGAAATTATTTCCAATCATGGCACACAGTTCTTAGATAAATTTATAGCAGCAAGTGCGTGCATGGGAGTTAAGTACTAGTAGTCATCGGCAGCATATCCGTAAGGTAATGGCCAGGCCAAATCAGTGAAAAACAGGTTTTACATGTACTTAAGTGAAATCTAGACGGTCGAGCCAGAAAGTGGGCGAGTCAGTTATCGAAAGCTTTGTGGGTGGTCAGAACTACTATCCGAGGATCCACAGGAGAAACTCCCTTTGTGCTTACTTACGGCTCAGAGGCCATGATCCCAGTAGAAATGGCATTGCCGAGTTATGGAGTTGCTCACTACAGCGACCAGAATAACGAGCTTGCCTAAGCAATCGAGCTTGACCTACTCGAAGAAAGAAGACGAGATGCACGCATGCAGATGGTCAATTATAAGAAGCGGGCAAAGGCCCACCACGACAAAAGGGTTCATGGGAGATCCTTCATGGTCGGAGACTGGTACTTAGAAAGATTTAAGTTACTGGTCGCTGGGAAGAAATGGGCAAGATCTCATCTAACTAGGAAGGACCTTTTCAGACAACGGGTATTATCCAGGAAGGAACTTACACGCTACGGACACAAGAGGGAAAAGTCTTGAAGCATCTCTAACACGCCAATCACTTAAGAAAGTGTTATCACTGAGTAGAATCTTAGATTGTAAATGGGAAAGACCCTCAATCACGTTAGGGGTCACTTTATCACACAGATTAATAAAACGAGCAGTTTTCCTTCTCAGAATTGACTATATCAATTTCAGTTTCATATGCACGACTCTCAAGGGATTGTTTGGTAGCTTTACTCGCAAGTCGAGTAAGAAGGGCCATGCCTGGCCAACAATCTTCGATACCTAGATAATAATTGGATAAGTCTTGTCTTCCAAGCGAGCGAGACAGAGCCCTGCCCAATCTATTTATGTCTTAGATGCCTGCAAGATATATAGTAGAGACCATGCCCACAAAATGGCAGCTAACTACCTTAGATTCCTAGTGACTAAGTAGCATTGTTAGTTGTCTATTTCACTACCTAGGTGATATACTGGCAACAACTTTGATGTACAAACATCGAATAGGGCCAAGACTGGTTAGCTAGTCACCGACAAGAACAGGGCCTTGCCCGCTAGGCAATTATTTAGATGCTTGCAACAGGCGATACGGGCCATGCCCGCTAAAGCCTTGGCTAGTTCCAATCACCCTGCCCAGGGAAGAGCACCCTTCCCGGACAGTAAACTTTTTAAATGTGTTGATCGCTAAATTAACCTTACTATTTTTTAAGTTTTCTTTCATTTTGCACAAGCATGCATGTTCGATTCATGATGTTTATTTCTAAATTTATACTCGCTAAAACAGTACATACACGCATGTAGTTACTAATCATTTGCATGAAAAATGCAAGTAAAGAAAGATAGTTGATTGAGGCAAAAGTTACATTGAAATATGAAAGAAGTACATCAGGGAAAACAAAAATATGTGGTGCGCAGGACAAGAAGAGAGCTTCAAAGATTAAGTTGATCCGACAGGGGAGGAAGAATTGAGGTAGTAGCAGTTTCGGCATCATTGGCCAGTGCATCTATCTCTATCTAATGCTGAGAGGAGGTCTGTTCTACCCAGGCACATTTTTCTGCATGCTTAGCCTCGATCAGAGTGCAGACATTGACAGCTAGCAGGGTGGCGGGAATCCAGTCCAGCCCATCATTAACATCATCCCGACCAAGAGCCTCCAACTCACCTTGGGCATAAGGAACCAATTGATGGAACTTCCGGGCTTCTAGACTATAAGGATCGAGCAGAGCCCAGTCTGCCATTGTCTACATGTCAACCACCTGACTACCAGCGAGTAGGCGAAGGATATGATTGGTTCCCACCACATAGTAGAGGAAGATTTCCTGGCGCACACGGGAGTCATACTCGGGAGAACCAAGAAATCTTCCACTGCCGCCTTCTTTGCCTCAGCCATCTTCTCGGAAAATATAGCTGATGTGTTATAAATTTACCTTGTGAGTGCACAAGACTATTGTAGAATAGATATATGGAAGCAAGAGTCAAACCTAAGGGAGAATGAATTAAAATGAATTTAATCTAAACTAATTAAAAAGCAATTAAATAAAAAAGAGGGTTTGTTTTTGGAATGATAAAATTCCTAGAATTAAACTAATAAAATAACACTAAATTAACTACTTGCAGAAGACTGAATTTTATGAAAGTTTTATGGATGAGAATGGTCTAGGTATTGGAATTCACTTGTATCGCCTTTCATGTGTATTAGTCAAAAGATATCTATCAACTATGGGTTCTATCGCTAGGTAAAAGATTGAGACTTACTGGTCGAGGATTGCAACCCTTAGTACTCAGCTTTGGCTGTGCTTTCTTGGTCCGTCCACACAGTAATTAAGAGTCCATTAAGTGCCTTAGGAACTAAAGTATGGAGGAACGAACTCTATTGCATTCCCCCCCCCCCCACAATGCGAACCTAGATCTACTCCTTAGCCTACGGTTGGGAATCAGAGAGACCTATTTACCAATTAGGTTGGTCAGTGTTTGACTTATGCATATGGTAATGCAGTTCATCATACCCAAGAGCCTACACATTCATTAACGCATCCATTATGCGATAACTTCAATGTAAACCAATTATAATCTAATATGATAAACAGTAATTTGATAGAATGAAATTATATTAACACATAAAAGTTGATACAAAGTTACCTCCAATACCTAGGATGGAAAAGTCAATTCATCGCATATGATGAACACAACATAAGAAAGAATTAGAGCATCTTCAATCTTCAACAAATGAAATACAAAATGTTTTTGCCTCTTGAGAGTGCTTAAGAGCAGCCTAAAAATGACCTAAAATCGGATCCCCCCAAAGTTAAGAGGTTAGGGCTTGTTTGGTAATCGGACAAGGATAAGCAGTATTATTAATCACAGTACTATTAGTGCCCTCGCTAGTAATCTTCACTTGTATAGCGGGGGTAGTTTTGAGATTACAAATGTTAATCCCAATTTTTTTTAGTGAGAGCGCTAATAATACCACCCTCTCCCTTAGTATTAATAGTGAGGGAATAATGACTTTATCCGTATAACTCGTGCTATTAGTGCCGACCACTTATTGCGTACCAAACATCAGGCAACTCGGCTTATTAATCCTATCCAGCCTTAATCCTGACTACCAAACGGCACCTTAGAGTTTTATTTATACTAGCTAGGGTTTTTGAAAAAAGACGAAAACTGCCCAGACCAGAAATCAGGGTTGAGCGGTCGCTCAACCCTTGCATTGAGCGATCGCTCGGCCTTTTCTTCAGAATTCGCGCTACTGGAATTTATGCCCTCGGTCAGCCTTTAGATCAGCATTTTGGACCTTCTTCTTCAGCAGATTTGCACGCAGGCCCCTGGAAGCTTCATATCTTTGCAAAATAGCCTGAAATTCATCATTTTCCCTATTTTTATCCAGAAACTCATAAAACATTAAAATCCATATCAATAGCTTTGGAAACATGCAGAAAAGCACAATCTAAGTAGGAATATACACACAATAGATGCGTATAAAACACATCTATCATGCTTCAATCATTCGATGCTGAAGACTTGGATACGGACTCTCAGAATTTGGACGCTCTCAATCTGGAAAGAGAGACGAACAAGAAACATGTTGCTAAATCTCCTCCTGCTACTACTGGAAAGGGACGGAATAGCCGTTCTAAGAAACATGCAAAGTCCTCTAATGGTCTCAACCCGTCTGTCTCCCATGACGATTAAACTCTTATTCTGGAATCTTTGTGGAGTTGGTAATGACTCCACCATTTCGCGTTTGAAAAAGCTGGTTTCTCTCCATAAAATCTCTTTCCTTTCTATTTGCGAACCTATGCAAGATAAGTTCAATTTAGCTATTATTGCTCGTAAGCTCAAGTTTCGATTTTATTTTTGTAATTCTGCTAATTCGATATGGATTCTAGCCAAATCTTCTTTTGTTTGTTCAGAAATTAATGAATCTCTGCAGCATATGACTCTCAGCATCTGTCACTTTTCCTGGGCTCATTCAGTTTCTATTACTTCGGTCCATGCTAAATGCACTAGCACTGAACGCCAAGATTTGTGGACTGACATTATTGAGATGAGTAGCAATTTTCAAAATAATCCTTGGCTTGTCATTGGAGATTTCAGTATTGTTTTAGATGCTCATGAAAAACTTGGGGGTGTCGGATGGGATCGCCAAGGAGCGCATGATTTCCAAGCCTGTCTTAATGCTGCGGGTCTCATGGATGGCAGTTTTTCTGGAAGTAAATATACTTGGTGTAATAACCGTGACAGGCACACAATAATCTACCAACGTATTGACAGAGTTGTTTGTAATTCTGACTGGATTTCTTCATTCTCCTCCACTTTAGTCGAGCATCTCAATCGTACGTGCTCCGATCACTCGCCTCTTCTTCTCTCCATTAATTCTTCGGTGGATGTTAAGCCTTACCACTTTCAGTTCTTGAATGTCTGGACCTCCCATCAAACCTTTCTTGCTACTGTTAAATGGGCATGGGATATAAATTCAGTAGGCAGACCCATGGTGAATTTTTCTCACAAGCTGAAAGCTGTTAGATAGGCCCTTAAAGACTGGAACAAATCTGAATTTGGAAACATATTTCAGGCTGTTAAAAATGCAGAAGATGAGGTCTTAGCCAAGGAAATTATGTTTGAAGAGAATAATAATGCTACCAATCGTGCTGAGCTTCACTTGGCTCGTGCTAATTTACTCTATAAACTCAAAGTTGAAGCTGATTACTGGAAGCAAAAATTCCATCTTCATTGGCTTAACGAAGGGGATGGAAACACCAAACTCTTTCACTCATCTGTTAAGCAGGCCCGTAGCAAACTCATCATTCATCAGATTGTGGATATGAATGGTAATTCTATTTCTTCTGATCCCAACATCAAGGCGGCTGCTATTAATTTTTTCAAGGACCAACTCTCAGCATCTCCTCGGCTTAACAATGATCTCATAGATGTCATTCCTTCTTTGATCACATCTGAGCAGAATAATTTTCTTTCAAGTCCCCCATCTATGATTGAAGTCAAGGATACGATTTTCTCTCTTTCTGGTGATAGTGCAGCTGGCCCTGACGGATTTTCAGGTAAACTTTTCACATCTTGTTGGGACATTATTGCAAATGATCTCTTCCTTGCAGATTCAGAATTTTTTGCTGGTTTTGATATGCCTAAGTCCTAGACCAGTACTCTTCTGCTTGCTATTCCCAAAACTGATCTTGTCCATTCCTTTAAGGATCTCCGCCCTATTAGCTTGTGTAACTTTTGTAATAAAGTTATCACCAAGATCTTATCTACTCGTCTGGCCCATGTTTTACCTTGCATCATTTCTAAGAATCAGAGTGCTTTTACCAAGGGAAGGCTCATTCAGGACAATTTACTGTTGGGTCATGAGATGACTCATCATCTTAAGAAAAAAGTTAATGGAACCAATGTAATTCTGAAATTGGATATGACCAAAGCTTTTGATAGGGTGTCTTGGTTCTTCTTGATTGAAGTCCTTAGAAAATTTCGTTTTGGAGAATCCTTTATTGATATGATTTGGCGGATTATTTCCAACAACTGGTTTTTGGTTCTAATCAATGGTTCATCTACTGGTTTTTTCCCTCTTCTCGGGGCCTCAGGCAGGGTGATCCCCTCTCTCCTAGCCTGTTTATTATAGCTGCAGAAGTTTTTAACCGTGGTTTAAATAATCTTCGGCATAATAACCCTCATTATGTTTTTTCTTCATCCAGCGGCTGCCCCATTATTTCGCACTTGGCTTTTGCAGATGATATAGTTATTTTCTGTAATGGTAGTCGTCTCTCTCTCAATCGGCATAGACAATTTCTTACTCTTTACGAGCAGTGTTCTGGACAACTGATAAATAATGAGAAGAGCTGCTTCATGGTTTCTAGCAATATCTCCGCTTCTAGAATTTCTTCCATTCGAAGAAACGTGGGATTCCGTAATCAGGATCTTCCAGTCTCTTATTTAGGCTGCCCGCTTTTTGAAGGTAGAAGGAAAAAAAGCCTTTTTGATTCCCTTATTGGAAAAATTCAATCTCGTATCAACTCATGGATGGGGGCTTTTCTGAATCAGGCAGGTAAAATTACCCTGATAAATTCGGTTCTCCACTCGATTGTCATGTATCAAATTGCAGTCTTAGACCCTCCAGTCTCTGTGATCAAACAACTTAACAGAATCTTTGCTAATTTCTTCTGGGGATCGATTGACGGCAAGCTTAAGTCTCATTGGGTTTCGTGGGATAAATGTTGTCGTCCGACTAATGAAGGTGGAGTTGGTATCCGGGCTATCTCTGATGTTCTTAAAGCTTTCTCTATTCAGCTTTGGTGGAGACTTCGATCTACAAATAGTCTCTGGATCCAATTTATGAAGCGGAAGTACTCGGCTCACACTCATATCTCTATCAGTTCTCTTTCTGGTTCAGCTTCTTGGCATCGAATGTGCTCTTATCGGGTTGTTGCTGAACCCATTATTAAATGGATTATTGGAGAAGGCAGCTGTTCTGTGTGGCATGATAACTGGCTTCCTGATTCGGTAATTCTGCCGCCTCCTTCCAGTCAATTTGCTCAAGTTAAAGACATGTTTATTGAGTCTGCCCAAATTTCTGAAACTGCCCATCATCTGCTTGGCCAAAATGTCTCTGATTCAATCTCTAAATATGGTATCCATATTTCTGATCAGCCTGATTCGGCTTGTTGGAGTATCAGGTCTAAGGGTAATTTTTCCTTTTCTTCTGCTTGGAATTTAGTTCGATCTCATTGGCCGAATATGTCGTCGAAAAATTCATATGGCACAAATTTCTGCCAAGGCATATTAGTACTTTTATGTGGCGTTTATGGCATCATCGCCTTCCTCTTGATGAAAGTATCGCGAAGAAAGGAATCCATTTGGCTTCTAGATGTTATTGCTGCACATCGGGTCACATTGAATCCTACTTTCATGTCTTCACTGATAGCCCAATTGCTAAGAGTATATGGCAGCACTTTAATGGTTTTAGTGGCATAAATTATGATTCTCTCAATTCTTTTGAACAAAGTTGTTTTGCTTGGTGGTTCTTCAAGGATAACTCCACCTTGTTTGCCATCACTCCTTCATTAATTTTATGGGAGCTTTGGAAACACAGGAATTCTTGTCTTCATGATGGGTCTCGCAAACCTTCTTGGGTGCTCATTGATAATATTAAAATCTCTATTATTTCTATCCTCAAGATTGCCTGTTTTTCATCTCTGCCTGTGGATAATTGGGATAATCTTTACCTTTCTCGTATTGGCCGGGTGGTTCCCAAGGTTATCCGTTTGATCCATTGGATTAAACCTGAATCTGGTTTCTATAAACTCAATACCGATGTTGCTTGTCGCGGTAATCCCGGTTAGAGTTCTGGTGGTGGCATTCTCCGCAACAGTACGGGAGATTTGATTATGGCTTTTTCTACCTTCTATGGTGAGTCCTTCAGTTTTAAATCTGAATGTCAGGCCCTTCTTCATGGTTTACGATGGTTGCAGGCTAAAGGTTTGAGACGTGTTGATGTTGAGATTGATTCAAAGAGCCTCCTTGACTGTCTCCAAGGTGTGACTCGACCTCCATGGCAATGTTCCTATCTGATCCGGTCCATCATTATCCTTCAAAGGGAATTAAATCTCTCCATTTGTCATGTTTTTCGCGAGGCTAATTCTGTAGCGGATGCTCTTGCTAATTTCGGTTGTGATCAAGGTTGTGATTCTTTTTTTGAGTCCTTTGGTTCGCTTCCTCCCAGAGTCAAAGGCCTCATCTCTCTTGACAAAGCTGGAACTCCCTATGTTAGAATCTCCTAGATTAATTCTTTATCTTTGTTTTGTCTGTAAGTGTTTCTATGTTTATTTCCCTTTCGAGGTTAGGCTCCTTTGTCCTCCCATTTATAAGGGCCAGGCTGGTTGTCCCCCTCAAGTTTGTTATATTTTCTCTATAATTAATAAAATCTAGCAGGGTACCGCGCCTGTTTCTAATATATATATATATATATATATACCCCCAAACTTAGAATTTGCTCGTCCATGAGAAAACAAATAAATACAAAAGCAATAAATAAACTACAGATACAGAAATAACAAAAATCTTTTTGGAGGGTGACATTATTTAGATTCCTCTAGAAACCCACAAACTCAAGGAGACTCAAAAGAGCAACTCGACTATGCAGATAAATACAAAAACAATTAAAACTAAACTAGAAAAACAAAAATAAATAAAATCTTTTTGGTCTTTAATCTTAAGTCCAACAATGCGAACATTAACGGCAGTCTCAAGCAATGCTCTACACATGTGTAAGGACTGCTTCCAGTACCAAATGTGTTCACTCTATCATGCAAATAGAACTATGATTATTCAAATGTATGAACTCCCACTCATATAGCATATCCAAAATTAGATAGTTTAATCAAGCAAAGCACACCATTCATTCTCTCCATATTTTGAAAATAAAACAAATATGCACTAAAAAGGAGAATCGACCATCAATATCCGATCACTTTATAGAAAAGAGAATATTAAGGAATAAAAAATGCTTATACATCCATCCTATGCACTTCCTATGTATTAATACACTGCTTTTATTTCTCAGTTACTTACAATAGCTCAGATTATGCTAACACATTGTGCTTTATCAAGAAGTGTATAAATGCAGCATGTATTAATCATATCAAGGAAGATACAACATGATAAAGCGACACTAGATCAATAGCACTTTAATAAGCTTGTAACGTAAGGACTGGGTAAATGGGTAACAATAAGAGGGAAAGAAATTCAAAGCGAGAGAGAGCACAACTACCCAAATTCCCCATTACTTCCATTGAATGGATACATGTATTAGGCTAGGACCTGAAAATACAAAGATTTGGGGAAATTTTTCCCCAAACTTGCATTTCGCTATCTATTCACTTTCATAACTAAGTGCCCATTCGCCTTGTTCTTTTGTTGGCTATGCCATTTTTGACTATACTTTGCACTCCTTTTGTTCTTTTTAATTTTCTGATAATTTCTTTTCATCTTCTTCACTCCGTTTCACTTTTCTCTCTCTCTTTTTTTTTTTTTGATAACAGAGAGTACAAGGAAGAAATTGAAATAATAGGAGGATATAAAATAATGACAATCCATGCAACATCAAATTCCCCACCCAAGTTCTACTCTCTCCAAGGTAGGCTAAAGTGTATAAAATTTTAAGATTAAGTTAATGTGGGTAAAAGAAATGATGTCGAATGGGGGTAAATATGTGCTTTTGCACACACAATTCTTTTAATAAAGCTCAAATAGGGACACTAGGGATGTAATATAGATAGGTCAGGAAGCTAAAAAGGCTCAAACGATTCAAAGATTGTCTAAATCATGTCCTAGTGCCAAGTCATCATGCAAAATTCCATAGAAAATGAAATACAATTATAAACATCACATCCATATATGAAATGAAGAATAGCTCCTAACGTGTTTGACATAAGCTTTCGCTAGAAAAGATATCGAGAAATTAAAGACTAACATGCAATCACGATTCAAAAGTCTGCTTGAGATATATTAGCAAGACAATTTCAAAAATTCTAATTTCTATAAAAATGACCCTAAGTTACAATTTAATGTAACACTCGCATAAAGACTTACTCTTCCTAGTTAGGTGCACAAAACCAGTCTCTCGGAGAATGCCATGTGAGCTATATGCTGAATAAAAATGTCTAAGTCCTTCAATAATGGTGGGGTATGAGTACACAAAGGGGATAATCATAGTAAATTTACACAACAGAGTAAATTCCTGAAGGATCGAAGAAGAAGTTATGCGGGTCATAGCATTAATCATTGATAGATGTATTTTTTACGTCTATATCGAGTACTTTTATGACTTAGAAATAGTAATTCCACGAAGCTTTTGGCTACTAATATGTGTTTTTGAGCTATATTGTGAGTTTTTCAGGGTTTTAGGTGAACTTATGAGATTTATAGAGTTTTTATTGAAGAATTTGAGGAAGGGTGCAAAGTGCAACATTTGAAAAGATCAAAAGAGTCAAACTGGACACCTTACGGCCACAAGCCTAAAAGGCCTTGCCCTCGCAAGGTAGGCAGAAAGTAGCATTGCCGGTTCAAGACCCTTGCGGACGCAAGGTATAAACAACATGCGGCCGCAAGGTCCCCAGAAACCAACTTATAGGGTTATTCACTTGGATTGAACTTCCTATTCTCCTACAACACCTTGGATAAAAATAGAGGACGGTAGCCAAAGCCTAAGGACGTCTAGAAATTGTTAGGAAACAGTTCCAGCATAGATTTTAATTTGTATTACAAAATTTAGTCATTGTAATTATAGTTTTGAAGATCGATTCATGTATTCCTTCATTCCACTGTGTGGTTCATCGTCAAGGATGAACTAACCATCCATTAATCTAGGAATTGGGAGGTAACTTGTATCGAATTTGTTGCTTAAAATATTTGTATTCATTCAATTCTTGTTGATCATGATGTTTATCAACCCCTTTATTGTCTAGCTTTGACCAAATGAATGGAATCGCAAGTAATAAAGGCCTAGAGGTGCGAATAGCTGCATGGCCAAATGCATATGTCGTACATTGGCTCACCATCATGATAAATTGAATCTATCGATGCACGAGAGTGATAAGTTAGGATCAGGTTCATATATATGACCTAAGTGACAGATAGGATCCATATGTTCTTGTTCTTAAGATCCTAGATTTTCCTCCTCCATATAGATCTTTATAATTGTAATTGCTTCTTAGTTAATTAGATTAACTGTTTTAGTAGAATAAAAACAAATAAAAACCCCCTTAGTTTAAAAAGCTACCAATATTCCAGGTCATTAGTATTCTTCTTATCTTTTTGGTTAGACCCTTGCTTCCCAAGCTATTCTGCAATAGTCTTGTGCACTTGCAAGGAAGTAATTAAAATAAGACACGATCAAGTTTTTGGCGCCGTTGCCGAGGACAAGCTAGTTTGCTTAGTTAGTTTGCTGGTAGTGTTGTTTTTAAATTCAGTTTTTATAAAAATAAAAATACAAAAAGATTTTTATTTCTAGTTTTTAGTTTTATTTGTTTTTATTTGCTTTAGTTAATTTATGCACGGTCATAGATCTCTAAATCTCAAGCTGGCAGAATTAAATCAAAATATAAATAATCTTGGTAAGCATCAGGAAGACCCTGATAATTTGGAAAACCAGCCCGTTAATCAAGAACAGTTGAATAGAGAGGATCCTCTCGTTGATCCTCCAATGGACAACAACAATAATCAAAATCCTGAAAATCTAGTTCCTCCGGTAAATATGAATCAAAGAAGAGAAGAACCTGCTGATAGAAATATGCAAGTAGTAATCAATCAAAGAACTATAAATGATTATGGTCGACCCGTGCTAAATGCATCACCATCATGTGTAGTTTTACCAGAAGCGATAAGAAACTTTAAACTTAAAGGTCATTTTTATAACATGTTGCCTTCATTCCATGGATTGCCATCTGAAGATCCAGTAACTTTTGTTAAAGAATATGGTTTTATGACTGAGAATTTTCCGTTAGGAGGTTTGACTGAAAATCAAATAAAAATGAGATATTTTCAATGTGTATTAAAAGATGCGGCGAGAAGATGGTTTATGAATCTAGCACCTAGAAGTGTTTATACATGGGCTAAATTATATGATTTGTTTATGGGTAAATTCTATCAACATGCATCCCTTTCATAATATAGGAAACAAATTATGTCTTTTCAAACTGAATCGGGAGAAAAATTCCATGAAGCATGTGATAGATTTAAACACTTACTTATCATGTGTCCCTATCATAATATATCTCAAGATGTGTTAGTGACTCAGTTTTATCATGTTCTTTCACCTGCCTTGCAAACTATGGTTGATGGTGCAGCTAGTGGTTCTATTAATAGAATGACACCAGCTGAATTAGAAAACTTGCTTGAGATGTTAAGTGCAAATTCCCAACAGAAAAGTACAAGAGGTAAAAGTAGAAGTTTGTTTCAAGTCCAAGAAAGTTCAGATACTCAAACTCAAATATCTCAATTAATTCAAATGAAAGCTTAAATTGAACTTTTGCATTCACAAATTCCAGAAGCATGTTCTATTTGTGGATTAAATTCTCATGCTACTAATTTGTATCCATCTAGTGCTGTGTATCCTGAACAGGTTAATGCGATGAACATGTACCCTCAAAGGTAAAGGAATGATCCATTTTCCAACACATACAATCCAGGTTGGAGGAATCATCCTAACTTTTCATGGGGAGGAAATAAACGATTACATCCTCAAAAATTCCCTGAGCAAGGACAGCTACAGATTGAAGAAGCTCCAAAATTGGAAGGATTAAATAGTGGACAAGTTGCTCTTAATAAATATTTATTGGAAAATATCAAGAAAGAGAATAAGTGAAGTTCCCTAGTCAGACGGAACAAGAAAAATCTATCACAACTCTACGAAGTGGTAGAATCATTGGAGAGGAGGTAAGTAACCCTACTCAATCAACTAATGTGCCTAATAAAATAGATAACTCTGGCAAAGAAGTTGAAATAGATAAAAATGAAAATATTCAAGCAAAAGATAAAGAGGTAGAAAAAGAAATTTCAAACAAAGAAAAAGTCACTCAAGAAAAAGTGCAAGAGGCAGAACCTCTTGAGGAACCATATGTTCCTCCAATACCATTCCCTCGTAGACTCATGAAAAACAAGATTGATAAGCAATTTACGGAAATTTATAATATGTTATCCAAAGTGAATATTAATCTTCTTTTTTTAAGGAAGCAAGGACGACACCCTGCGAGATTTTATTAAAATAAAAGAGAATATACAAACTTGAGGGGAACAACCAGCCTTGCCCTTATAACTGGGAGGACGGAAGAGACTGGCCTCGAAAAGGAAATACAAAGCATAAAAGATCAACCCACTAAATATTGCCGTGACGAAAATTATAAAAGCCATAAAGATCCATGTGCAGCGCATGCTTCACCTCCTTGGGAAGAGTGACAACCGTGTAGTAAGACTTGTCAGATTGATGAACATGGGCCTCAGCAGCTAGGCGATCAGCAACTGTATTTTGCTGGTGAAAAACATGAGACAGGTTACCAACAAGCAAAGAGCGACACGCCCGAAGATCATAAACATGCTCCCACGGGTCCATATGACCATGCATAATAACGTCAACTGCAACCTTAGAATCAGATTCAACATCAACTGTTGTCAGCCCAATCTGATAACAGAAAACCAAACCGGCATGCAAAGCCAGAATCTCAGCCTTAACATTAGAACCAGTGCCAAAATGCTTAGAAAAAGCATACAAGAGAGCCCTATTTGAATCTCGAATAATGCCACCACCAGTACAAAAACCATTTTTAGAAGAACCATCAGTATTAAGTTTGAAACGACCAATGTCAGGAGGTATCCAACGAACCCATCGACCCTTACATAAAGGAGGAGTCCGGATATCAATGCGAATGGATTGCATGGCAAACTGCGCTCTTAAACCACTACCCGATTTTGGGGTAAAAAAGTGAAACATCTCCCTAAGATGCCACACTACCTGGTGAAAAATATGATCGGAAACCATAGGCACCCCATCGAAAGTCGTTGCGCATCGAGCCTTCCATAACTCCCAACAAGTGAACATAAAAACACCAAGATTACACGCTCCAGCTTGGCTGCGAACCGACCCTCTAACCCAAGTTTCAAAAAGATGAGAAATGCAGGAGTACGAACCAACCCTATTAAACATAATAGAGAATCTATTCCAGATTGTATCAGCAGTCTCTGAGAAGAGAAAGAGATGAGCCAAGGACTCCCTGGCAGGTCTATTGGAGCAACAAACACATTTGGAAACAATATGAACCCTTTTGGAATACAGCCGAAGGTCAACAGGAAGAGCATTGTGAAGAAGCCTCCAAATGAAGCCACTAACTTTCAAGGGAATCCAAGGCTGCCAAATTTTTTAAGCCCACCAAACTGAAGGATTGCGAGGACGGAAATGGTTCCAATAGGCAGAAGTCTGGAAGACACCTGAAGTAGTGAGAGTGCAAATAAGCTTGTCATTCACGTTATCACAGCATCGGACACGGGAAATAAAACCATGCAACGCCGAATCAATTTAGGCAGAAAATTGGTCCAAAAAAGGAAGGGCATCTCTAAAGGATAAATTTTTATCCATAGGAAGAGGTCCCTGCAAACGATTGCCACACCAATTGTCATCCCAAAAAGAAATAGCACCTCGGCCAACAATCCACCGGCTACAACTCTGCACTTTGTCTAATTGCCGAACAATAGCCCTCTAAGATGCAGTAGCAGCTCTAGAGAAATGAAGACCATATTTCGAACCATAAAATCGAGCCCAAAGACTGGTACCCTGAAGGAAACCCCAGGAAAGTTTAGCATGAAGAGAGTCCATAACCTGATATAAAGAGCGAATGCCCAAACCCCCTTCTTTCATAGACCGGTAGATGGTGGTGCTCTAGGTAACCCAATAAGTACACCGCTCCCCTTGGGAATTCCAGAAAAAATCTGCCATAATACTTTCAAGACGGGCTAAGATACGCTTGGGAAGAGAAAGCACATCCATGGAGTAAATAGGAATACTGCAAAGGACCAATTTTAACAAAGTTAACTTAGCTCCAAATGAAAGAAGCTTAGCTTTCCAGCCATTTATGCGTTTGGCAACACGAGCAACAATGTCCTCGAAATAGATGCATTTTAGCCTACCCTTGTATAGAGGAATACCCAAATATTCCATGGGACAGAATCGTTGAGAACAACCTGTCCATTGAGAAATACGAGTGGCAAATCTTCGGGAACAATGTTTAGAGACATAGAAACCACTTTTTTAAGTATTTATCAGTTGACCAGAACTTAGTTCCTAAGCCTCAAGAACTTTGCGAAGACCAAGAATCGAATGATAGCTAGTGTTGCAGAAGACTAACATGTCATCAACATATAAAAGGTGGGAGATCCCTATGCCACCACGACCATGAAGAAAAGGCAAAATCGCACCCGTGCTCTAAGCCTGATTGAGATTAAATGAAAGGACCTCTTGCGCCATAATAAAAAGAAGAGGAGATAGAGGATCACCCTATCTGATCCTATGAGTGGATCTGAAGAAACCAGACGATTCCCCATTGATTTTAACAGTATACCATATGTTATCGAGAAGATGCTTGAAGAGAGTGCAAATGTTCGACTCCCTTTGCTTAATGTCATTAAAAATATTCTGTCTTATGCAAAAAAATTCAAAGATCTCCACTCTAGGAAACACAAATTTGAAAAGAATGAAAAAATTATTGTTTAAAGCGTTAGTCTTGATATTACAACCTGAACTTCCTCTTAAATTAAAAGATTCAGGTAGTTTTAATATCCAAGTCTCCTTGGGTAGTTCTAAAAAGATGAAAGCTATGCTAGATTTAGGAGCGAGCATCAATTTAATGTCTTTCATTGTTTATAAACAATTAGGACTAGGTGAATTAAAACTCACTACTATGTCTTTACAGTTAGTCGATCGCTCAGTCAAACATCCTTTGGGAATAGTAGAGGACATTCTAGTACAAGTTGATAAGTTGATCATTCCAGATGATTTTGTGGTTTTAGAGATGAACAGAAAAACATGCACTAATAATGAAGTTCCTATTCTGTTAGGAAGACCTTTCATGGCCACTCCTAATACCATGATTAATGTGAAGAATGGTAAACTTTCAATGTCAGTTATGGGAGAAATTGTAGAAATTTCAGTTTCGATGCTTTAGATAGACCAGAGTGACATAAATGCATGTTTCTCAATTGATGAAATTAAAATCTTACAGCCCAAGCTTTTAAGCAAATTTAAATGATGATGGGTTAGAGAAGGATACGTATGTAGAAGATGATGATAGAATCTTCTCCCATATAAGAACCAACATAGAAGAGTTAGAAAGAGAGCTCCAAGAGACCGATGCTAGGAAAGAGAAGGAAAGATTAGAAGCTCTCAAGAATTAAAGTGAAAATAAAGAAGGAATAGAAAATCCCAAATCAGAAATTAGTTCTGAGAAAATAGAAAATGGTGAAGTAGAAGAAGAAATTCTTAAGGATGATAAAGGAGAAAAAGTGAAACCGAAAATTCCCAAATTTATTCCATCTGTTAAATCCCCTCCTGAAGTAGAATTAAAGCCATTACCATCTCATTTAAAATATGCATTTTTAGGGGAAGGTAAAACTTTATCAATTATAATTGCTGCAGATTTAACAGAAGAACAAGAATCAAGCCTCTTAAAAGTTTTATGGACTCATGGAGAAGCTATAGGTTGGTCCTTAGCAGACTTGAAGGGTATTAGTCCATCCATGTGTATGCATAGAATTCATCTAGAAGAAGGTAGTAAACCTTCTCGAGAACGTCAAAGAAGACTTAACCCTCATATGGAAGAAGCGGTTAGAAAAGAAGAGCTTAAACTTCTTGATGCGGGTATAATTTACCCGATATCTGATAGTAAATGGGTGAGTCCAGTCCAAGTAGTTCCAAAAAAATCAGGGATTACTGTTGTTAAGAATGAGAAATATGAATTAGTGCCCACACGAACTATTACTGGCTATAGGATGTGCATTGATTTGAGGAAACTAAATGCAGCAACAAGGTAAGATCACTTTCCCTTGCCTTTTACTGACCAAATCCTTGAAATATTAGCTGGCCATGAATATTATTGTTTTCTTGATGGTTTTTCTGGTAATAATGAAATTCTAGTGGCACCGGAAGATCAAGAGAAAACCACTTTTACATGTCCCTTTGGTACTTTTGCATTTAGGAGGATGCCCTTTGGACTATGTAATGCCCCAGCTACTTTTCAAAGATGCATGATTTCTCTATTTTATGATCTAGTTTAAAGATGTGTAGAAGTATTTATGGATGATTTCTTAGTTTTCGAAAATTCTTTTGATCATTTCCTAAAAATCTAACGTCAGTTCTAAAAAGATGTTGCAAAACTAATTTGACCCTAAGTTGGGAGAAAAGTCATTTCATGGTTAAACATGTGATAGTTTTAGGTCATGTTGTGTCTAACAGAGGAATTGAAGTTGATAAAGCCAAAATTGAAGTTATATCACAATTCCCCCAACTTCGATCAAGGGTGCTAGAAGTTTTTTAGGTGTTGCGGAGTTTTCTGAGAAGATTTATAAATGATTTTCCAAAATCTATAAACCTTTATGTAATCTTTTGGCAAAAGATATCGAATTTATTTTTGACCAAGAATGCTTAAACGCATTTAATTTGTTAAAAGAACAATTAACATCAACTCCTATTTTAACCAGCCCTGATTGGTCTCTCCCTTTCGAAATCATGTGCGATGCATCAGATTTCGCAATTGGAGCCGTGTTAGGACAAAGGATAGACAAGAAACCTCATGTGATTCATTATGCGAGTATGAAATTAAATGATGCACAACTCAATTATACAACCACTAAAAAATATTTTTTAGCAGTTGTGTTTGCACTAGAAAAATTTAGCTCCTATTTGTTAGGTTCAAAAGTTATAATATTTTTCTGATCATGCAGCCCTAAAATATCTTTTGAGTAAGAAAGAGGTAAAACCTAGACTCATTAGATGGATGTTATTATTGCAAGAATTTTACATTACTATTAAAGATAAAAGGAAGCGAGAAAATGTTGTAGCCAACCATTTGTCTAGGTTGGAATTTTTACCTTGCTTGAGCATAAATTTCTTGATGATAAAATTCCTATGAATGAAGAATTCCCTGATGAACAATTGTTATCAGTTAAAAATTTTGAACCTTGGTATGTTAATTTTGTTAATTACCATGTAGTCGATATCAACAATCCTAATTTTCATTTTTATCAAAGAAAGAAATTTTTAACTAATGCAAAACAATATTTTTGGGAAGAACCCCATTTTTTTCAAAATATGTTCAGACTCCATAATTAGAAGATGCATTCCAGAACAAGAACAACAAAGTATTATGGCATTCTTCATGAATACTCTTGTGGTGGTCATTTTAGTAGTAGCAAAGCTGCTAGGAAAATCATGCAATCTGGTCTATATTGGCCCTACGGTTTTTAGAGACTCGAAATATTTTGCAAAAGCGTGTGATAAATGTCAAAGGATAGTGAGTGGAATTAGTAAAAGGAATGAGATGCCCTTGCATAATAATTTAGTAGTTGAAATTTTGATGTTTGGGGTGTTGATTTTATGGGTCCTTTTCAGGTCTCTAATGGGTGTGAATATATCTTAGTTCTTTGTTGATTATGTGTCCAAATGGATAGAAGCCATTGCGAACTCGAAATAATGATGGCCAAGTTGTTGTTAAGTTTTTGGACAATATATTCTCTGGGTATAGATGCAGAAGGCGATGATTAGTGATCAAGGAACACATTTACCAATCGGTTATTAAATGCGAACCTTAGGAAACATGGTGTGCCTCACAAGCTAGCTACACCATATCATCCTCACACTTCTGGCCAAGTAGAAGTTAGCAATAGACAGATAAAAGTAGTCTTAGAAAAGACTGTTAGACCAAATCGTAAGGATTGGGAACTAAAACTGAAAGATTCTCTATGGGCATATCGAACTGCATATAAAACCCCAATTGGTATGAGCCCTTATCGGATGGTGTACGGTAAAGCATGTCATTTACCAGTAGAAATTGAACACGAAGCTTATTGGGCCATTAAAGCTCTTAATTTTGATCTAGCTTTAGGCGGTGAAAGAAAGACTTTTTCAATTGAATGAGTTAGAAGAGCATAGGTTAAATTCGTATGAAAATGCAAAAATCTATAAAGAAAAGAGTAAAAGATACCACGATATGGGGATTTCTAAAAAGATGTTACGTCCAGGATTGAAAGTGCTTCTTTTTAATTCTAGACTTAGATTATTCCCAGGTAAATTAAAATCAAAATGGTCTGGTCCTTTCATTATAGTGCAATTTACCCACATGGAGTAGTCGATATTACGAATCTAAAGGCGATGAAGTATTTAAGGTTAATGGTCACCGACTCAAACCATACTTTGAACCTATGTCAGTAGAGAGAACAATCGAACTCATTCGTTGCTCTGACACCGAACCCCCAAGAGAATAGGTTTACAGTTGGGTCGAGCCAAAGATGTTAAACAAATGCTAGGTGGGAGGCAACCCACTATGATAAAATTTTACTTGCTTTCGTAGTGTATTTTAAAAATGTTGTTCTCCATCTTATTTGATTATGTGCATTTAATTTAAATGTTTTCCAGTATTGGCATAATTCAAGTTTGGGGGAGAAAGCATCTTAGTGTTGTATTTATATGTTTCTAATATTTTATTTTAAAAGTTTGTGTAGAATTTTAGTGCGAGAAAGAAAGCGACTTAATGGAGCGTGTTGAAGGACTAAAGCAGCGCCAAAAATCGTAAAGTAACTCTCAAGGTTGAAGAATATGTGGACCTTGCGGCCGCAAAGGCCAGTAATGAAAAAAATGCGTGA
>CM028377.1:156591065-156662430 GCA_013146195.2 Codonopsis lanceolata | reverse complement strand
ATCCTCATCTATGCCGACTTCCTTGCTACTCTTATCACTTGAAAATGGCATTTTCAAATCTTTGCTAATCAATCTTCATATTCTTAATCCTTGATATCAGTAAACCTTAATCTACTGATCACCTATCTTTCAAAATCAGTATCAGTAGACTTCCATCTTTCTTGAACACAATATTTTTCAACTAATTGGTATTTCAACAATTGCATTGCTGACCTCATAAGTGTGTTCAAGACAACTGATAATCATACATCTCTAAGCATCAATATCGCCAGACATTCATCAATGGCCATATACATTCTTTAGGTTATAAGTTGAACAGCCAGACTCAAAGCTCTCTGTGGCTATCCCTAATCAGCAGATTCGAAACTTCTGTGGTTATCCTTAAACGACAGACTCTCACTTGCGATGTTCTTATTCTTGTATCAGCACTCTTCACACTCTACTGAAACTAATCATCAAAATTGGTTTCAGACTTTAACTCTGCTGATCAACCTTGTGGAACGATATCTTTGACATAAAACGTTTAGGAATATTGCATTTCAAAATATATTTCACAAATCTTTCTAAAAAGTGATTTCAAAACACATTTTCTTCCTTGTTCTAGAATGACTAGAAGACTCAGGAGATTGCTGAAAACTATGTGGATGACTCAGAAAGCCCTGGAAGTCTCTTTTGGTAAACAAAGAACACAAAGATCTTCACTGTTTTGCAAAACATTTTCTTGAAAAGATACTTTCAAAATATTTTTGAAATTATTTATGTTCCAAAATTCTATAGATTTGGGAGATTGCTGAGGATTGTGTAGGTGATTCAGAATGCCCCGTAAATTATCTATTTGAACATTTGGAATTTAAAAACCTATCCTATTTCCTAAACTTATTTTGTACGAAACTTGCTATACTATTTTTTTTGCTCATCGATATCAACACAACTTCTTTTCAATACCCCCTGTCCTCAAAATTCATCTATCTTTCTTTCTATTGAAATCCTCGATTTAAGTCACAACGTTGTCCAAATTCATATTCCCTAGAGTGACTTAATTTCGCAATCATGAATCGCTGCCCTTCCAAGAAACACGTCCACTCCAAATCAAGTACTGACATGATTTCTTCCCCGCTTCATATATCAGTCATTACTGCTCTACAGTGGATATTCAAACGACGGTTCTTGATAATTGTGTCCTTCCTACATATTCTCAGAAAGTACTGAATATATATACGTGATCATTGAAAATCTTCTGATTTGTTATCTCTCAATCGTTATCATTTGTTTCCATTTCGACATTTGATACGATTACTATCATTAGCTTTCTTTTCCTTCTCAGAAAATCTTCATGGCCGCTTCTTCTTCCTACAACGTCTCTAGCCCTATTGCTCCTCTTGAATCTTCCTTCGTTACCAGAATAGGTTCTCAATCCTACATTCTTGGTCGAACGATTCAAGGAGAACAATTTCTGCTCGACAATACTGTTGGAGCAAAGATTATAGATCTTTTTCACAGTTCCAGACTCGTCTCCATCCTTACATTTCGCGAAGAATTCTACAGCCTTCAACTAGTCGATGAATTCTACTCAAGGATGCAACTGAGAAGAGATGGTAAGAGCCTCTACGGTCGCATTCGAGGCACTGATCTCATCCTCAATGCCGAGGGCCTGTCAAGGGTCTTCGACATTCCCTCTGTTGGCCCTGACTCCATTAATTATTCTGTTCTCAACGAATCATGGTTGCACCATACTGGCTACCATTCTTGCGATGACTACAGTACATGGGATATTTTCAATAATCCCTTGGACATGTACTGTGTTGGTGAAATTCTAAGCCAATGTCTTCTATTTCACGAACCAGGCTTAGGAAGCAACACCAGAAGACTTCGAAACTTCACCATTGTTGTTCTCGACTCTCATGTCATCAATTGGTTTGAAGTAGTCTTCTCTCTCATCTGTCGGTCTGTTCTACGAAGACGAGTGAATGGGTATGGTATTCACAAGTACGCTAGGATTATCAGTTATTTCCTATGCTCCTACCACACCATTCGTTCCACAATTTACGAGGATGAACGCCTTCCTGTTACTGGAGACCTACTGATCACTCGAGAACTATTCAGCAACATAAGTTTTTCTGATCAGGATAGAAACTATTCCTTAGATCTAGCACTGGTAGTTTTGGAGATTCAAACTAGGTTGTATTCTTAAATGTTATAGTACTTTCTTGCTCTTTTGTCAAATTGTCCATCTCTTCTGATCTCTATTTTTTCCTTCTCCTCTTTGCTTGCAACCGTTCTTCAGAATCATTCCTTTGCTTGCAACCATTAAGGAGGAGAGTTTTTGTTATGCCTTACAACTTTAACTCACATAAAGGAGGAGAGTTACAATTATGGTATAGTATGCACAATCACATTAAGGAGGAGAGTTTTAGTAATACTACAATCACCCTTGAATCAAATGGAAGACACACACAATGTGATAATTTTCCCCTAAACTGATTCTTTGTGAATCATGTTCTAGCTTTTGTGGCACTTCTGTTGAAACATTCTCTTACACTAAAAACATTTCTGCTGAGTCCTACCTTCAACAGAGATTCTACAGTTTTTCAACAGAAAAATCAAACATTTCATCAAATATTTTTGATATAAATGTTCAACATTTTTTTCTTCAACAAAATTGGTATCAGTAGCAATCCTTAATACTCTTCAAAACAAATTTTCAATTAAGGATAATTGGTACCAGTATCAAACCTTAACAGTCTTCAAAACAAATTTTCAATTAAGGTTTTGCTATCCCTTCTTGCTAAAACAATTCTTCATATATAAATATCTTTATGCAAGAAAGGAACTCAAAACTTTTTAGATCCTGTTTAAATCTCTTCAAAATCATTAAGTGATCTAAACTATTTTTCTTACTACTGCTTTACCTGCTCAGTACTTTGATTTATCGAGTCTGTAATAGAAGTAGTAGACTATGCAAAGCCATCGCTCTTGTAATTATCAACATAGAGCATGCCTAGAGATAAAATGATCATTCATTGTAGGCATGTTATTGCTATGTTTTGATAAAATGCTTAAGTGCTTTGTATATGTCATTTTGTAATGGTTCCAAGCAAATAGGAGGAGATTGTTGGAATATGCTTCTTGATAATCAAATTATCTTGTTGCATATCCCTAATATTTTGATTTGCTTGTTCCCATTACTGTGTCATAACAAGTGGCTAAAAGGTCTGCGTACCGGTTAGTGTGGCAACTTATTTGACAACACATAGGTCTTAGATTAGGTCGTCCTAGTCTAGTCCTAATCTCCTCATAAGATGATTGAACAGAACAACACCTCATATGCACAAGCACCAGCAGACTTGCTGAAGTCTCAAAAGGCTTTTCGTAAAACTCGTCACCAGCAGACTTGTTCAATGCACTAAAGGACACCTTGAAGACTCGCCACCAGCAGACGTGCTACAGTGACAAAGTCTCAAAGAATTCCTCACCAGCAAACTTGTCAAGTGCATCTCGAAGACACCTTGAAGACCCACCAGCAGACCTGTTACGGTTTGAATGTTCACATCAACGAACAGCAGTCATTCTTTTAAGATAGACTCACCCTTGAATATCAGGCCAGCAGACCTTACTCTGCACGTGCTTCAGAGAGGTCAAGACTGCAGTAGATCAAGACAAAGACAAAAAAGTTCCCAAACTTCGAAAGAAAACATCAAAGTCTTTGTGAAGCCTGACACCATTGACACTGCAAGATCTTTTCTCTCTCATGTGATCTGAAAAAGCATCTACTCTATTGGACAGATCATTTAAACAGTTCATCAGACATCAGACTCCCTTTTCAAAAAGCTATCAATGACAGTCTGACGGGCAACCAGTTCAGGATCTTGAAGACAAAGCCTTTATCCATCAGTCAAAGGTCCAGCTGAACAAAACATCTCTATCCAGTGGATTTCAACATACAACATCTCTAACGGATCGAAAGTTTATCTTCAAAATCTTAACGATCATCTTGACAACAATCAATATAAAAAGGACATCTCTTATACTCTTCAAATGGACGACGACGACGACGACAACGACGGAAAAAAGGAGACACTGAAACAAAAACTAACAGAGTCTCTGAATATGCACCAAGAACTTCGAAAAAAAAAGGATTGACAACGAGATCGTCTTCGCCAACGCATCTCAGATCTCTACATCCTGGTTGCAGTGAGCTTACCCAGACCTTAGCAAATCACCTCCTATGAATTGCTAGGAAGAACTACCTTGAAGAAGAGAAGAGAGATCAGAGATTATCAATAGTCAAGATTCTCGTCTTGGTCTTGAGTTCTTTATCCTTCTTCGAAGAACTCGACCTTTAGCTGAAGCTTCAGAAATCTATTTCTAAAGCTAAAGGTCAAGTCGTTGATCGATTTGAAGACTGAACCCGGATGTTGCCCAAGGAAGATGAAGAGCCGTCTGTTCATATTACATTCATATCTTTAGATTTGTATTCAGATACAAATGCTGTTGATTGTGTAATAATCAATCATCTTAGGGGGTCGAGTGCTTTGCACTCATTCGTTCAGATATTTATTATCTGAACGAATAACAATAGTGTCTTCTCATTACTGTTTCTCATCTGGTCTGCTATTGTACTTTGTACTTAAGAGTTTGTCTATAAACAATTAAGTACAAGATTTGGGGATTGATGAAGATGAGAACATAAATTTTCATGGAGAGTCTAGGTTGATGTAATCTGTAATTTATACTTGAATAAATTCAGTTGTTCTTTCAATTATTCATCTTCCAATATTTATCTCTCTATGTGCTTTTAATAAACTGATTTATCTTTTGAAAAGCCACATTTCAATGACTTCCTAAAACCTGCATTTTGGAAGAAGGATTAAGTATGTTGTTGTTCTGATCATATAATCGTGTACAGCTACTTAAGACTTCTTAAAACCTAAGCCTAAATATTTTCGCTGCTTAAACTCTTTCTAAATAGGCTTTTGTTTTACTGACGGTTCACCAGCAGAGTTCATAACTCTGCTGAGAGCAAATCTTCTGTTATGTTCTGTTCTGTTCCAAACCGACAGCAGACATGCTCGATTTGTCTACTGTCTATGCCACTAAAACCTATACTTCATGCATATCCAAAAGAAAAGTTTTTAATGTGGTATCATAAGCTATTCACCCCCCCCCTTCTAGCCTATTTGAGCTTTATTGCGGACCATTAGACTTGCTGTCATATTTGGAGACAATTCCAAAGGTAAGACCATAAGTTATGGATCTATTGTAAGAGGATCCATGAGAATTGATAATGTATCTCTGTACAAGGCTTAAAACATAGTCTGCTGAGTATATCACATTTATGTGACAAATGTATGAGTTGTTCCTTCTCTTCCATTCATTGCTTTATTAAAGACAACATCTTAAAAGAAGTTTTATTAATTGGAACTAGAAAAAGAAATATATTTGCTATTAACTTATTTTCTATTGAATCCAAAACTCATATTTGTCTTGTAGCAAATAACTGTTTAAAAACTTCATGGGTGTGGCATAAAAGACTCACACTTTAATTTCAAATATCTTTCAAAACTTTCAAAACTTTCAAAAGAAGTCTTAGTGAATGGTCTGCCACAACTTTTTCAACTGATAAGAAATGCAAAGCATGTATTTTAGGAAAATTGAAAAAAAACATCTTTCAAACCCAAACCATGTCTTTCTACCAAAAGAATATTTGAATTATTGCATATGGATTTGTTTGGACCAGTTTCTACTTCAATCTTAGGTGGAAGCAGGTATACCCTTGTTGTTGTTGATGATTATTCACGGTACACATGGATTGAAATGATGCAGTCCAAAGATGAACCATATGGCATACTAACTGCCTTGTTCAGAAATCTTCAGACTCAGAAAGAATGAGATATCATAAGTGTAAGATCTGAAAATGGCACTGAGTTTAAGAATCATGGAATGGATACCTACTGTGATGATCATGGTATAGACCATAATTTCTCAGCTATAAGAACACCTCAGCAGAATGTGGTGATGAGCCCAAGATTTTCACGAATTTTCTTAGGAATTTTCTTCTATTTTGTGCTATTTTTGAGTTAATTATGCGTTGAAAATATTATTATTTGTGTAATTGTGCTTAATGTAGGTTTCCATGCATAATCGAGCAATTATATGGTGTTTAGCATGAAGTTTGAGGCAATTTCGGGATTAAAGGTTGAATTAGAAATTATTTGGTCAAAGTCCGTTAAGAGTTTCAAGGCAAAATCAAGCTAACGGGGGCTAACAACACTAACGAAGGACTAAATTGAGAGAGCTGGGAGGGGAAGGACCTTCGGCAGCCTTCATCAGAATGCCATGGGTACCGGAGCAATTTATGGAAGTGCCTTGCGTGTTGTCGCCCTCCGAATGGTGCCATGAGTCACCATCTTATCATCTCAACCCAACTGTTGGCCCGCGTCCCCTCCATGGATCCGGGTAACCCGTGGCCCATTTCAGCCCACCCGCCCGTTATTTCACCCACTCCACCTCACATACTCACCCATTTGATCCCGGGTTGACCCGCGTCTCCTCTTCTTGGGTCTGCCTGCTCCAACCGTTCCCCATTGCCCTTATTTCTCCCATTTTTGCCCTTCTTTCCTCCTTGTGCTGCCTATTATGCCCCTGACTTTATTGCCTTCTCCATTTTTAATTCCTCCAGGCAGCCTCATTTGTGAAAGACAAATCCCCATTTCGGGACATTGCTCCCAAATGAGGCACCATCCCCATTTTACCCAAATTTCTTCCAAATCCTTGAAGCTTTATCACCTTTGAAGGTTTGGAACTTCAAATCAAGGGCCAAGGATGCATCTACAAAAGATTTCAACCTCGGATTCACGATTCTTCGGTTTAATTCTTTTAACTTATATTTTTAGATATTTGTTATGATTTCTAGGGTTGATTAATTTGTAAATATTGAATTGGTTTGTGGTTAAATTATTTATGCAAATGCAATTATTTTCTATGTCCAATGTAGTGTTTTAATTTAATATTTCTCTTTATTTAGTACACAATCATGTTAGGTTATTATTTTGTGAACTTAATGCTTTTAATTAATTGGCCAATAATTAAATGATTTTAGAAATATTTAGGATCCGCGATAGCTACCTTTATATTTTGGACCAATTAATTTAATAGTTGGTGTTTTATGACACACATCGATAGCCATTGTGAGACTAGGTTTGACACGTGATCGAACCACCTTAGCCATTCGCGAGGTCGGGGAGGTTAGGGTTGACTATAAGATGCAAGAGCCCGTAGTTAACCAATTTTATTTGTCTCGGCTACCAACATGATTTGTATAAAAATTTAGAGAATTTCTTTTTGCGAAGTATTACCCATGTGCTTGGCTATTATTTTGTGTTCTTCATGCTTTTAATGGCATAGCGAACCATTAGATGATCCCTAGAATGATAGGACACAAAGCGAAAGCCCTTCCTGTTTTCCGAAAATCACAATAGTAGTTTGTGTGGCGTGGGACCGAAAGGAGATCGTGCGTAGATAGTCATTGGATGCTTGTTTTGACGTGCAGCTATTTTCTCTCATATGTTATGTGTTGCGATGATATGAGCCCGTAGCAATGTTGAGTGATAGCTAGATTTGTTATACGTAGCGAAAGCCCTTAGTGAAGAAAATAGTTCGTTCGACTACCAAGACATGAGTTAAAGAAAAGCAAAAAGAAGATTAAATTAAACACCGGCTAGACTAGAAATAATGCATTCATATATTTTTATCTTGATTTGTTGTTGCCAAACCACCTCTGCAGTAGTGTTGATTTAATTGTTTTTAGGTTGTTTATATTTTTAGATTTTAATTCATTTTCTTTTCGCTCAAATATAATTAGTTTGCCTAATTTTGGTACTTAGTTGGAGTGAGAATTATGTACATTCCCTGTGGGATCGATAACTCGTACTTAGGTATACTTTATTACTTAATACGGTCGGATATTCTTGCCCGAGTTGCATTTTTCGCACATCATGGGGTTGCTGAAAGGAGAGCAGAACTCTTATAGAAGCTGGTAAAACCATGATTGCTGAAACCAAGCTAACTAAGTATTTTTGGGCTGAAGCTGTCAACACAGCTTGCTTCACACAAAACATGTCTCTCATCAACAAATTTTATGGAAAGACACCCAATGAACTGTGGAGAGGCAGAACACCTGTCACGCCCCAAATTCGGCACCGACACTACGGTCCCACAATTTGGCCACGTCACCAACAATCATAACTTACATCATAAATGTTCTAACCTCGTAATAATTAAATCTTAATATCCTTGACTTAATTCAAAAATAACCCAAATTAATTAAATACAAAATCTATCTAAAAACTTGACATGAATCCAAAATTTAATTTAAAATATTGTCAAATGATTCAATAAGTAAGACCAAATATAAAATTCTCGGAAGTCGCCATCTTGGTCTACCCGAGCCAAAATCCTCTAATAATCTTACTCATTACCTGAGAAAGAAGAGTATGAAAGGATGAACGAACAATGTTCAGTAAGTTCATATACAACCCCTCCGGTTACTAAGGAGGAGTTGACCAGAAATAAATCTGAGATGAATATATATATATATATATATAAATATATTTTCGAATAGTCAAAATTCATAAATTAAACATCGATAAGCGGAAACGAATATCAAATTCGAATTAAGCGAGCAAGAATCCAAACGAAAATAACGCTCAAAGGTGACTCGAGTAATCAACTATCACTAACCGTCTCATACCAATTAGTGACAATTGACTACTCACAGAATCCCATGATCACAAGTAAATTCATAAATCATAGTTCATAGATCATAAATCATAGATCATTGGTATATCCGGATAACCACGCCACGGGCCAAGTGGCGTTCATAAGCATCATAAATCATAGTTTCATAATTCATAGTGTCATAAATTCAACTTAGTGATCATGGTAGAATTTCAAGCAATCAAATAATTTTACAAAATTAGGCATCGCCAAAAATCATACTTTTCATATAAAGGGTATCTCACATGGAATTCAATAATTATGTGAGAATAACAGATAATCAAGTCATGAGTTCGAAAGAAGCGTAAACGACGGAGTTCAAGTTCAAATGTCGATTTAAAATCGGCGTACGTTTCAAGAAATTTAATGGAAACCTAACGAACGATACATAAAAATCAGAGACCTAAAAGAGGTATAATCTCTTACCTCGAAATGCTTAGCGAAGGTAATATCCGTAACACGTACGTTCGTCCTAACCTTGCTTGTCCAATTCTAAAATCAAATATACAAAAATTACTAAACTATAATTGTATCAATTAACACCTATTAATTTCTAATAATAATAATGATAGTTGTAATGTTTATTAATTAATTTTATTTAACCTACTATTCACGCACACACTATTCACGCACCCACATAGTAGTGTACTGTTTGGAACAAAAAAAATTTATAACCCACCGAATAGTACGCTGTTCACAAAAGTTATTTTATTATTATTATTATTATTATTATTATTATTATTATTATTATTATTATTATTAACTAATCTAATTACTAACACACATATCAAAAACATTTTTTTATTAACTAATCTAATCATGCTCTGCACACACACACGCTGCAAGACACCACCGCACACACAATGAACAAAGGCACACAATTGCTTCTTCTTGATTTTTTTTTTTAAATTCCACCGGTTGACTAATCACTGATTGTCCACTATGCTACTATGCTCTATGTATTGATATATATAATATATATAATATATCTATACATTCTCAAATCAAACAAATTGAGAAGGAAGAATGATATATATAATATATATATATAATATATCTATATATTCTCAAATCAAACAAATTGAGAAGGAAGAAAGAAATTTTTTTTACCTCTATTGCACCGGCGGCTCTCTCTCTCCCTCTGCCTTTTCTCTTCTTTTTTTTGTACTCCGTTAACCGATAAAAGGGTTTTCTCATCCTTTAACCCTTTATTTATACAGGAACCCTATTAGGTTTTCTAACCTAACACTAAATGGGCCAAGACCAAACTTTTAATTGGGTAATATTATTAGGGAATAGCAATTAATCCTAGTCACAAGTGGGCCAAGCCCAAATCAATTTAATTAGTTACTTAATAGGTTCAAACCATTAATTTAACTCAAATAATTATAACATTAATTATGTAGGTCCAAAACGATCGTAATATTAAATAAAAAAATTAATATTTTTACTAGAATTATCGGGGTGTTACAACACCAAACATTGTTTATTTCAAAATCTTTGGGTGGAAATGTTACATTCACTACAATGGTAGTGATCAGAAAGGTAAATTTGATGAGAAGCTGAAGATGGTATTTTCATAGAGGCTTACAAAACAATAGGTTTCAAATAATTGTTTAAACTATGCATGTTTCTTTTGATGAATTTTCTTTACTTGAGTCCAATAAGACTCAAGATGTTTCTAACAATTTTGAAATTTTTGAGACAGGAAATAATAACAGCTTAACTCAGAACAATCCTTCATCATCTACTCTTCATGCTGATAACTCAATAGTCCAAAATACACATCAGTTGATCCTTCAGTAGCTGAAATCTAACAAACTAAAAACTCTTCTTCCCAAATTGACATACCTATTATTTCTCCTAATCCCACTCCATATCTTCCCAAAGAAATTAGAGAAGCCAGACACCACCCAGTTACAAACATCATTGACTTTTGTTTTCCTAACTTTTCAGAAGTTGTGGTGTTTACATAATTCACATGAGTGATTATGTTTTATCAAGTGTGTTTTGTTTAGCCCGTGATTAGTAAGGGATTTGTAGGTGTTTTATGTGTTTATTAGGCGCTCGACCCGAGGCTTGTATAGAGATTGGGGGTCTGGGCATTTCATTTGATTTAGGTTTTTCAATTCCCTTCCTTTTTCAAGGATTCTTATATTTGGAACTAATGGGCCATCCACGCCTCATTTGAGTTTTAGATTCATTTGAAACTTTTCCACTGGGTAGCTCTTTTGGAATTTCAATTCGAGCATGAGCATTTGCAGCAACTATATGTGACTTTGTCATTCTTTTTGTGACTTTAAATGCATCTGGCAATTGCTTTATTATATTTTGTAAATGTATGGTCTTTTGAACTTCCAGTTCACATTGCTTTATTGGAGGAACAAGGTGCAACAATGATATATGTGTCATATGATATTTTTTTCCCATTTGTTTCTCTTCTTCACCTAAAGGTGGGAATCTTTCTTCATTAAAATGAAAATCGGCAAAACGTGTCGTAAAAATTTTCACCTAATTTTGGTTCGAGATACTTGATTATCGAAGGCGATTCATACGCAACATATAGTCTCAATCTTATTTGTGGTCCCATTTCTGTGCGTTGTGATGGAGCAATGAGTACACATACATCACAACCAAAAACTCTTAGATGAGATAGATTTGGTTCTCGGTCGAATGCCAACTATAATGGAGAGTACTTGTGATGCACTTGGTCTAAGGTAAATCAATCCAGCGACATGTAAAACAGCATGCCCCCATATAGAAGTAGGAAGTTTTGGAGACGTTTCATTAATGATTCAACCAAAACTGTTTTGTGTATGAACATGAGCTACTCAATGTTCAACATCAATGTCTGTTGCCATACAATAATCACTAAATGCTTGAGGTGTAAATTCACCGGCATTATCAAATCTATTTTTTTTTATCATGTAATCTGGGAATTGTGCTCTCAATTTGATTATTTGCGCAAAGAATTTGACAAATGCCACATTGCGAGTCTATAACAGACATACATGTAACCATTTTTAGAAGCATCGATCAATACAATAAAGTATTGAAATAGTCCACATGGTGGATGGATAGGTCCACATATAATATATGATGATTCATTTCCAACTTTGGTTGGTGATGGTCTTTTATTAATTTTCCTTTAGAACAAGCATCACAAGAGAGTTGATGAGATTGAAAAATCTTCTGCTTTTTTCAATAGATAACCACTAGAATTCTCAATAATTCTTCGCATTATTATTGAACCGGGATGTTCCAACCGATCATGTCAAACTTTAAATGTTTTTGTAAACTTCGGGTTTACTGTAGCTTTTGATTCAAATATTCTTATATTTGTAAGTACATTCCAGATGATAGAGCAGACAATTTTACCAATAAATACTTACTTCTGAAAGTGTTTCAAGTAATGCAAATATATTCCTTATTCTCTGTGCTCATAGTTTTAATATGATATCCGTTTAGACGAATATCTTTGAAACTTAACAAGTTTTTTTTTTAGATTTAGGAGAAAACAATGCATTACTTATCGTGAATTTCGTGCCTCTATCATTAGAAAAATTGATTTTCCAGATCCATCAATTATTTTGCACTACTAGATATAGTATTGACGTTTGTCTTGTCAATATTCAAATGAGAAAAATATTTGTATCCTTAGGTATGATATGTGTAGTAGCACCGTTCGTGTGGGTCCCAATGAGCACAATAATAAGCTAGAAGGGGGGGGTTGAATAGCTTATTAACACTTTAAAACTTTTTAAAGTAAGTTCCTTGAAAGTTACTTGCAATCTATGAAAAGAATCAAGTAGCGGAAGACCTTCAAGAAAATTGTTCCGTGTCCTACTAAGGACTACCTTTTTCCATTACTTAAGTTCTGAAATGGATGAAGTAAACAATGAAACCGAGCAGTCTCAATAATTAAATGCAGAAGGAAATAACACAAGTATTTTGGGATGGTTCACACTATAATGAGTGCTACGCCCACCACAAGCAAGCTCGACCTTGGATTTAAATTGTGCACTATGTTTTCCACTTAGATCAATTACAAAGAATATCCCTAATGGATCGTACAAAATATTGACTTGTGTTTGGGTCTAGGGAATTAAATATACGTAAATACAAGATATTTAATTCGTGCGTAAGTATAGTTAATGGAAGTAAACAACAAAGAATAAAACAATAAATGTTGAAGAGTCGCTTCTTGTTGTTGATGAGGACTTCTAGATCTGCTGAGGATCTATTGAATGCACTGGTGAAAGACTTGGAGTTCCAGAGATTCGAGCAATTCTTTAAGTGTTCGATTGATTCTGCATGCTTGTCTCTTTGATCCGGTCTTCAATGGCGATTTTTAAAGCTGTGTACTTCAAAGATCCGTTGGAGAAGACGGACTTCAACGACTTTTTTCATAAATGCATTAAATGCATAATGTCAAGGAATTTCGTCTTCACAGATAACTAGAGCAGATAATCATTTCGAGATCTTCAAAAAGGTGGGCGATTTGGTGTCGATCGAGAGATGAAGGCAGTGGGGACCTGTCTGCTTATCATTGGGCGAAAGTATTCCCTTTTGAAAGTTGTTACATGGCTTGACATGTAAAGACTTGGATTAATTCAAATATCAAATGAGAATAAGTTTGAATTAATCCACCAGCTTTGATCCGGAGAGGACACGGAAGCGGTCGCTTGGACACGAGGACCGATCTTAAGCTTTCTTGAAGTCCTCCCAAGCGAGAAAAGTGGTCTCCGATGTTCTAAAAGGTCCTACAAAAACTATAAAGTTCTATACATTGCCATGCTAATCGATATCCGATTAGCCACTGAAGTATAAAACTAAAGTAATGTACTGATCAGATATAAATTTAACATAAGAATCAACAGTTCGCATGACATAAATCACCCTGTTGGATTTTGGAGTAAAACATATGTATGATCTATTTCAATATGAAAGAAAAAAAAAGATGAATAAATATTTGTAAAACATTACTCCCTCCGTTTTTAAATTATCTTCCACCTTTCTTTTTTCGTTCGTTCTTAAATAATTGCCCTATTTCAAAACTTTCATTTTTTCAAAAAAACATTTTTACTACTTTACCCTTACTTTTTCTACATACTATAATTATGGCTACATACTCAAAGAAAACCACACATTTCACCAATATTTATAATATAGTCAATTATTTTTTCTTAAACGGTGTGTCGGGTCAAAGTAGACAATATTTTGAAAACGAAGGGAGTATAAGGTTATATAACACGAAATATATATAGATTAAAAGTACATTATCAACAAACTATTACATAACCAACGAGCTATAGCTCAACTGGTACTATTCACTTCTCCTAACGGGCAGGTCGGGTGTTCAAGTCTCACTGGAGATACCCCAGACTTTACAACTTTCAATAAAATGAAGCCTCTTCAGAGGCAACGTTGTTGTTCAAGCCTTACCCAAAGGCCCCATTTAGCTTCTCGCTTATCTTAACAGAGAGGTCGAGTGTTCAAGCCCTACCAGAGGCACCCTGGTACATCAATACTCTCAATCGAGAGATCGGGTGTTCAAAGCCTCACTAGAGGCACCATTTGTTCTAGCCACACCAAATGCATCATATATCTATAAGCTGTAGCATTTCAAGACTTTAAAATGATAAAAAGTAAGGGTTTTGGTAAGGTTTATGTCCCCTTCAACCTTTAAAAAAAGCCAAAAAACAAACAAACAAACTATTACATATAGGGAAACAAATGCAAATAACACTCGTACATAATGAAATGTTACTACACTCATATACAAAAAACATTTATGAAAAGTTATTTTTCTTGGTGTAGACACCCCAATTTCGTATCCCTATTTGAGATATTTTATAAAATGTTAAATCCAGTTAAAAGGACTAACGAACGTTAACTTTCAAGGGATTCAAAATAACAAAGGAAGAAACAAAAAAGAAAACAAGCAAACAATGAACAGAAGGGGGGAAAGTGTCCAAAAATTAAAGAAAAGCAAAAAGGGGAGCAGCCTACTACAATTTTGGGTGCTGCTCCCAAAATTGTAGTAGGGGGCGCCAAAAGTTGTTTTGAGCGTTTCATGTTTTGCTCTTTGGTACAACCCTTTCAACGCAGGGTACTACACATTAAAGCACAATATAAAATATCTCTGCCATTAAGTTTCTTCAAATTTTATAAATATAGACCTCCGCCTCGGAAGGACGGAGTTCAGAATTCCGAGGAGAAATTTATAGAGGATTTCTACAGGAAATCTCAGAGCGATGTTAAGCTGCCAAAATCTTTCTCAAACACTTATACTCATCGGCCAAATATAAACATAGTTAACCAATTAGGTTCTCGCCCAATCGGTCAAAAAAAGCCACGATTTACACAATATCAAGCCAAAGTAAGTAGTTACGCTGTTCGATTTTAGACTCAACATCAAGACGTTTCAGATAAATACAAACAGTTGTGTCGTCCGGATTTCGAGGTGAAAAACAACTAAAACAAGCAGTTATGCTACCCAAATTTCAACAAAAAAACTTCCTCTCCCAGAAGGATAGAGCGAGTACACCTAAAAGTCCACCTAAGCGATGTTGGTCTGGGTTATAACCATCACGCTTCAAGAGGTCGGCACTAAAATTATTCTCATCTCCATTTAAGATATACAAAAATATAATAAATGACATAAAATAGTTAAGTCATTATGATGGTAAAATTTCTATTATAAAAAAACTATAAAATAAGTCATTATTATAGTCTAAAATAAGTCATTAATTATATCTCTAAAATGTAACTGTTATAAGTTTTCTTTTACTTTTCATGTCTTTACTTTAATATTGAAATTGTTACATTTTCTTCATGTTTAAATTAGTTTCCTTTCCATTTTTACTCTAATGTAATAATATTTACATTTTCTTCTGTTTAAATTAGTTTCTTTTATGTTCTTACTTTAAATGTAATAAGAGATATATTTCCTTACTCTTTAAATTAGTTTCTTCTTCTGTCTTTATTTTAATATAAAGTAGTTATAATCTCTTGCAGTTTAATTAGTTTCTTTTCTGCACATACTTTAAATATAAAAATAATTATAAATTCTTATTATTTAATAAGTTTCTTTCATGCTTATGCATGTAAATATAAATAAAGTTTTTACTAGCATAACTATTTTATTCTTAAAATATCTTATAAAAATGTTGTAATTATTCTCTAATTTGCATTATTTCAGTTGTAATTTTGCTTTCTTTTCTTTAGTAAATGTAAAGTAACTTCTCTTTATTTCTTTCTGTTATATACAAATCTATCTTTTTAAACCAAAGTGTATAAAATAAAATAAGCATATTGACAAACTCATTGTGAGACCGAAAGGGCGAGTTGAATGTCTAACTCTTTCCTAACTTGTAACTTAGTCCCCGAACCCATATATTCTGGTATTTTTGGTTTTTCTCTATTTAACCATAAAATAGAGGTGACGACTCTGTTAACATACTTTTGAGTCCACAATTGAGGCCGAACGTATTTCACGTGCTCGAAGTTTTGAAACTCGCCACATGTTCCACAATTATTTCCATCAATCACATCAGACATATCCATGTTAGTCATATCATCGAGGTTAAAAGCAAGATTTTCAGGATCACTTGTAATGAAATTTGTTTCAATATTTTTTTGTTTCCGTGATTTTTGATAAAGTTCAACAAGATGTCTCACTATACGACATGTAGGTGACCAATGACCTTTCATACTGCACCAATAACATGAATTATCTATGTTATTCTAGCACACATTTTGTCTACTTGAAGATTTGTCTTTATCATCTTCTTTATTCCACTTCAGGTGTTGAGAGAAATGTCCATTTTAAGGATGAAGATTATCAAAATTTTGATTATTATTTCTCCTGCGGCCTTGACCTTAACCATGACCTCGTTTAGTGACCTCGGCCTCGTCCACGATGGTGACCTTGACCTCGGTATCGGCCACGTCCTTGCCCAGAATCATAATACATATTCGCATTCACTTCAGGGAATGAGGCTGAACCAGTTGGACGATCTTCATGATTTTTATTAAAATATTGTTGTTATATTCAGCTACATGGAGGCAAGAGATCAATTCATAGTATCTTTTAAAATCTTTCTCTCGATATTACTGCTGCAGGTAGTGTTTTAAAAATCGGCCTAAGCGGAACTCAACCGCCGCAATTTACTTCAAAATAAGCCAAAAATCGTTTCGGGGAAAAATCGCGAATTAGTCACCCTAAGCGCCTATTAGAAATTGGAAGATGCTCTTATGATTGCATAGGAAGATGGAAGGAGAAAAGAGATTAAAAAAAAAAAATAAATAAATAAAGAAGAAATCATATTTGATTTGCCAACTTCAAAATTGGACTCAGATCTAACTCGTCGTCAGACAAAGAGGGCGGAAATAGAGCATGGGAATGGGAGGAAGTAGAGGCTCTTGGTCTTGGTAGAGTTGGAGAAGAACGAACATGACAATTTAAATGGAAGATGCCTTCACCTTCTGGAGAGAAATCAACAGATGTTTTCAGGTCATATTTTGAGGTTTATAGTCTCTAGAGCCAGAGAAAAAGTCTTCCATTTTCTATATGCAAATGATCTCTTCTCATTTTGTAATGGTGGTGATCTACTGATTTGTGGGAGGGCTAATGAAGTTAGTCGAGAATACCAAGATATGCTAGAGGTCAAAGAATTAATAATAATAAAGTTGTTTTTGCTTTGTCCTATTGATATGACATTATGACAAATGCTACCGTGGCTCTCAGTTTCAACTTTGAAACACGGTGGAGTGTTTGACTAGTTTTGTAGGAAGAAAATGGGGGAGAATTGTAGTATTGTACAATGGGGTTTTGTTAGCTTTGGTCCCTTTAAGTTTAGAACCTTTAAATAGCTCCTAAATTCATAACTATTACTTAGTTAAGTGTTTGTATATATTTAATTTTAGTTGATTTTACAAATTTACATAGTGTAGTCAATGTGTTTGATGTCGCCAGTGTTTGATATATTTTGGAAATTTACATTAAACCTGACTAGTCCCCTAGGCGCTAGGCGCTAGTCTACCGCCTAGCATCCACCAAGTGACTTTTAGAACCATGGCCGTAGGAGCATATTTGAAGCATGGAAAGTGGAGAATGTTGTGTCTAACATATTATGATCAATGATATTTTCTCCACATAATTTCAGCTGTGAGGTAATTTTGAACATCATAAAAATTATACTCACTTATAGTTTTAAAATCTTGTAAACGCAAAAGATCGACTCGTAGTGTGCTTTTGGAAGAATGACAGTCCTTTTATGATCATATCTTTCTTTCAAATTTTCCCAAAAGACCGGTGGGTCTTTTAAGGTGAGATACTCGACTTTTAGTTCTTCGTGGACATGACTAATCTTTCATTGAGACATTATTTGTTTTTGGCAAAACGCATATTTGAGCCACTGTACTTTTCTAAAAATTGCAATTAGCCACTGAGACATCAAAATGGCGGCCATCGCATTAGACTTATCTTGCATGTTAACCCTATTTTTGGATGGACGTTAAGTTTAACCGTTAAGTTATGTTAAATACCTATTTTGCCCTTGTCTTCTTCATCATCACCCTCTGCTATCAATTAAGGAAAAAAATCTCAGATTTGGTACGGCTTCTTCATCGTCTCCATCCCTCTCCACTCATAATTGATACACTTCTCCTTCTCCCATCCCCATCCACGACAAAACGCCCCTGCTGCTCCTCGTCCTCTCCTGATCCATCAATAGTCGTCAAACAACTCAATCATCCATGGGCTTCGAAATCTCACCACGACTACACTGAGAACATGCGGATGTGGAGCCAACTATTTATTCTCCAATTTCCGTAGGGAGATCGAACGAAGATAGTTCAGACGGGTGTAAAGGACTTTCTTCGCATTCTAATACAAGTGCAGATCCCTTCGGTGGGCATAGTGAAGAGGTAGAGTCACCGAGTTCTAAGCAGGAAGGGGTTTTTGATTGGGACTGTTCTTCGGAGGCTTCGAAAGGAGATAGGGTATGGCCTAACGTATCGAAGTTGGGGAGTTCTAACAAGGATGTGGCGTCCCTTTTCAGTGAACATGAGGAATTCCAGGACTGAACCAATTGATTGCACTCCCCTCGCAATAGTCTGAATTTTGATTTACCGGGGAGGTTAGAGGGGGAGGGGAGAAGGAGCAGGAATTCATCTACATAATTTTTATCATGGAACAGTGGGTTCAATTCCACTTAAAAAAACAAGTAATGCGAACTCTCTCTCATGCTCAAATTCTCTCACCCCCAACCTTCTCCCACTTCAAACCCCCAATGGATCCTTCTTCATCTTCATATCCAAATAAAGAAGCAACCCCAGCTCGATCTATGCTCCATCGCCGAAACCATCTCCAGCCTGCAAATCAAGACTGGCTCGGCCCGCCAAGTTTGGCCCAAGGAGAAAACAAGTAATCGGGGTTTTTTTAGTTTATTTATATCTTTACTTTTTGTTTAATTTAAACTTTAATTGATGGGTTCAAAAGATTCAAATGAGTTTGATTCTCATTTCAGATTTGGGTTTAGACTGGATTTGCCATTGATTTTTCTTTGAAATATGGGTTTGATTTCAGATAGTAAAGAAGATGAGGGCAAAATAGGCATTTAACATAAATTAACGTATGAACTTAACACCCATCCAAAAATTGGGTTAACGTGCAAGATAAGTCTGGTACAGTTGGCCAACCCGAAAAAATTGACGTCTCAGTGGCCTAATTGCAATTTTTTGAAAAGTACAGTGGCCCAAAGGTGTGTTTTGCCTTTGTTTTTTTAATGGTGTCTCCAAGGTCCATGGCATCTAGATGAATTTCGACATCTATAACCCATGACATGTATATTTTTAAAAATTATGTCCAATCTTTCAAATTCAACCTTAACGAGGTTTGACATTGTGAAGAACTATAAAAAAAACGTACATATTAATAAAACTTTTTCATGAAAAAAAAATTATTTAAAGCATAACAAAGGTAAACACAATAATTATTACATGTTGACAGCTATTACCAGTGCTAACAAAGGATACATAATACAAAGATCAAGAGCGAAAATTTGACATTCATTTAGAGAATATTCAACATTTAAAACTAATATGGTGTACGCGATAATTTGGGTGTATATATGGGGTGAAAATTAATGTTTTTGACCGTTAACCAGCCGTTGGAGAAGAAAGAAAAAGAAATGTAAAAGTTTTGATTTGATAAAATTATATTCATATTTCGTATTAAAAAAATTATTCGGAGTAATAAGTTGATTACAGATAAAGTAATTTTGTATGCTATTCATGTTGGTGAACACTAAATTACTATTATTTGTCATGTACATTTATTCACGCCACACTACTAGGGATGCCTTTCGGGCGGGTGTTTGAAAATAAATAATAAAATTGTTCATATAATAAATAGAAAGCATAACAGATAATAGCTTGGGGTTACTTTCGCTCAAGCATTCATAAATATATATTCAGTATGTAGCTTGGGGGTTATTTCCGCTCAAACATTAACCAACATATATATTTTGCATAAAATAATAAATTCTCGTTTTGTCATCTTACCATATATTATAGATGGCGGCAGAGTCATCTTTTTATAATAATTGTGATATACGATATATATTAAAATAAATTTGTAGTTGTAGCATAAAATAAAACATATTAGCAGAAATTCTTATCGATGGAAATGTTAAGGAAAGATTAGAGCATTCGTGCTGATAACGTGATATAAAATAACATGTTTTTTAATTAATTTTATAGTGTGCATAGATTAGATATTGGTAGCACTCAGGATTACCGGTCACAAAATATAACAAGAGGTATATGATAAAGTTAAAGAGAATGAACTGAGAAGTTGAAGGGTTAACTATGAATTAACTTCATAATGTCCACTGTCCAGTATATATAGCTGGAGTCAGTGGATTATGTTAAGAAAGCATGAACATTAGCATATGACATAGGGGGAGGGGGTAGCCTTGCAGGATAGGTATAGGCTCCTTGACAATTTGGCTATACTCCTTGACAATTTGGCTCAAGGGTCCATCGCTCACCCTATATATACGATGCTATGGGGTTGATTGTTTCCTACCCCTTTCATCTCACTGATCTCTCTCTCTCCCTGATACACTTCAGTCTTAGTTTGTGATTACTTTATAACACGTTATCAGCAAGATTGTTCTACTGTTAACAATCCCAATCGGTAAAATTTTCTACCGATATATTCTTTATTTTATATCTCTGGTTTATTTCAATATATATCGTATATCAAAATTATTAAGAAAAGATTGGCTGAGCCACCGTCGATAATATATGGTGAGATGACGAAATAATAATTTATTATTTAACGCATAATATATATGTTCGTTGATGCTGATGCGAAATAACCCCTTTAAGCTATAAACGAATATTTATATATATACATATATTTCAATTCTATATATGAATAACTTTATATACATATATATTTATTCTTGACTTACAAACACCCACGAAAGGCTTGCTTTGAGTAGCGTGGCGTATATATATGTATGCTATATAATAGTTGTATAAAGTTGACTGGAAAAATATTCATGCGGAGTTATTTTATTTATTGCTATATAATAGTTGTATGCTATATAATAATTGTATAAAGTTGACTGGAAAAATATTAATGCGGAGTTATTTTATTTATTGCTCCTAATAAGATTTATATTTATTCATAATATAAATGCAATTCTATTAAATCAGATTTTTTACATTTTTACCCCTCTCCTCTAACGGCTATTTTACTGATTTTATCTCTCTCCTCCAACGGTAATAAAAGTCTAGTTAACGGTCATAAACGGTCATTTTTTTCTCCATATATATAGCAACATCTTAATAGATTAAAGATGGAGTACATCACGGTTAATGATCCACTCGTCTTTTGGGAAAGTTTGAACGAAAGATATGACCATTTGAAAACGGTCATTCTCCCAAAAGCACACTATGATTGGATTCATATCCGCCTACAAGATTTTAAAACCATCAATGAATATAGTTCAATGATGTATAAAATATCTCACAAGCTTGAAATTATGTGGGAAACCATCACCGAATATGATATGTTGGAGAAGACTTTCTCCACATTTCATGCCTCGACTATGCCTCTGCGGCAATATCGAGAAAAGGGTTTTAAAAGGTACTCTGAATTGATCTCTTGTCTCCTTGTAGCTGAATAAAATAATGAGATTCTAATGAAAAATCATGCATCTCGACCAACTGGTTCAGCCCCATTCCCTGAAGCGAATGAGATTATGTATGATGAAAGGCAAGGGCGTGGGCGTGATCGTGGACGCGGTCGTGGTCGAGGCCAAGGAAATCATGAACAAGGCCGAGGTCATGGTCGAAATCAAGGCCGAGGAAGAGGCCGTGGACGAAATAACTATCGTCATCATCATCATCCGTATAATGGAAATTCCTCTCGCCACCTGAAGTGGAACAGAAATTTGCCAAGTGTAGCTTTTATAGGACTTCAACAGGTTCAGCGGAAGACCTCTTCAAAGCTTCACCGGAAGACCTGCTTCAACATACAAACGGCAGACCTTGTATACACTTGGTCAATCATGACGTGTCCTATCCAGCAATTATTAATGGATCAATTTAAATTTATCCTTATCAGTTTGAATTTAAATTGAGACATTCCCTGACATCTCGCACTGCCGAAAGCGCCTTTCCGAAAAGGTGAAGACTTTTCTGCATCGAATAGTGGCGAAAGCAGAAAGGCATCGTCACCTACTTGCCTCGCAACAACTCTCTCAGATCTGACATCCAGATTGCCCATCTTTTAGAAGATCTCAGTACTCATTACATGCTCGATATATGTGAAGACGAAATTTTCTGATTGACAGCCCCATGCATTTAATGCATTCAACCTAATAGAGTTGTTAAGTCTTCGTCTTCTCCAACAGGTCTCTAGAATGCCCTTGCTATAAATGCTGCCATTAAAGACTGAAGAAACACATCAGACTCGACACTTGACGAATTGCTCTGAAAATCTACAACAACTCTAAGTCTTATTTCTCAGTGCATTCAAGAGATCCTCAACAGATCCAGAAGTCCTTGTCAACAACAAGAAGCCATGCATCAACATTTATTGTTTTACTTCTTGTTGTTTTCATTCAATAGCTATTCTTCTGCACGAATTAAATATCATGTTTACACAGATATTTAATTCCTTAACCCCCAAACACAAGTCAATATTTTGTACACGATCCATTGGGAATATTCTTTGTAATAGATCTAGTGGAAAACATAGTGCACTATTTAAATCCAAGGTTGACTGCCTTGGTGGTGGACGTAGCACTCTTTATAGTGTGAACCATCCCAAAATACTTGTGTTATTTCCTTTACTATTTGTCTTCTTATTTAACTGCTTATTACATTATTTATCTTTACCCTTTACAGCAAACTTAAGTAATCTGTTAAGGTCTACCGGTAGTCCTTATCGGCAGACTTGAACCAGCTTTATTGAAAGTCTTCCACTACTTCAATCTTTTCAATAGATTGAAAGTACCTTTCAAAGAACTTACTTAAAAGTTTTTAAGTGTATAATAAGCTATTCAACCCCCCCTTCTAGCTTATTATTGTGCCCGTTGGGACCCACAATTAGTATCAGAGCTTTACTATTTGAAAACAAGTTTTTCCGAGATTAACCTCATGAGAGATTTGATCCAATGGCACAAACACACTACATGATGCCTACATCTAATGCGAACCACGTCCCAATATTGGACGAAGGCCATTTCGATGTATGGAAGGATAAGGTAATGCGTTTTATGAACTCTATTGACAACAGATTATGGAAGTGCGTTACTACAGGACAACATGTACCAATGAAGGCCAACCTTCTAGCCTCCATCACTGAATCTCGAGTAAGTTCCCAAAGAAGAATTAGAATGGACAGAGGAGGACGTAAAACCGGTAGAGCTTGACAAGAAGGCAATCAATATCATCACCTACTCTCTAGACACAAGCACATACCAAAGAAGTGATCCGATGTACAACTGCAAAAGAGATGTGGGAAGCTCTTGTGGAATACTTGGAAGGAGACCAAGACATAAGAGATAACAGAAAATACACATACATACAGCAGTTTGACTCCTTCAAAAAGGATCCAAAGGAAACCTTGAGACAAGCATACGATCGCTTCAGTGAGGTAATAAATAGCTGTTTTTCTCTTGGTAAAACTTATGACAAAAATGAAATGAACACGAGGTTTCTAGGCTCTCTAGGTAGCTTATGGCATGTTAAGATCACGGCTATGAAAGAATCCAAAAACTTAAACGAGATGACTCTCCGTAGTCTCTACGCAAGTTTGAAGGTTTATGAGCTCGAAGTAAATCAAGCTCTTGAAGCAGATAAACAGTCAGAATCGTGTCCTTTACCATGGTCCAAGAAGAAACCATGTTGAAAACAAACCTTCCACTTCCTCCTGTGAAAACGATTTTCTCTCAGATGAACAATTTGCTATGTTTGTAAAACGTTTTCAAAAATTTGTAAAATATGGAAGGAAGAACATACACCAACAGCCTTTTAGAAAGACTGATGAAAGCTCATCTAAGGAAGAGCTTGTGTGTTACAACTGTAGAAACCCTGGTCACTTTGCCTCCAAATGTCCAAAGCCAAAATTTGAAGCATACCGAAAACCCTCTTATAAAAAATTTCAAAAACAAAAAGGTATGTTGGCTGAAGACATAGAAGACAAACAAAGTTGCTACATGGTTTGAGACCGATTCGTAAGAGGAAGAGGATGATTGTGAGCAAGCTAACATATGCTTAATAGCTCATGATTCAGGTCCCACCTATGACTCTGAAAATAAAGTCGAAATCTCACCTAGTCCCTTGGATAAAAGTGAGACCAACAGTGACAACTTCAGTAAGGAAGAACTTCTCAAGGATAATCAAGATAAGCTTGAAGAATTTAATTCCTTTAGAGTAGCCTATGTAAAACTTGCCAAGAACCTGTGAGAAACTTATCACGAGAAATCTCGATGGCAAATTGAGATTCAAACTCTCAATAGTCTGTCAACAAGAAAGTATCAAGCTTAAAGGAGAAAACAAATTCCTTTGTGACAAAATTGAATGTCTAAATGAGCACATCAAAGGACTTGACCTAGAGAAAATTGCCTTGCAAAAGACAATTGACTCCTGGAACAGCTCCAAGGATGCCTTCAAAGAAATCCTTTCATGCCAAAAATCTAGTAATGATAAATATGGCATAGGATATTCAGATGAGCCCAGTATGACATTCCCATCCGTCACAGAGAAAGGTGAATCCTCCGAGACTTCTAATGATATCCCTTTCTCTAAACAGACGCTCGAAACAAAGGAAAACAAGGCCTTGGTTATTCAAATGTTCCTTATGTTTACCCCAAAGCTCGAAAGGGAAAAGCCAAGATGATCGATTCAAATGAGAAACCCGAGAAAGTAACGGTAGAGAAACTAAAGTCCGCCGCAAGCAACAACTCGCTAAGGCAAAGACTGGCCGGCGGTAGACCTACCTAAATCTCTATCGGTGACTATCAAGTTTGTCTATGAAACAGCAAGGCACTCACACCTTGAAAGTAAACTTAAAGGTATTCTACCAAATCCTCCTAAAAGTAATCAACGACAAGCCAAAGCTAAGTCCGGTGGTAACCTACCTAGAAGATTCAAAAGAAACCAATTAAGTCTACCGTCAACAAGCAAGTCGAACCAAGAATGAATGTTAGGAAAAAGGATAATTCATAATCACTCTCGCCTAAAGCCACCGACGCTCTCTATGGAAGTTTCCATTTATGTCATTCTTGCAATTGCCTAGGCCATCCGGCCCCTGAATGCCCGCTAAGGTTCACTCCAAAATCTGAGAGACCTAGTTCTCTCAAGGTTAGCAGTGTATGGGTTCCCAAAAGGTTGCTAATCCTTAGACCCAAAAGAAAATAAAGGGGACCTTGTTGCTTTAAATCTTTTTCGTGTATGCTTCATGGCTATAGATTCGTAAAACAAAGACATCTCGTACTGACGTGGTCGCCAAGACACATGACAGAAATGTAAGTCTACTTACGATATAGTCTAAAGCCAAAGGACCCACCGTTATTTTCTGAGACAATGCAAGAGGAAAAACAATTGGATATGGCTCAATCACTAGAGGAAGTCTCTCCATCAACAAAGTTTCTCTAGTGAGGCTTAAAGCACAATCTTCGAGCATATCCTACCTCGCGACAAAGGATTAATATGCCAATTCAACTCCAACCAAGGCCTCATCAAAGATCGTGAATCCTCGCCTACAATACCGACCAAGAATAGACAAGGAAACGCCTATGTCGTGGACTTAAATCTTCTAGGAGATTCTCAAACCTTTGCCTAGTTGCTAACAACGCTCATGAAAACAGTGGCTATGGCACAATGCCTCACCACCTCAACTTCAAGCACCTCTCCAAGCTCTCCAAAATGGGCTTGTCAAAGGTCTACCACGTGTCCGCCGACCATGACGAAGTTGTAAAGCTTGCCAACTAGGAAAACTTTCCAAGTCTTCCTTCAAAAGAAAGTCCGTCTTGTCAACAAACATACCTCTTCAACTTCTCGCATATGGATCTCTTTGGACCAATCACTACAAATAAGATTTCGAGACAAGTATACACTTGTAGTAGTTGACGACTACTCTAGGTTCACCCGATTGAAACAATGACTTCAAAAGATGAGACATATGATCTAGTCACCGCTTTTTTCGTAAGACTTCAAACTCAAAAGCTTGAAGACATTAGTGACATAAGATCGAAATGGCACCAAATTCAAGAACAATGGTGTAGAAAGATACTGCGTGATGACCACGGATCGGCCACAACTTCTCTCCGCCGTTTTAACTCCTCAACAAAATGGTGTAGCCGAACGAAGAACGTAACACCGATTGAAGCAAAGAAGAACAATGTTGGCGTAAGCAAAACTTCCAAAGTACTTCTCGGCGTAAGCCAACTCGCATGTTTTACCTGCAACGCATCCCCGGTAAACAAGTTTCATAACAAAACTCCATATGAAATATGGAGAGGAAGAGCCCCAAACATAGGATTTTTAAAATCTTCTACTCAGAAATGTTTTATTCTTCATAATGGAAAAGAATATAGAGGAAAATTTGATGCAAAATCGACGAAGGAATTTTTCTGGGTATTCCAAACATTCAAAAGCATTTCAGATTTTCAAGAAACTCATTTGAAAATTTTAGAATCTGCATGTTTCTTTTGATGAATATGACTTGTTAGAGCCTAGAAAGGCTTCGAATGTTGCTAATGATTCTGATAATGATGAGACATGTACAAATGCAACATCTACTTCCACTCCTCTTCAAAATCCTGCAACTGCAGACCCTTCCAGTACCGCCAACCCTTCACCGGCAGACTTCAACTCTGCCGATACCAATTCCAACTCTTCTGTTGACCTAGAACCCATCTTCTGTCTTACCCCAAACACCTTTGTAGATTACTCATCTTTCTTGTTCACCAGAAATGAAGGTTTCGAAGATCCTATCTCTTCTGAACCAGATTTTGGTGAATCTCCTTCTCAACCCTCTCCAGAATTCTTAAGGGAAGAACCCACCAGAACAGATCTTCCTCCAACCATTATTGAAACAAGAGATCATCCTATTTCTCAAATCATTGGTGATCTCAACTCAGGAGTTCGTACGAGGAATAGAGTTCGAGATGAGACTATGTTTGCATTGGCATTCGTATCAGAAATCGAGCCAAAGAAGATTGATGAAGCTATTGAAGATCATAACTGGATTGAAGCTATGCAAGAAGAGCTGAACCAGTCTGAAAGATGTAAAGTGTGGAGCTTAGTTCAAAGGCCGACTGACCATCCAGTTATCGGCACCAAATGGGTTTTCAGAAACAAAAGAGATGAAGATGGGAACGTCACCAGAAACAAAGCTAGATTGGTTGCTCAAGGCTATCGACAGGAAGAAGGGATTGACTTCGATGAAACATTTGCTCTTGTTGCTAGATTAGAGGCAATAGGACTCTTTCTAGCCTATGCCTCATTCATGGACTTCAAAGTGTATAAGATGGATGTGAAGAGTGCCTTTCTGCATGGTGATCTTCAAGAAATGGTATACGTTGAACAACCTCCAGGATTTGTCATTCAAGACAAACTGGATTATGTCTACCGACTCAAGAAAGCTCTATATGGCCTAAAACAAGCTCCCAGAGCTTGGTATGAAACTCTATCCAAGTTCCTAATAGAACAAGGATTCGTGAGAGAAAGAATAGACACTACTCTGTTCATCCTCAAGCACAAAGGTCATTCTCTTCTGGTACAAATTTATGTGGATGACATCATCTTTGGATCAACTAACCAAAGCCTGTGCAAGAGATTTGAGAAGCTGATGCAAAGCAAGTTCGAGATGAGTATGATGGGAGAACTTACCTACTTTCTAGGACTTCAGATTCAACAGACTTCCGACAGAATCTTCATCAGCCAAACCAAATATGCAAAGGAACTTATCAAGAAATTTGGTCTTGATTCAGCTAAAGGATTTGAGACTCCAATGTCTACCGACTGCCATCTTGATAAAGATGAATAGGGAAAGCAAGAGAACATAACCAAGTACCGAGGTTTCAAAGGTTCACTTCTTTACCTTACTGCCAGTAGACCTGACATTATGTTTGCTGTTTGTGTTTGTGCAAGATTTCAGGCAGATCCAAAGGAATCACATTTGCTTGCTGCCAAACGTATCATCAGATATGTTTCAACAACAACTAATCTAGGCATATGGTATTCCAAACGCAACAACTTCGATCTAGTTGGATACTCAGATGCATTATGCGACCGCAAAGTGAGCGTAAGAAGCACCAAATGGGACTTGTCAATTTCTTGAAATAGACTTGTCTCATGGTCATGCAATAAACAAGGATCGCTTGCAAACTCCACCACAGAGGGCAATACATTGTCGCCAGCGGTTGCTCTCAACTTCTATGGATGAAGCAACAACTAGTGGACTACAACATCAAGACTGCAAATTTTCCAATTATGTGTGACAACACATCGGCAATCTTAGTCTCCAAAAATCTAGTGATGCACTCGAAGACAAAGCACATCGATATCTGTTATCACTTCCACAAAGATCATGTGGAGAAAGGTAACATCAATCTGGAATACGTTCCAACTGAACATCAATTGGCTGACATTCTCACAAAGCCACTGGATGCCACCAGGTTTGCCTATTTAAGGATAAATCTTGGTATGATTGATCCTACTGCTTAATTTCAATGTCTTATTATTTTTCTTTCATTCCGGTAGACTTAGTTTTAGACTGACTGGAAGACGTAATTTTCCCTTTAGCGGAAGACTTAAAGGTTAGAATCTTTACTTAGTGTATTTTAGTTAAAGAGGTTTCTAAAGCAATAAAGGGGGTCAAGGGTAAAAATTGGTACTTAGAAAATATCTAAAGTTCCCACTTCTGTGCTAAAATTTTTCTTTAAATAGACCTTGAACCGCCCTTTCCAATAATTTACGAAACCCCTTTGTCTAAAATATTTCTCTATCTATTCAAACCCTCTCTCTCTGTGCAACTGCTCTCTTCGTTCCCAAAATCTTCTTGTTTATTCTTCTCATCGACAACAATGGTATGTTCTTCTTTACTCTACTTCTTGGTATTCATTGTTTTATGTTTCATATTTCATCTCTTAAGCAAATGGTTTTGGAATACAAAAGGTTGCTTTTGCATAATGATCGATGTTTTAATTAATCTTTTTCCTTGCAAGTGGACAAGACTATTATAGAATAGTATTGGAAGCAAGGGTCGAACCCATAGAGACAAGTGATCACGAACAGTGCAATTTATTGATAGTAATTTATTAATCTAAAGGGGGTTTTTATATTTAATTCTACTCTAAACTACTATTTATAGATGTTTAACTAATTAGACAGTAATAACATATTTGAAGATCTTATGGTGGGTGAAAATCTAGGATTATGGGTTTCACTTGTATCTCTTTTATGTTCAATTCATAATAATATCATTCAATTTCTTGGGTTCGTTCACTAAATATAGATATAGTCTGTTGAACAATTGGTTCAGCCTCAATCCCCGTAAAATTTATCCATTCTATATCCTAAGCACAGGAACTATCAATCTAGCTATCACCTAGATTTATGATCTATCTATCACCTAGATCATATATGAACCTGGTCCTAACTTATCACTCTCGTGCATCGATATGTCCAATTTATTGTGTTGGTGAGCCGATTAATGCGACATATGCACTTGGTCATGCAGTTATCCGCACCTCTAAGCCTTTATTATTTGCGATTACATTCATTTGTTCAAAGCAAAATAATATAGGGATTGATAAACAACACAATCAACAAGAATTGAATGATCATATATACGAATTAAAGCATAAATTTGATACAAGTTACCTCCCACCTCCTAGATTATGGATGATTTAGTTCATCATAGACAATGAACATCACATGGAGATGATCGGATACATGATTTGATCTTTAATACTTGAAACTACAAAATCTAACTATGTTATACAATCTAAAAACTACCTAAATCTATTAAAGAGAGCTTCCAGCCGTCCTCCTTATCTTTGGCTCGGCATCTGACTTCTATATATACTCGGGAGTTGTAATCCAATCGAATGACCGTGTGAAAATCCGAAATAGTCGCATTCTGACCACCTTGCGGTCGCAAGGTGTTGGGTACCTTGCGTCCGCAAGGTCTCTAGTATGTTTGGCCTTAGGAATTCTCGGTTTCTAACTTTGTAATCCGTACTGCCTACCTTGCAGTCGCAAGGTCTGAGGCACCTTGCGTCCGCAAGGTCTCCAGATTCTGCAGCTTTTGCTTTTTCTTCATTTTTCCATTTTGGCCCTTCTTGAAATTTGCGCTTAAAACCCTGGAGTTTCGCATATTTTCACTAATAACCCTGAAACTTACAAAACTCACCGAAAACATATATTAGTAGCCAAAAGCCTCATCAAATAGCATAATTTAAGTCATAGAAGTATATAAAATCGACGTATAAAATACATGAAGGGTTTGATCAATTCCATATTATGTATGTCTTACAATGCTCTCCTATCCCAATGACTTGTAATAGCTAAGATTATGCTAACACAGTGAGCTTTTAGGTGAATAATAATGAACATGAAGGGTTTGATCAATTCCATATTACTCACTTGACAGTTAAAACAACATAAGCATTGGCAAAAAGATCATTAGGTCTTTATTAGCTTGTAATGTAAGGCCAAGGTGTTGGGGGATATGAAGGAAAGAAATTAGAATTCAAAGTGAGAGAGTATGACTACCCTTTATCCCTCATACTTCCAAGCAAAAGGAAGTTTTCCCTATTTAGGGTAGGACCTGCAAAGACCACAAGTGGAGGGGTGCTTTTTGTTACTTTTCACTTTTCTTCTTTCTCCCCCCCCCAAACTTGTTTTGGGCAATATATTTCTAAAAAATATCACTCTTATCAGCAGAATTTTTTTCTAATATATTTTTCTCTTGAAAGCTATGCTTCCATTTGAATCTTCATTTACACTCTTCTTCTTCCGTTTCATTTTTTTCTAACTGAAAAGAAGTGGTCCTCCAAAATCAATTTCCCCACCCACATCCTACTCTCATAAAGGGTAGGCTAAAAGTGTATAGGCTTTTAGGGTTAAGTTAATATGGGTAATAGAAACGATGGCGAATGAGGGTTTATATATTGTGCCTAGCACACTCCATTCTTTTTCATTAAGCTCAACGGGGACACTAGGGATATTTTTAGTATAGGTCAGGGAATATTTAGGCTCTAACGATCCAAAGATGGCCTAAGTCATTTCTTAATGCCAAATGCTCATGTAGTATTTAAAGCAAGTAAGACAACACAAAATATCATATCAACTATGAGAATTGGGGGTTGAATGTTTAGCATCACTAGATTTTACATAAGCATTCGCTAAGACAGATGGTAGGGACAATTGAGACTAACATGCAGACACGGTTCGAAGTGTGCTTGAGATGTATAAATGAGAAAAATCCAAGGGATCTAACTATCATGCAATTGACCCTAAGTCACAATTTAATGCAACAATTATGTTCGAATGGCTATGCATCATATTCTTGTGCATATCTTGTTGAAATGAAGTAGGTGTTATAAACTTTATAAAACTATTCTAATCAATCCATAATTATGACTGGTGTGAGTGCATGAAGAATTTGGAGAAAAGTAAAAGTTTCGCAAAATTAAGTAAATTCCAGAGGGATCTACAGACTAGCTATGCGGTTCATTGCACTAATCTCCTCATTGATTACGACTAGCATTACCACACCTAAACTCGAGGATGAATATTTTGAATTAAATTTTTTTTTTAAAATATATTTTTTAAAGAAATTTGGAGATGATGATGATGACACAATTGATGATGGGTCCCCACAAGAGGAACCCACGAGCATCTAATGTGAGTGTTTTCTGGTCAAGGCAACAACTCCGAAAATAAGAAAAAAAATTAAAAACAGGAAAATAGGGTGAAGATTTAAATGATCCATCGTATAAAGAAATTTTTCTTCACCCTAAAGACATAGCCCAACTCCATTCCTCATTAGGCTAGGACCTACTAAGACTTAAAGTTTTAAATCCCGCCCCCCAAACTTATTTCTATTTTGTCCTCAAAATAGAGGAACATATTAGTGGATTGATGGGGTAGGACAAATATAAAAAGGACGTAGCAGATCCACCTAACAAAAGAGGATGGAACTTGGGCCTCGACTCACGGTGAGTCGGGCGGAAATAACGAATGAGGATGCAACTCGGGGATCGTGCCAGGAGGCAGCCCATAATAGGCGGAGACATTTTGTCCCACCATGTTAAACCAACCAAATAGCCTCTCTTGGTCGGCACGAATTTGTGCCAACTGTTGAGATGCCATCTGGCCTTCTAGGGCAACCTCTTCTAGCCTATTGGAGATCCCAACGAGAGGGTCCTCCTCCTCCTCTTCGGGTTCCTCCTCTTGAGGAACCCTCACTCTCGGCTGCTGGTGATGTTCAAACAAAATGGCCCTCGTAATGGCCGGACGGCCTTCCTCTAGCCTTCATACCCCCCTACACAACTCGGTAATCATATGCAGGAACGCGAAACCCGCATTCCTCCTACCTCTAATAAGGGTCTTGATTTGGCCATTGATCAAACGGCCGACATCAACAGACCCACCGGTCATAATGGTGTAGGTCAAGACAGCCCTCTCCCAATTCACCGTGTGTTGGTGACTGGAGGGCATGAGACGTCCGCAAACAAATTTATACACGGACTTAGCCGTGTCTTGGAGGAAGGATTCTCCCATGGTGCGTGGTCCAAAAGGTGGGTTACGGTTATAGGACCAAACCACACCAGGGAGAGCGATGGTAGCATTGACCACATCGACATCGATACGGGGGTTGAGGTGTGTGCTAAAATCATCGGTACCAACCGCAAAGTTGGAGGTGCCGAAATAAGTGTTAATGCTTTGGGACGAAAAATTTACTACGACACCCCTAACATAAACGGTGTCTAGCACACCCCCATCCATGCCAATGCTGCCATTAGCATAGAATTCTCGGACAATGGGCACTATGGCTACCCTTGGCGGAGAATCTATCAAAAGCCCCCACCTACGAGCTATCAGATTGGGACGGAGGCCAAATTCTTCAGCCTTGAATCCCCTTTCGGGCACCAAGGACTTGGAGAGCTTGGCCGTGTACCTTTCTGATGCCTCGTAGGACACGAATCGGGTGATATCAAAATTTTGTTCTTCCTCCCGGCTGGGGAGGGCACCGTATTTCTACGCTTACGGAACATTTTGTTTGATTTTCTAAAATTTAAGAACTAAAGGTTTAACAAATAAAAATGTGTTTTTAAAATTTTAAAATTAAAAATCTATATTAAGCATGCAAAAATTTATCTACGTTAAAAAATTTCTAGCACCCTAACATGCAAATATTTTACGTGTAAAATTAAAAAGGGTGATAGTGTTACTTGTTTGCAGTCTAAATTGAGAGTGTGTGGCCTGAGAGGAGCTTGATCGATGTCAGCAACAATGGAAGTCTTCTTCTTCTTCTTAAAAAATTCTTCACTTCAAAAGAGTGCAATGGTGGATGTTAGGGATGTAGAGGATGAAGAGTAGTGAAGGAGGGAGAAGATTCTTGAGATTAGTGCCGGAATTGGAGTCGTTCTGCCGGAATTGAGAGGAATAGGGCGGCTGCTGCTGCTGCTTAAGGAAAGGAGGGGAGTTTTCTTGGTGATTCTCTAAATGAAAACCTGACACAGTTTATATAAGGAGACCTTGCCCACGCTGCGTCCAAGGTCGGCGATCAAAGCGCTTGATTCCGTTCATTCCCCATGCGACCGATGCGAAGTCGCATTTTGGGGACCTTGCGGTCGCAAGGTCCTTCACACCTGCGTCCGCAAGGTGGGCGCTGTCACTTGTTTTCTTTCTTCCTTTTCGGCGGTTGCGGTTTAGCCCTTAGTTAACTTCCGTTATGTCTTGAATCCTTCTGTATGCAAAAACTAAACAAAAACTCTAAACTAAAATTATTAGTAACATATAAATACAATACTAAGATGTTTTTCTCCCCCAAACTTGAATTTTTGGCATATTTAATTAAAAATTAAATGTCCAAAAATGAAATTTAACGGAGAGAAACATATTTAAACTAATTATAAAAATAAATAACATTCAAAATAGTGGGTTGCCTCCCACTTAGCGCCTTTGTTTAACGTCTTTGGCTCGACCAAACTGCAAGCCTAATCTCGGGGTGGTTCATTGTCAGCCAAACGAATTAACTCAATTGTTCGTTCAACTGACATTGGCTCTAAATATGGCTTGAGTCGGTGTCCATTAACTTTGAAAACTTCATTATTCTTAGGGTTTTGAATATCAACAGCTCCATGAGAATAAATTCAAACAATTCTAAAGGGACCAGACCATTTGGATTTTAACTTTCCGGGGAATAACCTTAATCTAGAGTTAAAAGTAATACTTTCATACTGGATGAAACATTTTGTTAGCTAACCCCATGTCATGATACTTTTGGTCTTTTCTTTATATGTCTTTGTATTCTCATACGAATTCAACCTATGTTCTTCTAACTCATTTAACTGAAACAATCTTTCTTCTCCGGCCAATGTTAAATCTAAATTTAATTCTTTAACCGCCCAATAGGCTTTATGTTCAATTTCAACTGGTCAATGGCAAGCTTTGCCATATACCATTCTATATGGACTCATTCCTATGGGTGTCTCAAAAGCAGTTCGGTATGCCCATAAAGCATCCTTAAGTTTAGATTCCCAACCTTTTCGATTAGGCCTAACAATCTTTTCTAATACTGCTTTTATTTGCCTATTGCTAACTTCTACTTGTCCGGATGTTTGTGGATGATAAGGTGTAGCTAACTTGTGAGTTACACCATGCTTTCTAAGGACATTATTTAACAACTTATTAGTAAAATGAGTTCCTTGGTCACTTATTATGACCTTAGGTACTCCATATCTAGCAAACAAATCCTCTACAAACTTAACTACTGTTTTCCCATCATTAGTCTTGGTTGCTACTGCTTCAATCCATTTAGAAACATAATCAACTGCTACTAGAATATACTCACAATTATTTGACACTGGAAAAGGACCCATGAAATCAATTCCCCAAACATCAAAAATTTCAACCACTAAGTTAATATGCAAGGGCATCTCATTTCTCTTTCCTATTCCACCTGTTCTTTGACACTTGTCACATGTTCTATAGAACAACTCACAATCTCTAAAAACAGTAGGCCAATATAGACCTGATTGCAAAATTTTCCTAGCAGTCTTGTTTCCACTAAAATGACCTCCACAAGAGTATCCATGGAAAAATTCCATAATACCTTGTTGGTCTTTTTCAGGAATACATCTTCTTATTAAAGAATCATAGCAAATTTTGTATAAATGAGGTGCTTCCCAGAAAAATTTTTTAGTTTCTGCCAAAAATTTCTTCTTTTCATAATGATCAAAATCCGGATTAATGATATCAGACACATAGTAGTTGACAAAATCAGCATACCAAGGGTCAGAATATTTAATGGCCAAGAGTTGTTCATCAGGAAAATTATCATTTATGGGAACAGGATCATCAAGAAATTGACGTTCAAGCAAGGGTGAAAATTCTAACCTAGACAAGTGGTCAGCTACAACATTCTCGGTTCCCTTTTTATCTTTAATTGTGATGTCAAATTCTTGTAACAATAACATCCATCTAATTAATCTTGGTTTAGCATCTTTCTTACTTAACAAATATTTCAATGCAGAATGATCAGAAAAAATTATCACCTTTGATCCTAGCAGATATGATCTAATTTTTTCTAAAGCATATACTACTGCCAAAAATTCCTTTTCAGTAGTTAATAATTCAATTGAGCATCATTTAGAGTTCTACTAGCATAGTGGATCACATGAGGCTTTCTATCTACCCTTTGTCCTAACACGGCTCCAATCGCAAAATCTGATGCATCACACATGATTTCAAAAGGAAGTGACCAATCAGGGCCGGATAAAATAGGGGCAGTAGTTAATTTTTCTTTTAATAAATTAAAAGCTTCTAAACATTCTTTATCAAAAATAAATTATGTATCTTTGGCTAGAAAATTACATAGAGGTTTACAGATTTTGGAAAAATCTTTTATAAATCTTCGGTAAAAACCAGCATGGCCTAGAAAACTTCTAACCCCTTTAACTGAGGTGGGAGGGGTAGTTGTGAAATAACTTCGATTTTAGCTTTATCAACTTCAATGCCTTTATTTGAAACAACATGCCCTAAGACAATTCCATGTTTTACCATGAAGTGACTTTTCTCCCAACTTAAAGTTAAATTAGTTTCACAGCATCTTTTTAGGACTGATGTAAGGTTTTCTAAACAATGATCAAAAGAATTTTCAAAATCGAAAAATCGTCCATGAAAACTTCTACGCATCTTTCAACTAAATCGAAAATATAGAAATCATGCATCTTTGAAAAGTAGCTGGTGCATTACACAATCCAAAAGGCATTCTCCTAAAAGCAAAAGTACCAAAGGGACATGTAAAAGTTGTTTTCTCTTGGTCTTCGGGTGCAACAGGGATCTGATTGTAACTAGAAAAACCATCAAGAAAGCAATAATATTCATGACCGGCTAGTCTTTCAAGGATTTGGTCAATAAATGGCAAAGGAAAGTGATCTTTCCTAGTTGCCGCATTTAATTTCCGCAAATCAATACACATTCTATAACCAGTTATTGTTCTTGTAGGGACTAATTCATCTTTCTCATTTTTAACAACAGTAATTCCTGACTTTTTAGGAACTACTTGGACAGGACTAACCCATTTACTATCTGATATAGGGTAAATTATACCCGCATCTAAGAGCTTAAGAACTTTTTTCCTAACAGCTTCTTCCATGTGTGGGTTAAGTCTTCTTTGCCTTTCTCTTGAAGGTTTACTACCTTCTTCTAGATGTATTTTATGCATGCACATAGAGGGACTAATTCCTTTTAAATCAGCTAAAGACCATCCTAAAGCTTCTCTATGTGTCCATAAAACTTTTAACAAACTAGCTTCTTGCTTTTCCGTTAAGTCGACTGCTATAATAAAAGGTAAAGTGTTACCTTTCCCTAAAAATGCATATTTTAAATGGGGTGGTAATGGCTTTAATTCTTCGACTTTAGGAGAATTAATGGATGGCATAAATTCAGAATTTTCTACCTTAATGGTTTCTTTTATTTTAGCTTCTTCATTCTCCACTTTATTATCTTCTTTATTTTCTATCTCAATATTTTCTGTCTCAATTTCTTCAAAGAGAGATTTCAGAATCTCTACTTCATCATCTTTGATTTCATAACTTTCTTCTACTACTTTTCCCAATTCATCAGAATTGTTTTCTGATTCTTTCTTTATTTATTCTTTATCTTTCTTTTCACTAGCTTCTAACTTTTCTCTCTCTAATCTTTCCTCTTCTTCTATTTCTCTTTCAATCTCCTCAATATCAATTTTTATGGGAGGGATAGGACTATCATCATAAACTATGAATCTATCTCTCTCATATTCTTCCTCTTCTTCAAAGGTTTCGGTTGATAACTTTTCAATCTCATCTATTGAAAAACAGACACTTATGTCACTAGGTCTATTCATGGCATCAAACACAGAGATTTCAACAGTTTCACCTAGGACTGACATTGTGAGTTTACCATTTTTCACATTAATCATTGTATTGGCAGTGGCCATAAATGGTCTGCCTAACAAAATTGGGACTTCATTATTAGTGCATATCTTCCTTTCCATCTCTAGAACCACAAAGTCAACTGGAATGATTAGTTTATCAACTTGAACTAGGATGTCTTCCACTATACCCAAAGGATATTTAACTGAACGATCAGCTAATTGCAATTGCATATTAGTGGGTTTTAGTTCTCCTAACCCCAACTGTTTATAAACCGGAAAAGGCATCAAATTAATACTTGCTCCTAAATCTAGCATTGCTTTCATCTTTTTAGAGCTTCCCAAGGAAACTTGGATATTAAAGCTACCAGGGTCTTTCAACTTAGGTGGTAATTCGGGTTGTAAAACTAAACTTACGTTTTCAGAAACAACAATCTTTTCATTGTTTTCAAACTTGTGTTTCTTAGAGTGAAGATCTTTGAAAAACTTTGCATAAGCTGGAATATTTTTAATAACATTAAGCAAAGGAAGATTAACATTCACTTTGGATAACATATTATAAATTTCCGTAAATTGTTTGTCCATTCGGTTTTTCATAAGTCTTCTTGGAAACGGAATTGGAGGAACATAAGGTGGAGGGGCCACATAAGGTTCCTCTTCTTCTTGATCCAACTCTTTTTCATCTTCAATTGTATTTTCTTTATTTTGAACTTCTTTATCTTGTTCCTTATTTGGAACATCTACTCTTACTTCCACTTCTACCTCTACTTCTTGATTACTTAAGTCATTATTTTCATTATCTCTATCTTTTTCAATCACTTTTTCAAAATTTTCTTGTTCAGAATTTTCTATTGAAACATGCATTTTAGAAGAAGGATCAGAATTACTTACCTCTTCACCTATTACCTTACCGCTTCGCAAGACGGTGATTGACTTGGCTTGCTCAGTTTGACTAGGGAACTTCCCTTCTTCTCTTTTATCAACTTCGAATTTCAATGTGTGTTTCTTTAGATTTTCAATCTCTTCAAGCATGTACTTCATCAATGCTGCTTGACCTTTACTAGCTACTTCTTGTTTGAGAACTTCTTCAATTCTCAACTGATTTTGATTTGGCAATTGTGGAGGTTGAGGTTGGAACTGTTGAGGTTGCAAAGACTTATTTCCTCCCTAAGAAAAGTTAGGATGATTCCTCCAACTAGGATTATATGTGTTTGAATAGGGATCATTCCTTGGCCTTTGAGGGTACATATTCATAGCATTAGCCTGTTCAGAATACATAGCACTTGATGGACAAAAATTAGTAGCATGAGAATATAATCCACATAAAGCACATGCTTCTTGAATTTGCCAATTTTCAAATTGAGCTTGTGTATTTGAATTATCTTGCAATTGATATAGGCTCCTATTTTTACCTCTAGCACTTTTCTGTTGGGAATTAATACTTAGCATCTCAAATAATTCTTTTGTGGCTTCGGTGTCATTCTATTAATAGAACCACCACCGCACTATCAACCATACTTTGTAAGCCTGGTGAAAGACCATGATAAAATTGAAGCACTAACACATGTTGAGCCAAATTATGATGAGGACACATAATGAGTAGATTTTTAAATCTATCCCATGACTCATGAAATGTTTCACCTGGTTCATTTTGAAATGACATGATTTGTTTTCTATACGCAGTAAGAGATGCATGCTTGTAAAATTTACTCATAAACAAATCATATAGTTGCGCCCAAGTAGGGCTGAGCAAGGTTTTTTTAAAAACCGGACCGGACTGGACCAAAGAACTGGACTAGACCAATGAAAATTGGACCGAACCAATTTTTTTTGGTTTGGTCTTGGTCCACAATTTTTTAAGAACCGAATAATTGGTCTGGTCCCGGTTTTATGTTTTTAAAATTGGTTCTAGAACCGGACCGGACCAATATATATATATATAATCATATATATTTACTTATTTATTAAAGTTTTTTTACCTACAAAATAAAACCCTAAATTATAAAATATAAATACTGATATACAATTCAATTGTCTCAGCTCTTATTCCTCTTAATCACTTATCGATCTTATGCGCGGCAGGCAGTTAGCCCAAAGGCCCAAGCTTCCTCTTTGCCTTCCTCATTTAAGACTCAACCCTAAATCGCCTCCTTCCTTAGGCTAGAGTCTCCGATTCACGTCTCTCTCTCCCTCTTTCGCGTCTCTGACTCTCAGGCATCAGCCCTCAGAATCTCAGATCTGCCATTCGCCGCCGCCGCCGCCCTTGGGTTGTAAATCAAAGACGACAAATTTATGTACCGTACCGATTACCGAACACTCTCTTAGTCTCTTTCTCTCTCACACACACACAACTCTATGTGATGTAATTCTTTCTGGTTTTGGATTTTCTATCTAGAGTCGGTAAAATCAGGGTACTATGCATCCTCCTTAATTACATCAGTAATGTGACACATCATTAACTGACTTTCATGATATCTACCAAAAAAAACATGTATTGTGTGCATGCCGGACATGAGTTTTCTATTGAAGAATACTATAATGGTTACTTTGGTGGGATGCTATTTTACTGGAATTGGGACTTTCTACTTGATAGACATTCCGGTAGCTAGGCTGTTTAATAAACTTGAGACATCTCAATGGCTTGACTCGTTTGAAGCTCTATTGGGTCCAACCGTGTTTGGTTTGAGTAAGCTCTAGATATAAATAAGCCCAGCTAGGCATTGCTTGAATAAGCTCGGTAATCACAAAATATGTATAAATCTATGTATAATTTAGCATATCTTTGACTTGGGCTAGAGTAAAGCTTGAGCTCGTTTTAAAATAAAAGAGTTGAGCTTGAACACCTAAGGCTTGGCGCAGCTACCCCATAGAACCATAGCCCCTACTGTTAAATTTTGATTGGGCTTTCTAGAAGCCAATAAATAGAGTGGTTTAAATGTTGTGATGCAAATTTTCCTTTTTGGGGAAAAATGTTGACTCATAAACTACTTTTAGGAATCTGAGTGACTCGATTTTTGATATGTTTATTGTAGCTTTCTTGATCTTGTCCTCTATTAATTATTACGTATTTGTTACTGGATGATGTTCTTGCATTGCTATTGAGTAGTTCTTGTTCTTCAACATGGGAAAGCTTGTATTGCTTTTGACTTGCTGTGAGTATTGTTCTAATTAATACAGAAGTACAATAAACATGAAATATTGTAGTTAGTGAACTTGGTAAAGTGTAGGCACTTGTTTTTATCGCAACATGCTTAGAGAACAAGCCTGATTGGCTTGATCCTTGAATGTTTGTCAACATGAGCATGGCTTGAACGCACAGGAACACTTGTTTATGAGTAGCCGATTTGTCTTACATCCTACTTTCGATTAGAAGACGGAAAGTGTGTTGTGGTCTATGGAGAAAAAAATGATATTGATAAGCTCATAGATTTATGTTAGGTTCACCTATTTCACTTATCAATATCACTAATTATGATCTTTAAGATTTATGTATGTTCATATGTTCTATGTTGTGTAATAAACCAATCATTCTTATTTATGTACTATTTAGTTGCCTTGATAAGCTATGACAAGATTGCTGTTTTTTTTGAATTTGCATAAGTTCATCAAAGAAAGAAGAGGAGGCAAAAGAAATCAAGAAATCATCTTTAGCTAATTAGCTCCGAGAGACATTTCTAATGTTTTACTTTAGTACTTTTTAGTTTTTATTTTAATAGAAGGTTGTTTCCTTTTTAGTTTTTACTTTAATCGAATGTTGTTTCTAAAAAACATGTTTGATTTTGAATGTACTTTTATTGAAGTTTGTTTAATCTTTTTATAAAGTTTAAGTCTTTAAAATTTCATTATATATTTGTATTAAACAGTTAAAAAACAAAGAAATCATAGTATTGGTTTGGTCCCGGTTCTGATACATCTTCGATCGGTTCTGGACCGGACCAACGTATTGGTTCCCACACATATTGGGTTGGTTTTGGTTCTAAAATTTTTGAGAACCGGATTATTGGTTTGGTTCCGGTTTTCTATGTTTTTCCAAAAAAATGGACCAACCCGGACCAAGCTCACCCCTACGCCCAAGTATAAACACTATTAGGTGTTAGGTTCATAAACCATCTCTTTGCCAACTCTTTTAATGCACTTGGAAAATATTTCATTTTAATTTGATCTTCAGTCAACCCTCCTAAAGGAAAAGTACTCATCATGTATTCATATTCTCTTAAGAAACTGACAGGATCTTCATGGGGCATCCCATGAAAAGATGGTATGACATTAAAATAATGACCTTTTAATTCAAAATTCCTGACAGCATCTGGAAAAACTAAACATGATGTCACAACATTTAATGAAGGTCTACTAAAGTCATTAATAGTTCTTTGATTTATCTCCACTTCCATATTTCTTCTTGCAGGTTCTTCTTCTCTTTGATTCCGGTTAACTGGATCAACTGGATTTTCGGGATTACGATTATTATTTTCTTCCATTGGAGGATCAACTAGAGGATCCTCTTGATTCAATTGGTCTTGATTATCAAACTCGGGAGCTAGATTTTCAAGGACTTCTTGATTTCTTCTAACAATATTTATATCTTGATTTAAGTCTACCAATTTAGGATTCAAAGATCTACGACCGTGCATAAAAATAAATTAAATCAATTTAAAAACAACTAACTATTAAAAATAAAATGAAATCTTTTTGTATATTTTTTTAAAAAAACTGAAAATTAAACAAAAAACTAAATTAAATTAAAAACTACGCTACCAACAAACTAACTACGTGAACTAGCTTGTCCCCGGCAACGGCGTCAAAAACATGATCGATGTTTTAATTAATCTTTTTCCTTGCAAGTGGACAAGACTATTATAGAATAGTATTGGAAGCAAGGGTCGAACTCACAGAGACAAGTGATCACGAACAGTGCAATTTATTGATAGTAATTTATTAATCTAAAGGGGGTTTTTATATTTAATTCTACTCTAAACTACTATTTATAGATGTTTAACTAATTAGACAGTAATAACAAATTTGAAGATCTTATGGTGGGTGGAAATCTAGGATTATGGGTTTCACTTGTATCTCTTTTATGTTCAATTCATAATAATATCATTCAATTTCTTGGGTTCGTTCACTAAAGATAGATATAGTCTGTTGAACAATTGGTTCAGTCTCCATCCCCGCAAAATTTATCCATTCTATATCCTAAGCACAGAAACTATCAATTTAGCTATCACCTAGATTTATGATCTATCTGTCACCTAGATCATATATGAACCTGGTCCTAACTTATCACTCTCGTGCATCGATAAGTCCAATTTATTGTGTTGGTGAGCCAGTGTACGACATATGCACTTGGTCATGCAGTTATCCGCACCTCTAAGCCTTTATTATTTGCGATTACATTCATTTGTTCAAAGCAAAATAATATAGGGATTGATAAACAACACAATCAACAAGAATTGAATGATCATATATACGAATTAAAGCATAAATTTGATACAAGTTACCTCCCACCTCCTAGATTATGGATGATTTAGTTCATCATAGACAATGAACAGCACATGGAGTTGATCGGATACATGATTTGATCTTCAATACTTGAAACTACAAAATCTAACTATGTTATACAATCTAAAAACTACCTAAAATCTATTAAAGAGAGCTTACATCCGTCCTCCTTATCTTTGGCTCGGCATCTGACTTCTATATATACTCGGGAGTTGTAATCCAATCGAATGACCGTGTGAAAATCCGAAATAGTCGCATTCTGACCACCTTGCGGTCACAAGGTGTTGGGTACCTTGCGTCCGCAAGGTCTCTAGTATGTTTGGCCTTTGGAATTCTTGGTTTCTGAATTTGTAACCCGTACTGCCTACCTTGCGGTCGCAAGGTCTCTAGATTCTGTAGCTTTTGCTTTTTCTTCATTTTTCCATTTTGGCCCTTCTTGAAATTTGCGCTTAAAACCCTGGAGTTTCGCATATTTTCACTAATAACCCTGAAACTTACAAAACTCACTGAAAACATATATTAGTAGCCAAAAGCCTCATGAAATAGCATTATTTAAGTCCTAGAAGTATATAAAATTGACCTATAAAATACATTAATCACATAACTAACAGTATACGCCATTGTTGTTCTTCAAAACCTAGAAACTAATAGTCTTTTATATGCTTTGAATACTTATTCTTTTTAGAAATCTTCTGTTATTACTCTAAACATTCTAGGATTTCAAGTTTTCTTTTCAAAATTTTCAATAATCTCATAAAAACTTGAAATCTCTGATTGTTTAACTCATGAGGTAAAAAGCCCTAATTTTTGACTGCATTTCTTTCAGGCAAAATCATCAAAATCCAAGCGTGACAGCAGGAAGGTGCTAGACCCAGAAAAAGACATTCGTCCAAGTTTGGATGTCAACCTTTCGGGATACCCTAATTTTCCCGCTGCTCATGACGTCATCGTAGCCCTGGACCCTAAACTTTACATACCCGGAATGTGCATTGACCTCCAATCTGTCTGCACTATTGCCGTCGGAGTCAAGGCCTGCGACGACATGAATGCCTCAGGGATTCTTCCGCTCTTCTGCCTCAACGACAAAGAGTATAGCATTTTCTTGGCAGAAGAGTTCTATCAAAGGATGGAGCTCAAAAATAAAAATGCTCTGCGTGGATGGATTAGAGGCCATCCTATCTCAATCACTGCCAAGGCCATCTCCACCATTATTGGTGTGCATTACGGTGGTGCTCTTGAGTCAACTATTGCTGAGGCTGATCATCCCTGGGAAGCAATGAGGGGAGTTGATACCCCAAAGGAACCGCAAGGGAAGATGATCAGAAATCTATTCCCGTTGGACGTCTACTACACAAGCCACCTAATGGACAAGGGGCTGTTGTTCAAAAGTGGTGCATATGATATGTTTACAGCACAACAGCTAAACCTTACAAGTTCCGTCTACCTTCAGACCTGTCTCAACTTCAGCACTATTATCTTCAACGAGCTCAAGCAGTGGGTGGAAAGAGTTGAGAACAACCCCACTGGCAAACGACCATTTGTCAGACTGATCAATGCTCTTCTTCGAGATACAGAGCAGGTCAACTCTTCCTTGAAGGAAGATGATCGCTTCGTTCTTCAACAAATATAAAGAATACGAGAACAAGCAAAGGCTGCAGAAAGGTCTTCCGCCCATCTCAATCGACAAAGTTGCTAAGCCAGTATTAATCATAGTTACACGCTTCAACATGGAAGCATATGAAGCGGCTAGCAAGACCTTCAAGAAGGCTTCTATAAAATTTGATGACCAAGTTGCCCAATCTCTTCACCAAAAAGACAAGGATCTAGCTGATGAAGCAGAGGAGCTTTTGCGGTCCAAGTAGAAAGCCAAGGGCAAAAAGGCCAGGCCGGTAGAAGAAGTAGCTACTGAGGAGCAACAGACCAAATGGATTAGGAAGGAGATGAAGGAAGGCCAAAAGAACAAGACCCCAGCCCAACCAACTCCATCACCTTCCCCAGCCCAACCATCCCAAGCTCAACCAGCACCAACTCAACCAACTACCTCCTCTACCCAACCCTCTCCTAAACCCAAACGACCATCCTCATCTTCACCAGTTCCCTCACCTTAACCAAAACGTAGGCCATTACATAAAACCTTTGAAGACCAGCCACTTGCAGACACTCCCGCCTCTACCGATGAAGCAGCTCAGCCCCCAATTCAGTTGCTAAGGAAGAAAAAGAGGTCTGCCGGCACCAAGTCCTTTATCGCCAGTCAACCATCTACCGGCGCCCAACCCTCTACCGCCACACCAAACCTACCCAATCCTACTGAGTCATCTACTCAGAGGACTTCACCCCCTCCGGAGAAGTCTATCCCTCAAGAGGAGCCTCAAAGACAGGAGGAGCCTACCCGAACCCCAACCCCTCCTCCTCATTCTCTCTTCAACTACTCTCCTAACCCATCTACCCCTACCTCACCTCACCAAACCCAAACCACTTCCTCAACACCATCACAACCAACCCAACTCCTTCCTACCAAACCAATAGACTCTGTTGCTGCCAAATTTCTCTTTGAACTTTCATCAGTAGCAGATCTATTCTCCCCAAATCAACCTCAACCCCAACCTCAATTTCGTAAACCCAAAAGCCTCTTCTATCCTGCCCCCTCTTTCTGGTTCTCCACCGGCCCTTTACCAGAATCATCAATAGTCAGTGACAATTCTGACACTGACATTGAGTTAGATTCTCCACCAACCCCTCCTCCCCCTCCACCACAAACCATCTCCTCTTCTACCAACACCATACCAACCCAAGACTCCACCTCTTCCAGCTCAGCCTCTCCACCGCTCCAACAGCCCTTCCGACCTTTGTCCCCTAAAGCTGCCTCCTCTGTCGGTACCGCTCACATTCACATTGGCCAGGAACCATCTTCCTCTCAGCTGGCCAATGCTGAAATTTTATCAAAGCTGGACGCTATCTATGAACGGCTAGGCGAACTAACAAGCATTACTACCGCCACCACTGAAATCGCCACTGCCGCGTCCAAGGCCAACGACCGAACTACTGCTCTTCTTCGTCAATTCCAAGAAGATGTATGGACCCGTTTTGGACATATGAGACATGAGTTTACGGACGTCAAGATCAATGTCGAATCACAACGCGATGAATGCGTCCGGCTCTGCTCATCCCTCTTCTACGAGTTATTCGATGCTAGCACACTGCATCTCGGCAACGGTCGCCCACCTGTCCTCGAGCTCAACAACATAGCTCGTGACTCTACTCATGACATCATGAATGCTCGGCGTGATCGTGATCTGGCTATCACGGAGGAGAAGCAAATGAAGTCTATAAACCAAATACTCATGGAAGAGAACAACCGTCTTCGTGAAGAACTCGACTACCGCTCTCGTTCCACCAGACTTCCCACAGATGTCGATGACGAATACGTTTGAAGAATGGAAGAGCTAGAGAGACAGCGTAGGGAGAAGGAAACAGCATACAAAGGAAAAGGGAAACGACCTTGGTACAATATGTATCTGTTTTTCCCTTAACCTTTGTACTTATCCTATCTTTTGAAAACTCTGTAAACATTAAACTTCTTGTTTATAATATAGAAGATTATCTACCTTTCAAAATTTAATTTTGTTAAAGTTCTTGATATTTCATTTTCTATATATGCTTAGAATTTAAACACTCAGTTTAAATTTATTTAAACTGATTGCTACCAATCTGTGTGTTGTTCTATGATTTCCTTATCTTTTTGTTCCCTTAGATTAGTCTTTACACTTGAGGTGCTGTACTGTTTGATAGAGGCATGTCTTCCGTTATAAAATGAATAAATCTCTTAGACATGCTATTATCTATCACATAGTCGGTTATAACCCTCATTTGTAGTAATGATGACCAGATATAAATAGGAGGAGATTGTTGATACTTATTGTAATTAGATTTATATCTGCTCATACATTACACTAGTTTTGTACATCAGTGGCTAATTGGGCTGCGTATCGATTAGCGTGGCAACTGTGTATAGAACTTTGCCAAGTATAGTTTTTATAGGACTTCACAGGTTCAGTGGAAGACCTCTTCAAAGCTTCACCAGAAGACCTGGTTCAACATACAAGAGCAAACCCTGTCTACACTCGGTCAATCATGACGTGTCCAGTCAAGCAAATCTTTGTTGGATCAATTTAAGTTTATTCTTATCAAGTTTGAATTTAAATTGAGACATTCCCTGACATCTCAGACCCGCCGAAAGCAGCTTTCTAAAAAAGGGAAGACTTTCACGACTGAATAGTAAAAGCGGGAAGCGGACTATCACCTCTTATGCGCAACAACTCTCAGAATCGACATCCAAATTGCCCAACTTCCAGAAGATCTCAGTACTCATTCCCTGCTCGATATCTGTGAAGATGAAATTCTTGATTGATAGACCCATGCATTTAATGCATTCAACCTAATAGAGCTGTTAAATCTTCGTCTTCTCCAACGGATCTCCAGAATGCCCATGCTATAAATGCTGCCATTAAAGACTGAAGAAACAACGGATCTTCGTCTTTATAGAGTAAAAGTTTAGAAGATGCTCACTTCTTTTAACTCTAGAAACAAATATTAATGCATTGTTCTAATCTTATATGTCATTAATTAATTAAAATAAATGACTCATAAAATTCAAAAAGAGGTATGATATTAGCCTCAAGTTATTAGTACAAGCTATAATTTAGTGCTGTTAGATAAAATTTACTTTAATATCTGCATGATCATATTAAATTCACCCTTTTCTAATAATAAATGGTCATTCCAAATCATTACCAACTTAATCAAACAACGGCTATAACATTGAAGTTTTTAAGAAAACAACATACTGAAGCTTGTAATATCATACTATGGAATCTTAAAAACATGCTGACTCATTACTTCATGTGAATTAACCATTTTAACACTTGTAGCTATATACTCATTTATTATTGCTTAAAAGCGAAACTCCCGTAACTATCCACCAGAAATATACTTGCTAGTAAAAATAGTTAATTATTTTCCTCTCTTTAGATGGCCTTAATAATAGGAAGAGATTTTTAACTCACTCCTGCCATTTTGAAAAGGTGTCTTTTTGACCAAATGCATAGACTAAAAAAGATAATTGACTATATTTTAAATATTAAGATTGTCTACATCTTTTACTGATACTTATGTGAGAGTGAGACCCAGAACTTAAAGGTGAGAATCAAATCAAAGGTAAAACGATATATGCAACATTAAAAAACACGAAATATTAGAAAGTACATAGTTTTATTTTTTGGAATGGTCTAAAAAGAAAAGATGAACTTTTTTACTTTCTTATTATATTCCTAAGTAGTAGATTTCCCTGTTAACAAATCAAGTGCATGCTTTATAGAGAATAATACAGCAGGAATGATTTTTGAGCAATTGAGCAATCTCAAGCTTGTATGATAGTTGTGTTATATATTGATTGATATACTAGAAAATAAAAAGGTAGTAGTAAATCAAAGAGGGAGGAACCAGCTGATCGAAATATGGAAGTAGTAGTAAATCAAAGAACCATAAATGATTATGGTCGTCCCATGCTGAATGCAACACCATCATGCTTAGTATTACCTGATGCGGTAAGAAATTTCAAACTTAAAGGTCATTTGTATAATATGTTGCCTTCATTCCATGGATTGCCATCTAAAGACCTAGTAACTTTTGTTAAAGAGTACAATTTTATGACTGGTAATTTTCCGTTATGAGGTCTGATAGAAGACCAATTAAAAATGAAATATTTTCAATGTGCATTAAAAGATGCAGAAAAAATATTGTTTAGTAACTGAGAACCTAGAAGTGTTTATACTTGGGCTCAACTATATGATTTGTTTATGGGGAAATTCTATCAACATGCTTCCCTTTCGGACTATAGAAAACAAATTATAGCTTTTCAAACAGAATCAGGTGAAACATTCCATGAAGCATGGGATGGATTTAAAAATTTACTTATCATGTGTCCCCATCATAATTTATCTTAAGATGTGTTAGTAACTCAATTTTATCACGTTCTTTCATCTGCTTTAGTGCAGCTGGTGGTTCTATTAGTAGAATGATACCAGTTGAATTGGAAAATTTATTTGAGATGTTAAGTGCAAATTCTCATCATAAAAGTACTAGAGGAAAAAATAGAAGTTTGTACCAAGTTCAAGATAATTCTGATACTCAATCACAAATAGAACAGTTGAAGACACAAATGGAAGCCATATTACATAGTAGATCTCAAGTTCAAGAAGTGTGTTCTATTTGTGGATTAAACTCTCATGCTATTAATTTTTGTCCTTCTAGTTCTATGTACCCTGAACAGACAAATCCTATGAATGCATACCCTCCAAGGCAAAGGAATGACCCGTATTCCAACACATACAATCTAGGTTGGAGGAATCATCCCAATTTTTCAAGGGGAGGAAATAAGCCTTTGCAGCATCAACAATTTCCCATGCAAGGACAGTTGCAGATTGAAGAAGCAAAAACCAACGGATTTGAAGTCAGACAAACTGCTTTCAACAGGAAATTAATAGAGACCATTGACGGTTTGAAGAAAGACATTGCTCAAGCTTTACAAGGAAGAGAAGAAAGAAAGTTCCCTAGTCAAACAGAACAAGCAAAATCTATCACTACTCTGCATAGTGGTAAAGTCATTGGAGAAGAGGTAAGTGATCCTACTCATTCTACTGATGTTCCTGAGAATGTAGATAACTATGGTGAAGAAATTGAAGAAAAAGATAAAGATAAAGATGAAGAGGTAGAAAAAGAAATTCAAGAAAAAGAAACACAAGAGAAAGAAAAAGAAAAAGACGCATAACCTCTTGAGGAACCATATGTTACTCCTCCACCATATGTTCCACCAATACCATTTCCTGGTAGGTTGATGAAAAACAAAATAGATAAACAATTTATAGAAATCTATAATATGTTGTCCAAGGTAAATATTAATCTTCCTTTGCTCAATGTTATTAAAAATATTCCGTCATATGCCAAGTTTGTCAAAGATCTTCACTCTAGGAAGCACAAATTTGAAAATAATGAGAAAATAATTGTTTAAGAAAATGTAAGTGCAATATTACAACCTAAACTCCTCCCTAAATTAAAAGATCCATGTAGTTTTAATATGCAAGTTTCCTTGGGTAGTTCAAAAAAGATTAAATCTATGCTTGATTTAGGTGCGAGTATTAATTTAATGTCTTTCGCTGTTTATAAATAATTAGGTTTAGGAGAATTAAAACCTACTACTATGTCCTTACAGTTAGTCGACCGTTCGGTCAAACATCCCTTAGGAATAGTAGAGGATATTTTAGTTCAATTGGATAAGTTGATCATACCATTTGATTTTGTGGTTCTAGAGATGGAAAGAAAAATATGCACTAATAATGAAGTTTCTATCTTGTTAGGAAGACCTTTTATGGCCACGGCCAATACCATGCTTAATGTAAGAAACGGTAAGCTATCGATGTCAGTTATGGGAGAAACTATAGAGATTTCGGTTTATGATGAATTAGACAGACCGAGTGACATGAATGTCAGTTTTTCAATTGATGAAATAGAAAATCTTACAACCCAAAACTTTGAAGCAAATTTAAATGATGACGAGTTAGAAAAAGAGATGTTCGAAGAAGACTATAGTCATAGAGACTTCCCCGATTTAGTATTTGATTTGGAAGAATTAGAAAAGAAATACTTGAAGAGGATACCAAAAAGGAAAAGGAGAAACTAGAAACTCTTAAAGATGATAGTGAAAGTAAAGAAGAAATATAAATTTCTGAAATAGAAATTGATAAAGATTTAGAAAAAGAAGAATCTGAAATTCCTAAGGAGGATCAAACAGAAAAAGTTAAACTTGAAGTCCTTATGTTTATCCCATCAATTAAATCTCCTCCTGAATTAGATTTAAAGCCATTACCATCTCACTTGAAATATGCATTTCTTGGGGAATGTAAAACATTACCCGTTATAATTGCTACAGATTTAACAGAAAAACAAGAAGCAAGCTTGTTAAAAGTATTATGGACACATAGAGAAGCTAAAGGTTGGTCCTTAGCAGATTTGAAAGGTATTAGTCCTTCTATGTGTATGCATAGAATTCATTTGGAAGAAGGTACAAAACCTTCTAGAGAACGTCAAAGAAGACTTAACCCCCATATGGAAGAAGCAATTAGGAAAGAATTGCTTAAGCTTCTTGATGCAGATATAATCTACTCGATATTTATAGTAAATGGGTAAGTCCAGTCGAAGTAGTTCCTAAGAAATTAGGAATTACTATTGTTAAGAATGAGAAAGATGAGTTAGTTCCCACAAGAACTATAACTGGCTATAGAATGTGTATTGATTTAAGGAAACTGAACGCGGCTACAAAGAAAGACTACTTTCCTTTGCCCTTCATTGACCAAATCCTTGAAAGATTAGCTGGCCATGATTATTATTGTTTTCTTGATGGTTTTTTCGGTTATTATCAGATTCCACTTGCACCGGAAGATGAAGAGAAGACTATCTTTACATGTCCCTTTGGTACCTTTGCATTTAGAAGGATGCCCTTTGGATTATGTAATGCCCCTGCCACTTTTCAAAGATGCATGATTTCTATATTTTCTAATTTAGTTGAAAGATGTGTAGAAGTGTTCATGAACGATTTTTTAGTATTTGGAAAATCGTTTGATAGTTGTTTAGAAAATCTAACATCAGTTCTTAAAAGATGTTGCGAAACTAATTTAACCCTATGTTTGGAGAAAAGCCATTCCATGGTTAAACAATAGATAGTTTTAGGTCATATTGTGTCTAACAAAGGAATTGAGGTCGATAAAGCCAAAATTTAAGTTATATCACAATTACCTCCCCCAACTACAGTCAAATGTGTTAGAAATTGTCTAACACATTTGTTAAGAATGAGAAAGATGAGTTAGTTCCCACAAGAACTATAACTGGATATAGAATGTGTATTGATTTAAGGAAACTGAACGCGGCTACAAAGAAAGACTACTTTCCTTTGCCCTTCATTGACCAAATCCTTGAAAGATTAGCTGGCCATGATTATTATTGTTTTCTTGATGGTTTTTTCGGTTATTATCAGATTCCACTTGCACCGGAAGATGAAGAGAAGACTATCTTTACATGTCCCTTTGGTACCTTTGCATTTAGAAGGATGCCCTTTGGATTATGTAATGCCCCTGCCACTTTTCAAAGATGCATGATTTCTATATTTTCTAATTTAGTTGAAAGATGTGTAGAAGTGTTCATGAACGATTTTTTAGCATTTGGAAAATCTTTTGATAGTTGTTTAGAAAATCTAACATCAGTTCTTAAAATATGTTGCGAAACTAATTTAACCCTATGTTTGGAGAAAAGCCATTCCATGGTTAAACATTAGATAGTTTTAGGTCATATTGTGTCGAACAAAGGAATTGAGGTCGATAAAGCCAAAATTTAAGTTATATCACAATTACCTCCCCCAACTACAGTCAAATGTGTTAGAAATTTTCTAGGCCATGCTGGTTTTTATAGAAGATTTATAAAAGACTTTTCAAAAATCTGTAAGCACATATGCAATCTTTTAGCAAAAGATACTGAATTTATTTTTGATCAAAAATGCTAAAATGCATTTAATTTGTTAAAAGAACAATTAACAACAACTCCTATTTTAACCAGCCCTGATTGGTCTATCCCTTTCGAGATCATGTGTGATGCATCGGATTTTACAGTTGGAGCCGTGTTAGGACAAAGAGTAGATAAGAAATCTCATGTAATTCATTATGCGAGTAGGACATTGAATAATGCACAACTCAGTTATACAACCACTAAAAAAGAATTTTTAGCAGTTGTGTTTGCATTAGAAAATTTTTGATCCTACCTTTTAGGTTTAAAAGTTATTATATTTTCTGACCATACAGCCCTAAAATATCTGTTGAGCAAAAAGGAGGCCAAGCCTAGGCTCATTATATGGATGTTATTATTACAAGAATTTGACATTACTATTAAATATATAAATGGATCAGAAAACGTTGTTGCCGACCATTTGTCTAGGTTGTTATTTTTACCTTTGCTTGAACGTCAACTTCTTGATAATAAAATCCCCATTAATGAAGACTTCCCTGATGAACAATTGTTAGTAGTTAAAAATTATGAACCATGGTATGCTGATTTTGTGAATTACCATGTCGCAAATATCATTAATCCTGATTTTGATTTTTATCAAAGGAAGAAATTTCTGGCGGATGCTAAAAAATATTTTTGGGAAGAACCTCATTTATTCAAAATATGTTCAGACTCTTTAATTAGAAGGTGTATTCCAGATCAAGAACAACAAAGTATTTTGATATTTTGTCATGAATATTCTTGTGGTTGTCATTTTAGCAGTGGTAAAACTGCTAGGAAAATCTTACAATCTGGTTTGTACTGGCCTACCATTTTTAGAGATGCTGAAATATTTTGTAAAACATGTGATAAATGTTAAAGGACTGGTGCAATTAGTAAAAGGAATGAGATGCCCTTACATTATAATCTAGTCATTGAAATTTTTGATGTATGGGGGATTTTATGGGTCCTTTTCCAGTTTCAAATGGTTGTGAATATATTCTAGTTGCTGTAGACTACGTGTCTAAATGGATAGAAGCCATTGCTACCCGAAACAAAGATGGTCAAACTGTTTTCAAGTTTTTGGATGAACATATATTTGCTCGGTATGGAGTACTAAAAGCAATAATTAGTGATCAAGGAACGCACTTCACCAATCGTTTAATGAACGTGTTCCTTAGGACACATGGTGTGACTCATAAGTTGGCTACACCATATCATCCTCAAACTTCTAGCCAAGTAGAAGTTAGTAATAGACAAATAAAGGCAGTCCTTGAAAAGACTATTAGGCCCAACCGAAAGGATTGTGAACCAAAACTCAAAGATGCTCTTTGGGCCTACAGAACTGCTTATAAGACCCCAATAGGTACGAGTCCTTATAGAATGGTGTATGCCAAAGCATGCCATCTTCGAGGATTAAAAGTGCTTCTTTTCAATTCTAGACTCAGATTATTCCTAAGAAAGTTAAAATTGAAATGGTCTAGTCCTTTCATCATAATATGAATTTATCTACATGGAGCAGTTGATATTAAAAACCTAAAGACCGATGAGATATTTAAAGTGAATGGTCACCGACTCAAACCTTATTTTGAACCCATGTCAGTAGCGATAACAACTAAAATCATTCGTCTCTCTGACACCGATCCCCCAAGAGATTAGGTTTGCAGTTAGGTCGAGCCAAAGATGTTAAACAAGTGCGCTAGGTGGGAGGCAACCCACTTTGATGAAAATTTTATTTGCTTTCGTAGTGTAATTTAAATATGTTGTTCTCCATCTTCATTGATTATGAGCATTTAAATTAAATGTTTTCCAATATTGACATAATTCAAGTTTGGGGGAGAAAAGCATCATAGTGTTGTATTTATATGTTATCTAATATTTTAGTGTAGTAGTTTTGTAGAATTTTCAGAGTGCAAGAAAGAGACGACCCTAACAGAACGTAACGGAAGGACTAAAGTGATCGACAAATCGAAAATGCATAACAACTTCCCAAAAGGCGAACTTTCTGTGACCCTTGTGGACGCAAGGTATTAACACCTTGAGCCATCAAGGCCTCATTAAACACAAAAGACGCGCGCACCTTGCGACTGCAAGCCCACGCGCCCTTTCCCCCTGTGAGTGCCCCGTTTTTCGACCGATCCCTCGCTACGTGAGAAAGCAGGTGGTTTTAAAACCTTTTTAAGCGCATAGAATATGCTTAGCCTCAATTCTGGACTCAAAATATGAACAACAGAGTCGCCATCTTAATTTTACGGAAAACAAAGAAAAACAAAAAATAACCAGATTTGTAAAAGGGTTCGGAGGCTAAGTTACGAGGTGGGAGGGGGTTAGGCACCCAACTTGCCCTTTCGGTCTCAAAATGGTTTTTGTCTTGAATATGCTTTTCATATTTATTTAACAGATGAAATAAGGCATTTAAAATATATATGCATATATATAAGGAAATTATTACAGACTTACAACAGCCTCCTTTCTGAAGTTACAAATACATTTATAAATATTTGGCCAAAATAATGGCTCTTTTTAGTGCTATTTTTTTTTTATAGAATCTCGGGCATCATAACTGCTTATTTTGCTTACATTGGACTAGTCTAAATAGCACTTTTATAAAATAAGAACTTTAAATAGCCTACCTCTTGAAGCGTGGCAATTTTATCCCGTACCAACTATCTTCTGGTAGGTCATAGAGTGGGCTTGCTCTCTCCTTTAGGGAAAAGGAGTCTTTTTTTGCTGCTGCTTGACTGTTGCGGGGATTCGGGCAGGGTGACTACTTCTGAAAATTGCTTTTCGCCTAGGGATTTGAGCTGCACAACTGCTTGCGTTTTACTGCTTTGCTTGCTTGTTGACGGTGGAAATCAGGCAGAGCAACTGCTTGCTTTTTGCTGATTTGGCGTCTAGATACGGGCAAGGCAACTGCTCTTTTTGGGATTTTTGGACTGGTGGAATAGGGTGGAATCCTAGCAGGGAAACTAGGTGTCACTTTGGCCGGAGGGATTTTAGTATTTGGGGGAGATTTGTGTAAGACCCTGATTCCCGTTTAGCTTGAATTGCATGCAATGCTCGCATTTCTTCTTTGGTTGATTGCTCGTTGGGTTTATGAAAGATTATAAATGTGTATGAGAGATCACATTAAGACAAAAATACTTTTAAGCTATGTCATATAGTTGTGGACTTGCTAAAGTCACAAGTCGTAACTCGACGATAGTCGAAATGCGACGCGATTGAGAATTTGCTTGCGTTTCGTGTTCCTGACCTCTTTTTGGTCCTGGATATTTACATGATGATTAAATAACATGTTTAGATGCATTAGACATCTAGTTGGATGTATTCCTTAGGTCTTGTGAAGTTTTGACGCTTCGAGGATAGCAATTCTCCTTATCGCGTAGTTTGAGATTAAGTCGGGTGATCGTCTCGCCCTTCGGGAGTCCTTTTCTCCTATATGTTGTTCATCATCTGAGAGGAATTTAGGCCTATTCTATAGCCCTTTGAAGTGTTAACAATCATGGGTTGTCACATCGTCGGTTTGGTTGCTAGTTTGATTCTAGCGTTAACCCTTCTCCGTTTGACCTTTTCGGTTGTCGTTAGGGAGTGTTTTGCCTGAGTTCTTGGCCATGTTTGGTTGAGGTTTGAAGCTTTATTGCCTTGGTTATAGATTGGAGGTCATTAAGGTTGAATTCTAGACACATTTTGGCTTGGAAGGACTTGAGGTTGCATGCGGGAAAGTCCGAGGCCGAGCTAGGAATCAACAAAGGTGAGAATTGTGTATGCTGGAGTGAAGCACTCGCTTCACTTTCTTACCATGCGAGCGCATGGCCTAGCAGCCCTGTTACGGGCAGATTTAAGAAATTTGCTTTGTTGTCCAACTTATACCCACCCAAACCTAACCTAAACTAATCCTAAACCCTCCTAACTAACCAAAGACATGTCCTAAATACCTAATGGAGTTTTAGAGGTGGATTAAGTTGGCTAATTAAGGAGAGATAACCCCACCCATCTAAACTAAACCCATTTACTCTCTAACACATATAAGCCACAAAACACGACTTAAACCTCCCGTTTTCTGCCTACACTCCACAAAATCGTGGGAGAGCTTGAGAGAGGAGATTTCTAGGGTTCTTGAGGGTTCGACCTTGGAGGCCATAACTTGGTACCTTATTCCCCTAATCTACACCATAGTTTTGAAGAGAAGGTTGAGGAGAACAACACCAACACCAAGGATTTCGGGATTACAGCTTGTTAGGGGCTGAACAAAGGTATGTTTCTACCTCTCTTCCTCCTTCTTTTGGCCCCATTGACCCTAGGGAAAACAATCATCTTGCTAAGTGAGGTCAATGGGTGCAATTTCTAGGGTTGTTAGAGATGCCATGAACCTTAGGTTTCTAGTTGATGAAGATTCTTGGATGAACCTATGTGAGACCTAGATTAGTATGAAATTCATATGTTAAGTGGTCTATTAAACCTTGTTATGTGAATTGTTCATGTGCGTTGAGCATGATTGGTGAAGATACTTGGAAGGGGATTTTGCCCAAATTATGATTTGTCTTATTAAACATGATTGTAAGCTTGATTATTATGTTATACATGTATAGTAGAGTATATTAATCCATGTTGTGTGATTTATTCATGTTTTGGAGAGTATGATTGGTAAGGTGACTTAAATGAATTTATGCACAAATTGGTGAATTCGTTCGATGTTGCATTGATAAGTGTTTTGTTGGGTTTATGTGAGTTCAATGAACTTGGGAATATGGTTATTGGTGATAGTTATGAACCTAGGGGGGTGTTGAGGCCCATGGCTTCCATGCCCTAAATTTTGGAAAGTGTAGATTGGACTCAACGGAGTCATTATAAGTTCGATAATGTGCTAAACGAACTTGGGTTGAAATCCTATGACGATTGGATTTCGTTTGATTAATGTTGTGTAATGCATAGTCTCCAAACTTTAAATGGAATTATAATTATGATGAACTTTATGGATTTTTAGGCTTGGGAATCAAGCCCGAATGAATATTGGGATTTTGTTGTAAACTTTAATGAGATATTAAAGTGTGGATTTATGAAACACATAAAGAATGAAATTTAGTATTAAGACTCAACGGAGTCATTATAAGGCCAATAAAATGTTAATGAGCCTTGGGATGAAACCCTACAATGTTTGGGTTTGTTTGGTTATGATTGTGCACACAGGGGTTTTGGGTTTGTGTCCAATTGAAACATTCATGTTATGGAGACTTATTAGAAATATATTTTGAGCATGCTTGTTAGAGCACGGGACATTAGAGACCAACGTATGGTCACGAGTATAATTAAGAGATGATTAAGAAAGAATTCTCCCCTTAAGGATTTTGGTTAAGGCCCATATAAAAGCACTTAGAGAAAGTGACTACGGAGTAGTCATGATGTTCTTGAGTATGGAATTAGTGATGTCGATCATATATGACGATTAGGACTATGATCGAGCCCGGTGTACTTAAAATAAAGACTAAAATACTAAGTCTTGAGTTGTGGATATTTTTAGACTAACATAGTAGTCTTTGGTTTGATTTTGAGTAGACGATTATTTTTTTTTGTTTTTTTTTTGTTTTTTTGGGGAAGCAGGGCGGCACCTGCAGAGTATTATTAAAAAAAAAAACAAAACCAGAAGAACAAACGAGAGGGGGACAACCAGCCTTACCCAAAAACAGGGGGGACAAAGGAGCCTGACCTCTGAAACAGAAGATACAAAAAAGGCCTAACTATGATTTCTAAACTTATACAGGCCTAACCTATCATGAAACAAAGCTCGCTTAACGCCACTAGGAAAATCAATCTCCAAATTATAACTCTTAAAGCCTTTATGAACATGAGCATCAAGAACCAGAATTGCGTTCCTCGAAAACATGAGAAATAGGGAAGTCTCCAAGAAAAACGGAGCAATCTCGTAAATCATATTGATATTTCCAAGGCGCCTTATGACCCTGGGAAAGAACCATGACCACAACCAAAGAATCTGACTCCACTATAACATTTTGAAAGTTCAGAAGACGACATAGCCGGAGACCATCCCGAAGAGCCTTAATCTCTGCACCTGTATTAGTACCATAACCATAGAAGGCTGAGAAAGCCGTGATCAACCTCCCCGAGGAGTCACGCACAATACCACCACCAGAATGAATACCCCGAACTGCAGAACCATCCGTATTAAGTTTATAAAAATTATCCGGAGGGAAAAGCCATCGAACCCAGCTGAGTAGACGATTATTGTAGACCTCACATTATGATTTATTAATCTTATATGCTATCTTTGATTTGGGTGATGACTTGAGGAATAATGAGTACCTCAATATGTGGTTCTTGAACTAAACTTGTAAGTTAGTTGAACATGTTGGTCATATGCAAATATATGCATTGTTCATGACATTTTGTAGAGCATTATGTCCTACTTGTTTATATGCAAATATGTGCATGGTTTATGGGATGTTGTAGAGCATTATGTCCTACATGATTTAATGAGCCCGATATTAATAAACTTGGTCTCATTTGGTTTATGCAAGTATATAGCTACTTGAGCATTTTTGGTTTGAGTCCAGCTGGCGGGTTTGGTTGTAGTGTCGGCAATGGGACGATTCATAGCCTTTGGAAACAATCGCTATGAATAGTTGCATTGGTTCCCTTTCTCCTCACTATTTGGCCAATAGTGGGATGTGATCTCGAGTTATGCCATCTAACTTGACATCGAGCTCTCATTTCTCATCCTAGGTTGGATGAATGTAACGAGTACTCAAAAGGAAAACTGATGAGTTGTGATTATTTGGGGACGAAACCCCATGGTATGATAGGTTGGGTATTGAACCCGGATTTTGGATTGAGGATGAATCCCATGGTAAGTTTGGTTGGGTGTTGGACCCGTATTTGGTTGTAACGGTTCGATTTACGTGTCTTGTTACACATGTTTAATTATGAGTATTTATATGAAAGACATTATGCTATGTGGTTTATGTGAGATGATGTGCTTGGGTAATTAAGTGCATGTTTATTGTTGGTATACTAGTATGATACCATGATTTTTATATGCTTATGCATTATGCCATGCCATGACATAATATGCCATATAGTTGCATGTAGTAACTTACTGGGTCATTATGACTCACTCCGTGTGGTTGTTTTCCCTAGTGTGTGCAGTGATCCCGTTAGTAAGCGCGGCGACTTCGGATAGCGATTTCTAGCAGGTGGTCTTCCGGGCTATAAGCTTGGAGTTATTTAATATTAATGTTGTTATTTATTTGTGAGACACGGATGTAAAGTTATGTAGACTTTACTTGGGTAGATTAAAGTAGTATATTATTGTGGTGTATTTGGGAGCCGGCTAGTATAGCTGAGCTATTGTATCTTTAGAAATTATTCCCGTTGTCATTTCGAGCATGTGTGGCTCGTTAATTCTAGTACTGTGTTATTGTTGTTCCTACATCCGACAGCTTTAGTTGTGAGATCTTTGTTGGTGGTTTAGCATTTGATATTATATTGTTGTAGTTGAATTGTCCGTCTGGCATGTTGTAGCCGTTGAGTGGTGTTTATCAGGTTGGGATTTTGTTAGTTGCCGGCCTTTGGTTGCCGTTGCGCGTGTCTAATGTTGCGTCACGTGTGTCGAATTTTTGGGCCGAGAGATTTACTATCTCTTTGGTTGTTTTTATTTCGGAGCTTGTTAGCTCGGGTCCCATTTTGTTTTTGCTTCCGCAGGTTTTAGTTTTTGTTGGTTCAATTCGTCGTTATGGCTTTACCTTTCTGTTTCGAGCTTGATGGCTCATATTTTGACTCGCACCATTATGCTTAGCAGGTGCTTGTCTGTCTCTTAGCTTGTCCTGATGGCACGACCTTGGGATCTCGTCTTGGGATCTTGGTCGGGTCGTCACAATTTGGCAGAGCTTTGGGGCTAGAGGAAGAAATTCCTTCTGCGCTCACTCGGGAAAACAATGAAAACTCACCGCACTATTTCTTAACTGCGTGTTCTCACTATGTTCACTCTGTGTGAATTCACAAGCTTGGGCCTCTTATTTATAGACGGAGAGTGAGGCTTCCTTCATGGTTAAGTTTTACTTTCTGTGCTTCATCGGCTTGTACCACACGCTTGGAGAACTACACCAAAAGCAAATTGCTACAGTACTGGAGGGACTGTTGGGCGCTGCCCATGGTCATGCTGGGCGCGGCACCATGAGTGGCTATGGGTGGCACCCAGGGTCATTTTTGCTCCTCTTTTTGGCACTTAGGCCCCCTACATTTCACTGTTTACGCATCTTAATTTATCTTTTACACTTTCAACCCTATAACTTGACTTTCGTTAGCCTTTTAACAGGTCTTGATATTTTTTGTCATGTTCCATACCAGGTGTGACGACCTGACTCGGATTTCAGCACGAAATCCCACAGTCGTGCCGCTAGGATAAGGCAAGAAGAAGACAAACACTTGTCGAACAGTAGTGCAAGTCAACGGTTAAGTTAACAAGATCAAATAAAGGTAGTGAAGCCGTACTAAAATACGGGTTTACAAAAATCAAATCTACGGAAGCGATAGGGAAAAGAAGTCCCAAGCTATGGAGCTCGAAACCAAAGTCAAAGAAACCAAGAGAGACATTAATCTCCTAAAGGGGATAACAAAACTCGCGTGCCGCAACATTGCAGACGCTGAACAAACCATCAGCACTCCAGGCCGGTGTTTAAACAGAGAATTAACCTTATATAACAATTACCCACGGCTAAAGCATATCAGGGTTAGCCAAGAACAATGACAACTAGAATACAGAAAATCCCCAAAGCTACTGTGTGCCCGGGAGATGACTTAAATAAAAACTAGATCCACGAACAATAGCACGACACAACACGTTGGCCCAAGGAGGAAACAATACAAAAACCTAAGTAATCTACCTGACTGTAAAGTCTAAATAACTTTACAATAGAACGATCTCACAAGAATAGTAAAGTACGATATACAAATCAACGATGGTAAAAGAGGTAGAACTACAAAAGCTACTACTGGGGGAAGTCGGCTGCTACAAGCACGAACACACCATCACATATCGATCTATCGATTAGCTGCGACTGCTACAATCACGATCTACTCGACCTCAACACGACTAGCGAAACTGCAACTAGAAAATAAAGTACGGGATGAGTCATAATGACTTAGTACGCTACAAACAAACAATATAACATAAATGAAATATTGCCAGAAGTGGAAATGATATCATGTTACGACGACGAAGACCCAGTATGTCGAGTTGTACTGTACATAAATCGTTCCTTTACTAGACTACCAAGATGAACCAGGGTGAATTCCCTGTTCACAAACAATCAAGCAAGTCAGGAGGAAAGTCACAAGCATCATCGTATAGATATGGACATATGATTAAATATAAGCATCCCAAGTCTCTCAAAGACTAATTAGGTAGAAGCATGCGTATTTATATATATACACATATCAAGACTATCATGGAATAATCAAGTAGAAGTATGTATATTTACATATATACGTATCGAGTAGTTTACAGAATCACCATTAATATCAAGCAATTCAAGAACAGGTACATAAAAGCATTTAGCTCACATATTCAAGGTAGCACTTTGATTTCACAAAAGTACTAGAAATTAAACACATATAAGAGGATATATATAGAACTGGTGCCGCAATGAAGCTTCTGCAATATAAAATGTCAACAGGAACGTGCTGTCAGATGTACAAGATGGTACATCGACCAAGGATAGTATTATTTGTTTGTCTGTTTGTCTGTACCGTTGCTGCTAAACATATGATGAACGAAAACTGAACCGAAACTTGTGCTCGACCCAATAATCACGCTAGAATCAATACTTTTCACTGGTCTTCGTCAGTGAACAATCAAGAACTCATCAGTTTTCTTAATGAGCAATCGTTACATTTCATCCAACCTAGGATGAAGAAATGGGAGCTTGATATCAGGCTAGATGGCGCTAATACAAGACCACATCCCACTATTGGCCAAATAGTGAGGAGAAAGGGAACCAATGCGGCGACTCATAGCGATTGCTTACACAAAGACCGCGAGTCGTCCCATTGCCATCACGTTAACAAGAATACCAGTTGGACTCAATACAAGGATTACAAGTAGGTGTTTACTTGCTAATCATGAACATGTAGACGATCGAGTTAGACAAGAGCGAACTTATCCAAGTCAAGTAGGTGTTTACTCACTTAAGAAATCAAGTAATGACTAGCTCGACAAGAGCGATCTCATCCAAGTCAAGTAGGCATGTTATACTCTACGACTAACAATCAATCAGGAACATGAATCAAATCAAGAACATCGGAACTAGTATTTTAGTTACGTTGCAAGCATGAACATCAATCCAAATCAAGAATATTATAACTAGTCTTCTAGGGATTGATCTTTGAGTCGGTATTGTTCAATGGTTCACTAGTATCGACTCCGTCGAGTCATTTCTATAATTCCAATCAAATAGAGTTTGAACACTATATGCATTCCAAGACTCTTTTCTATATTCTCGTGTGAGGCATAGCTAGGTTCTTATTCCATTTTAGGAACCTTAGTTCAAAATCACTAAGTCAAGTATAAGTGGGAAACTTAAGTTGATTATTTCCAAACCAAGCTTAGTTCAATTTCAAGTTTATAATTCCACTTATTAATAGAATCATAAATCAAAGCACGCTGATAACTCAATAGGAGGATAATCATGAAAATAAGACACACAATATGCTTATAAGTCATATATTTAAAACATATAAAAGGTCGAATTCTCGACAAGGTAAAAAGCATGCTTTTAGTCATAATGTCACATAAACATGGTATTTCACATTCAATTATGAAACCAAGCTAAGTCATAACTTAACCCTCAATCATCATATACTATCCAAGACTACCCAGCTAGTCTAAGATCAAGAAGCCATATGCTTATACATATAAATCTCTTTCTAGAATAATAATTCATACTATAACCCAAAAGCCCATAGTAGTCCAAGACTTAGGTAAACACTAGAGTGGTGATAATTCATAAGGTCAACCCATACCGATGAGTCTTAGATAAAAACATAGTTATCCTAGCGACTTATACAAGTTGACTCCATGTATAGAGTACTAAAGATAGTCCCAATCCAAATCATCTCATAGAATAGTTCTCAAATTCATTATCTTGGTTCCCCAAAACATTCGCAAGGCGACTCTAGTGAGTCGGTATTCCAACAACAACATTCCCATTTCCTTAGGTTTCATACAGACATAGATACATTCTTACAAGTCTTGGGACTTCATTTGAGGTCCGACAAACATTAATAGTTCTAATTCATAATTGAACCAATCTGAATGTCTTTCATTCGAGTCACACATTTGTGACCCCTACATAACAAATCCAATGACATTGGATAATCTTGCACATAATATCACTCAAAGACCTCCATTAATGTCCTAAGCCACAAATCAACCTTAATACCAATTCGGTCTCACCCGATAAAATCTCAAGATTTCGTGATTGAGATTCAATGAACACAAGTAGTCATAGGAATTTACCCTAAGACTGAAATAATAACTTCTATAATTAATTGACTCCATTTGGGTCAAATTACAAAGTCTCAAATTCTAGGTCAAGACGTAAGTTCGGGATTCACAATTTCTTCGGGTTTCTGTGAGGTTCCCGGGATGTGCTCCCGCGCCCCGCGCACCCTTGGATAGGGGTGCGCGTACGTGCGGATGCGAGACACCACTGCTCTCGTTCCACCCTCCCTTGTTTAGGGGAAGACGAAATCAAAAGTGCGAGAGGAGTGCTGTCTATGTTAGCACGTTTGTATGTGTCTCGGTTGCCTTGAGTGGATTTTGTATCCAATATGGGAACTGATGGTTTCCCGCATCAAGTTATCCCTTGTTTAGGGGATACCAGGATATGGGAATGCATTACCCTTTCATTCCCGATTTCCCTTTTTTAGGGGAAAACGAAAAAGTGCAAAAAAGGATATTGTGATGCTCCCACTATGGATTTATTAAAAATAGCCTTATGGCCCATTCAAATTACTATGGGAGCTTTGGGTTTCCCGCATCAAGTTATCCCTTGTTTAGGGGATATCAGGATATGGGAATGCATCACCCCTCCATTCCCATATCTCCCTTTTCTAGAGGAGAACGGGAAAGTGCAAAGAGGGAATGTTGCGAGGCCCCACTGAATCTGAAAGTTTTAGAGTCGCCATCTTTATTTTAAGGCAAATAAAGCAAGACCAAGGAAAAGAAAAATAAACCAGAGAAAAAGAAAACGGGTTTGGAGGCTAAGTTACGAGTTGGGAAGGTGCTAGGCACCCAACTCGCCCTTTCGGTCTTGAAAATGGTTTTTGGCTGAAGTATGCTTATTGTCACATTTATTTAGCAAATAAATAAGGTATTAAAATGACAGGGAAATTTAAACAAATACATTCATGGCCACATTATTTACGGACTCGCAGCCGTTTCCTTCCAATAATTACAAACACATTTAAGAATATTTGGCCATTATAACGGCTCTTTTACATAGTATTTCCTATTCTAATCCGGGCAGCACAACGGCTTATATGGGCTACATTGCGCCGAATTTAAATAACAACTTTTAAAAATAAATTAAAGACAGAAGATGTAAATAAATAAAAATAAACGACACTCTTAAAGGTTTTACCTTATAAAGCGGCGATGTGCTCGCTCTGTCCTTCAGGGAGAGGGAGTCTTTTTGTTGTTTGTGTGGTTGTTGTTTGAGTTGGGCGGAATGGTGCTTTATTTACGAGGGTTTGGGCATATCAACTCGGGCAGAGTGACAGCTTATTTGGGTAGGTTTTGACCTTTTTGGTTGGGCGGAACCTAGACTTAATTTTTGGATTTTTCACTTTGCTCGGGCGGAATGTGACTTACTTTGGGATTTTTATTTGGGGAAGTGAGGTGGATACCTAAAAACTAGGCTAGGGATCACTTATAACCTATGGGTTTTTATTTTGGCAGAGTTTGGACGGGTTTTGGAGACTCTAGGGGCTTCCACTCACCTATCTCGCACCTCTCGTACTAATCCTATCGAAAGATCGCGACGAGCTTATTGCGATTTTATCAGCGAAGCCGAGCAGCCAAAATGGGGAGCCGGGGCCTCCTATTTATAGTGGAGAGGTAGGACAAGGGAATTTGTGAGTTTGTTCGGCCTATATCTTGTACCTTGAGCTTAAGTTGTACCTTAGTCTTACGAGACAAGCTACAGTAAGTAGCATGGTGCGCAAAGAGACCCAGTGCGGCCAAGGAGACCCTTAGTGCGGCTTGCGGCACCAAGGGTCGCAGTGCGGCACCATCTTGCTTTCAAGTTTCAAATTTTTGCACTTTCCCCTGAGGTTCCTGTTTCGTGCATCCTGCTTTCCTTTTGCATTTTTGACTCCTGTAACTTGACATTTGTTAAGTTTTAACGATTCTTGATATTTTATGTCGGTCACATACCAAAGTGCGAAATTAGGGTGTCTGAGCCCCTCACGATGGAGTCTACGGGTAACCTTAAGGCTTACCGAGTAGGCGAACATCGTTGATAAACAAGAGACTCTCCAATTTCGTTCATTTAAACGGAGAATGCAATTGGTAGCGATTATAATGCACGATTAACATGTTATCAAACTCTATAACCTAGACATTTTTAGTCGGTTATAAAAAATTATCGCAGCTTTAAGCGAGATATGAATTTAATGTGCTCGATGGTCGGAACCTACTAATGTAAGTCGCCCACGTATTCCCTATTAAAGGAAATCAGACCAAAGCGTAGTTCGGTGCCAAAACCTAAACTACAACCAAGTGAGGATGTCATGTCTTCGGGTCAAGCCCGATCGAGAACACAACGGAAAAGATTTTTGTGTTTTCGAAAAAGTCGATTCTTCCTGGTCCGAAACCGTTGTCAAATACGGTATGAAGATTTGAATGTTTTTCGCCACCACATTTCAACCGGTCAATACCTTGTCGTTGAAACGTGTTAAGAAGAATTTTCTAAGTTATGTCCCGGTGGTCTGCCTTGTTTCCAAACATAACCGAAAACTCGAAAACTTTCGATATCCGAAAACCGCACTCGACCAGATAAAGATCCGTCACGAGCACCCACAAATTGATCACTCTTCAAGTATTTTCGAAATTTGTGAAATGGAAAACATTCTTTTTCCTTTCTTTTCTTTTTTTCTCGCTCTCTCTGTTTTTTTTTCAAATATTCTTCTTTTTGTGTTTTTGAAATATTCCTCTTTTTTTTTGTTTTTGAAATATTCCTCTTTTTTGTGTGTTTTTGAAATATTCCTCTTTTTTGTATTTTTGAAATATTCCTCTTTTTTTGTGTTTTTTGTTTTTTTTGAAACCAAACTTTCCTAAAAAAGGAAATTATTCTAAAGTCAGGGTAGGAATCTTGCACGACTTACCTTTTCTTGCGGTGGCTCACGCGGATTCGGTACGATCTTGGCATTCTTGCCACTCTTCTTTGAGAATTTATTCTTTTTTTTGTTTTTGTTTGTGATGGCGGACCTACCGATGTAGGCGCCTACGTATTCCTTTACAAAGGAAATCGGACCAAGCGTGTTCACCATCTTTGAGGACCTTGGTCTTATTCCTTCTTATTCCTTTCTTTTTTTCATTTCTTTCTTTCTTTTTTTTTTTCTTTTTTTTTTTTTTTTTTTTTTGATCTGTGGGGATGTTATTTTCTTTGTCCTCGATGAATGGTTGCCAATTTTGGTTAACAAGATTAACCTTGTTAACTTTCAGTTAGGCTCGAGGGACCATTTTGAAAACTTTGAAATCTGAGGACCAAAGTGTCGCAGCTTCAAACTTTGGAGGGGGAAAAGGGAAAATTCCCTTTTTCTCCCTTATAATTGACGGGAAAGGAAAGGGAGAAGCTACTGCTTCTCTTTCCTTCTTTTCTTCTTTCTTACGCTTGCAGCTCGTCGCCATTGTTCTTTGATGCTCACTTCTCTTTTTTTTTTTCTTTATTTTCGCTCCTTTTCTCGATTTTCTTAAAATCGCCAATTTCGGTGTTTTACTTAGCGGATGGCATCTTCTTCGCGATCCAGAAGGGGAAGGCATGCCGTCTGCCCAGAATGCGCCTGTCTGGCGAGAGGAGAGAGAACCTCTAGCAGTCGGGAATAGACTCAAGCATCCGTACTCTAAAATGGCCAGGGGCAACCTTAGCGAGATCGGAATACTCATGTGTCCAACCTCTCCTCGACCCATGTAAGATTTCTCTTTTTTTTTTGAAATTTTCCCGGCTATGTTTTGGATCGCTAAATTTACGCCATTGTTTGGGACTTTTGGAGCACTCCTGACTTTATTAGTAATGCATATGCATGTCCTATTTATGCCTAAATGATGTAATTAAGTGATAATGTATGAAATTTCTATGATTTATTTTTGCGATGCATGATTTGAACTAGTGGTCACTATTTGACCCTACTATGCATGATTTATATTCTGAATGCAAATGGGGCTATATGATGCATGTTTTACACTAAATCACATTTTTGCATGCAATAGAATCGAAAGCGGAATATTCGGAGTATAAATTTAATTTTTCCAAACGCTTTTCGGGCATATTTTCGGATAAAAAGAGGACAAAAGCAGATATTTTTCATGCCCTTAGATTCATTTTTTAAACATGCAACTGCTGCAGGGGTATAGTAAATGCCACAAAGATATTTATTTTGATGATTGGTGGTACTTTATTTCCTTTTTAGCGTACCCCTATGGCAGCTTATTGGACAAATGAAATGCATGAATTATTCTACTTGATGCAGATGCAATGTAGAACACTTATAAGATGATGCATGAATTTTTCACACTTTATTATATATATGGCAAATCGGGTTCTAATATGCATTTTTATGACATTTAAGATGCAAAATGAATTATTGTTGTTTTTTTATATGCAAAATAAATAACCAACGAGCTACATATAAAATTGTTAGAGACACCACGGACTTTTTCGAGATTTTTTTTATCGTTGTTGTTGAAAGGTCCCGAAGCTACTCACTTAAGAGTTATGTACAGCCCCTACAGGCACCACGGGACATCAGGTCGGGTTGTTTGTAGATTCCCATGTTTATTATTATTTTTATATATAAAAATTTTTTATGTCCAACAGAAAAAAAAAAAAAAGAATGATGTTTATTTTTTATGTAATCCTTTTTTTTATTTATGTACATGTATGAAAATGGTATGTAACAGTTTGAAGAATTATTTATTTTCTCTTTGTTATGAACAAGATTTTTTTATTTTTTTATTTTTTTTAAAAGAATTTTTTTTAAAAAATTATGAAGTATAAAACATGCAATATGTTTATTATTTATTTAAAAGACTGTACAGAGAAGGAAATAAGGGTAGAGAACTTACCTCGTTTTTTTTTCTTTTCAGGTTCGCAGGAATTTGAAAGAGTGCGGGTATCATATATCGATGTGGGTGAGATTTTTGATATGTTACATTTGCGAAGCCGCATCGTTGGTAGAGGGTTCGAGGTTTTAGCACCTTCTCGCATTCTTTTACCCACTTTACCAACTTTCTTCCCATCTTTGATGTGCTTCGGGACTTCTCGGTGGGATACCACTCCACACACTTTTCATTTTAGGCGGGGGAGGCGACCATGACCCCTCATGCGATTTCATGCGATACGGGGAATCCCTACCAAAGATAGGCATAGGGGAAACCCCGGCTCTTGATTTTACTCTCCGACATCGTAGGGAGGAGATGTGGACCTCCGGGCTTCGAGCCTCGCTTTTAAATCATCGGATGAGATATATATACCGCGCCAGCGTTCGGAAATGGCTTCTTAATAATGTGCGGTGGTCGGTGTCGACTAAGTTGTTGCTATTACTGAGTGGCGGCGTTTCTTTTTCTTCTTTCTTGGCACATCGCTCTTTGCCAACTCCTCTGTCACCTTGACGAGCCTCCGTCTTAGCTTGTCTTGCAGATTTTGATCGGATCCCTTCGTATGATTGAGGGGACGGTTTGGTTTGGCGAACTTTATGCTTCCATGGATAGGGCCGGTACGGAATGATTCACCGACCACGAATGGATTTGCTCCGTGGGAGGTACATGCCTTTTCTTGCTTTTTCATCATTTATTCATTTTTTCTCGCTTTTTTCATCATTTATTCATTTATATATTATTTTTTTTATATATATTATATATTATATATTTTTTTTTTTTTGTATCATTTTTCCTTTTGAGAACATATTTATTTTTCTTTTTTCTATTTTCGTGCAGTGCAGGCCTTCTCATTTTCAGATTTTCGCGAGGGTCGCCTCATTCGGCGAGTCTGCCGACCTCACCTCCGTATCCGTCCCAATATGTTGATAGTAATAGGGTCGATCAAGCGATTTACGGCGGTGGTTGTAATACTAGGGAAAGAGTGCTGGAGCGAATTGTTGTTCGAGTCCGGTTCACTGCACTTTCTTCCCCGGAGGGCCTGGAGGGACATTATTTACTACTCGATGTTCATTGCCGCCGATATTGATGGTTTCCATCATGGTGGATTCTTTGTATATGGGCGAGCGGGTGAACCGTCGACCAGCCTTTTTCTAATGGCCCTGGTGCCTCCTTGGCCTCCTCGCTGGTGATAGAGCCCGATCGACTCGTGACCGGCAACAATACTTGGGAAATACCTCGCTCGCTGGATGATTATCCAGCTGATGTCATACGAGGATTTCCCGAGATTAGAGCCGATCCCCTCCTCCTCGCTCCCAAGTGCCTCAAAGCGGTATTCGATGCTTCACAGTTCTGTCTGTCTATTTCACTTCGACGAGAACCCGATGTTTACGGAGCTGATGATATTTTCTCCACTTTTCTATGAGTGGGGCGGTGGATTAGAGAGCGTGTTCTTCCCGATGTCGAGATTCCTGAGGAGCCGCCACGTCCCTGAGTAGGCCTGCTCGTAGACACGCCCACCTTTTATTGTCTCTTTTCTTTATTATTTTTTTTATATACACATTTTTTATTATGCACACTTTTTTTTTTTTTTTTCGAGACTAACACTTTTTTTTCATCATTCTTTTTTCTTTCATTTTTTCGTGAACGTGTCTACTTATAAGAAACCGCATGGGCTTCTTCAAAGATCGCAAGTTATATCGAAATTGGTTGATGAATCTTTCTTGTAAGGGGAGCACCGGCGCGCCCGACGCCGAGATGACGGCGATGATGATGATGACGACGATGATGATGACGGGTCCAGAGCGCGTGGGGCAGTAGGTCGAGGATTCGCGGGTCGAGGTCGGGGGTGGTGGTTTTCCCGAAGCCAATCGTCAGAGCACATTAGCTTTGGATTCTACTTGAACATTAATATCTATTTCTTTTTTTTT
>CM028377.1:156524120-156590965 GCA_013146195.2 Codonopsis lanceolata | reverse complement strand
AACAAAAAATTTATATATATATTTTATATATTTTTCTAAGAAATTTGGAGATGATGGCGATGACACAATTGATGATGGATCCCCATAAGAGGAACCACTTGAGCATCCAATGTGAGTGTGTGCAGTCGAGGCAACACCTCAGAAAATAAGAAAAAAAATTAAAAGCGAGGGAAAATAGGGTGAAGAGTTAAATGGTCATCGTATAAAGAAATTTTTCTTCACCCTAAAAACATAGCCAACTCCATTCCTCGTTAGGCTAGGACACGCTAAGACTTAAAGTTTAAAATCTCCCCAGCAAACTTAATTTCTTTTGTCCTCAAAATAGAGGAACATATGAGTGGATTGATGGGATAGGACAAATATAACAAGGGCGTAGCTTGATCCGCCTAACGAGCGAGGGCCGGACTTGGGCCTCGACTCACTGTGAGTCGGAAATGCGAATAAGAGGCGAAACTTCGGGGATCGTGCGGTGTGGCCCATGTCGGGAGACATTTTGTCTCGGTGTTAACAATAGAAAAATTCGGTGCGGTCGACGCAGCATTTGTGCCAACTGGCGACTCACCATATCGGTTTGGAGGCGGCTTCCTCCAACCTTGTTGGAGATCTCCACGAGCAGGTCCTCCTCCTCCTCTTGGGTTCCTCCTCTTGAGGAACCCTCACTCTCGGCTGCGGTGATGTTCAAACAAAATGGCCCTCGTAATGACCCGGACCGATTGGCCTCTCGCGTGTTTGGGCATTCACTTTGCCCCCTACACAAATCGGTAATCAAATGTGGGAGCGCGAACCCCGCATTCGTCCTACCTCTAATAAGGGTCTTGATTTGGCCGTTTATCAAATGGCCAACATCATGAACCCAGGTTATAATGGTGTAGGTCAAACGGCCCTCTCCCAAGTCAGCATGTGTTGGTGACTTGAGGGCATGAGCGTCATAAACAAATTTATACGGGCTTGGCGTGTCTTGGAGGAAGGACTCCCCATGGTGCGTGGTCAGGTGGAGTTACGGTTATAGGACCACACCACACCGGGGGAAGCGATGGTCGCATTGACCACCTCGGCAGGATCACAGGGGTTGAGGTGTGTGCTAAAATCATCGGCACCAACCAGAGTTGGAGGTGCGAAATAAGTGTTAATGCTTTGGGGCGAAAAATTTATACTGGTGTCCCTAACATTAGCGGTGTCTAATACACCTCCATCTATGCCAATGTTGCCATTGGCATAGAATTCTCGGACAATGGAGCGCTACGGGCATCCTTGCGGGAGAATCTATCAAAAGCCCCCACCTACGAGCTGCTCAGTTGGGACGGAGCCAAAGTCTTCGACCTTGAATCCACTTCGGGCACCAAGGACTTGGAAGCTTGGACATGTCGGATTACGATGCCTCGTGAGACAAATCAGTGATGTCAAAATTTTTTCTCTTCCTCTGGCGGGCGGGAGGATGAGGCCGCCGTATTTCTACGCACGGAACATTTTGTTTGATTTTATAAAAATTTAAAAACTAAAGGTTTAACAAATGTGTTTTAAATTTTAAAATTAAAAATTTATTCTAAGCATGCAAAAATTTTATCGTTAAAATTTTCTAGCACCTAGCATGCAAATATTTTACGTATAAATTAAAAGGGGTGATAGTGTTACTTGTTTGCGGCCTAAATGGAGTGAGTATGGTGGAGTTGAGAGCTAGATCGCGTCGGCAACAATGGAGTCTTCTTCTTCTTCTTCAAGTCTTCAACCTTGATGGGGTGTAATGGTGGATGAGAGGGAGTATAGGATGAAGAGGGTTTGAGGAGGGAGGAAAGTCTTGAGATATGTGCGAATTTGAAGGATCTGGTTTGAAAGAAGGTTGGGCGGGCTGCTTTGCTGCGCTTGAGAGAGAGGAAGTTTTAGTGAATTTCGAAGAAAAAACCGGCCTTGTTTATATATAGGGACCTTGCGGTCGCAAAGATGCGCCATACTGCGTCATGAGGTGGGCGGAATATTTGGTCTTCGGTACATTCCCCATGACGATGCGTGTTCAGGCCGGCATTTCTTGGGAGGACCTTGCGTCTCGCAAGGTCACCTGCATCAGCAAGGTGTCGAACTTTCCACTTGTTTTCTTCTCTTCTTTTTAACGGTTTGCATTTAGCCCGCCGTTAATTCCGTTATGTTTTGAATCTTTCTGTATGCAAAAACTTAACAAAAACTCTAAACTAAAATTATTAGTAACATATAAATACAACACTAAGATGTTTTTCTCCCCAAACTTGAATTTTGGCATATTTAATTAAAAATTAAATGTCCAAAAATTAAATTTAACGGAGAAAAACATATTTACACTAACTATAAAAGCAAATAACATTCCAAATAGTGGGTTGCCTCCCACTTGGCGCCTTTGTTTAACGTCTTTGGCTCGACCAAGCGCAAGCCTAATCTCGTGGTGGTTCATTGTCGCCCAAAGCGAATTAACTCAATTGTTCGTTCAAATGACATCGGCTCAAATATGGCTTGAGTCGGTGTCCATTCACTAAAAACTTCATTATTTTTAGGATTTTGAATATCAACGGCTCCATGAGGATAAATTGATGCGATTCCAAAGGGACTGCGGACCATTTAGATTTTAACTTTCAGGAAATAACCTTAATCTAGAGTTAAAAAGCAACACTTTCATACCTGGATGAAACATTTTGTTGGCTAACCCCATGTCATGATATTTCTTGGTCTTTTCTTTATATGTCTTCGCATTCTCATATGAATTCAACCTATGTTCTTCTAACTCATTTAACTGAAACAATCTTTCTTCTCCGGCCAATGTTAAATCTAAATTCAATTCTTTAACTTAATAATAGGCTTTATGTTCAATTTCAACTGGTAAGTGGCAAGCTTTGCCATATACCATTCTATATGGACTCATTCCTATGGGTGTCTTAAAAGCAGTTCGGTATGCCCATAAAGCATCCTTAAGTTTAGATTCCCAATCTTTTCGATTAGGCCTAACGGTCTTTTCTAATCGCTTTTATTTGCCTATTGCTAACTTCTACTTGTCCGGATGTTTGTGGATGATAAGGTGTAGCTAACTTATGAGTTACACCATGCTTTCTAAGGACATTATTAAACAACTTATTAGTAAAATGAGTTCCTTGGTCACTTATTATTGCCTTAGGTACTCCATATCTAGCAAACAAATCCTCTACAAACTTAACTACTGTTTTCCCATCATTAGTCTTGGTTGCTACTGCTTCAATCCATTTAGAAACATAATCAACTGCTACTAGAATATACTCACAATTGTTTGACACAGGGAAGGGACCCATAAAATCAATACCCCAAACATCAAAAATTTCAACCACTAAATTAATATGCAAGGGCATCTCATTTCTCTTTCCTATTCCACCTGTTCTTTGACACTTGTCACATGTTCTATAAAACAGCTTCACAATCTCTAAAAGCAGAGCCAATATAGACCTCGATTGCAAAATTTTCCTAGCGGTCTTGTTTCCACTAAAATGACCTCCACAAGAATATCCATGGCAAAATTCCATAATACCTTGTTGGTCTTTTTACGGAATACATCTTCTTATTAAAGAATGGATCAAAATTTGTATAAATGAGGTGCTTCCCAAAAATAATTTTTAGTTTCCGCAAAAATTTCTTCTTTTCATAATGATCAAAATTCGGATTAATGATATCGGACACATAGTAGTTGACAAAATCAGCATACCAAGGGTCGAATCTTTAATGGCTTAAAAGTTAAAAGTTCATCAGGAAAATTATCATTTATGGGGACAGGATCATCAAGAAATTGACGTTCAAGCAAGGGTGAAAATTCTAATAGGACAAATGGTCGGCTACAACATTCTCAGTTCCCTTTTTATCTTTGATAGTAATGTCAAATTCTTGTAACAATAACATCCATCTAATTAATCTTGGTTTAGCATCTTTCTTACTTAAGAGATATTTCAATGCAGAATGATCGAGAAAAATTATCACCTTTGATCCTAGCGGATATGATCTAAATTTTTCTAAAGCATATACTCGCTAAAAATTCATTTTCGGTAGTTGTATAATTCAATTGAGCATCATTTAGAGTTCTACTAGCATAATGGATCACATGAGGCTTTCTATCTACCCTTTGTCCTAACACGGCTCCAATCGCAAAATCGATGCATCACACATGATTTCAAAAGAAGTGACCAATCGGGGCCGGATAAAATAGGGCGATAGTTAACTTTTTCTTTTAATAAATTAAAAGCTTCTAAACATTCTTTATCAAAAATAAATTATGTATCTTTTGCTAGCAAATTACATAGAGGTTTACTGATTTTGGAAAAATCTTTTATAAATCTTCGGTAAAACCAAAGGCATGGCCAAGAAAACTTCTAACTCTTTAAGCGAAGTGGGAGGGGTAGTTGTGAAATAACTTCGATTTTAGCTTTATCAACTTCAATGCCTTTATTTGAAACAACATGCCCTAAGACAATTCCATGTTTTACCATGAAGTGACTTTTCTCCCAACTTAAGTTAGTTAAATTAGTTTCAAAGCATCTTTTCGGAAGCGATGTAAGGTTTTCTAAACAAAGTGATCAAAAGAATTTCCAAAATCGAAAAATCGTCCATGAAAACTTCTACGCATCTTTCAACTAAATCGAAAATATAGAAATCATGCATCTTTGAAAAGTAGCTGGTGCATTACACAATCCAAAAGGCATTCTCCTAAAGCAAAAGTACCAAAGGGACATGTAAAGTTGTTTTCTCTTGGTCTTCGGGTGCAACGGTGCAACAGGATCGATTGTAACCGGAAAAACCATCAAGAAAGCAATAATATTCATGACCAGCTAGTCTTTCAAGGATTTGGTCAATAAATGGCAAAGGAAAGTGGTCTTTCCTGGTTGTCGCATTTAATTTCCGCAAATCGATACACATTCTATACCCAGTTATTGTTCTTGTAGGGACTAATTCATCTTTCTCATTTTTAACAACGGTAATTCCCTCGACTTTTTAGGAACTACTTGAGCAGGACTAACCCATTTACTATCGATATAGGGTAAATTATACCGCATCTAAGAGCTTAAGAACTTCTTTCTAACAAGCTTCTTCCATGTGTGGGTTAAGTCTTCTTTGCCTTTCTCTTGAAGGTTTACTACCTTCTTCTAGATGTATTTTATGCATGCACATAGAGGGACTAATTCCTTTTAAATCGCCTAAAGACCATCCTAAAGCTTCTATGTGTCCATAAAACTTTTAACAAACTAGCTTCTTGTTTTTCCGTTAAATTAAATTTGCTATAATAACGAGTAAAGTGTTACCTTCCCCTAAAAATGCATATTTTAGATGGGGTGGTAATGACTTTAATTCTTCGACTTTAGGAGAATTAAGGGATGGCATAAATTCATAATTTTCTACCTTAACGGTTTCTTTTATTTTAGCCTCGTCATTCTCTTCTTTCTTATCTTCCTTATTTTCTTCTTCAATATTTTCTATCTCAATTTCTTCAAAGAGAGATTTCAGAATCTCTACTTCATCATCTTTAATTTCATAACTTTCTTCTACTACTTTTTCCGATTTATCAGAATTATTTTCTGATTCTTTCTTTATTTCTTCTTTATCTTTCTTTTCACTAGCTTCTAACTTTTCTCTCTCTAATCTTTCCTCTTCTTCTATTTCTCTTTCAATCTCCTCAATATCAATTTTTATGGGAGGGATAGGACTATCATCATAAACTATGAATCTATCTCTTTCATATTCTTCCTCCTCTTCAAAGGTTTCGGTTGATAACTTTTCAATCTCATCTATTGAAAAACAGGCACTTATGTCACTAGGTCTATTCATGGCATCAAACACAGAGATTTCAATAGTTTCACCTAGGACTGACATTGTGAGTTTACCATTTTCACATTAATCATTGTATTGGCAAGTGGCCATAAATGGTGCCTAACAATATTGGGACTTCATTATTAGTGCATATCTTCCTTTCCATCTCTAGAACCACAAAGTCAATCGAATGATTAGTTTATCAACCTGAACTAGGATGTCTTCCACTATACCCAAAGGATATTTAACTGAACGATCAGCTAATTGCAATTCCATATTAGTAGGTTTTAGTTCTCCTAACCCTAACTTTTTATAGACCACAAATGGCATCAAATTAATACTTGCTCCTAAATCAAGCATTGCTTTCATCTTTTTAGAGCTTCCCAAGGAAACTTGGATATTAAAGCTACCATGGTCTTTCAACTTAGGTGGTGATTCGGTTGTAATTCATTTTCTAAAAACAACAATCTTTTCATTGGGTTGTAAACTTGGTTGTAGAGTGAAGATCTTTGCACGTTTTCGACTTAAAACAACAATCTTTTCATTGTTTTCAAACTTGTGTTTCTTAGAGTGAAGATCTTTGAAAAACTTTGCATAACATGGAATATTTTTAATAACATTAAGCAAAGGATTCGGTTTTTCAGATTAACATTCACTTTGGATAACATATTATAAATTTCCGTAAATTGTTTGTCCATTCGGTTTTTCATAAGTCTTCTTGGAAACGGAATTGGAGGAACATAAGGTGGAGGAGCCACAAGGTTTCCTCTTCTTCTTGATTTGGAACCAACTCTCTTCTACTTCTACTTCTACTTCTTGTATTATTTTTATTTTGAACTTCTTTTTCTTGATTTGGAACTCTTTTTCTTGTTCCTTATTTGGAACCTTACTTTCTTTATTACTTGATCACTCTTTATTATTCTTTTTTTTTTCTTTTCACTTTTTCAATTTTCTTTTCGAATTTTCTATTGAAGCATGCATTTTAGAAGAAGGATCGATCACTTACCTCTTCACCTATTACCTTACCGCTTCGCAAGACGGTGATTGACTTGGCTTGCTCGGTTTGACTAGGAACTTCCTTCTTCTCTTTATCAACTTCAATTTGCAATGTGCTTCTTTAGATTTTCAATCTCTTCAAGCATGTACTTCATCAATGTTGCTTGACCTTTACTAGCTACTTCTTGCTTGGGAACTTCTTCAATTCTCAACTGATTTTGATTTGGCAACTGTGGAGGTTGTGGTGGTTGAGGTTGGAATTGTTGAGGTTGCAAAGGCTTATTTCTTCACCAAGAAAAGTTAGGATGATTCCTCCAACCAGGATTATATGTGTTTGAATAGGGATCATTCCTTGGCCTTTGAGGGTACATATTCATAGCATTAGCCTGTTCAGAATACATAGCACTTGACGGACAAAAATTAGTAGCATGAGAATATAATCCACATAAAGCACATGCTTCTTGAATTTGCCAATTTTCAAATTGAGCTTGTGTATTTGAATTATCTTGCAATTGATATAGGCTCCTATTTTTACCTCTAGCACTTTTCTGTTGGGAATTAATACTTAGCATCTCAAATAATTCTTCTAGTGCTTCTGGTGTCATTCTATTAATAGAACCACCAGCTGCACTATCAACCATAGTTTGTAAGCCTGGCGAAAGACCATGATAAAATTGAAGCACTAACACATGTTGAGCCAAATTATGATGAGGACACATAATGAGCAGATTTTTAAATCTATCCCATGACTCATGGAATGTTTCACCTGGTTCATTTTGGAATGACATGATTTGTTTTCTATACTCAGTAAGAGATGCATGTTTGTAAAATTTACTCATAAACAAATCATATAATTGAGCCCAAGTATAAACACTATTTGGTGTTAAGTTCATAAACCATCTCTTTGCCAATTCTTTTAATGCACTGGGAAAATATTTCATTTTGATTTGATCTTCAGTTAACCCTCCTAAAGGAAAAGTACTCATCATGTATTCATATTCTCTTAAGAAACTGACAGGATCTTCATGAGGCATCCCATGAAAAGATGGTATGGCATTAAAATAATGACCTTTTAACTCAAAATTCCTAACAGCATCTGGCAAGACTAAACATGATGTCACAACATTTAATGAAGGTCTACTAAAGTCATTAATAGTTCTTTGATTTATCACTACTTCCATATTTCTTCTTGCAGGTTCTTCTTCTCTTTGATTCCTATTGAATTTGGGTCAACTAGGTTTTCGAGGATTACGATTATTGTTATTTTCTTCCATTGTAGGATCAACCGAGGATCCTCTTGATTCAATTGGTCTTGATTATCGGGCGGAGCTAGATTTTCAAGGACTTCTTGATTTCTTCTAACAATATTTATATCTTGATTTAAGTCTACCAATTTAGGATTCAAAGATCGACGACCGTGCATAAAAACAATTTAAAGCAATTAAAAACAACTAACTATAATAAAATAAAATAAAATCTTTTTGTATTTTTATTTTTTATGAAAACTGAAAATTAAACTAAAAACTAAATTAAATTAAAAACTACGCTACCAACAAACTAACTACGTGAACTAGCTTGTCCCAGCGGCGCCAAAAACTTGATCGATGTTTTATTTAATCTTTTTCTTTGCAAGTGGACAAGACTATTATAGAATAGTATTGGAAGCAAGGGTCGAACCCACGAGACAAGTGATCACGAACAAAGCAATTTATTGATAGCAAATTATTAATCTAAAGGGGGTTTTTATGTTTATTTCTACTCTAATCTACTATTTATAGATGTTTAACTAATTAGACAGTAATAACAGATATGAAGATCTTATGGTGGGTGGCAATCTAGGATTCTGGGTTTCACTTGTATCTCCTTTATGTTCAATTCATAATAATATCATTCAATGTCTTGGGTTCGTTCACTAAAGATAGATATAGTCTGTTGAACAATTGGTTCGGCCTCCATCCCATAAAATTCATCCATTCTATATCCTAAGCACATGAACTGTCAATCTAGTTTGTCACCTAGATTTATGATCTATCTGTCACCTAGATCATGTAAGAACCTGGTCCTAACTTATCACTCTCGTGCATCGATAGGTCCAATTTATTGTGTTGGTGAGCCGATGTAATGCGACATATGCACTTGGTCATGCAGGTTATCCGCACCTCTAAGCCTTTATTATTTGCGATTACATTCATTTGTTCAAAGCAAAATAATATAGGGATTGATAGACAACACAATCAACAATCATTGAATGATCATATATAAGAATCAAAACATAAATTTGATACAAGTTACCTCCCACCTCCTAGATTATGGATGAATTAGTTCATCATAGACAATGAACAGCACATGGAGATGATCGGATGCATGATTTGATCTTCAATACTTGAAATTACAAAATCTAACTATGTTATACAATCTAAAAACTACCTAAAATCTATTAAAGAGAGCTTCCAGCCGTCCTCTCCTTCTCTTGGCTCGGCCTCTGACTTCTATATATACTCGGGAGTTGTAATTCAATCGAATGACCGTGTGAAAATCTGAAATAGTCGCATTCTGACCACCTTGCGGTCACAAGGTGTTGGGTACCTGCGTCCAAGGTCTCGATATGTGTCTTTGATTCCTTGGTTCTTTGCCTTTCGACCGTCTTGCGCCTACCTTGCGGTCGCAAGGCACTGCTGCATCCCAAGGTCTCCGGTCTAAACTTTTACTTTTTCTTCATTTTTCCTTTTTGGTCCTTCTTGAAATTTTGCACTTAAAACCCTGTAGTTTCGCATATTTTCACTAATAACCCTGAAACTTACAAAACTCATCGAAAACATATATTAGTAGCCAAAAGCCTCGTGAAATAGCATAATTTAAGCCATAGAAGTATATAAAATCGACGTATAAAATACATCGATCAGGCTAGCTCTTCTGGTTGGTTAGTTTTTATTTGTTGCTAGGTGTTTTGCCCTGTTGTACTTTATTTATTGATTAGGTCTGCTGTAAACCCGTCTTACGGATCTTAGCCCTACTCTCTCATAGCTTAACCCACCAACACATGGTGGGTCGGGTAAAAATGATCCGTCTTACACAAAATATCCATAAGACCGTATTACCCAAGCTTTTGCCTTATTTATTTATGAGGTAGAAGGCTCCATTGTCTAGTCAAGTAAGGTTGGTTGTCCTCCTCACATTTGCATTTGATTTTTTAATAAATTTGTATGGGGCGTTGTCCATGTTTCATAAAAAAAATAATCAAATGGTTAACTAAATAATGAATATATAACGAAATTGAACTTTGCACTCCAAGAAAAAATGACCAAAAATAATCCTCATGTGACATGCATATGTCATTTTCCACTACTATTATTAACGCAAATGGATTTAAGGATAAAGTATGACAAATAGCAAAATTGTGTATCAAAGTAGGACACTTTGTAGGTTGGGGTGCAAGGTGAAATTAAAGTGGATACTTCCAAGTGCTAAATGTATTTTAGTTTTTATAATTAAAATTAAAAGGAGCCACAAATTAAAGCTGATAATGTGCTATAGAAAGATGCATCCAAATAGGAAGAAAAAAAGGCACCCGGGGAAAATAAAATTTCATTAATTTAATACATAAGGGATATATATAAAACTAATAATCTCTAGCTCATTTCTGGTGACTCCAAATAATGGGTTGGTTCCCAACTTTCATCTCTGCCGCTACTCACATGTGGATACCTTCTTATTGATCTATAACAGTTAAAAGGATAAATCATTGATTCACCATCACTATCGAGAGAGTGTGCCCTAAGCATATGATCATCTGATTGAAGACCTCCTTCTATGACACTTTGATTTGTGTTGTGTTGCACTATTTCCTTCTCATAATAAACATGCACTCCAACTTCCTTTATTTTTGCCCAACTATATACACAACTGAATGAGACTTGCACCTGATCCCCACCTTCAAACTTGTTTCCAAAACTTGATTGCCCAAACCATATCATGTCTTCATTTTTTATTCCCAGGCCGTAAATGGTAGGGCTATAAGTCCAATCGACACGCTTGCTAATATTACTGACTGAAACTCCGATTATAGAATCATAATTATTCCTCTCTACATACACAATACAGAAACTCAAACATCGGATCTTCATATTAACTAGGGAAGGAATGGTGAATCGAATAACATCATCCCCAAAAGACTTGATGTTGAACCAGTCAGGAACCTTGTTGCAAGGATAGAAGGTGCTGAGTATGCCAAACTCGTATAGCCCCTACACTCTCATGTATAACAACCTAGTTACAACACTTTTCAATATACTTATGTCACAACACTATACATGGATAGAGATAGAGAGAGAATATGAGAATATGCACCTGGACAGGGCCTTTCTTTCTTGTTTCCATCAGCCAACTGTACATTTCCACTTGGATACCTTCTTCTATGGATTCGAAGCCAACTAGCCCCAAATCACGTAGCATTTTCATATCAAAGTTTACAAGGGGTGCTAGCATGAAAATGTTTTCGATCTCAACTAGTTTCTCACAACCGAACAAATTCAAGTGTAGGAATATTGATCTCAACCTGTTTGGTTGATATTTTATCCTTTCCAACAATACACAATTGTAAGCCGTCAAGAACCGTAAACACAAAGGGAGTTCGGGAAGTGATTCAAGCCTTGTGCATGAGTCTAACTCCAGTTTCTCAAGTATGGTAAGACCTTTGATGCCCTCTGGTAACCTTGTAAGTAGGTTCCCCCCCAAGTTTAAATACTTTAATGAACACAAATAACTCAAATCAACGGGCATTACATCATCTGTCAATCGGTTATCTGCAAGATTTAGGTGTTTTAAAGAGATTGGTAAAGAAGCCAGTGAAAATTGAATTGGTTTCGGAATCATTGTCAGCGATGTCTGGGGCAAGAATAACTGTGACACATTGGCTATGATGTTGCATACATTCCTTAAAATTCCCGAGGTAGATGGTAACTGATTTATGGCAGTTCCATCCACAAAGAGATCTGTCAACGATTCCATCTCGCAAAGTTCCATCGGTAAATCTTCCAAATTTGAACAACTAGAGAGAATGAGTTTTTCAAGGGATTTCAACTGTCCAACTATTCCTGGAAGCTTCCTGAGACTTTTGCACCATCCAAGATCCAATAAAACAAGTTTTCGTAGTTCTTTTATCGAATCATGAATCACCTCCAATTTTATGCAATCTTTAAGGATCAACTCTTCAAGATTAGGGACTCCGGAGAAGTTGGGGGTATTTACTAGCCAATGGGAATAACTGAGATTGAGAATTTTCAGTTGTTTGAGAGACTGTAAAAAAAGAAGAGGAAATTACTCTCAACATATCCTACTTTCACTGGAAAAACTAGTAACTAAAAATGAAAAAAAGATAGGTAATTTACCTTGGCTCCATTCCAAACATTTACCAAGTAGCTATTGGGTATGTCAATAGCGACCAAATTTTCCATGTCAAAGTCAGATGGTATACATTTCAAATGAAATCCATGCCAAGACAGCCACCTTAACTTCTTAGGCATCTTTCCGTAGCATCCATTGAGTCTAACGTAGTCAAGATGGAGGAGTTGTAAATTGCGCATCCTTGAAAACGCGGTAGTCTCCAAGTCTACATCTTCTGATGTAAAGAAAGAATTTATAAATGAATTATCTTCATATTTATATATAAGAAATATGTTTACTAACTAACCTTCTTTCAAGAGCTGCAGGTTGAGAATGAGGCCCGTAACTCTTTCTGTACCCTAATAATAAACATGCAAAATTAAGTTTTCATAATGAGTTGACAAACTATGTATAGACATAATTAAAGGCACATAATTCTTACAGATTTTTCCTTCAATATTTCAAAGGCATCCTTATGACGCCATACTCTTGTGCGTGATCCAGGATCATTAGGAGATTCTTGGCGAATGATCTCTCTTGCCATATCTTGAAGCAGTTGATGAATCATAAGCTTGTTATCTTCACTAACTGTAATGAGACACCTATTGACAAGATTCTGAATTCCCGCAGTTGGGAAAAAACCACATTCATTTAGCACTTGAACTGTGAAATTTATGTCCTTCCCAATGAAGAAACAAGCAATATCAAGGAACAAACTTTTATCGAGATCATCTTTCAATGAATCATAACTTATTCTAAGTACTTTCAGAATGTCTGAATCAAAAACGTAGTCCATCTTCTCAATGACGCTTTCCCAATAGGCCAGACTTTCGCCCAATAGAGAAGAGCCCAAAACTTGTATAGCCAAAGGAATTCCACCACACTTCAGCACAAAGTTTTTCGCATGCTCCATGTAACCCTTAGTAGGGTGGTCCTTTTTGAAGGCATGCCTACTAAAGAGAAGTAGAGAATCATCATCGTTTAGGTTTCTAACCTTGAACATCTGACATGAATCATAAGCCTTTTTCAGAAGTCCCTCGTGTCTAGTTGTAACAATAATCTTACTACCTTCACGGAACCAATCCAATGAACCAAGTATTGAATGCAGTTGGTCTGATTGATCAACATCATCAAGAACCAGAAGCAGCCTTTTACAGCTGAGAGCATCTTTAATTTGGTTGATTGGGACACCAACGTTGTTTGTCTCTAGCTTTCTACCTTTGAAAATATCGGAGAAAAGTTGTTTTAGTAAGCCAATCAAGCCATTATGTTGTTCACAAGCTTCTCTGATGTTAGTGAGGAAGCTGCTAGCTTCGAAACTGGCATAGTTTTCGTTATAAACAACTTTTGCAATGGTTGTCTTCCCGATTCCCCCCATTCCATAAATTGCAGCTATGCCCACATCATTAGACTCTTCCTGCAACCAGCAGTTAATATCTTCCACTCGAGATTTGATCCCAACTATGTATGGATCTACATTCAGGATAGGGAGATCCAGCTTTTTTGCAAGGTCCTCAATGATAAGCTTGATAAACTTTGCTTCATTCCTACAGATTGCATTCGTGAAAAATTAATGTACAAATTGAACGTTTACTACTGAAGATTAGATTATCCTAGATTTGGATGGTTAGATTGTTAAGGAGGTGATTGCAAAAGAAAAGAAAAAAACGCCTCCTAATATAAAGAGTGTTCAGATTTTGTATTTAAAATTTTATTTTTTTATAATATTTTTATTTTATCTTTTATACTTAATACTAACATATTGATCATGTTGAAATATTATTGAATTAGGATAAACTTATTGCTAGTTATATAGATTTCAATTATTAGATTTTTTAAATATGAGATCTTTTGATGATTGAAGAAAATATGTAGTTTTTGTTGAATATTCGTGGATGCGATACAAGAAATATATTTTTTAGAGTTTCGAAATCTATTCAATATTTATTTAAAACAAAATAAGTGGAGGTTTAATAGGAAAAAAATCAAAACAGGTGATTAATTTTGCAACGTGTAAAATAGGCCTAGTTTATTATATATTTTTTTTCAATCATCTCCATTGGTAAGTGTATATTGATTTGCAAGTATAGCAGAATAAGATGATTTGCAAGTAAGCATATTTTTGAAAAAAGGAATTACCCGTTGGCTTGATTCTCTAGGTCATTTCCTGAAAGATCAGCAACTTCTTTAAGTGATTTCCTCCACGACTCGATCTTCTTCTTTTTCTTATCCTCATCTTCTGCAACTCGTTCTTCGTGCTTGCGAAATGCTTCCCTGAATATTCCTTTCTGGAACCTAACATCTGACGGATCCACGTGATAGAAAACCGGTATAACTATATACTTAGAGTTGTTCCTCTTCTGTTCAAGGATCAACTCGAGTTCATCCAGACACCATCTGGAGGAAGCATAGTCTTCCGAGAATACTATGATCGAACTTCTAGACTGTCTGATTGCTTTCTCCAACTCAGAGGCAATTACTTCTCCTCTTTCGATTTCTTCGTCATCTCTAAAAGTGTGAAATCCGGTGTCCGTTAAAGCCGTGTAGAGATGATCAGAAAAGGTTTTACGGGTGTCAGCACCTCTAAAGCTCAAGAACACATGATAAGTACTTCGAGTGGTCGTCATGTAATTAGACGATGAGGCTTGTTGGCCTCTAGCAGTGGTAGCGGCCATCACTTTGAGATAGATCACTTCTTCTAACAAAAAAACTAAATTTTACAACTTCACTTGACGATGAGATCTTCAACTGTTGCTGGCCTTGACTTTTTATATGGAACTACTAGTATTAAACAATGTAATGACTATACGGATCTGTTATCCTTTCAAGATTTAATAAATTTAATTTTTAATTTTTCTTCTTTTTTTAGTTTCACCAACTTCTTTATATATGTTTTTCTTTTGTATTGTTTGATCACTAGATCTTCGTGCTCGTGCCTATGGCATGATATCAATATATCTGATTTCGTCAATTGAAACGACAACGTCTAAATAGAAGGTGTGATTTTAAAAAAATATTACAATTGCGGGGTACATTACTTGAAGTGGTAGTTGAGGGGCGCTATTCGAACTCGATCCATAGTTGAGGGGGGTTATTTGTAAGGAGTTATATATAACTGACCTATGAAAGTTTGATTTTGCGACGGAATGTAAGATTGATGTTTTATAAGGGGTAATTGTTCAGAAGATTAATCTTAGGGTGTGACTGCTCATAATATTAATTGTAGGGGTGACTTTGTAACATGGTGAGATAAAATAGAAAGTTAAAAGTAGATAACTACTACCACACTTGTGAATGTAAAAGTGAATTCCAACCGTTAAATTTTTTAAGATAATTTAATCTCAATTTCTAAATAGCTTTAATCAATTACATATGTATGAGAATGAACTCTATTATAATATAGATTACAGAATGAAAATTTAAGTTTTAAAAATTGATCATAAAACCATCATACTCAACCTGTCTTATCGAGAATATACATACGTAAGTATAACGAATAATGTGTTTTATGATTTTAAAAAAACAAAAAAATAATTTAAAAACTGAACGGAGGCCTGACTTAAACTTTCTTAAAAGTTTAAACAATAAACCCAATGGGGGTTGGTTGATAATGATAGGTTGGTTGATGACTATTCCACGATAATGATAGGATGGAATAAGATTTTGTTATCTCTCTTCTCTCTTACCTCCCACCGTAAAATCAAACTTGTTTTTTATAATTTAACTGATAGATAAAAATAATCATTTTATTAAATAAACTACTTATTATTTAATTAAGAACAAAATAAGTAAAATTATCATGATAAAAAGTAATGTTTGGACAAAAATAGCCCTAACTATAATAAATCATTCACTATAAATTAAGGTTAAACAAGTAAATTTGTCATAGGCTAATTAATTATATAAATAATTAAATAATAATTTGATCACTTGACTTGTACTTATTTTAAAGTTAGGTCCTACATTATTGAATTATATTTATTTCGTCTTGTATTTTGATTTTGTCATCATTTTTTTCTCCTAGCATTATCGTTACAAATATCATCCAATATATTCTAAAATGACAAAAATACATTTACTCAAGAGACTAAAACATTATTCAAAACAAAAAAATTATTTGAAACTAAAAAATAATATAGTTTTATTTCTTTATTTCTTAAATATATATGTTCGGGAAAGATATTATTAGATGTATATAGAAAATTGGAACTATAATAATAGATTTGTTAGTGAGTATCAAACTATTAAACAAATCTGTAGCGTGTTTAGTTATAACCATGAATAAGCTATGAGAAACGAGTTAAGAAAATGTGTCATAATGTCAAGAAGATGAAGAAAATAAAGAACCAATTGATGAATCTATGCGTTTTATTATGAAAAGAATTCCAAAATCTACTATTTACTTCTTTAAATTTTTAGACTACTACAACAACTTTTAAAACTATTAATGGTCCTTAACTTATAAATATTACAAACAAAATAAATGTTAGTAATCATAAATAACTGATTCAAAATATTTCACTCATTTTCATAACTTGGTTTCAAAACCTATTTTGGTCTTAATTTGATTGCTCCTCTTCATCGGACTCCGGGTAGTTACATATGAGAATCTCTATATTCCCTCCTCTGGCTATCGGCTTTCTTTCTTATGCCGCAACTCTCCTTTTATTGGAATAGGTTGTCACCAACCGGCATCCTTTTAAGTAGTCTCATCCTGAAAATAGATTTTCTCCTTACTTAGTAATTTGCACAAAAAGTTTATTGGAATTAAGAAATAAGAGATGTTTAAAGAGATTTTTAAAGAAAAAAAAAGATGTTTAAAGAAAGAAGTTTGAATAAACTAAAGTTAAAGAGATTTTATGTTTCCATTTGAACAAGGCGAGGTGAGTGTGTTTCTTGGTGATGGTGATAACGGTGTTGACGACTGCAAGGAAAGTGGTGTTAGGGGCGGTGATGACGGTGATTGTAGGGATGACAGTGGTGGCTTAGATGAAATACAACACTGTGAGATTTCCAAATCATCAAATTTTCAAAGATTCGTATGAGTTTCAGTTTCAATTTGAAAATTTGAAAAATTAAAAAATTCAATTTGAGTTTGTGAAAAGTGAAATTTAAGGTTGTGGTGGTGGTGTGTCCATAAATGATGGCTTTTGCAAATGAGTTACTTTGAAGGTAGGAGTACGGAATTAGAAAATAAAATAAAATCAAATCAAAAATTAACTTTTGTGCTAGTGGTGAAATTTGAGGTGGTAGTGGTAGTGAGTCTATGAATAATGAGGTTGACGGAAGAAAGTGAAAGATGAAATAATAAATTGAATAGAATCTAAATTTTTTTTTTTGAGTAATGCATTTTTTTCGCCTTTGAATTTAAAATGAGACAAAGTATAACTATTGAAATAATTATTTATTATTTTAATTAAAATATATTTTAAATATCATTTTTTTTAGAGAAACAGGGGCGGCACCCTGCTAGATTTTATTAATAAGGGAAAAGAAATACAAATTTGAGGGAGACAAACCAGCCTTGCCCTTATAGATAGGGAGGACAAATGAGCCTAACCTCGAAAAAAAGAGACTCAAAATTACAAACAAAAAGGATACTAATAATTAATAAAACAAAGCATGGACTAGACAAAACCATCAAACAATAAGCTAAGAGATACGAATATAAGGGGTTTCAACCCTATCCAGAAGAATAAGACCCCGAATTCTAATGGGAAGAGCATCAGAAGGAGAAAACTATCCCTAAAACCTTGATCACCTCCAAGATTCGCCAAAGCATCGGCTACAAAGTTAGCTTCTCTGAAAACATGATGGAAAGAAAGCTCCATAAAGTGAGAAAGAGAGATAATTTTCTGAATCGTGTAAATGTTTTGCCATGGAGGAGTTACCCACAATACAATCAAGAAGGCACTTAGAGGCCATTTCCACAACAGCCTTCGAATAACCATGATCATGCAGCCAAGAAAGACCATGGAGGAGGGCTTTACTTTCTGCAAGGAAGCTGGTAGATATCCCATAGAAAGAGGAAAAGGCAAAAATCATCTGCCCCTGGGAATTGCGGACAATGCCACCACCGGAGCTAGGACCCGGATTGCCACGACTAGCTCCATCAGTATTAAGTTTCACTGAACCAACAGCCGGCTTGTTCCAACTAACTAAACGAATTGTTCTACTAGAAAAACCCCCAAGTTTAGCAGAAAAAATGGAGTTCGAATCAGAAGGAAATCTGGTAGACATGTCCGAATTCCTGATAATGGAGACTATCATATACTTGATGCAATCAATAAGAACTCTGTCTGAACATCTAATGCCTTCGTGAAGAGCCGAGTTCCTTAATTTCCATAATTCCCAAAGGATGATAGAAGGGGTGATGGAGTAGAGAATAGAGTTATCTTTCATTAACCACCAGGTAAAACAGACTTGGTTTATAGAAGTAGCTGGGCAGTGAACAGCCGCAAGCAAGTTGAATTCTGTCCAAACAATGGAAGCAATCAGACTAGTTAAAAAAACATGAGCATAGGATTCAATCTGACCGGCCACGCAACAGGAGCAACGAGAAGCCATATGAATGCCCTTCTTAACAATACTTTCGTCGATCGGTAACTTACACTGCCAAAGACGCCACATGAACACACTAATATGCCGAGGGAGATACTTGTTCCAAATAAATTTAGATGATTCCAAAATGGGCCATTTGGGACGAACAAAATTCCAGGCTGAAGAAAGCGAAAAATTACCCCTGGAAGTGAGACTCCAGCAAGGATAATCTTGACAATCAGAAAGATCAATGCCCTCACTAATAATAGAATTAGCTTTGGCATTACCTAACACAGCACGAGCAGCTTCACTGATGTGAGAGGGGCCAACAAACAGGTCGCTAACCATAGAAAACTGACTATTAAGGGGGCTGGGAAATTAATCTAGAAGGAAGCTAGTAATCAAACCAAATCAAGCAGTCACCCTTACCAATAATCCACCAAATAAACTGATCAGCTTCACTTCTAATCAAACACATACGACACCAAGTGTTGGAACCCCGACCTGGGGAGACTGAAGGGTGCGCGGAAGAACAGTAACTCCTTCGCATAAACTGAGCCCAAACACTATTGGAGGAACGAAAACGCCACCACAGATTAAAAGAGAAGGCCTTTATCACATCTTTAACAGCGCGAATATCAACCCCACCTTCAGCAAGGGGTCTGCAACATCTATCCCACGCAATCCAATGTGATTTAACCTTACCAGCAATGGATCCCCAAAAGAAGTTAGCCAACATTCTATTAATATTGTGAATGACAGAAATCGGCGGTCAAGGATAGCAATTTGGTACATCACAATTGAGTGAAGAACAGAATTAATGAGGGTCACCTTTCCAGCTTGATTAAGGAAAGCACTAATCCTGGAAGTAATCTTGGCCTGAAGTTTCTCAATCAGATGGTCAAAAAGAGATTTCTTTTTCTAACCTTCAAAAAGCGGGCAGCCTAAATAAGTAACAGGAAGCGGTTTTAAATTGAACCCGAGATGGCTCCGGATGGTAGCAATTCTAGCAGGACTAGTCTGACTGGAAACCATGAAACAGCTTTTGCTCGCATTAATCAATTGACCCGAACATTTCTCATAAGAAGCAAGAAAGTTCCGATGTTGAAGTAAGGAAAGCTTGTTACCATTACAGAAAATAACAACATCGTCTGCAAAGGCAAGGTGAGAAATAATAGGACAACCAATATAGGAATGATAAGAAAATTGGGGGTTCTTATTTTGCAAATCATTCAGGCCACGACTGAGAACTTCAGCAGCGATGATAAAAAGGCTAGGAGAAAGAGGGTCTCCTTGTCGCAGACCACGAGTCGAGTGAAAGAAACCAGCCGATGAGCCATTTATCATAACCGAAAACCAATTATTAGAGACCACTCTCCATATCATGTCAATGAAAACTTCGCCAAAACCAAATTTCCAAAGAACTTTAGTCAAGTAAATCCACGAGATTCTATCAAAGGCTTTGGCCATGTCAAGTTTAATGATGATGTTGGAGCCATTGATTTTTTTCTTGAGATGGTGGGATAACTCATGGGCTAAAAGAAGATTATCTTGAATAATTCTCCCCTTAGTGAAAGTGCTCTGATTGTCAGAAATAATGGCAGGAAGAATGAGAGCTAAGCGGGATGACAGCAACTTCGTAATAATTTTGTTACAAAAATTACAAAGGCTGATAGGGCGAAGATCTTTAAAAGACTCAATATGATTGGATTTCTTGATAGTAAGTAATAAAGTGCTCGTCCAAGACTTCGGCATATCAAAACAAGAAAAAAATTCAGTCACCGCAAGATGAAGGTCCATGGCAATAATATCCCAACAAGAAGTATAGAATTTACCTGAAAAACCGTCCGGACCCGCTGCACTATCCCCATTAAGGGAAAAAACCACCTTACGGATTTCTTCAATAGAAGGAGGAGCAGTAAGGAGGTTGTTCTAATCTTGAGAAATGAGAGAAGGGATATGCACAAAAAGGTCCTCATCAGATATGGAGCAATCCGAAAGCTGGTCGCAATAAAATTCAACTGTGGCCTTCTTAATGTCATCTTCATTTTTAATAAGGCTGCCATACATGCCTTTGATTTCATGGATGAAAATATTACTGCGAGTTTGCTTGACTGAAGAATGAAATAATTTAGTGTTACCATCCCCTTCCTTGAGCCAACGAAGATGAGATTTTTGTCTCCAGAAATCCTCCTCGGTCTTGAGATTACATTGAAGTTGAGCTTTGGCCAAATGAAGAGCGGCCCTATTATCATCAAAAGGGCTAGATTCATAAAGAAGTTCCTTTTCTAGAACATAATCCTCAGCCGTCTGAATGGCCTGAAAAATATTGCCGAACGTAGACTTATTCCAATCTTTTAAAGACATCCGAACAGATTTCAGCTTGTTGGCAAACTTAACCATAGGCCTTCCATCACACGGGCTGATCCAAGCCCCTCGAACCACATCAAGAAATGTAGAATGAGAAGTCCAGATATTTAAGAAACGAAAGTGGTACTGCCGAGCTCTAGTGGAATCAGTGATAGAAATTAGTAAGGGGGAGTGATCCGAGCACGTCCGATTAAGATGATCCACAATGGTAGAAGAAAAAGTGGAAGACCAAGCCAAATTACAGACAGCCCTATCTAAACGTTGATAAATAGAAGCTGTACCATATCTGTTGTTATTCCATGTAAATTGGCTGCCATGAAATCCCAAGTCATAGAGACCTGCAGCATTCAAACAAGCCTGGAAGTCTTGAGCCCCTTGTCTATCCCAGCCATTCCCACCAAGTTTCTCATGCTGGGCTAGAATAATATTGAAATCCCCAGCCACTAACCATGGTAAATTCCTGAAGTCAGCCCCCATATCAATAATAGCATTCCACAGGTCAAGCCTTTCAGCCGAAGAACACTTCGCATAAACTGAAGTAATATACACCGAATGATTCCAAGAGAAGTGCTTAATATTAAGGGTAAGATGCTGCACCAAATCATTAATTAATTGGTAGGTGAAGGAGGATCTAGCAAGAACCCAAATATAATTAGTTGAGTTACTGAAGAACAAACGAAATTTAAGTTTACGGGCAATTAATGGAAGCCTATCTTTAGCAATCATAGGCTCACAAATAGAAATAAAAGAAATATGATAAAGCTTAACCAATTTTTTTAGGCGGGATACCGTGGAATCGTTACCCACTCCCCTTCTATTCCAAAAAAAGGCTTAATTGTCATTGGGAACAGAACAGTTAGAACACTTTTGGACCTTAACTTGCTTACGAGAGCGAGTCGTTCGATTAGTAACTGGGGCTGTGGGAGGCTTACTCTTCGTTTTCTTGAGTCCACAGTCTTCCAAATGAAGACCATCTAAATCACTCTTATCAAAATCGGCATTTTCCTAAAGGTCTGAAGCACAACAAACCTGTTAGGGGAAAGGATATTAGTATGGGCATCATTATGGGAATTGTCAGTATGATCCTCCTCAATAAGGTCAGACCTGTTTTGCTCCTCAGTAGTGGTACAATTCATCTCTGCCTGGGACGGAGCAGTGGTAACTTTATCATGCAAGTCAGAACAGTTTTGGCTCACGTCTGGGGTGGTAGAAGTTTTATTCTCATCGACAAGGATAAGAGAGGTTTTGTTCGTACCAGGCAAGTTTGAGTGATCATCCTGACCAGTAGTCGAAGTGAGATTAGCAATACTAGGAGAGGTTTTACTCGTACCAGGCAGGTTTGGGTGAGAGTCATTGGGGGTAACACCATGCAATTCAGTCTCTGGGGGCTTGGCAGCCAGATTGGTAGACTTTTTTAGAGTCTATCGAGTAGTTGGAGGGGGAGGAGGAGGAGGAATGGTGGGGGCTGGAACACGTGAAGAGGCTGGGGGATTTTTGGTTTTACATTGAAGCTCGGAGTGGCCTTGTCTACGGCGGTGAGTGTAATAGAGAGGAGCATTTTCCGCTTCAAGGGACTGCCAGAAACTTGGGTAGAGAGACCCACAATCAATCCAGATCCTGTTGGGTAGTGGCTTAGGTAAATCAATTTCGACACAAACATGGGCTACACTTGGACGACTGAGGTTAGAAGTTGGCTAAGATATGATCAAATCTCACTTTGCATGACAAGTAAAATATGACCAAAATAATGTAGAAACTGATAAAGTTTAGGAATAATGGCATAGCCTTTCCATTGAATAAATCACCTATTTATAGGGTGATTTACAATTAGGGTTACACTAGGAGTAGGATACAAGAAACCTATACAAGGAAGGTAACACAATTAGGAAAGAACTCTACAAGGTAATTACCACTAATTACACATTACAAATCAACAAGAATAATTAAAAGATATTATTCTCTAACATGCCCCCGCAAGATGGACGTCCGAGAAGAGAGACCAATCTTGTGAAGTAAGTGATGAAACCGTTGGCGAGCAAGAGGCTTGGTCAAAGCATCAGCGAGTTGATCAGCCGAGGAGACATGGCAAACTCGCATAAGCCCATCCTGAACTTGTTGTCGAATGAAATGAAAGTCCGAGCCACATGCTTCATGCGAGTATGAAAAACTCAAGTTAGAGCAAAGACTGTAGCGCCCACATTGTCACAAGAAGAATGACCGGTTGAGTCGAGGAGGCGAGACCGAAGTTCGCTAAGAAGAGAGACAATCCACTCGACTTCAAGCCGGCGGCGCCCACCACCGCCCGGTATTCACTGGGCCGAGGCGAGCTACAACGTTGTTTCTTGAGCTCCGTGAGATCGGGTTGTCCGCCAAGATAGACAATGTAGTAATCACGGTGGATGTGTAGTCATCCTTGTTGCCGCCCCGCATCCGGCATCGAAAGGCATGGAGAGCAGGAGGAGATCGGGCGATGAAGGAGGATGCCCGCATCAATTGTGCCACGTAGATACCGAAGAACTCGCTTGACCGCAATCCGGCGCTGGTCGGCTATGCATGAAGGGAGAGTTTGTTGACGGCCAAGGCAACATCAGCCGAGTGAGAGACATGATATCAAGACCGCCGACCATTGCTCGAAATTGCCGGATCTCGAGAGCAAAGTGCGTTCGTGTGAAGAGTCAAGGTAGGCGAGGTAGCAAGAGGCGTAGCTACCGGGCGAGCATCGGTCATGCCTCGCGCGAGCAAGGAGATCGCCTATATACCCTCGCCGGGAGAAAGCAGACCACTTGGGCGCTTAACAACTTCAACCCCAAGAAAGTAGTGAAGATCACCAAGGTCCTGAGAGAGAAGCAAGTAGCGAGCATAGAGATGAAAGTCTGAACCCCAGCAGGCTGGTTGCCAGTGACAATAATGTCATCCACATATACAAGGAGATAGATGATGGTGCCCGCAAGAAGATTTAAGAAGGATTTAAATGAATGCCGATGTGTCGCCACCGAAGTTTTGGAAGCCGAGGCAAGAAGAAACCGACGCAGCTCATTATACCATGCTCTGGGAGCTCGCTTGAGACCATAAATAGCCTTGCGTCGGCACACATGTTGAGGTTTGTCCTTATCAGTGAACCCAAAGAAGTGGCGGTTGAGCCATGAATACCTCCTCGACAGTTGCCTTGAAGAAAGGCATTGTTCACATCCAGCTGACGAAGATCCCATCCTTGACAAACGACCGGCCATGAGAGAACAAGACGAACAGTAACAAGGTCGGTTTAACCACCGGCCGAAAGTCTCGTGGTAGTCAACCCCGGTCGCCGGTGAAATCCCTCGCTACTAGCGAAGCGAGCTTTGAGCGATCAACAAGCGTACTCATCAAGATGTCTCTTGATACGGTAGATCCACTTACTACCAACTATATTGCGAGCATCTCCTGAAGGGACTAGATCCCAAGTCCCATTGCGAGCAAGGGCATCAAACTCTTCGACATGGCCCGACGCCACTTCACATCCTCGAGCCCGAGTAACACATGTGGGTTCACTGTCTACTGCTAGCTGAGCCGAAAGACTCATTTTGATCTTTGGTTTGAAGATGTTGTTCTTGGAGCGAGTGACTATGGAGGATGTGTCAGCCGGGCACGGGAGCGAGCAAAAGAAAGTAGCTGAAAGGGGCACAAGAGTTAGCGGCGGCACGGAACCAATGTAGCGCACAGACTTGCGGCAGTACCGGGTGATCCTGCACGCATCGCCGTTGGAGAGGGCCGAGCAACGATAAAGTGGCCGAGCAACTGATAAAGTGCAATCCGAGGGAGCGGAGTCGGTGGCCGAGGAGGATGGAGCAAATGGCACGGACGAGGAGAGGGGGCAATGGTATCCTGCACAAGAAATTACGTCGATGCTGGAGGTTTGGGCTGGGCGAGCCGAGATCAACCAAATTCGATTAGTGGCCGGAGCCATGGACAGAGGGTACCGGAGAAAACCGACGGTGTGTATGAGGGACCGAAAGCAGCTCATGAGGGGTAGCCAAGACTCACTATCATAGGTGTTCCGCGCGAGGTGGCCGCGCCGGTGGACATGGGAAAGGTGGACTCCTCACAGCGAACATGACGCGATATGTACAAATTGGTGGTGCTCGGATCATAGAAGGGCGAGATAGGCACTCTGAAAGTGAGCGAGTAACCAAGGGCGAAGACACATTGAGTGGAGCGAGCATCGAAGTTTGTGGGCTGAGTAAGGATCGATCTTTGCCAAGGATACCGAGACAACCAAAAGCACGAAGTTTGAATGCGTAGTTCGGCGTGTGAGCCAAAAAGTTTATGGTAGGGAGACCGGCGAGCAAGGGTGGATGTAGGTAGTCGATTTATGAGATAGGTCGCGGTTTGGAAAGCAAACGACCACTGTATAAGAAGGCCATGCGAAGAGAAGACGAGAGAAGAGGGAGAGTAATTCGCCTCAACAATGTGGCGATGACGACGTCCCGAGAACCCATTGTGTTCCGGGGTGTGAGGGGGCGAGGTAAGGTGAGAGATGCCATGGGCGGACAGGTAGGCGGCCAAGCCAGAGTCCCGGGCAAGCCCCATATACTCGCCGCCATTGTCCGAGTAAAGGGTGACTATGGTTGTTTTAAAATAATTTTCCACTAAGGCTTTAAATTTGGGAAAGATGGTGGCAACCTCAGATTTGAGTCTGAGCGGGTAAAGCCAGATGTAATGGGTAAAATGATCAACAAAGATCACATAGTATTTGAACCCATCAATAGAGGGAAGGGGGAGGTCCAAACATCAAGATAAATAGCTTTGAAGAGGGAGAGTAGACACAATAGTATTTTGATGAAAAGGAATTTTATGACTTTTATTAGAAAGGCAATCATTACAATGACTAGGAGCGAAAGCAGTTGTCTAATGCTAAACCTAGGCTAGATAATATCTGATTTGGATGGGGCCGCATCGATGGCCAAGACGATGATGCCACCCGATGAGAGACTTTGGAGCCGACAAAGCCAGGGCGGGCGGAGATCGCCATTCATACACACCGCCCTAGGCTCGTCCGGCCAAAGATTCTCCCTGCCGCCAGATCCTTCACATGAAAAGAAGTTGGTAAGAACTCAATAGAGGTTTTATTGGAGATACAAAATTGAGATATAGATATAAGATTCTTTTTCATGTCAGGAACAAATAGAACATTATGAAGGGAAAAAGTGTGTGAGGGTGTATGAAGGAGGAGAAACCGCTTTGGAGATAGTTAACCCAAGCATCATCACCAATGACCATGTCATCCATGCCCGTGTAGTTGGAGTGTAGCGAGAGATTGCCGAGGTCGCTAGTGACATGATGAGAGGCACCACTATCGATGTAGCCACTTGTCCCCGTGTCGGCCGTGGGGTTGCAAGCGAGCCCATGGTTGCCACTGAGCCACTCGAGCCGAGTAGCGGGCGAGGGTGGTGGCGACCCGCTGAAAGTTTGGGCATGAGTAACCGAGTGGCCCCGTTGGCGACATGCTTGACACTTGCCCGCATACGGCCGCCGTGGCCGAGGAGCGTGGAGTGGTCAAGCGTGGCCGAGGTTGCGAAGCCGCCGATACCGAGCTTGCGAGGAGGATTGCCGAGTCAAGCCGAGCTATTGCTCCTGTGCGCCAGGTTGGCAGTCAAGTAGTGTGCGAAGGATTTAAGGCCGAGATCGCTTCAAAAGAAGCTCGCGATTGATGAGTTTTTCATGAAGCTCATCAAACGAGATGGGAGTATCCGCCCTTCAACCACATCCACGATGTGGCGGTAGTCATCATCCAAACCACCGAGGATGGTCTCAATGAGATCCTCGTGGTCAAGAGGTTTGCCCGTAGCAATGAAGTTCATCGCCCGACTTTTGACAGATCGCATGTAGTCGGTGATCGACCGAGTTCCCTTGGTTGCTCGCTGAGGTAATCTTTTGATCTGCTTAATGTGACCTCGAGTTGGGCGAGCATAGGTATGAGCCAGATGTCCCAAAGCTTCACGAAAGCAAGTGGGTCCTGCCTGTTGGATCGTGAGGAACTGTGGGAGCAGCGCATAAGAAGCCAACAAGAGCCCCAAAGAGGAGTTTGTCTTGGCGAATCCAAGGGTGGTAGTGAGGTTTGGGGGTGGGAACGCCCTTGGAGGTTTGGGCATCCTTGGTGAGGACGTGGGAGGCGGGCATGGTGTGAACCGCCTACAAACTTGTAGAGGTCATAGCCAATGAGGGTGGCCTCAACTTGGAGTTTCCAAGCTATGTAATTGGTAGAGGTGAGTTTGGTGATATTGTGGTGGGAGATGTTGATGAGATCGAAGGTTTGGGTGGGATCAAGAGGGTTTTTGACGGTGAGAGAGTGATTTCCGTTAGCCATTGTAGGGGGTGTTTAGGGCGGCGGCTAGAGGAAGAGGAAGAAGGTTTTAGGAGCAGAGCTCTGATACCATGTAGAAACTGATAAAGTTTAGGAATAATGGCATAGCCTTTCCATTGAATAAATCACCTATTTATAGGGGGATTTACAATTAGGGTTACACTAGGAGTAGGATACAAGAAACCTATACAAGGAAGGTAACACAATTATGAAAGAACTCTACAAGGTAATTACCACTAATTACACATTACAAATCAACAAGAATAATTAAAAGATATTATTCTCTAACAAATAATCCTAACATATATGATTTTCAATTAATGTTTCTAACACCCATGAACGGGAGAGGACAATTAAAGTCGGACAAATATAAAAATTATGTATGAAAGTGAGACATCATAGGTTGGGAAAAATATTATTAGAGGTAAATGAAAAATGTAACTATAATAATACATTTGTTGGTGAGTATCGAGATATTAGACACTTATGTAGCATGTTTAATAATTACTTGTGAATAATCTAAGAAAATGCGTTAAGTCAAGGTGATATAATGTCAAGAAGATTTAAAAAAATGGAGAACTTCGTTGACAAATCTTTGCGTTTTGTTAGAGAAGAACACTAGAATCTATTGGAGATACGTTTGAAGAAAGCAGTTCGATTTAATGGAAGCTAAATATATTTTATTTTTTCATTTTAGCAAAGCAAGGTGATCGTATTTTTTGGTGGTTGTGATACCGGTGGTGGTAGTTGAAGGGATGCTGGTGGTGGTGGTTAGGAATAGTGGTGGGGGCTATTGTAACCATGTCATTGGTGGTTTAGGTGTAGAATACGATATTGTTAGATTTCCAAATCATCAATTTTTCAAATCTTCATATAGATTTGGGTCTCAATCATCAAATTTAAAAATTCAAAAAATTGAATTTAGGTTTGTAAATAGTGAAATTTAAGGTTCTGGTGGTGATCAGTCTATAAATGATGAGTTTTGCATATGTGTTAATTTGAACGAAAGAGTAAGAAATTAGACAACGAAATAAAATTAAAATTAAAAAAAATTGATTTTTGGGTTAATGATGTTATTTGAGGTGGTAATGGTGGTGGGTCTATGAGAGATGAGGTTGATGGAAGAAAATGAAGGATAACAAAATAAATTAAATAACTTTTAAATTTCATTTTTTGAGAGTAATGTGTTTTTTTAACTTTAAATTTAAATATGATACAAATTATAATTACAACATTGCTAGCCTTACAACTAATTTTATAACTTTCCTTACAACTACTAAGTCTTGTAAGGATAAGGATAGTATTTTCCTTATAATTATACCAAATTACAATCCCTCCCCCCAAAGTATCCACCAAATCACATAGTGCACCCCAAACTAAGGTTTGTCTCATAATGATATCTGACGTTATATTTTTTTTTTCATATTTTCCACCCTAGCCACGACAACAATTAGAAAAGTCACGTTAAATAACACGTGGTCTTCCACGATGTTAACTCGAGGAAAATATTAGGAATTTGATGTAAACTTTGGGGTGCTTAAAGTTCAAATGTTAAAATGGAGTGGAGTCCACAATTCCATTTTTTCCTACTAAAAGAAAATTTAGAGAAAAGACCAACCATTTTTTCTGATCTTCACTTTCCACAACAAAAATTAACCCATAACCCGATCTTGGTTTTGTCCACTCCCTCCAAATTTTCTCTTAAATTTCTCACTTAACCCATATGATAGATATGCAATTTTCTATTTCATTGTCAATTTTCTTATCTTGATAATAAACACAAAGTAAACGAAAGATATGAAAAAAAAATCTCTTACCCATAGTTACACGTCTTCATCTTCAATTTCATGTGTGAAATTGGAGCCACGTACCCACCTTCTCTGGTGAAACTCATTCACCACCGAAATCAATCAATTTCTCATCCCCCTTCATCCACTTACATGACTTTGCATTTACTTTAACTCTCATAATTCTTTAAATAAACCAACCTGGCCGCCATGGCAGCTTCTATGAGATCAAAATCATTTAAAGTCATAATTTCTTCCACATCTTCTCAATTTTAATACTTTGTTTTAGACCATGTGCATATCGGCCGTATGCTCAATTTTCTCCCGCAAAATTGAAGAGTATTTCAATAAAACCCATAACTATTTCTCTTCATTCAAGCCCGTCTCTCTCTCTTTAATGAACTCGTCAATAAGGTTTATAGGTTTTTTGTCAATTGCATGTTTTTTCAAGGGTTTTTAATAAGTATACTCTATAGCCTTTGATTTCTACTTTAAGCACGACATTTGCAAGGGAGAGAATAAGGGAGATCGGAGATGGAGCTTAGCTAGAATCGAAGGAGGACGACGCTAGAATTATGGTAGGCGTGACCAGAGTGGGAAGGGTTTGGGCCGGATATGAGAACTTGCACCCAGATATGGCGGTGGCTATGGTGGGCCTAACTGGAGATTGCGGCTATTACGGTGGACACGGATATGTGAACTTACACCGGGAGAAGAGAGAAGGAGAGGGTGTACGATTAGGGTTTGTACTTTTAATACATTTACTCCTTAATCAGATAAGAGAAATGACATTTTTACCCCATACGTGGAAGACCACGTGCTATTTAACGTAAATTTTCTAACGTCCGTTAGTGGTAGGGTGGAAAATGGGGCGGGGGGGGAATAAAATCAGATACCATTATGAGACAAACTTTACATAGGGGTAAACTATACAATTTTGTGGATATTTTGGGGGGAAATTGTAATTTGGCCCTATAATTATTTTTGAATTATTAAAATAATTATTTTTATTTTAAAAAAAAACATATTCTAAATACTAAATGGTTAATTAAATACTGAATTTATAGTCAATTTCCATTTTGTGTGCCTAGCAAAATGACCAAAATAATCTTCATGTGACATGCATATACCATTTTCCGTTACTATTTTTAACGCCCATAGACAGGAGGGGGCAAAGTCGGACAAATAGCTAAATAAGTTATGAAAGTGAGACACTTCGTAGGTTGAGGTGCAATGTGAGATTTGATGTGTAATTTTGGGAGATAATCATATTTTGGCCCCATTGAAATTAGTTCAAAATATAAATTACCCCCTAAAGTATCCATCAAATCCACTTTGGCTCACAATGTAATTTTTTAGCATTTTCATATTTCATGTCAAATTTGGTGATAAGATGTCATGTCTGGTAATCGTAGTGATAAACATGGTGTGGCGAATAATGTTTAAAATCGAGAATTTGCTTCAATCAAACCATAAACAATATCAACGGTGTCGATGAGAAATTTGTTGGAGTTGAAGCTATGGACGATGAAAACAGATTGAACTATAATTTGTCTCATCATTGTCATATACGTATGTGATGGATTTAAATATGAGATTTAAAATTCTTGGTGTATGCTTGTGTATTATGTTGTACGAGGGAGAAAAGGGGAAATTCTTGGTGTATGCTTGTGTGTTATGTTGTATGTCTTTCATTTTTTGGTAGGTTTTTATTCGTGGTGGCCTTGAAACCTAAGTGTGATTATCTGATCTTTAGTTCAATATCTCTAATATGATTCAACTCTATTTTTATTTATTTTTCTATATAATAATTTGAATAAAACATTAATACACTTTTGAGTTTTATCTCACTTAAAATTTACATATGAGGTCATTGCCGGAGAAGATGCAGAGAAAGCGTTGCCGGAGAAGAAGAAAAGGAAGTTTCTCTTTGGGTAATAAAAGCAGAGAAAGCATTGCTAAAAAATGACTAAAATGCCATACATGTGAAATACCACGTGCACATTAACGTCAGATTGGTAACCTTCATCGTGGCTAGGGGGTAAAATTAGAAACGAATTATAAAATAAGATATGAAAATTATACAAAACTTAGGTTGTGTGGTAAAGTGAGGCTTTATATATAGTTTGAGGGAATTTCATATTTTTAGTATAAGTATATATATACTTTGGGGTTGAAAGTTTGATTTCTCTAACATAATATATTATTTTCTATAGGGAGTAATAAATTTCAGAAACAACATAAAAAAGTCTCCAACAACAATGTGTTTATCGAAGATAGTAAATTTGAACTATTTTCAATTCACACACTCATAAAAGTGAATGAATTCATGTTTGGTAATAAAAAAAGAGAATGAAAATAACCAACAAAAAAAAAACAAATTTGTAGGATAAGTTGCTATACAATGACTAAAAGTACACATTATAAATGACCGGAAAACAAAGTATCAAAAAAGCTAAAAGCATAACAGCACAATTTATAAGTTTCAAAAATTGTAATGAAAAATATCTAATAATTAAAAGCAAACAGAAAAATAAAGAAACTAGCAAATCATTTTAAAAAAATCATTAACACCATGTGCAACGCACGTGCACCTTACTAGTTTCTTTAAAAGTCATTCAATGTGGTATTCAACTCTCAAAGACTTTTAGGTGGCCTTTGGACTTTGGCTTAGGGGTGGAAATAACACACTAATTCAATCGGTTAAAAAACACAAGTGAAGGGTAAAAACGAGATGTTATAAAAATTATTAAAGTGAAATAGTTCATAATGGTACAATCAACTTTTTATATGAAACTGAGGGAGTAATACACATTCAAGCGTTTTGTAGTCTAACCAATCTCAGGCGCACATAATAGGCGACCTTAAAACAAATTAGCTGTAGCTAGATACCTTACCAATTAAACATCAAAGGCAAAGGCTAAACTCCAAAATTAAGAAAAATAGTTCCGCCCTCATCAGAAAAAACTCGACAACAGATCTTGAAAAAGGCAACGACAATGGATCAGAAAAGGAGCAACAAGATTACCTTGCCTGCTTCCCTCGACACACGCACACGCACATGCACATGCGTAGGGAGTCATCAATCGTGTTGGGGTTTCCATGATTGATTACCATCTCCAACGTTAAATCCCAAATTTGGTATATTTGAGAAACAAACTTTTTTTCAACTCCAACCCACACCTAAATAAAATATTCTTTAGCATATTTTATTTCTATTTTTCTACTTTATTTACCAACATCTATATTAATTTACTATTAATCTTTAAAATAAAAATTATTAAGATTGCACAATTAATAATTTTAGTATATTTAATAGTTTTATGTTTATAATATTATTTACGTTATTAATAATGTTTAAAATTAGTAATGTTGTAACTTTATTTACCGGCGTCTTTTAAAGCGTGGTAGAGATGATCGGCAAAACGAGTGTCAGCACCTCTAAATCTCAAGAATACATGATAAAGAGCGGCCATCAAATTGAGTTATGTTCTTCAGATAACAAAGAAGGATGGAAAAGGAGAAAGAAAATTGGACTATGGAGTGTCTATTAAAAATTACTTTTTGAAATGAGTTTGGTTGTGCGTACAGCGTACGCGTTGTTTTATATAGTCTAGATTGGTTAAGGCCATCTCTAATGTGATTTCTTCATCCAAATCTTCTTAACTTGGTTGTGCGTACAGCGTACGCGTTGTTTTATATAGTCTAGATTGGTTAAGGGCATCTCTAATGTGATTTATTCATTTAAAAATATTTTTTTCCATTGTTGCTCTTCTTACACATCTTTTTAGCTGGATCCCACTACCACCTTATTACTTTACACTTCAATCATATTTTTATATTTCTCAAACAAATAAATTTATTTAATATATTTCATATTTAAATAACTTAATTTATAAATTAAGACATAAATTAATTTAAAAGTAATAAAATACTCCTCAATTATAGAATTTATAATTTAATTAATAAATTAAAGTTTTACACTTTAATCTTATTTGTATAGTTTTCAAACAAATAAATTTGCTTAAATTTATTTAATATATTTCATATTTAAATATTTTGTATAAATAAATTAATTTATAAATAAAGACATTAATTAATTTATAAATAATATTTATAAGGAAGAAGGGGAAAAAAAGAAAAAAAACTTAATTAATTCATATAAAACAAAATGCACCAATTATTTGCTTTTATTTAAAAAAAAATTGCAAAACCCCCAAAAGTAGGAAGCAATTGTTGAAATTTTCAAAAAAAAAAAAACAATCAATAAAAAGTCAACAAAAATAGACATTGGGACCCACCGCTCTCCGCCTCTCACGCTCCGTCTGGAAAGTGTGGTGCACGCGCCCCATTTAAGGAAGCGGTGCACCTCACGCTGCTCCCTCTCCCCATTCTTCTTCCCTCATTTTCTTCCAATATAGGAAGCTCTCATTCTCTCTCCCTCCTATATGGCTTCATTTAGAAGAGTGTTGCCATTGTTGATTTTTTTTCTTCTCAAATAAGAAGAGACCTAAAAACCCACAATGGTGTTGCTCTAAATATGAGTATTTGACCCGGTTGATGAACATATATATCTTTTGACCATAAACCACTTGATCGACACTGGTCGACCTGTCGACCACACTTGTATGTGAAATTTAATGACTTTAATTAATTTTTAATTTTTTCTTTTTTTTAATCCCACCAACTCCTTCATATACTCTCTCCGGCTCTTAAATAAGTTTCCTCCTTTTTTTTGTTTATTTTAAAATACTCTCACCCTTTCACTTAAAGAGTCCTCATTTGAAAAGTCTAATTATTAAGAGATATATTAATACCATTAAAGTTAGTCATAATTACAAAAATAGTTAAGTACAAAAAATATAGTTACAACACAAGTGAATGGTAAATATAAAATGTTATAAAAATTGTAAGCATAATTTTTTAAAGTGGACTATTAGAGGAAAACATCCAAAAATAGTATAGTGAACTCTTTACCGGGAACGAAGAAAGTAATTACTCCCACCGTCCCGGATAAATATTCGTAGTGAACAAAACACAATGATTAAAAAATATAATTAATGATGGATTGTGAAATATGTTGTGACAATAATACTCATTACACACACACACACACTCTCTCTCTCATTAAATATGTACCCTTACACTCACTCCCTCTCTCTTTAATTATGATGTGCAATAATGATAGTATTAAATGAAGGGATATATTAGTAAGAATGGTAAAAAAATTGTACACCAAAAGTCTTTAGAAACATTAGTTGAGACATCCTAAATTAGAAAGTAAGAATATTTATCCGAGACAGATGGAGTATCTTATTTCAAAACTTTCCATTCTGGAAAGACACCTTTATCACTTTACTCTTATTTTCTCTACCTACTTTAATTATGACCACATATACAAGTACATTAAAGGAAAGTACACATAATACCAATATATATAAACCAGTCAATTAGTTTTTCTTAAACGGTGTGCCAGATCAAAAAGACAATAATTTAGGTACGGAGGGAGTATATTTTTTTCAATCATTACACAATAAAATTTTAAACTGATAACCACTGTACCAAGCACAACCTATCTTAATGAGAATAAGTATCCACTCCATTTGTTTCACGAAAAATATCATTCAAAAAATATTTTTTGTATTTTTTGGTGTTCGGTAACAATTCGAAAACGTAGTCAAGGTAAAATGTTTTACAAGTCAACTGGAAATGAAGTAGATTCTCTAGAAAATAACTTACTTACCTCCCACCTAGTAAGTCATTTTCCAAAACTCACTGTATTTATATTTGATCTCCCAAATTTATAGCTACTACTAAAACAAAATTTACCAATGGTCACGTGATAACTTCATGTTAATTTTTTTCTTGCCTAATCCCCATACATGTACGTACATTTCTTAATTATAACAAATTCCAATACTTATCTATGAGGTTCCTTTTTTATAACAAAGTTCGATGCACATCTTTTATGTTCCTGCCTTAAGTTTCCATACGGTGCTACTAGTGAACAAAAAATACGAGTTTGACCTCATATTTAACAGATTTAGTGTGTGCCACACATTGCGGTCATTAGTATATACCTTTTTCAATCTTTAAATTAGTCTTGCAGTTAGGGTGAAATTTTATCCAGTATCTTTTCCTAAATTTATAACCCCTCTACTCACTTTTTTTTTTCAACCGCTATAACCTATTTTCGAAATATTGTTCCTAAAATGCCCAGATCGTTTCCTTCTACAGCTTCGGTCAACACTTTGAAGTTCGAAAATCATGATTGTTGCAGCAACGAAACGTGGATCGACCTAGGTCGCAAGGGTCAAGGGGTAGCTCCCTTTTGTGGGGGTTCGGGGGGTAACACCGCCGAAAGGTAAACGATTTTCAATTCATTAAGTACGATGCTGGAATGGACCTTGGTTGGGTTGAAGGATTTTTCAATAGGGACGAAGGAGGATGAGTAAGAAAAAGGCTTACAACGAAGGTGGAGAATACGAAAGTCTGGCTCATTATAATTTACAACGCGATGCATCAATTTGTTGCTTGATTTGATGCATCCCGGTGTATAAATTGAATTAGGTAATTTTAAATTGATGCATCGCATTGCATAAATTGATGCAGTGTTATGCATAAATTGGATTGGCTAATTTAAACTAATGCATTGTGGTGCACAAATCGATGCAACGAGATGTACTGAGTTAGTGATGTGTAGCGTGCCTTCAGTTCATTAAGGGTATTATAGTCTTTCCACCTCTAAAAGTGTATTTTTTTTCCGATTAAAAATAGTCATAAGGTATTGTAGCGGTTACAAAACTTCAAAAAGAGGAACGACCTGCAATTTTTCTGAAAACTTATGATAGGAGTTCAATCCATATGGGATCCAAGGACATGGCGTGAGCCTCATTTGCAAATATAGACTTGCACTTATGGTTATTATTAAGGGTAAATTCAGGTTGGTCTACTTTGTTAACTTTTCAATAGCTCCAGTACACTAAGTTTTTTTTAAACCGGAAAAAGTAATTTTTAGAAATGAAAAGACTATGATACCCTTAATGAATCTAAGACATGTTATGGATCACGCACTCAAATGCATCGCGCTACATCAATTTTTTTACACCGCGAAGCATTAATTTAAACTGCATCAATTTTTGCACCGCAATGAATCAAATTAATACCTAATCCAATTTTACACCGCGTTGTGTCAATTTATACACCGCGATTCATCAATTTAAATTATCTAATTTCATTTTGCATCGCACTGCACCAAATTTATTCACCGCGATGCAAAAATTGATGTTGCATCGCGCTGCAAAATCATAATGAGCCAGACATTCATGTACATTCTTTCCAGTACACAATTAACAAATGATTTCTCATAATAAACATGCGCTCCAACTTCCTTTATTTGCAATTTTGTTTTCAAATGTCGAAACAAGACTTGCACCTGATCCCCACGTTCAAACTTGTTTCCAAAACTTGTTTGGCCAAACCATATCATGTCTTCATTACTTCTTCCCACGCCGAAAATGGTAGGGCTATAAACCCACTCCACACACTTGCTAAGATTACTGACTGAAACTCTGATTCATTCAAAACCATTTCCGTTTACATACACAGTACAAAAACTCAAACATCAGATCTTCATATTAACTAGGGAAGGAATGAAAGAATCGAACTATATTATCAAATGGGTTCATCCAACTATCCACTAAAGCCTTGATGCTGAACCAGTCTGGAACCTTGCTGCAAGGATAGAAGGTGCTAAGTATGCCAAACTCGTATACCCCATGCACTCTCATGTATAACAACCTAGTTACAACACTTTTCAATATACTTATGTCACAACATTATACATGGATAAATAGAGAGAGAATAAGACAGAATGCACCTGGACATGACCTTTTTTATATGTTTTCGTCAGCCGATTGTGCTTTGTCACCTGGATAACTTCTTCTATGGATTCCAAGCCAACAAGCCCCAAATCACATAGCATTTTCATATCAAAGTTTACAAGGGGTGCTAGCATCAACACGTTTTCAAACACAACTAGATTGTCACAATCATACAAAATCAACTCTAACTCTCTCGACCTATTTGGTTGATATTTTATCCTTTCCAACAATACACATCGACCATAAACACAAAGGGAGTTTGGGAAGTGATTCAAGCCTTGTGCATGAGTTTAAGCTCAGTTCCTCAATCTTGGTAAGACCTTTGATGCTCTCCCGTAACCTTGTAAGTAGGTTCCCCCACAAGTTTAAATACTCTAATGACGACAAACAACTCATATCAACGGGAATTACTTTGTTTGTCAATTAGCTATCTGCAAGATTTAGGTGTTTTAAAGCGATTGGTAAAGAAGCCAGTGAGAACTGAATTGGTTTCAGAATCATTGTGAGCGATGTCTGGGGCCAGAATGACCGTGACACCTTGGCTATTATGAAGGTGCATACATTCATTAAATGTCCCAACATAGATGGTAACCGATTTATGGCAGTTCCATCTGCAGAGAGAAGTGTCAACGATTCCTTCTCACCAAGTTCCACCGGTAAATCCTTAATATTTGAACAACTAGAGAGAATGAGCTTTTCCAAGAATTTCAACCATCCAACTTTTCTTGGAGGTTCCTTAGACTTTTGCACCCTTCAAGATCTAATAAAACAAGCTTTCGCAGATATCCTATGGAATCAATCTCCTCCAATTTTATGTAATCTTTAAGGATTAACCCTTCAAGATTAGGGACTCTGGAAAAGTTGGGGGTATTTACCAGGCGATGGGAATGACTGAGATTGAGAATTTTCAGCTGTTTGAGAGACTGTTAAAAAAAGAAAAAAAAAGAGGAAATTGAAAGCACGTAATACTTATCATGTTATTAAAAGGACTTGCTAATAGAGTTTGTTTCCTATTTGATTGTATATTGGTATAATTAATGGTTGTATTCTAGTCAACATAGGAGTTGTAAGTTGGTAGGAAAAGCTACAGCACATATATAATGTACATTGCTTGCCATGAGTTAATAACAATGTGAGAGTTTTCGGCTTCTTCCCTTTTTCTTCTTTTTCTCTGCTTCTGTTTTCTATTTTCTATTTTGGTCTCTTTTATTTTTCTCTTGTGTTGTTTGGTTTCTTTCATGGTATCAGAGCTGTTGTAGGATTAATAGAGAGGGAGGAGAATTTCTTTTGAAGGTCTTCTTTTTGAAGAAGGAGGTCATGAAGATCATCGGTAGTGGCTGCAGGTTTGGAGTTTTGCACAGTTATAAATTCTTTGTAGGAAGAACCAAGGCCTACTAGAATTTTGCAATGAAAGTCCGTATCGGAGATGACCACTCCAGCTTTTGCAAGAGAGCTAACCAAAGTTTTGCCTTGGAAAATATATTGATCGATGGTCATATCGGGTTACAATTTAAGATCATGGAGTTTGTCTTGAAGTTTTTGGATATGTATAAAGGAGGTTATTCCAAAACGTTTTGCTAGAAGGTCCCAAGCTTCAAAGGCAGTGTCAAAGGGAATAATATGGGGCTGAACTTCAGCAGTGACGGTGGCTTTAATCCAACCAATTACTAACCCAGTTGCTTGAGGGAATAAAGGGAAGAGAGGGTTAGGACTACCATCTTTGAGGGTCTCAACTGGGGGATCTTTTGTGATGATAGTGTAGGTAAGATTATGGATTTTTAGAACCGAATGAAAGAGGGAACTCCAGTTTTGATAGTTTTCTCCTTTTAGGTGACAGTGAGACATATATGATTGTATGTTGAAGAAGAGAGGAAGAGGATTAGAGGTCTGTACCATATTGTCAAAGTAATACGTGCTTTCAGAAATTAGTCTCAACTAATCCTATTTCAACTCAAAAACTGGTAACTAGAAAAGAAAAAAAGATAGGAAATCTACCTTGGCCCCATTCCAAACATTTACCAAGTAGCTATTGCACATCTCAAGAGCGACCAGATTTTCCATGTCAAAGTCAGATTGTATACATTTCAAATGAAATCCATGCCAAGACAGCCACCTTAACTTCTTAGGAATCTTTCCATAGCCTCCACTGAGTCTAATGTAATCGATTAAGGTGGAGGATTCGCAAATCGCACATCCTTGAAAACGTGATAGTCTTCATGTCTACTTCTTCTGATGTAGAGAATGGATTTATAAATGAATTATATATCCTCACAGTTCATGATAAAATTATAAGAAATGTCTCTTCTAACTAACCTTCTTTCATTAGCGGCGGGTTGAGAATGAGGCCCGTAACTCTTTCTGTACCCTAATAATAGATAGGCAGAATTCAGTATTCATAATTTATTGACAAACTATCATATATACATAAAAAGAATAATTCTTACAGACTTTTCCTTCAATATTTTAAAGGCATCCTTATGATGCCATACTCTTGTGTGCGATCCAGGATGCTCAAGAGATTCATGACGAACGATCTCTCTAGCCATATTTCTAAGCAGTTGATGAATCATCAGCTTGTTATATACACTAACTGTAATGAGACACCTATTGACAAGATTCTGAATTCCTGCCGTTGGGAAAAGATCACATTCATTTAGCCCTTGAACTGCGAAATTTATGTCCTTCCCAACGAAGAAACAAGCAATATCAAGGAACAAACTTTTATCGAGATCATCTTTCAATGAATCATAACTCAGAATGTTTGAATCAAAAACATAATCCATCTTCTCAATGACACTTTCCCAATAGGCCAGGCTTTCGCCCAATAGACAAGTGCCCAAAACTTGCATAGCCAAAGGAATTCCACCACACTTCTGAACAAAGTTTTTCGCATGCTCCTTGTAACCCTCAGTAGGGTGGTCCTTTTTGAAGACATGCGTACAAAAGAGAAGAAGAACATCATCATCGTTTAGGTTGCTAACCTTGAACATCTTACACATGAAAGAATAAGTCTCAATGTCTTATTCAAGATTGATAACACCTATTTATACAACATAGGATCTCTATGATACATTGAATAAATAATAAAGAATCCTAGGACAACTAAACAATTAAGCATAAAAACAATGAATGTGGAAGACTGAAAAAAAACAATGAACCATGTAGGAGGATTCCATCTACAAGCTTTCACCCCCAAATCGAAAAGGGCATGGAGAAGAGTTTGAGATTGGAACATAGGAGGAGAAATCATTCACGAGATTAGCCTTTCGTAAATATATTAGCAAGTTGATCGTCCGAGGAGCGCCACAAACAAGAAGTTCTCGAACAAAATGATAATCAATTTCGATGTGACGAGTCCGAACGTGAAATGCGGGATTACGAGCTAAATGAATTGTAGACTGATTATCACACAAAATGAGGGGTGGTGAGGGGAGTGTGATCCCCAGTTCACGAAGAAGGTAACCAAACCATTGAATTTCAGTAGTAGTGACAGCAAGGGAACGATACTTGGCCTCGCTACTTGACCGAGAAACATTTGATTGTTTCTTTGCTACCTAACTGACCAAGTTTGGACCAAAGAAAAGGCACACCCCTGTGGAAGAACGACGATTATCGAGGTCACCAGCCCAATCGGCATCATAGTAGGCTGTGAGAGACATGTCAAATGGGGGAGAAAAGGTAAGACTGGCAGAGAGAGTCCTTTTGATGTAGCGACAAATTCTCTTGGCAGCTTTAAAATGAGAAGACCGAGGGTTGTGCATATATTGACATACTTGATTGACAGCAAATGTGATATCTCGGCGAGATAATGTGAGATACTGAAAAGCCCCAACAAAGATGCGATACTTAGTTGGATTAGAGAGAAGTTCACCGTCCAAAGTAGAAAGACGATTTACTGGAGATACTGGTGTTGGAGATGGCTTGCAGTCAAGTAGTCTGAATTTCTTGAGAACGTTAGTAGCATAGCGAGTCTGAGATAGCCGAAGGGACTTGGATGTGCGAAGTATTTCGAGACCAAGAAAATAGCCAAGTTCACCCATTTTACGAGTATCAAATGTTACACATAAAGTTTTGATGAATTGGGTAATTGAAAGGGGGTCACTGCAAGTGACAATTATGTCATCTACATAGATAAGGAGGTAGAGAGAGTGTTGTGGATCTTGACGAATGAACAAAGAAGAATCAGACTGACTATTGAAGAAACCTTGATTGAGAAGAAATTCTTGAAGGCGATGAACCCAAGCCCGAGGGGATTGTTTGAGTCCGTATAATGCTCGTTGGAGTTTGCAAACATAGTTCGGGTGAGCAGGATCAACAAAGCCGGGTGGTTGAGTCATGTAAACATCCTTGGACAAAACACCGTTAAGAAACGCATTGCGAACATCAAGTTGCTGAAGTGACCATCCATGGGAGAGTGCTAAAGTCAGAACTGTTTGAATTGTTGTGGGTTTGACAACTGGACTAAATGTTTCATCATAGTCCACCCCTTTCTGTTGACCAAAACCTTTCGCAACTAACCGGGCCTTTTGGCGTTCAATGGAACCATATGCATGGCGCTTGACTCGATAAAGCCAATGAGAGCCAAAGATATTGTGTGCCGTAGAAGATGGTACTAATGACCATGTTTGGATCTTAACCAAGGCTGTCATTTCTTTATGCATAGCCTGCTGTCAATGTAAGTGCTTTGCTGCCTATTTGAAAGAGGAAGGCTCGCGAGAGAGAGAGAGTCATATGTAACAGTAGTGAAGGCCAAAGGGAACCGATGAGGGGACGAGCCGTAAACAAGAGCATTGACACTTTTGTATTTGAGAGCTTGAGAGCTGGAGAGCTGATACTAGCTGAATATGTGTGAGAGTCCGAAGCAAGAGAGTATGTTGAGCCAGTAGGGGAGCTTGTTGAAAGTGACAGGTGGAGAAGTAGGAGAACTGGTACTAGCTGAATTTATGTGAGAGTCCGAAGCAGGAGAGTATATTGAGCCAGCAGGGGAGCTTGCTGAAGTGACTGGTGGAGAAGTAGGAGTACTTGGGTCCTCGACAAGTGCTGAATGTGGTGTGGAAACTGGAACAATTGTTGGAGGGGCAAGTGCCGGAGCTGTTGGAGGAAAAGGCTGATCATGAAAAGGTTGAGCAGCTTTGCGAGGAGCTGAAGGAGTGTTTGCTAGGGCAAGTGAGCTGAGAGGTGAAGGTGAGGCTAGAGTTGGTGCTTCAGAAGCTGTGGGAGAGCAAGTAGCCACAATACTTGGTTTGCTTGAACTTGAGCAATCTTGAGAGTTAGTGATCTGTGAAGGCTTGAAATAAAAGTGAGATTCATCAAAGATATATAACATGTCAAGTTACATAAGTGCGACCAGAAGATGGATCAAAGCACCAATACCCTTTGTGTGAAGGATCGTAGCCCAAGAAAACACACTTAATTGTTTTTTTGTAAGAAGTTTGTGTCGGTTGTATGGCAGTGGATAAGGAAAGCATGTACAACCGAACACTTTAAGTAACTTGTAATCAGGCATTCTTCCCATTAGTTTTTCATAAGGGGAAACACACTTTAACTGCTTCATCGGGAGACGGTTGATCAAGAATACAACTGTGGAGAAAGCATCAAGCCAAAAACGAAGAGAGAGATTGGCATGATGGAGTAGGCATAACCCAACTGACTCAATATGTTGGTGTTTTCTTTCAACAACGCCGTAACCCAACCGACTGGGCAATATGTTGGTGTACGGACAAGACAGTTGATGTCAAATGCCATGGGCGAGTAAAAAATCTGTAAGCAAACGAATAGTGAATTCCCCCCACCCAACCATCAGTTTGGATGGTTTTAACAGTGTATACTTGTTGAATTTTCTGAGAAAGAGTGTTTTCAATTATGCTTTTAAAGTAAGAGAAGATGGAGAAAACTTTAGATTTTCGAGTCATGGGAAACATCCAAGTATAACGAGAGTAGTCATCTACAATTGACAAATAAAATTGATGTCCAGAAGAAGTAGAAACTGAGGAAGGTCCCCAAACATCCAAGTGCAATAAGTCAATAGGAGATTTTGATTGAAAATTACGTGCCACAAACAGCTAATTACAAGATTTACCTAACGGGCAAGTATGACAGATTTTATTGCTATCTATTTGACCAATAGTAGGAAGAGAAAAGTTCTTAAGGACATTCTTGAGAATGGGATGAGCCGGATGACCTAGACGGGCGAGCCAAATGTTTGAGTTGGTCTTTTCGCCAAGAAGAGCAACAGGAGGAGAAGACAGAGTAGATGACTGAAGAGAGTAAAGATTGCCTGGATTACTGCCAGAAAGAATTGAGGCCTTCGTCTTGTTGTCCTTAGCATGAAAGCCACGAGAGTCAAGTTCAAAATAAACATTGTTATCATTGGAAAACTGACGAATAAAAAGAAGATTTTTACGCATGGAAGGAACACAAAGAATATTGCGTAAATATAAGGGGCGAGAAAGAGAATTAATGTGTGAATGAGCAATATTATGTGAGATAGGAAGAGTAGCACCATTACCAACAAGGACTTTGAAAATCAACATTACCATTTACAAATGTATGGTACATCTATTCTATTGGTAATAATAATATTTTTAAAACCAATATTAATTTATAACCAATGTGTGATACACATATATCTTCTATTGATAATAATAGTAGAATATTTTGTAACCAATGTGAGATACATGTATCTATTATATTTGTAACAAAAAGTCTTTAATCTAAAAATTTTTTATACCAACATTTATTTTTAGACAATGTGAGATATATACCTTTTATCGGTAATTAATAAAAGTAAAAGTCTTTGAAATAAGACTTTTAAAACTAATATATTTTTCTAAACAATGCAAGATACATCTATTCTATGGTGATAAAAGTAGAAATCTTTTATCAAAATACTTTCAAAACTAACATCAATTTATAACCAATATTGGATACATCTTTTCTATTGGTAATATTAGTAGAGAAAGTATTTCTTATTTGTTATAAATTGATTTTGGTTTTAAAAGTCATTAGATTAAGAATCTAACATTTTATTACTAATAGAAGAGTTATATTTCACATTGGTTTGAAAATAATGTTGGTTATATATATATATATATATATATATATATATATATATATATATATATATATATATATATATATATATATATATATATATATATATATATATATATATATATATAAGACTTCTACTATTAACAACAGAAGAGATTAATAGTAGAGATTAATATCTCATTATTGTATTAACTATTAATACCTATTATTGATAGGTAATGGTTGAGAAACAATGAATCACACATGAATGCTTGAGAATAATAATAATATTATTGTTATAAAAAATAGCAATAGTAATAGTAATAATAAAAATAATATTATACAATTCTTATCATCATTGTCATAAATGAAAAGAAAAATAATTTTTCGTCCAAAATGAAAGTTTTTTAAATATATTTGTGTTAGTAGACACCTTAAATTTTGGATTTTATACTATTAAAATATTTATTTTGAGACTTTTAAAATCATTATTCATATTCTAATTAACAATGTGAGATATTTCTTTTCTATTTCTATTGGTAATAAAAGTTTAAGACTTTTATCTAAAGGTTTTTAAAACAAACATATCTTTCTAACCATGTTTTATACATTTTTTCTATTGGTTATAATAGTATTTTTAAAACCAACACTAATTTCTAACAAATGTGAGATACATTCTTCTATAGTAATAATAATAGTCTTTTATATAAAAACTTTTGAAATCAACATCTCTTTCTAAACAATATGTGATGCATCACTTCTATTGATTATAACATATTAATAATAATAGTAGTAGTATTTTATCAAAAGATTTTTGAAACCAATATCTCTTTGTAAACAATGTGTGATACATCTCTTATATTGATAATAAAATAAAAATTCTTTTATCTATAAATTTTATAACCAATATATCTTTCTAAATAATGTAGATCTCTTTGTAACCAATGTGAGATAAATTATCTAAAAACATTTTAAACCAATATCACTTTTCTAACCAATGTGAAATCCATATTATTTTTCTATTGGTATTAAGTCTTTTATAAAAAAAAACTTTTAATACCTACATCCCTTTCTAACCAATGTGTAATACATAACATCATTTGATAATAGTAGTAGAAGTTTTTTTATCTAAAACAAATCTAAAACCAACATCTTTTTCTATATAATGGGATACATCTATTATCTTTTTTGTTGATGATAAAAGTAGATGTTTTTTTATTTAAAGATTTTTAAAATCAACATCACCTTTTAACTAGTGTAAGATTTATCTCATTTATTGGTAACAATAGTAATTTAAAATCAACATCAATTTATAACAAATGTGCGATGTATATATCTTTTATTGCTAATAATAGTCATTACAAGCAAACTGTATATTTACAACGTTTGATGTACAACGCTTTTGAAGAAACATTGTGATAGTGTCATTTTCAACAACGTTTTTTGAAAAACGTTTTGATAGGGTCCTTTTCAACAACATTTTATGAAAAACGTTGCTATAGGGTCATTTTCAACAATGTTTTTAAGAAAGCGTTTTCGTTGTATTATTCACACAACGTTTAAAAAAATCGTTGTAATTGTACCCTTCTACATAACATTCACAAAGAAAATGTTGTAGTATAGTTATTTTAGAATTATATTGTTTTACACAACATATATGCTAAAGCGTTGTCTTATGATCTGATTCATATACCCTGCACCAAAAACTAGTGCGCGCGACATAATTTGGCGGTCTAAATTTATCCCCCACTATTTGGCAGAAAAACATACCAAAGAATCGAAAAAAAATGATAACGTACTGAGATAAAGCCTAAGCCCTTCTCCACAGTTTCTAATTTCTCTCTCTGTCTCTCAAACTCCCAATTAACGCAAGTCACCTCTCTCTCTCTCTCTCGCTCACGGTATATCACACAGTCACCACCAATCCACCCCTCTCTCTCTCTCTCTCTCTCACTCACGGTATCTTACACAATCACCACCAATCCACCCCTCACCGTCGCCCCTCCGCCAAAAAAGCTTCTGATCACGCCAAATTATAGGGTGACTACGTTTGGAAGTCCACCTGGTGGGGTGAAGCTGATGAGTGTTAGGTTGGAAATAAGACTAGGATATCTGGCTTAGTTGCTGGTGAGTACGTGCTGGTTCTCTTTGTCTTTCATGTCTACACCAGGATCTACAAGAGAAAATACCGTTAAGGAGCTGGGAGGTTATCCCAGCTAAAGCCCTCCAGTGTGAGAGTCAATAGCGGAAGATAACAAGTGATGGAATACAGGCGTTCCATGCGGCTACCTTACTTGAATAATATGTGTTGTATGATAGTTTTTAGTGAATAGTGCCCTATCTTTTGAAGGTGACGAAGCCCTCTATTTATAATCTCCTAAAGCTTGTCTCGGAAGCCAAAGCTGGACGCCATATTCAGAGACTAACCCTTATTGGTCGGCTGAGCTGGCTAATTCTCAATGGTCTATACCATTTTCAGACGTACTCAACGTATCAGGAAGGGGGTCAGCGGTGAGGGGTACGGCTTGTACATAGCACGTTGACGTTTTTCCAATCGGATGATGCCACCTGGCATGTGTCGTACTATGATGACGTTTCAGTGTTTGAGTTTGGCGAGCTCGGGTGTCGACCATGGAATTTCCTGGTCGGATGATCGTCCGTGTCTGGACCTTCCAAGTATTCTCATGGTCGCTAGTGCCCCTGGTCGGCCTATATATGGTCAACTTATCTGGCGAGTGATCGTCCTCGACTAAGTCTTGGTTATATTGACCGCCACGTGTCATTCCACGTGGGAAGCATCAGGTCGGGTCCCTTCAGTTCACCCCGACTTTCCAAATGCGAGGATTTATCCTTAGGTCGGAAAGTAAGACTTGGTTCATCCCCGTTCAAGCCCGTCTTTGTCGACCATATACTGCCTATTTTTGTCTTGGTCTGGAGGTAAGCCGGGGATGTATTTAGTGAAGCCCTTGGATCGAGCTTGGTTTGTGGGGGAAATCGAGGTGTCGATTGAAGTCACGTCTCATTAATATCACGTTTTTTGAAGCGTCGTTTAGCCTACTTATCATTTAATATCCCTAATTTCGGCGTCATCTCTTTATTTTTGGCGACGTAGTTTTGACGGTTACCAACATGTGTCGATCGGGTAGTGGCTGTGTGGGATCCGCGTGTTTTGAATTGGGTCGACCCGGTTGATCGCGGGCCATATAAAAGTTCAAAACCCCGGCCGCCTCACGCTTCCAACCATTCCGTGTTTTCTCTCCGCAAGCAAACCAGCGATTTTCTTCCCAGTATTGAGTTCACCATTTGGGGTCCCTTTTAGCCGTATTTTCTTCCTCTAAAGTGGTGTGTTAGATTCGCCTCTTTCTCCTTTTTCCATTTCACCCATTTGTGACCTTTTTCTAGGTAGGTTTGACGAGTTCTGGGTTTCGCATTTCATCTCCGGCGACTTATTTCCGGTTTCTGCACTTTCCATACTAACTCCGGCAGCCTTTGTCTTTCAGGTCCCCGTCCTTGTTCCTTTCTCTTATCCTCGTCTTCTCCAGTCTTGCCCGTTACAGTAATAGTAATAGTAATAATAAAAATAATATTATACAATTCTCATCATCATTGTCATAAATGAAAAGAAAAATAATTTTTCGTCCAAAATGAAAGTTTTTAAATATATTTGTGTTAGTAGACACCTTAAATTTTGGATTTTGATCTATTAAAATATTTATTTTGAGACTTTTAAAATCATTATTCATATTCTAATTAACAATGTGAGATATTTCTTTTCTATTTTTATTGGTAATAAAAGTTTAAGACTTTTATCTAAAGGTTTTTAAAACAAACATATCTTTCTAACCATGTGTTATACATTTTTTCTATTGGTTATAATAGTATTTTTAAAACCCGCACTAATTTCTAACAAATGTGAGATACATTCTTCTATAGTAATAATAATAGTCTTTTATATAAAAACTTTTGAAATCAACATCTCTTTCTAAACAATATGTAATGCATCTCTTCTATTGGTTATAACATAATAATAATAATAATAGAAGTAGTATTTTATCAAAAGATTTTTGAAACCAACATCTCTTTGTAAACAATGTGTGATACATCTCTTATATTGATAATAAAATAAAAAAAATTTATCTATAAATTTTATAACCAATATATCTTTCTAAATAATGTAGATCTCTTTGTAACCAATGTGAGATACATTATCTAAAAACATTTTAAACCAATATTAGTTTCCTTACCAATGTAAAATGCAAATTATTTTTCTATTGGTATTAAGTATTTTATAAAAAAAAAGACTTTTAATACCTACATCCCTTTCTAACCAATGTGTAATACATCACATCATTTGATAATAGTAGTAGAAGTTTTTTTATCTAAAAAAAATCTAAAACCAACATCTTTTTCTATATAATGGGATACATCTATTATTTTTATTGTTGATGATAAAAGTAGATGTTTTTTTATTTAAAGATTTTTAAAATCAACATCACTTTTTAACTAGTGTAAGATTTATCTCATTTATTGGTAACAATAGTAATTTAAAATCAACATCAATTTATAACAAATGTGTGATGTATATCTTTTATTGCTAATAATAGTCATTACATGCAAAATGTGTATTTACAACGTTTGATGTACAACGCTTTTGAAGAAACTTTGTGATAGGGTCATTTTCAACAACATTTTTTGAAAAAACGTTGTGATATGGTCCTTTTCAACAACATTTTATGAAAAACGTTGCTATAGGGTCATTTTCAACAATGTTTTTAAGAAAACTTTTTCGTTGTATTATTCACACAACGTTTAAAAAACACGTTGTGATTGTGCCCTTCTACATAACATTCACAAAGAAAATGTTGTAGTATAGTTATTTTTGAATTATATTGTTTTACAAAACATATATGCTAAAGCGTTGTCTTATAATCTGATTCATATACCCTGCACCAAAAAATAGCGCGACATAATTTGGCGGTCTAAATTTATCCCCCACTATTTGGCAGAAAAACACACCAAAGAATCGAAAAAAGTGATAGTGTATTAAGATAAACCCTAAGCCCTTCTCCACAGTTTCTAATTTCTCTCTCTATCTCTCAAACTCTCAATTAACGCAAGTGACCTCTCTCTCGCTCACGGTATATCACGCAGTCACCACCAATCCACCCCTCTCTCTCTCTCTCACTCACGGTATCTTACACAATCACCACCAATCCACCCTTCACTGTCGCCCCTCCGCCAAAAAAGCTTCTGATCTCGCCAAATTATAGGGTGACTACGTTTGGAAGTCCACTTGGTGGGGTGAAGCTGATGAGTGTTAGGTTGGAAATAGGACTAGGATATCTGGCTTAATTGCTGGTGAGTACGTGCTGGTTCTCTTAGTCTTTCATGTCTACACCAGGATCTGCAAGAGGAAATATTGTTAGGGAGCTGGGAGGTTATCCCAGCTAAAGCCCTCCGGTGTGAGAGTCAATAGCAGAAGATAACAAGTGATGGAATACAGGCGTTCCCTGCGGCTACCTTACTTGAATAATATGTGTTGTATGATAGTTTTTAGTGAATAGTGCCCTATCTTTTGAAGGTGACGAAGCCCTCTATTTATAATCTCCCAAAGCTTTTCTTGTAAGCCAAAGCTGGACGCCACATTCGGAGACTAACCTTTATTGGTCGGCTGAGCTGGCTAATTCTCAATGGTCTATACCATTTTCAGACGTACTCATCGATCGGGGAAGGGGGTTAGCGAGGGGTACGGCTTGTACAGCACGTTCCAATCGATGATGCCACCCGTTTGTCTAATGATGACGTTTCAGTGTTTGACTTTGGCGAGCTCGGGTGTCGACCATGAAATTTACTGGTCGGATGATTGTCCGTGTCTGGACCTTCCAAGTATTCTCATGGTCGCCAGTGGCCCTGGTCGGCCTATATATGGTCGACTTATCTGGCGAGTGATCGTCGTCGACTTAGTATTGGTTGTATTGACCGCTACGTGTCATTCCACGTGGGAAGCATCAGGTCGGGTCCCTTCAGTTGCTCCCGACTTTCGAAGTGCGAGGATTTATACTTAGGTCAGAAAGTAAGACTTGGTTCATCCTCGTTCAAGCCCGTCTTTGTCGACCATATACTGCCTGTTTTTGGCTTGGTCTGGAGGTAAGACGGGGATGTATTTAGTGAAGCCCTTGGATCAAGCTTGGTTTGGAGGGGAAATCGAGGTGTCGCTTGAAGTCACGTCTCATTAATATCACGTTTTTTGAAGCGTCGTTTAGCCGACTCATCATTTAATATCCCTAATTTCGGCGTCATCTCTTTGTTTTTGGCGACGTCGTTTTGACGGTTACCAACATGTGTCGATCGGGTAGTGGCTGTGTGGGATCCGCGTGTTTTGAACTGGGTCGACCCGGCTGATCGCGGGCCATATAAAAGTTCAAAACCCCGGCTTCTCCCCTACATTTCCAGCCATTCCCGTGTTTTCTTCTCCCCAAGCAAACCAGGCTATTTTCTTCCCAGTATTGAGTTCACCATTTGGGCTCCCTTTTAGCTGTATTTTCATCCTCTAAAGTGGTGTGTTAGGTTCACCTCTTTCTCCTTTCTCCATTTCACCCATTTGTGACCTTTTTCTGAATAGGTTTGATGAGTTCTAGGTTTCGCATTTTATCTCCGGCGACTTATTTCCGGTTTCTGCACTTTCCATACTAACTCCGGCAACCTTTGTCTTTCAGGTCACCGTCCTTGTTCCATTCTCTTATCCTCGTCTTCTCCAGTCTTGCCCGTTACAGTAATAGTAATAGTAATAATAAAAATAATATTATACAATTCTTTCATCATTGTCATAAATGAAAAGAAAAATAATTTTTCGTCCAAATGAAAGTTTTTAAATATATTTGTGTTAGTAGACACCTTAAATTTTCGATTTTATACTATTAAAATATTTATTTTGAGACTTTTAAAATCATTATTCATATTCTAATTAACAATGTGAGATATTTCTTTTCTATTTCTATTGGTAATAAAAGTTTAAGACTTTTATCTAAAGACTTTTAAAACAAACATATCTTTCTAACCATGTGTTATACATTTTTTCTATTGGTTATAATAGTATTTTTAAAACCAGCACTAATTGCTAACAAATGTGAGATACATTCTTCTATAGTAATAATAATAGTCTTTTATATAAAAACTTTTGAAATCAACATCTCTTTCTAAACAATATTTGATGCATCTCTTCTATTGGTTATAACATAATAATAATAATAGAAGTAGTATTTTATCAAAAGATTTTTGAAACCAACATCTCTTTCTAAACAATGTGTGATACATCTCTTATATTGATAATAAAATAAAAATTCTTTTATCTATAAATTTTATAACCAATATATCTTTCTAAATAATGTAGATCTTTTTGTAACCAATGTGAGATACATTATCTAAAAACATTTTAAACCAATATCGCTTTCCTAACCAATGTGAAATCCATATTATTTTTCTATTGGTATTAAGTCTTTTATAAAAAAAGACTTTTAATACCTACATCACTTTCTAACCAATGTGTAATACATCACATCATTTGATAATAGTAGTAGAAGTTATTTTATCTAAAAAAAATCTAAAACCAACATCTTTTTCTATATAATGGGATACATCTATTATCTTTTTTGTTGATGATAAAAGTAGATGTTTTTTTATTTAAAGATTTTTAAAATCAACATCACTTTTTAACTAGTGTAAGATTTATCTCATTTATTGGTAACAATAGTAATTTAAAATCAACATCAATTTATAACAAATGTGTGATGTATATATTTTATTGCTAATAATAGTCATTACAAGCAAAATGTGTATTTACAACGTTTGATGTACAACGCTTTTGAAGAAACTTTGTGATAGGGTCATTTTCAACAAAGTTTTTTGAAAAACGTTGTGATAGGGTCCTTTTCAACAAAATTTTATGAAAAACGTTGCTATAGGGTCATTTTCAACAATGTTTTTAAGAAAATGTTTTCGTTTTATTATTCACACAACGTTTAAAAAAAACGTTGTGATTGTGCCCTTCTACATAACGTTCACAAAGAAAATGTTGTAGTATAGTTATTTTAGAATTATATTGTTTTACAAAACATATATGCTAAAGCGTTGTCTTACGATCTGATTCATATACCATGCACCAAAAAATAGCGCGACATAATTTGGCGGTCTAAATTTATCCCCCACAATTTGGCAGAAAAACACACCAAAGAATCGAAAAAAGTGATAGCGTACTGAGATAAACCTTAAGCCCTTCTCCACAGTTTCTAATTTCTCTCTCTGTCTCTCAAACTCCCAATTAACGCAAGTCACCTCTCTCTCTCTCTCTCTCTCTCTCTCTCACGGTATATCACGCAGTCACCACCAATCCACCCCTCTCTCTCTCTCTCACTCACGGTATCTTACACAATCACCACCAATCCACCCTTCACTGTCGCCCCTCCGCCAAAAAAGCTTTTGATCACGCCAAATTACAGGTTGACTACGTTTGGAAGTCCACTTGGTGGGGTGAAGCTGATGAGTGTTAGGTTGGAAATAGGACTAGGATATCTGGCTTAATTGCTGGTGAGTACGTGCTGGTTCTCTTAGTCTTTCATGTCTACACCAGGATCTGCAAGAGAAAATACTGTTAGGGAGGTGGGAGGTTATCCCAGCTAAAGCCCTCTGGTGTGAGAGTCAATAGCGGAAGATAACAAGTGATGGAATACAGGCGTTCCCTGCGACTACCTTACTTGAATAATATGTGTTGTATGATAGTTTTTAGTGAATAGTGCCCTATCTTTTGAAGGTGACGAAGCCCTCTATTTATAATCTCCCAAAGCTTGTCTCGCAAGCCAAAAATGGACGCCACATTCGGAGACTAACCCTTATTGGTCGGCTGAGCTGGCTAATTCTCAATGGTCTATACCATTTTCAGACGTACTCATCGTATCAGGAAGGGGGTTAGCGATGAGGGGTACGGCTTGTACAGAGCACGTTGACGTTTTTCTAATCAGATGACGTTTCAGTGTTTGAGTTTGGCGAGCTCGGGTGTCGACCATGGAATTTCCTGGTCGGATGATCGTCCGTGTCTGGACCTTCCAAGTATTCTCATGGTCACTAGTGGCCCTGGTCGGCCTATATATGGTCGACTTATCTGACGAGTGATCGTCCTTGACTTAGTCTTGGTTGTATTGACCGCCATGTGTCATTCCACGTGGGAAGCATGAGGTCGGGTCCCTTCAGTTGCCCTCGACTTTCCAAGTGCGAGGATTTATCCTTAGGTCGGAAAGTAAGACTTGGTTCATCCTCGTTCAAGCCCGTCTTTGTCGACCATATACTGCTTGTTTTTGGCTTGGTCTGGAGGTAAGCCGGGGATGTATTTAGTGAAGCCCTTGGATCGAGCTTGGTTAGCGGGGGAAATCGAGGTGTCTCTTGAAGTCACGTCTCATTAATATCACGTTTTTTGAAGCGTCGTTTATCCGACTTATCATTTAATTTCCCTAATTTCTGCGTCATCTCTTTGTTTTTGGCGATGTCATTTTGACGGTTACCAACACGTGTCGATCGGGTAGTGGCTGTGTGGGATCCGCGTGTTTTGAATTGGGTCGACCCGGTTGATCGCGGGCCATATAAAAGTTCAAAATCTCGGCTTCTCCCCTACGTTTCCAACCATTCCCGTGTTTTCTTCTCCGCAAGCAAACCAGGCGATTTTCTTCCCAGTATTAAGTTCACCATTTGGGCTCCCTTTTAGCCGTATTTTCTTCCTCTAAAGTGGTGTGTTAGGTTCGCCTCTTTCTCCTTTCTCCATTTCACCCATTTGTGACCTTTTTCTGGGTAGGTTTGATGAGTTCTGGGTTTCGCATTTCATCTCCGGCGACTTATTTCCGGTTTCTGCACTTTCCATACTAACTCCGGCAGCCTTTGTCTTTTAGGTCCCCGTCCTTGTTCCTTTCTCTTATCCTCGTCTTCTCCAGTCTTGCCCGTTATAGTAATAGTAATATTAATAATAAAAATAATATTATACAATTCTTATCATCATTGTCATAAATGAAAAGAAAAATAATTTTTCGTCCAAAATGAAAGTTTTTAAATATATTTGTGTTAGTAGACACCTTAAATTTTGGATTTTATACTATTAAAATATTTATTTTGAGACTTTTAAAATTATTATTCATATTCAAATTAACAATGTGAGATATTTCTTTTCTATTTCTATTGGTAATAAAAGTTTAAGACTTTTATCTAAAGTCTTTTAAAACAAACATATCTTTCTAACCATGTGTTATACATCTTTTCTATTGGTTATAATAGTATTTTTAAAACCAACACTAATTTCTAACAAATGTGAGATACATTCTTCTATAGTAATAATAATAGTCTTTTGTATAAAAACTTTTGAAATCAACATCTCTTTCTAAACAATATGTGATGCATCTCTTCTATTGGTTATAACATAATAATAATAATAGTAGTAGTATTTTATCAAAAGATTTTTGAAACCAACATCTCTTTTTAAACAATGTGTGATACATCTCTTATATTGATAATGAAATAAAAATTCTTTTATCTATACATTTTTTAACCAATATATCTTTCTAAATAATGTAGATATCTTTGTAATCAATGTGAGATACATTATCTAAAAACATTTAAAACCAATATCGCTTTCCTAACCAATGTGAAATCCATATTATTTTTCTATTGGTATTAAGTCTTTTATAAAAAAAGACTTTTAATACCTACATCACTTTCTAACCAATGTGTAATACATCACATCATTTGATAATAGTAGTAGAAGTTATTTTATCTAAAAAAAATATAAAACGAACATCTTTTTCTATATAATGGGATACATCTATTATCTTTTTTGTTGATGATAAAAGTAGATGTTTTTTTATTTAAAGATTTTTAAAATCAACATCACTTTTTAACTAGTGTAAGATTTATCTCATTTATTGGTAACAATAGTAATTTAAAATCAACATCAATTTATAACAAATGTGTGATGTATATATTTTATTGCTAATAATAGTCATTACAAGCAAAATGTGTATTTACAACGTTTGATGTACAACGCTTTTGAAGAAACGTTGTGATAGGGTCATTTTCAACAAAGTTTTTTGAAAAACGTTGTGATAGGGTCCTTTTCAACAAAATTTTATGAAAAACGTTGCTAACAAACAATGTTTTTAAGAAAGCGTTTTCGTTTTATTATTCACACAACGTTTAAAAAAAACGTTGTGATTGTGCCCTTCTACATAACGTTCACAAAGAAAATGTTGTAGTATAGTTATTTTAGAATTATATTGTTTTACACAACATATATGCTAAATCGTTGTCTTTATCTGATTCTTATACCCTGTACCAAAAAATAGCGCGACATAATTTGGCGGTCTAAATTCATCCCCCATTATTTGGCAGAAAAACACACGAAAGAATCGAAAAAAGTGATAGCGTACTGAGATAAACCTTAAGCCCTTCTCCACAGTTTCTAATTTCTTTCTCTGTCTCTCAAACTCCCAATTAACGCAAGTCACCTCTCTCTCTCTCTCTCTCTCTCTCGCTCACGGTATATCACGCAGTCACCACCAATCCACCCCTCTCTCTCACTCACGGTATCTTACACAATCTCCACCAATCCACCCCTCACTGTCGCCCCTCCGCCAAAAAAGCTTCTGATCACGCCAAATTATAGGGTGACTACGTTTGGAAGTCCACCTGGTGGGGTGAAGCTGATGAGTGTTAGGTTGGAAATAGGACTAGGATATATGGCTTAATTGCTGGTGAGAACGTGCTGGTTCTCTTAGTCTTTCATGTCTACACCAGGATCTGCAAGAGAAAATACTGTTAGGGAGCTGGGAGGTTATCCCAGCTAAAGCCCTCCGGTGTGAGAGTCAATAGCGAAAGATAACAAGTGATGGAATACAAGCGTTCCCTGCAGCTACCTTACTTGAATAATATGTGTTGTACGATAGTTTTTAGTGAATAGTGCCCTATCTTTTGAAGATGACGATGCCCTCTATTTATAATCTCCCAATGCTTGTCTCGCAAGCCAAAGCTGGACACCACATTCGGAGACTAACCCTTATTGGTCGGCTGAGCTGGCTAATTCTCAATGGTCTATACCATTTCCAGACGTACTCATCGTATCAGGAAGGGGGTCAGCGATGAGGAGTACGGCTTGTACAGAGCACGTTGACGTTTTTCTAATCAGATGATGCCACCTGGCATGTGTCGTACTATGATGACGTTTCAGTGTTTGACTTTGGCGAGCTCGGGTGTCGACCATGGAATTTCCTGGTCGGATGATTGTCCGTGTCTAGACCTTCCAAGTATTCCCATGGTCTCTAGTGGCCCTGGTCGGCCTATATATGGTCGACTTATCTGGCGAGTGATCGTCCTTGACTTAGTCATGGTTGTATTGACCGCCACGTGTCATTCCACGTGGGAATCATCAGGTCGGATCCCTTCAGTTGCCCCTGACTTTCCAAGTGTGAGGATTTTTCCTTAGGTCGGAAAGTAAGGCTTGGTTCATCCTCGTTCAAGCCCGTCTTTGTCGACCATATACTGCCTGTTTTTGGCTTGGTCAGGAGGTAAGACGGGGATGTATTTACTGAAGCCCTTGGATCGAGCTTGGTTTGCAAGGGAAATCGAGGTGTCGCTTGAAGTCACGTCTCATTAATAGCACATTTTTTGAAGCTTCGTTTAGCCGACGTATCATTTAATATCCCTAATTTTGGCGTCATCTCTTTGTTTTTGGCGACGTCGTTTTGACGGTTACTAACACGTGTCGATCGGGTAGTGGCTGTGTGGGATCCGCGTGTTTTGAATTGGGTCGACCCGGTTGATCGTGGGCCGTTTAAAAGTTCAAAACCCCGGCTTCTCCCCCACGTTTCCAGCCATTCCCGTGTTTTCTTCTTCCCAAGCAAACCAGGCGATTTTCTTCCCAGTATTGAGTTCACCATTTGGGCTTCCTTTTAGCCGTATTTTCTTCCTTTAAAGTGGTGAGTTAGGTTCGCCTCTTTCTCCTTTCTCCATTTCACCCATTTGTGACCTTTTTCTGGGTAGGTTTGATGAGTTCTGGGTTTCACATTTCATCGCCGACAACTTATTTCTGGTTTCTGCACTTTCCATACTAACTCCAGCAGCCTTTGTCTTTTAGGTCCCCGTCCTTGTTCCTTTCTCTTATCCTCGTCTTCTCGGTCTACTTGAATTCTGTACTACTCTTCTCTTAGCTTTTTATATTTGGTTCGTATTTGGGGTGGGTTCATGAGTTCGGAGTCTAAGTCGTCGTGTCGTATTCCTTATTGGTCCTCCTCGAATGTGGATTATAAGTCACCCACCCAGTCCTCTTCGTCGTCCTCGATAAAAGTTCTTTCTCCCTCTGTATTTTCTTCGGCCATGAGACCAAACGTGTAGATCCTGGACCAATCTATGCTAAGTCGCCTACCCTTTCTAGGGTATACAGACAAACTGACGGAAATTGGAAGATAGTTCTTCCGAGTGAGGCGATGGAGTTGTTGCTCGCTGCTGGTTATGACTTGGAGGGCCTTTCTTTGGTCGGGGATGAGTCGTATAGGGCCGAGGATAGACCAGTTGGCTCTGAAATGTACGTCTGTAAGATGAAAGTCCAAGCTTACTTTGACTTGTACCATATTTTTTTCAGCGAGTTGGCGGCATTAAAGATGATGGATAAAAACAGAGAATTGGCGAAGAAGAAAAGGAAGACCGCCGTTGATTCAACCTCGGCATCCAAGGTTGAAGATTATTCAAGTAAAACGAGCAAGAAAGCTCGCCTTGGTAAAGCCAAGGTAGGTGATGGGCCCGTCAAGGAGGGCGGAAAACCTGGTGGCAGGTTATTGAGAGGGTGGCAGAATCATGTGTGTCTCGAGGACATGACGCTATGGGATACTCAGTTCAACCATAGCTTAGAAGGATTGAGGCGTCGAGCTCAACTTGTCTTTGCCCAATTGAGGCGTCTTCGAGTCAGTGGGGGTTTTATACTACTTTTTTCTAAGTGGGATTTCGTCGGCCTTGGATCCCTCATTATTTGTGAACTTCTTGATGAAGGAACTCACTACAGATCTTTCCCTCAACTTGGTGAGGTACTTAGTCAGTTTTGGTGCATGTCTTCGGGTACTCGGCTTCGAGCCTACTCTCTCTTTGTTCAAGACTTACTTCAGTGTCAACATGTCTTTGGGGCGCTTGCAGTGTAAACACCATAATAACAGAGTTAACTTATTTGCAAGGCCTCCGGGCAAGACGGGGCATTGGGCCGACAACGTATTGGTCCTCGATTGTGAGGAAGCGACGAGGATGGAATTTTCTGTTCCCACGATTACGTAGAATTAGTGAAGTCCATATCCTGCTGCCCTGTCCACGTATGAAGAGAAAGTGAAGTTGGTCGTGGAGGATTATTTGGGAGTCCATGGGGAGAATCCTTTGGTGTTTTCATGGAGCTCGGTTTCAGGAGCTGAAGAGTTGTTGAGATTGGTCGGCATGTCAACCAAGGATAAGAAAGATGTTAGACCTCGATGTAATATGCCCATGGTTGATACTTATCGAGGTGGTTGGTTCACAAGAACCTTGTATTCAAAAGGGATTGCTTGTCTTGTCGGGATTCAGGAATCGAGGAGCCTTGCCCCGAGCCATCGTGAATATCCTTTCTTTACTTGTTTCGATTATCAGTTGCCTTGTTATGGTTTTCTTTAATTTTGATCTTTTTTATTTTTCACCATGAGGAATCTTGGCTCGGATGAACCTTACTCGGCCAGGAAGACCACGAGCATGGATCGTCGAAGGGTCACATAGGCTACCGGATATTACTAGGGGGCTATCGTCTGAGCTCAACCTTTGACCAACGGTGTTGCGGCCCCGGCTGTTAGGGTGGCGAAAGTGGTCCCGACCTCTTCTCAGGCAGCTGGCTCGGGGAATGCCACGGGTGACAATTTCGTCGACCAAGTCCCCATTTATTGAGCCTGCCAAGTCACTGGTTGTCACCTCCGTTCCATCCACAACTTATGAACCTTCTTCCATAAAAACCCCTCGCCAATCGGCGGAGGTGATTGAACTAGTTGGCGAAGAAGATGAAGGCGATCATGAGAATCTTGAGCAATTTTTTTCCAGATAAAGGGTAAAAGTGGTGAGCCCGCATCACTGTCTATGAGGAAGTTTGAGTGCCCTGGCTTGAGGATGACTTCGTCTTGCCAACTACAAAAGAGGCTGACAAGAATCTAGCCAATGCTATTGCCGACGTTCCCCCTTAGTAATTTTGACTTTATATCTCGAGATGATATGACTACCATGCTCGGCCAGGGGGTGGGATCTAGGGCTACTCCAAAAGACTTGGTCGGTGTGATGAATTCCCTCAGCTCTGCCCAGCTTTTGGGTCGTTTTGGGCTGATAACCGGCGAAGTAAGCGTCTTGTCTTGTCACATTTTCTATCTTGGGTTTTCCTTGTATTTCGTGTTTTGATTTGATGAATGGTTGTCTGGTTTGATTGTAGGCTTATGCGCCGTGGCCGAATCTCTATTTACCCATCTTGGCCATAGCTCGACCAATAAGAAGAAGTTGCTTGTAGGGAAGCTCGTTTGGGCCAAGAAGAAAGGGATATTTTGAAGGCAAAGCTAGAGTCTCTGGAGAGGGATCATAACGGAAGGCGGTGACTGGGCCAGAGCTTTAAAGCTCCTTGAAGACGTGAAGGCCCAACGGAACAAACTGTCTGACCAAGTCGGCAGCCTGGAGCAAAAAACAACCAAAGCCGAACAACGGGTGACCGAGGTCGAGCAAGCGAAGGATGTTGTGCTAGGCGAGCGAGATGCGGCGTTAGCCAAAGTTGTTGAGCTTGAAGAACAGTTGAAAGAGGCCAAGCAGTCTGCCATCAACCAATATAAGGAAAGTGATTAATTCACCGATGAGCTCGTGCCTTATTATTCTCGAGGTGTTCACCATATTCTTCGTTGTGTTCTTTGCCTTTGGCATACCCGTAGGGGAGTTAGTCGGCAGGGGGCTTGAGCCATTTCGGTGCCTTTGCTCGATTGGGGCATGAGATGGTTCCTTTTCGAGTGAGGAGCTCAAGCTTGTCCATGATCAAGACCCAGGCGAGGGCCTCGGCGAATGGATACCTCCGGCGCCCACCATAATGTTGTGTCCTTGATTGAGGCGATGAAGTTAAGCGAGGAGGTTCCCTTCAATCCCGTGAGAATGCGAGGATTTTATGGGCGTACAATCAACGGGATCGGCTTCGTGACGATATTCAAGTTCTTGAGGACCGAGCCCTTCCTTCAGAATTTTTGACCTCCCGGCTTCCTACAGGTCAATGACTTTTACTCACTACAACGAGGTTTATTGCACATGTGTGCACATGCTTTCAAAACAATTTTGTGGTTTCTATTTGTTGGTGTTTGTTTGAACATTTCATACTCGTTCCCCATTTACATCGTTGTTTTTGCGTATTTTATCGTATCTGCTTTGTTTGTTCGTCTTGTTTTTGAGAACCTAAGCTATTTGTAGATTGTAGTTTTCCTCGTATACCGAGGATAGTTCATTAGTCCCCTCATCTTCTTGAGGTTGAGGTGGCGCGTAGGCTCGTTGTAAATTATAACCTTCCCAGTGTGCAGAGGATAGGTTGTTGGTCCCTCCTCTTTTCGAGGTTGAGGTGGTAGCGTAAGCTTGTTGTAAATGTAGCCTTCCCATGTACCGAGGATAGGCTGTTGGTCCCCTCCTCTTTTTCGAGGTTAAGGTGAGCGCGTAAGCTCGTTGTAAATGTAGCCTTCCCCGCGTGCTGAGGATAAGCTATCGTTAGTTGTTTCGAAACAAGGGTCGAACCTTTTTCATTGATCTCTGGGAATTTTTACAAAGAAAGTTACATCATTCATTTGTAATATAGTTTCAGGTGGTCGGCATGTCATGGATTCCTTAGTGGCGTGCCATCAGGCTCTGCTAGCCGGTAGGTTCCTTCTCGGATGACGCTGGTAATTTTGAACGGTCCTTCCCAGTTCGGGGATAGCTTGTTTCTTCCCAACTTTTTGCCTGTTGCTTCTATTTTTCGAAGAACCCAATCTCCCACTGAGAAACCTCTCGGTTTAACCCTTTTATCATGGTGGATTTTCGTGAGTTTCTTGTAATTGATCATTCGGAGGCGAGATTCGAGTCTCTTTTCCTCAATGTTGTCGAGATCGAGTAGTCTTGACAACTCATTTAAACAGTCGAAGAAGGTAACCAGTGGGGAGAGCTAGCTCGGCCGCCATGGTGCCCCGATCCGTAGGTGGCGTGAAAGGAGTTTTCATACACAAACTTTATCGCTTGGTCCTCGGTTATGTTGGCTAACGGTTTGGCTTCTATCCACTTAGTGAAGTAGTCCACTACAATGATATATTCACACCCATGCTTGGCTCAGGGGAAAGGGCCGATGAGGTCTATTCCCCACATATCAAATAGCCATGTTGCGATAGCAAGCGTTTGTGGAATAGATGGAAGTCGGGAATGAATATCTGCGAATCTTTTGCACTTATCGCACTTTCTTTCGTATTCTGCCTCGTCTCTTCTCATACTCAGCCAATAATAACCATGAAAATTCACTTTGTCGGCCAACGTCCTTGCTCTCGGATGTCCCCCGCATTCACCCTCGTGTACCTCGGCCAAAAGGTCTTCTACTGTCTCTTGCCTCATGCACCGAAGAAGGGGTTTTGCGTTGGACCTCTTGTACAACATTCCACCCACGACCGAGTATCTGCAAGCCCAGTTCCTCACCATTTGTGCCTTATCTTTCTCTTCGGGCAAAGTCCCATTTTCAATATAATCTTTTATGTCATCAATCCAGCATCTTAGGGTGTCATTGATTGCCATGATCTCTTCTTGGTCTATTGCGGGGTTCTTGAGAAACATTAGCTCGACCTCGACTAGTATGTCCCTATTCTCCGATGAGGCGATTTTGGATAAGTAATCTGCTCGGGAATTGCCCTCTCTTAGGATCTGCTCCAACTCCCAGTATTTGAATTCCTTCAGTAATCTTTGGGTCAGCTGTTTATATTTGGCCAATCGATCGGGTGGTTTGCCCCATATTCACCCAACATTTGTTTGACCAATAATTGAGAGTCGTCGTATATCACGATGCTCTCAGCCCCTAACTTTAGTGCGAGCTCGATCCCTGCTACCAATGCTTTATATTCGGCTTGATTGTTTGAGGCTTTGAAGCTAAACTCCAATGCCAACCCCAATTCTCCTCCTCTTGGTACGATCAGTGAGATTCCTGCTCCGCTCTTGTTGCTTCCAACGGAGCCATCAACGAATAAGGTCCAGTGTTCTGGTGGTCTGGATTTTGCCCGTTCACTCCCGGCGTTTTCCTTGGTGGTTTTCAATTCTTTCTCGGCTTCCTTTGGCTCTTGGTTAGGTTGTTTCTCTGGTGAACGAGGTTTCGGCGATGAAGTCCGCCAGCACTTGTGCTTGTATCGCCCTCCTCGTTTTGTATTCAATCCCATAACCCGACAACTCGACCGACCATTTCAGCATTCTGCCCGCCATGTCCGGTTTGTGCAAAATTTGTCTCAGAAGAACTTCGGTGTAAACCACTATTGGGTGTGCTTGGAAATAAGCTTTCAATTTTCGAGCGAGAAATTACCAAGGCGAGCACCAACTTTTCGATCTCCAAGTATCTTCCTTAAACTTCGATGAGGGCATGTGAAATGTAGTAGTTTGGCTTTTGCAACTTGTCCTCCTCTCTGATCAACACTGCAACCACTGCTGAGTCTGATGCTGCCAAGTATACGTATAACTTTTCTTCGGGATGGGATCTTGAGAGAGTGGGGGTCGACCAATATATTCTTAAGCTCGTTGAAAGCCTTTTTGCAATCACTAGTCCATTGGAATTTTTTGCCTCCTTTCAATGTTTTGAAAGAAAGGTAGGTTTTTTTCTGCTGATTTGGCTATAAAGCGTGAGGGCGTGATTCGGCCGTTGTATTGGACATGTTTAATCGAGATAGGTGGATCCATGGTCGCCAAGGCCTCTATCTTTTTCTCGGGTTGGCCTCGATTCCCCTTTCATTGACCATGTAACCCAGGAATTTTCCAGCGACTACCCCGAAAGCGCATTTTGCTGGGTTCAATTTCATCTTATTCTTCCTTAGATTTGCGAAGGTCTCCTTTAGGTCATCGACATGGTTGGCGTGCTTGGTCTTAATTACCATATCGTCGATATATGCTTCCACATTTCTTCCTAATTGATCGCCGAAGACCTTATTTACCATCCTTTGATACGTGGCCCTGGCATTTTTCAACCCGAAGGGTATCATAGTGTAGCAGTATAGCCCTCCGGCAGCTCGGAACGTCGTGTGTATTTGGTCGGCGAGCCACATTCTGATTTGATGATACCCGGAATAGGCGTCGATGAAGCTTAAGATCTTGTGTCGGCTATGGAGTCTACTAGCTGAGTCGATTCTTGGCAAGGGATACCAATCTTTCGGGCAAGCTTTGTTTAGATCGGTAAAATCAACACACATTCTCCATTTTTCACTTGACTTTTTTACCATTACCACGTTAGCTATCCATGTTGCATACAAGACTTCCTTGATGATCTTTGCTTTGAGTAGCTTGGATACCTCTTCTTTGATTGCCGTTTAGTTTTGCTGGGAGAAAATTCTCGCCTTTTGTTGGATTGGAATTGAATCGAGGTCAATGCTGAGTTTGTGAACATCCACGTCCTGGCTAATTCCCTCCATGTCCTCGACTCTCCAAGCGAAAACATCCAAACTTTTTTTCAAAAGCTTAATAATTGTTGCTCGCTCTTCTTGGGGTATTTCCTCTCCTACTTTGACCATTTGCTTGGGAAAGTTGAGGTTTATGGCGATTTCTTCTAGATCTTCACGTGGCTTGATTTTTAGTCGATCCAGAGTATCGAGCTTTTAATCACCACTATTTTCTTGGCGGCCCTTTTGGGATTTCTTGGGGCATTGAGTGTCGTGGTGCAGGAATTTCCTTTGCTAGCAAGGCGGCATTCCAGCTTCGCTTTGATTCTTATGCTTGAGGTGGGTTGGGGAATGCGGGTTCGGCAGCGGGGAATGATTTCTCCATCGTTTTCTCGGCCCTTTTGGCGTCGACTTTCTGGATCATTTTTGCTTGGTTTGGGCAGCCACCATCTTTTCTTTGTGTTTCTTTTCCTTGTATATGTATTCAAGTGTACTAGTTGGGTCATTCAATCTTGTTCCGTACCATTTTTAGGTGGGGTACTTTACCTTTTGGTGAGCCGGTGAGGCGATCATTTGAAATTTCGTTTGTCTTGGGGGCCTAAGATGGCGTTGTATGGGGAAGCGAGATCGATTATGAGAAAGTACCGTCCTCGTTCGAGTGCTGTACTTTCTTCTCCCAAGGGTAACCTTAAGGGTGGCCAGACCCTTTTCACCAACTTGATGGCCCGTGAACCCTTCTAGGCTGCGGTGCTTGGTTTGAGGTGGGCATCCCCGACTCTAAACTAAGGAAGCGATTGTAGAAAAAGATATCTCTTGACACTCCGGTGTCTACACGAACCACTTTGCGTCACTATTGTGAATCCCACTCCCGATGTTAGTGGTTCTTGCTGTACAGCGTCTCGTTAATTGCTAGCTCGTTTGGTTTGAGCGTGATTCCTCCTTCCTCATCGTCTTGTGGTATGGTGTTCACCCGTGTTTCGGGTTATAGATCATGTTTTTCAATCGGGTGCGCTCGGGGCCGCCTTCACTATCTTTGTCGATTATGTTTCTTGGTCTTGCGTTATTCGGTTTTGGGCGTTACGATTTCTCGGTTGTTCTCTTCCTCTTCTTCTTTGGTTGTTGTTTCTTTGTTCGAATCTCTTGAGCTCTCCTCGGTCTATCAACTTTTGGATAGCTCGTTTCAAGTTGATGCATTCCTCGGTCGTGTGACCAGGTGTCCTAATGAAAGGAGTAGTGTTTGTTAGGATCTCGAGGGAAGCGAGTGTCCTTTAGCCCGCCATGGTCTTCGATTCTAATTAATCGGTTAGCAACACGTTCATGATATCTTCGCGGGTTGTGTTTAAGGGAGTCCAATTCATCGTCCCATTTGTTCGACCTCGGTTATCCTCCGTACAATGCATGTTGATCCTCATTGTCTTTTCAGAGTTGTCATGAGCTCGTTGCGTTCCATCGTGCTCTTTTTTCTTCCCATCTCTTTTTGCTTCCTCGTGTTAATAACTTCGGGCGTGTGCGTACATCTCTCCAGCGGATCCATGGTCTCTGAACATCATCTCTTGCCTCATCACCGCTTGTTGTAGGCTTGAGATAAAGCACATCTTGATAGATTCCTACGAAATGTGCGGTATCACAGTGGTTGGCCATAGCCATAAACCTATCCATGTACATCGGTTGGATTCATTGTTCTTGTTGTTGTATGCCACACAAGTGCATTTTGCTTTTTGGTTCGAGTCTCGCCGAGGAGAATTGCGTAACGAACATTTGCCTAAACTTCGTCCCAAGTTTCCACCAAGTCTTGAGTTCGGCGGGGAGAGGCCGGTATACCACTTTAAGAGCTTTTCCTTGCGGGGTTCGGCGAAGATCTTACTCAGCGTCTTCTTCCTCGGGTGCCACGACATTCATCTTGACTTGAAGCTAGCTATGTGGCGGCTAGCGCTTGTGAGGCCTTGATAGGAATCGAAGTTGGGCGGTTTCTGTCGAGGCGGTGGAGCCTTTCTCATTTTTTTTTGAAAGGTGTTCTTGGAGGAAGCATCATCGGTTTTCCCCTTTTCTATGGCTTCGAGTCTTCCTCGGAAAAACTTCACTTCTTGCTCGACCTCAGAGGCGGAGTGGGAGTTGATTTACGTATTTCAATGGTCGGCGTTCAGACCACTCTTTTGAGTCCGTCCCCAGATTCTTTGAGGGGTGCGTTGATGCTGCAATCTTTCGCATGTTTTGCTCTTCATCGCCTCCGTCCTTGGTCTTGATTCTCCTCCTCGTTTCTTTCTCGCATGCGAGGGAGAACGATTGGATTCATCGAGGAAAGGTCAATCGACTATGTATGCTTGGTTTAGGTGCATGCTCGATTATCCTTTTTCCCAGTCTAGATTTCCCGCTAGGGCGAGGTGTGACGTTCCTTTTTCTCTTTGCCTTTTGATGTAGCCCCTTTAGACAGGGTTTGGGCTAGCTCAGAGTAATCATTGCGTTGGTGGAAATCCCCACCTTTTCTTTGAGCTCAAACATTTTACGCTCGATTTCTTCTTGGATTCTGTGAGATAAAGCTTACGGCGTTCCCGAGAACTTTAACTCTTCAGTATGGCTCTTGCTCGTTTGCTTGCGCATTTTTATGAGCTTTAGAGCTCACGATTACGCTCCTCGTCCTCGTCCTCGTCCTCGTCCTCTCTCCTGCGCCCTCGGCGAAGAGGTATCTGCTTGGTTAATATCGCTCTAAGTTCGGGGGCGTCTGGTATGCCTCTTCCCACTTAAGACTTTATTTGGAGGTTATTAGGTCTATCTCCGTGAGTCACGTTTGTGTCGTTGGGGGGTTACGTGGCGAGGCGAGGCATTGTGCTCCTGTTGGTTTTGTTTCGTGTGTGTATGTTCTTTTCCATGGTTTTACGGTGACGGTTAAGAGGTAACGGCGAAAAAATTTCGATTCAGGCAACGGAACCCTTGATCACGCCAAATGGTGGGGTGACTACACTTGAAGTCCCATGGTGGAATGAAGTTAGGAGTGTTGGATTGGAAACAAGACTAGGATATCGGCTTGTTTGCTAGTGAATGCTTGACTTTGAGC
>CM028377.1:156475111-156524020 GCA_013146195.2 Codonopsis lanceolata | reverse complement strand
ATAGTGGGTTGGATATTTGCTGAGGCTGAAAGGGAGTTTGGACTCAAGCTGGAAGAAGGATTTTTATGGTGTGAGATGGAGAAGCTTGAATTGGGGATCGGTTACTTCCTGTAAGGTCAACATAGACAGCTTTCATTGGAGCAGGTTGCACTTGCGTTGGGCAGCTAGTTATTCTATTCTTGATGAATGAACCTGAACAGAAAGGGTTGTTGGGAACTTGATGCAAGGGAGATGTCGAAGGGTAATTAAGCATGGGAGATGCTGCATTGGCTGATTGCACATCACTTGAATTAGCCTGGACAGGAGGGTTGGCTTCTTGAGGACTTAAGCTTGAAGAATTTTGTCTAGGAGGTGAGACTTCAACAACAGCAATGGGGACAGGCTTCAATATTACTGGAACCAAGCGACCATGATCAAGAAATCTTGTCGTTCAGGGGCATAGAAGGAGGCGGCTTTCGGACTTACATTGTTGACTTAGACTGGCAATTGGGGAAGATTGACTAGTAGGATTCTAAATATTATCATGTTGGTTGCAATTTGGTTGAGAGACCGAAATATGAGTGGGAGCATGAGCAACAACATCTGTGTTAGTCATTGATTAGGTGTTGGCAGCTTGGGGAGATGTCGTAGAATAATTAGCCTCAGAAGCTGCTGCTTTGGCTGGCTACACATTATTGGCATTGTCGTTGACAGAAGGGTTAGTTGCTTGAGGATCAACCAAAGCGGATCATTGTTTGTGGGGGTTGTTGGGGGACGGTCTGCGAGAGCATTAGGAGGAGAATCAAAGTTGCACCTCTTTATAGAATTTCTGCTTGTCGAAGTCCCAGAATCATGGACCTGCAGCCTTATCCTTATTAGACAGTTTGCACGAGGTGGCATCATGTCCCACATGACGCGGCACAAGCGATGCAGGAAGGCGTTTTGCTTCAATAGGCTGTCAGAAACTGTTAGAAGGGCCACAATCAATCCAAAGTCTGCTAGGAATGACTTTGGTCAGATCAACCTCGATACAAATCCTCGCTACACTAGGCCGAGTAAGATTAGCAGTTGGAGAATCAATAATTAAAGGAGTGCCAATCATATTGGCTATGGAAAAAAGAGTATTCTTATTAAAAAGAAATATGGGCAGGTTAGGGAGCGCAACCATACTGGAACGATAGGGCTTTCGATCTCTGGCCTGAATGAAGGAGTCCACTTAAAAACGCACATGGGGAAGGAACCAACAAACCAGTGATCCTTGATCCAAAGTCTTTGGAAATCAACTTCATGATGAGATTGGATGAGAACATGCTTTAAATCTAGGAGACCCAAAGTAACCTCAGCCTTGAGGCCAAACGTGAGGAATGCTTTCCTCATAGATTCCATAGATGGACGTCCATGAGAGAATTTTCAAACGGCGAGTTTAAGCGGCTGCGACAAAGTAGAGATTAGTTGAGGGAAAGAGCGCAAGGCGGGCTCACCTTTATACATGGAAGGAGGAATGACGGGCAGGTTGGTGAGGCGGAGAGGCTGAAGCGGCAACTATAGAGGCGAAGGTTTTGATTCTTTGTTGGAGAAGGAGGCTCAAGAGGGTGGTCTCGGCTTGAAGCCACTACCGAAGCATGGCCATGGACACGTCCCACGGGAGTTGAAGGAAGCCATTGACCAAAAGGGTGTTGCTTATAAACGAATGGAGGTTTTTGAAGTTGAAGGAATACAGGGACGATAATATCGATGCGAGAAAATGATGCTTTTGATCGATACATGCGAATGTTAGTTTGTTGGAGGAGGTGTTTCTGTAAGTTCTACTCTGGAATTGAAGACCCTAAGAAGCACACGTCCCAAGCATCAAATCCTGGACCCTAATTCTGAGAAAAATGATGAAATGATATCAAACCCTGACCCTAGTTCTGAACAAAACAATGAAATAATATCCAGGTTGAAGCTGAAGCTTAGGTCTGACCCAGATCGAACTGAAAGCATTAGAAAGAGGGTGCAATACATTGTTGACCAGGGTTTAAGGAAGCTTAAATTTTTTGACACACGCGATACCATTTATGACCTAAATGATGAAGCAAAACTTATTAAGAGGCCAAAGAAAGCAAGGTATTCACAGGCAGAGAGGGCTGTGGCATTACGTGACCAAAAAGGGTGCTGTGCTTATAAACGAATGGAGGTTTTTGAAGTTGAAGGAATACAGGGACAGTAATATCGATGCAGAAAATGATGCTTTTGATCGATACATGCAGAATGTTAGTTTGTTGGAGGAGGTGTTTGCTGTAAGTTCTACTCTGGAATTGAAGACCCTAAGAAGCACACGTCCCAAGCATCAAATCCTGACCCTAATTCTGAGAAAAATGATGAAATGATATCAAACCCTAACCCTAGTTCTGAACAAAACAATGAAATAATATCCAGGTTGAAGCTGAAGCTTAGGTCTGACCCAGATCGAACTGAAAGCATTAGAAAGAGGGTGCAATACATTGTTGACCAGGGTTTAAGGAAGCTTAAATTTTTTGACACACGCGATACCATTTATGACCTAAATGATGAAGCAAAACTTATTAAGAGGCCAAAGAAAGCAAGGTATTCACAGCGCAGAGGGTCGTGGCATTACGTGACCTTAGTGATAGACTGAGCAAAGCTCGGAATGAGGAAGATTTAAAATCGTGCAGGGAGATGAAAGCACAACTTTTTGACACTCGTAAAGGGGCTAGTGGAGGAGAAACTGGAGATGTTGAGACACTTGAGCAACATGATGCCAAAACTGACGAGTCACTTGAACACCAATCAGGCTACTCCCCACCAAAATGGTTCAACACAATCACAATTGATCAGGATGCTCTTTGTCGTATTGATGCTCGGTTTTCTTCCCTTGAAGAGATTGAAGACCTATAATTTGAGGTAATTCTTTCCTAGAAGTATCCTTATGCTGACATTAGTATTTTTGACCTAGGTACCATTGCCTAGTTTTATTGATGCCACAGAGTATGACACGGCTGGTTTTAGCCCCCCCCCCCTCTGGGTCGGGTAGCCACTTTCAGAAATATGCTTAAGTTAACATCTATGCCTAGACAAATCTTGTTTGAGTTTTTAGCTGATGACCTCAGTTTGTATTGTAGGCAATGTTTAAAGGTTTTTTGTAGCCTTGTTGTGCTTTCCATTAGTGTAGTGGATAGATTTCATCCTATAAGACTTGGTATAATGTAAATGGCAATCTCATCCTACAGAAGGTGTTTGCTGCTTGGAAGAAATTCCAGCATATTTTGTCAATGGTTTTATAGCATCTGTTTATCAAAAAGGAGTTCCTTTTTATTTTGGTAAGTAAATTAGGGTGAATTCTTGTAGCCTTTATAAGGCATTTACATTTATTGAAACGACGGATTTTGAACGCAAAGAAACTTCAAAGAACGAGCTCGTTCTTCTCTCAAACCGGATTAATCATACCAAGGTGAGTGAAGCCTAGGTTGGTTTCTTCGTCGGATTTCTTTATGTCGAGCGAGTGAAACTCGACTGGTGAGTCCGCCTATCCGTTCTTTATTTTGTGCTGTTATTGTGCGTGTATTCGGGGTCGTTTTGGGACTCGTGTTGGGACAGCCTGCTCGTAGTTTTGGGCAGATTTTTGGCTGTTCAAAATTGGTGTTGCTAGGCTATATTAAGGGTTGTTTTAGAAAGGGTTTGAGCAGGTTTTTGTGGCTGAAGTTGGAGAGAGCTTTTGGAAGGTTTGGACCGATTTGGTGGTGTTCAGATAAAGGGCTGGGAATTATTGTATTGGCAAACAATTTTGGGCGGTTTGATCGGGTTTTGGGGTTGTTAAAAGAGCTCATTTGGTGGTGTTCACCCGTATCTTCTCAGTACCCTCTTCTTGTCTTGATGCATAATTTTTGTGACACGGTAGCTGATAGATACTTGGAACAGTTTTGCTATGTGTAGTGTTATGCATTGTAGCCTAGTGTTCTATTCGTTCTTTTCTGATCGAAGAGTCGACTATTATATTATGGAATGTTCCACTCAAAGAGGTCATCTTCTAATGCGTATAAGGGGGTCTATATCTCTAAAGGGGAAGTCGATCCAAAGATAGTTTATAATGGATCAAGCTTCCGCATACGCATCATCTTCAGATACTCGGCTACTTTTTAGCGTCAACCTTTCAATAGTACCCTCCATATCTATACGATGTACGAAGGGAGAGGGGATGATGGGTCTCTTAGTCTCTCCCTTTTGGTCATTCTCATTTGTAAAAAGAGTTTAAATTTTTATATTCGTGAAGAAGTCGAGATGGCCTTTCCTTCTAAACAACCACTTAGAACCTCATCCACCCTAACACTACAAGGTAGAGTTTCTCGTTTTGAGGATCTAACCTGCTTTTGGTCCAAGAAAGAATGAATCGTAGAGGCTTATGTAGGCCCCGCCCGGTCGCATGTGTCCATGCAAAGATTGACTAAAGCTAAAGCCGATCCTACCCTTATCACCGAGCAATCAACTGGAATTTCCTTAAGAATTCTAATTGATTGGTCAAAACCACATCTTGTACTAATAGTTGGAAACACGGGTAGTATAGGAATATAGAAAAAGAAAAAGAAAAGGAATTCCCAGGCAAAGATATGTTTTGAAACACGGCGCTTCTCTGGGACATCCTTTTTTGGATAGATACATGTTAAATATTCTTAGAGGCCAAACATCAAACACCTTGTAGGCAGTATAAAAATTGACTTGGATGAGTGAACTCTAAACTAGTTCCATAACTTTTAGGATCCACAATAAACCATATTTAATGTTAATACTCACATAATAGTGAAATTAGAGGGGATGAGAGGGGAAAATAAAAATCTAGGGAAATATAAATGAAACATTGAGGGAAAGAGATTTAAAGTGTGTTAGGGCATATTCATGTTCGGATTTTAGTGCAAAGTCACAGAGATTATGTTTTAGGGCGTAGTTTCATGAGGGCACAAATTAGATATGGAAAGAGAGGGATGCTTACCAAACGAACCCACGATTCAAGTGACCAAACAAGCCCTAATCGTAGATAGAAAACCCACAATTCTCCTACAAAATCTGCGTGAAAAGGGAGGAGAAACGGAAAGAGATCAGTGTGTTTCTTATGAGAACTTGAACTGAAATCTTGGGACTTATACCTTTTTGAGAACTCAAATTGAAGAGAGATCGAGCTTGACAGAAAGGGATTAGTTAAGAGAGAGCTTGAGTCTGCGCAAGTCTTCGCGAATTCTGGGAATCAGGCTGATTCTTGAAAGACAAAGATGTCGGGAACTTAATTGATGAATAGGTGAGTGCCAGAAAGCGCAAAAGAGCTACCCGATCTGAGAAAAAAATTGGCTTACAAAGCATTTTTTTAGTAATAGCGGGTAAATTATCCCGCTTCTTTTTTTTTGGTGGATTTCACAACGTTTTGAATAAAATGTTGTATTATGGAGTATAACAACGTTTCTAGGAAAAACGTTGTCATTTAAAAAAGACAACAACAACGTTTCTAAAAATAAACGTTGTAATTTAAAGGAAACAACAACGTTTCTATATAAAACGTTGTAATTTTAAAAGGAAACCATAACGTTTGTTTTTAGAACGTTGTAATTAAACGTATAAAAAGTCATTTGCAACGTTTTGAATAAGAACGTTGTCTTAGATATATCAATTACAACGTTTCTTGGAAAAACGTTGTGTAAAAAATGTTGTGAATGCCTGTTTTTGTTGTAGTGACATGGTTAGAGGAAGACCAGTCCTTGGGAATAATAGAATATCTCATCAAAATCAAAATTGTGGCAAGAGTAAAAGGCGAAGCAAAAGTAAGTCGAATTTTAAGAAACGACATGAAATGTGTTACAATTGTGGTGAAGTAGGTCATTTTAAAAAGGAGTGCCCTAATCCAAAAAAGAAATATCAAAATCACGAACAAAACCAAGGTGATTGCAACTTAGCTTCTGGTAGTAATGTTTCAGCTGATGTGTTTATGGTTACTAATTCTTGTGATAATGTTGTGAATTCTGTGCATTCTGCTTGTGCTAGTGAATGGCTTATAGATTCTAATTGCACTTATCACATGACACCATTGAAATAATTGTTTACTACTTATAAAGAAGTTGATGTTGGTTCTATTCCTCTGGCTAACGAGAAAAAATGTAAAATACTTGGTATTGGTGATATTGATTTGAAATGTAATTCTAGTTATGTTTTAACTTTGAAAAATGTGAGACATGTGCCTGAATTATGTAGCAATTTGATTTCATGTGCCTCATTGGAGGATGATGGTTTGGAAGGAAAATGGGGAAAGGGTGTTATGAAAATACTAAATGCGTCTTTAGTTATTGCTAAATGTGAAAAATGTCGGAATTTATATGTTTGATGTGCTTTACCTATGTCTACTTCTGAGATCTATGCTAATGTCGTTAAGGAGGATAAAACAATTTTGTGGCATAAGAGACTAGGACACATAAGTAATAAAGGGTTAAAAATTTTGCAAAAAATTGGTGTTTTTGGAAATGAAAAATTATCTGATTTACCTTTTTGTGATACTTGTGTTAAGAGCAAACATCATAAAGTGAGTTTTCCACCCCTTCCATAGAAAAGCATTATAGCAAGAAATTCCTTGACTACATGCATGTCGATGTATGGGGGCCTTCTAGTGTGTTCATTCAAGGTGGCAATAGGTATTTTCTATCCATCATTGATGACTTTTCACGAAAAGTCTGGGTTTTCTTAATGAGACACAAATCTGATTCGTTTGAGAAATTTAAAAATTGGAAAGTTTTTATTGAAAATCAAATAGGAAATAAAATCAAAATGCTTAGGACCGATAATGGGTTAGAATTTTGTAATTATGGGTTTGATGAATTCTGTGCTATTAATGGTATTGGTCGACACAAAACTGTTCCATATAACCTGTAAAAGAATGGTGTTATCTTTTGGAAAGAGTTAGAGCTATGCTTAATACCTCGGTTCTCTCCAAACGTTTTTGGGGAGAGGCAGTTGTAACTGCCGCCTATATCATCAATAGGTCCCCTACATGCCTTTGCATGGTAGATGCCACAGCGGTCTTCTGGGCAAAGAGATTGATATCTCGCATATGAGGGTGTTCGGTTGTGTGACTTATGCACATCAAAGACATGGCAAACTTGAACCTAGGGCTGCGAGGTGTGTGTTTTTAGGGTACCCGGAGGGTGTGAAAAGGTATAGACTTTGGTTAAAAGAGGAACATGGTTTTAAAACCATAATAAGTAGGGATGTTGTCTTTAATGAACTTGAATTTCCTTGCTTGATTCCTGCTCAACCTATACATGTTAATGATGTTCCCCTTCCCCCAGCTCCAATTGCGGTGGAGCAACCCCATATTATTGATGATAATGTGCCAACCGAAAATGTGGAAATTGATCATGAAAATGTTGAAATTGAACACAATGAAGATGATGAAAATGTGGAGGATGAGCATGTCCCAGAAATAGAAAATCTAGATGACTACCAATTGCTAGGGATCGACCTAGACGGGAAGTTAGGAAACCATCTAGACTTAATGATTTTCATATGATATCTTTTGTGTTTAGTGTTTTTGAATCTCTTGACAGTTGTGATGAACCTAAATCTTACAATGATTCTTTAAAGTCTTCTCATTTTACTAAGTGGTTAAATGATATGAAAGATGAAATGAACTCATTGCATGTTAACCAAACATGGACCTTGGTCCCTAAACTTAAAACATGTTCTCTTGTTTGCTTGCAAATGGTTGTTTAAGGTTAAGACTGAGAATGAGAGACTGTTAGATTTAAAGTGCATTTGGTTGCTAAAGGATTTACTCAAAAAGAGGGGATAGATTACAATTGCTTTTTTGCCCCGGTTGTCAAATTTACTCCGGTAAGAGTCATGCTTGCTTTAGTTGCTCAGTTTAATTGGGAATTAAAACAAATGGATGTGAAAACTACGTTTTTACATGGTGACTTGGATAAAAAAAAATTCATGAGACAACCCGAAGGTTTTGTTGATAAGAGAAATCCCAATTATGTGTGTTTATTGAAAAAAATCTTTGTATGGCTTGAAACAATCTCCTAGAATGTGGAACAAGAAGTTTGATATGTGTATATTGTCTTTAAAATTCACTCGTAGCTCTTATGATCATTGCTTGTATTTTAAAGCCAACTCTTCTACTCATGTGTTCCTATTGATTTATGTTGATGATATGCTTATTATCAGTCCTTGTATTAAATCAATTGAAAATGTGCAGAATTGTCTTAGTGCAAATTTTGACATGAAAAATCTAGGAGATGCTAAAAAGATTTTGGGAATGAACATTGTTAGGGATAGAAGAACTCCATTATCTCTCTTAATCAAATTTCTTATGTGCAAAAGATTTTGAGTAAATTTAGGATGGAGGATGCTAAACCTATTGATGTGCCTCTAGGAGGACATTTCATCCTTAGTAAAAATCAAGCATCCCAAACTGATTTTGATAAAAAGCAAATGGAGAAGGTGTCTTATTCTAATGCGATTGGTTCTATTATGTATCTTATGGTTAGCACTAGACCTGACATAACTTATGCTATTAGTTATTTGAGTAGATACATGTCCAACCCTGGTATGTCTCATTGGGAAGCGGTCAAATGGCTTCTCAAATATCTTGGTTATTCTGTGAATTATGGCTTGAAATTCTCCAAATGCAATGAAGATGTTGTTTTGAAAGGTTATGTGGATTCTAACTATGCTAGTGATAGAGACAGTGTGAAGTCTACTACCTCTTATGTGTTCACTTTGTGTGGTTCATGTGTTAGTTGAAAATCTCAATTACAACTCATTGTTGCATTGTCTACTACCGAGTCTGAGTTTGTTGCTATAACTGAAGCTTTTAAAGAAGTGACTTGGTTGAAAGGATTAATAACTGAAATTGGTTTTCTAAAGGAGAAAGTTGTAGTTTATTCTAACAGTCAGTCGGGAATTCAACTTTGCAAAAACTATGTTTTTCATGATAGAACCAAACATATTGATGTTCGTTTTCATTACTTGAAAGATTTGATTGAAAAGAGTTTTATTTTACTTGAAAAAATTTCATCTCAGTATAATCCTGCGGATATGAATACTAAATGCTTACATGTGTTAAAATTTCAAACATGCTTGAAAATTTTGAATTTTGATACCGGTGGTTGATTGCATGCTTCGTGTCCTTGTTTCCTTACTTTGTGTTTGGAAAGTGAGTTTTGTCCCTTCTACAGTTTTTCTCTGTGAAAATCTGTCTCCCATTCTTGTTTCCTTCTTTATGTTGGATCAAGTTCAGGATAGGCTATGATGTTCCCTACTAATGTCCATGAGTTTTATATGATTGTCCCGACACTTGTTCCAAGGTGGAGATTGTAAGTGTGTTTGGGCTGGCCGGGCCTATTTGGGCGAGCCAGCTTTGAAAACAAACCCAAAAACCCAAGAAACCACTTGCCCCCCATTTGCAGCCCATATCTGTTTTGTTCTTTGCTTATTCTACTCTTTGCAGCTGTTACTTTTGTGGTCTTCGGTTTATTTTTGGGGCTCGAAGCTCCTTGACCCGATAAATCTACTTCCTTTCCGCTCACTGTCCCACGTTGATCGCTTCCTCCTCCCTATTTCTTCGCGGCTGATTGACTTGGTTGGGCACTATATATACTCCTGCTCTCTCGCCCCTTGAAAGTAAGAGAGATAGAGAGCACGACACACATGCTCTATCAGGTAACATCCTTCTGATCTCTCTCTCTTATGCCCACTCTCTTCTACTTCTTCTCTGTTTCTAATAGCTGTGAGTGGTGAGGTTATTTGTGAAAAGAGACACTGTGTTCTTGAGGTCCCTAAATAAAGAGTACTGTGAGGGGGGTTAATCGGGTTCTTGGGGTTTTCTATTGGAAGGCTTGGGTTGGTCTTCACTGTTGAAAAATCCTTGGATTATTGTCCCTTCGGTTGTGAACTCTTTGGTTGGACTGTTATACTTTGTGTGTAAGGAGTGGGGATCTGAGCCTAGTCATTATAAGCCCTACACAAATTCGAGTTAGGCTCCGTTGAGCCAATGATACTCAAGCTACTAATTAATCGTTTATATTGCCTTGTTATATATTGTGTGTTGCAGGTGATACATTGGCAATATAGGATTGTTAACGATTGATTTGTGCGTCTTCAACTTTGGTATATTGTAAGTCTACTGCCAAAGTAAAAGACGGGTATCTTTGCAAAGTCACATAATGTGATTTGGTATGGCTCAGTTTTTTGTTCTGTAAGTATCTTTGTGTTGCTGTTGCCTCTTCATATCACTCGAGTTCATGTTTATCTGCCAACCAAACATAGAATCTATTGTTAGAGGTGTAAGTCAAGTAGGCAACAAACAAGGCTAGAGGGGGGGGGGTTGAATAGCCTTTTAAAACTTTGAGGGTTGATTTGTAAAACTTGTAAAGTTGGCAGCGGAAAATTTGTTTTGTCAGTTAGCTGATATTCGTCAGCTGGCTGATACTTTTAAAATCCCTTATGCTAATGAAAGTTGGTCAGCTGACTGACACAACAGTTTTCAAAAGAGGTTGGCTTTTAACGTAGATCACTGTATACAGAGAAGAAACTGAAAAACAATTTACTAGAACAAATAAGTAAGCAATTATGTTAGTAATTGGCTGACACTTAATCAGTTGAAAACTTCTTAAGTGTTAAGTCAGTTTGCAAGAGTATAAGTAATGGCCGACAAATCAATTGAAGTGGTTCACGCTTAAGCGCTACGTCCACTACCAAGTTGGTCGACTTGGATTTTGAAGTGCACTAATTTTATTAAAAATCTAGTTGATCTCTAATGGATCGGTGTACAACAAAAGACCAGTGTTTATGGAGAATGATTGAGTAACAATCAAACTCGTGAGACAAACAGAGAATGATTGAGTAACAATCAAACTCGTGAGACAAACAGACTGATTTCAAAATGATATGGAAAGGGATCACTTAGTGTTTGCCTAAACAATAAGTCAATAACTAGAAAGAAATATACAAGAAAGATTATCTAGTTATGGTTTTTAAGAAGACTGAGGTACAGAGAGAATTTCTTGAGAATATAAGGCTTCAGACTTCTATGTCTTCAAAAATGCTTCCAGTGGGTATTTATAGATGATCTTCAAGAATAATCCGTTAGAAACACATTTGAATTTGAAAATATGTTTGGCAGAGTATATATCTTCACAAGATCACAAAAGATCCTGGGAAAGAATATCTAACAGAATATCTACCAAAAACATAAAATGAGAAAGTTGTCGTAAGTATTAGTTCAATCAAATAAGGAAAGCAAGCTGACACTTAAAACGTTATGGTCAGATGAACAAGTAACTGACAAACAATTACAAGCTGACCAAAATATTTTTAAGCTTTTGGTTGACAATCAAGTGGAATGATTTTAAACAAATTTAATTTAATGCAAGATTCAACAAGAGGCTAAAACATCAACCACCCCCGTCGACAGGTCACGATTGTTGACTCTTTGTGTTGATGTTGCCTATTCATATCGTTCGAGTTCATGTTCATCTACCCAACCAAACATGTGCAGACTCCACTGTTAAAGAAATAAACAGGAATATGAATTCTGCCTGCTAATCTGACCATTGATTGATAATTCAACCAAGAAGAGAATTGTATATGGTCATTAAATGTCTTATAATCTGATAAAAACCTTGCGACCTAGGTCGATTCTCGTTTCGTTGTCACAATAATCGTGATATTCGAACTTCAAAGTGTTGATCAAAGCTATAGAAGGAGACGATCCAAACATTTTAAAAACAATATTTCGAAAATAGGTTCTAGCGGTTGAAAAAAAAAACGGGGGAGTGGAGAGATTATAAATTTACTTAAAGATACTGGCTAAAATTTCACCGTAACTACAAGACTAATTTTAAAGATACAAAAAGGTATATACTAATGATCGCAGTGTGTGGCACACACTAAATCTGTTAAATATGAGGTCAAACTCATATTGCTTGTTCACTAGTAGCACAGTCTGGAAACTTAAGGGAGGAACTTAAAAGATGTGCATCCAACTTTGTTATAAAAAAGGAACCTCAAAGATAAGTATTGGAATTTGTTATAGTAAAGAAATGTACGTATGTGTATGGGGATTAGGCGAAAAAAAAATTAACATGAAGTTATCACGTGACCGGTGGTAAATTTTGTTTTAGTAGTAGGTATAAATTTGGCGAATCATATATAAATGTAGTGAGTTTTGGAAAATGAGTTACTAGGCGGGAGGTAAGTAAGTGCTCGTTTGTTGTAGCTTATTTAGAGTGATTTTTGGTTTTTGGCTTTTGAAAAGTCATATTTAGAGTGTTTGTTTCAGCTTATAAGCCAAAAGCCAATAAGTGAGGTATAACACCCTTTATGCATGGAAAAAAGCCAAAAAGCCAAAATTTTTGAGCTTTTTTTTGGGTTTTTTTAAAGATGAAGACAACTATTTATTAATAAATATTTGATTATCCTCATTTCATCCTTTTATGAAATATACATAAAAATATGAATACTAATTTTAAAGTTTTTTTTTTAAACAAAAAAAATATAACAACTCATAAACAGCTTTTCAACATCTGTAACAAATAATCTATCATACAATCAGCCACAAGCCATTCAGCTATCAGCCATAAGTCATAAGCCATCAGCCACAACAAACGAGCCCTAAGTCATTTTCTAGAGAATCTACTTCATTTCCAGTTGACTTGTAAAACATTTTACCTTGACTATGTTTTCAAATTGTTATTGAACACCAAAAAAATGTAAAAAATATTTTTTGAATGATATTTTTCGTGAAACAAACGGAGTGGATACTTATTTTATACAACCTTCAGTTGTGAGTTTTATTTGAATTATCCCGTCAGTTATGGATTTTGTTTATCTCGACCATTCATTAAACTGATCTCATATCGACACCATGCCTATAGCACGGGCACGCATACTAGTTCTCATTAAGATAGGTTGTGGTTAGGACGGTGGTTCTCATATTTAAATTTTATTGTGTAATGATTGAAAAAATATATTTCCTTCGTACCTAAATAATCGTCTTTTTGACCCGATATACCGTTTAAGAAAAACTAATTGATTGTATTATATATATTGGTATAATGTGCACTTTCCTTTAATGCACTTGTATATGTGGTCATGATTAAAATAGGTAGAAAAAATAAGGATAACGTGATAAAAGTGTTTTTTCAGAAAGGAAAGTTTTGAAAGAAGATAATTACTCCCTCAATTTCAGACAAAGAGTCCACTATACTATTTTTGGATGTTTTACTTTAATATATTTTAAAAAATTATGCTTACAATTTCTATAACATTTCATATTTACCATCCACTTGTGTTGTAACCATATTTTTTGTGCTTAACTATTTTTGTAATCATAACTAACTTTAATGATATTAATATATCTCTTAATAATTAAAATTTTCAAATGAAAATTGTTTAAATGGAACGGATGAAGTATTTTAGAATTCTTTTTTAAAAAAAGGATACTTATTTAAAAACAGGAAGAGTATATGATGGAGTTGGTGGGATTAAAGAAAGAGAAAAATAAAAAATTAAAGTCATTAAATTTCACATACATGATCCTTATATTAGCACCATATAATAAGTCAAAGCCGCTACAGTTGAATATCTCAAAATAATGATACATACGATTTTTATTTTTTTAGATTTCATGATACATAAAATAAAATAAAGTTGTTTTTGATAATAAATGGATGCCTAGACTCACTGGTCACTACCAAGTCCCCACCCAATCTTCTTTAATTTCCGTCCATTCCTTCTTTCTCCTTTTTATCCTTCTTTCATCTTTGATAGCGTAAAACAACTCAAACTGATGGCGGCTACCACTGGTAGAGCCAAACAAGCGTCATCATCTACTTATCATATATTCTTGAGCTTTAGAGGTGGAGACATTCGTAAATCCTTTGCTGATCATCTCTACACCGCTTTAACAGCCGCCGGATTTCGCACTTTTAGAGATGACGACGAAATCGAAAGAGGGGAAGACATTTCCTTTGAATTGGAGAAAGCAATCCGACAGTCTAGAAGTTCCATAATAGTATTCTCAGAAGACTATGCTTCCTCCAGATGGTGTCTGAATGAACTTGAGTTGATCCTTCAACAGAAGAGGAAGAACTCTAACTATATAGTTCTCCCGGTTTTCTATCATGTGGATCCGTCAGATGTTAGGCTCCGAAAACGAAAATACGAGGAAGCATTTCGCAAGCACGAAGCACGATTTGTAGAAGATGAGGAAAATAAAATGGAGAAGATCGAGTCGTGGAGGAAATCACTTAAACATGTTGCTGATCTTGGGGGAATGGTCTTAGAAAATCAAGCTAACGGGTAATTCCTTTTCAAAAATATGTTTACTTGCAAATCATCTTATTCTGCTATACTTGCAAATCAATATACACTTAACTATCTAACCATCCAAATCTAGGATAATCTCAAATATTTCGTTAGTGTTCATTGTGATTAATCTTCGGTTGTAAACATTCAATTTGTACATTTTCATGTCTCAATCTGTAGGCATGAAGCAGAGTTTATCAAGCTTATCGTCAAGGAGCTTGCAAAAAAGTTGGATCTCCCTATCCTGAATGTAGATCCACACACATGCAGTTGGGATGGACTCTCGAGTGGAAGATATTAACCGCTGGTTGCATAAAGAGTGTGCCGATGTGGGCATAGCTGCAATTTCTGGAATGGGGGAATCGGGAAGACAACCATTGCAAAAGTTGTTTATAACGAAAACTATGCCAGTTTCGAAGCTAGCAGCTTCCTCACTAACATCAGACAAGCTTGTGAACAACATGATGGCTTGATCGGCTTACAAAAACAACTTTACTCGGACATTTTCAAAGGTAGAGAGCTAAAGACAAATAACGTTGACGTCGCAATCAACCAAATTAGAGATGTTCTTGGCTATAAAAGGCTGCTTCTGGTTCTTGATGATGTGGATCGATCAGACCAACTGCATTCAATACTTGGTTCGTTGGATTGGTTTCATGCAGGTAGTAAGATTATTGTTACAACTAGAGACGAGGGACTTCTGAAAAAGGCTTATGATTCGTGTCAGATGTTCAAGGTTAGCAACCTAAACGATGATGATGCTCTACTTCTCTTTAGTAGGCATGCCTTCAAAAAGGACCACCCTACTGAGGGTTACATGGAGCATGCAAAAAACTTTGTTCAGAAGTGTGGTGGAATTCCTTTGGCTATACAAGTTTTGGGCACTTCTCTATTGGGCGAAAACCTGGCCTATTGGGAAAGTGTCATTGAGAAGATGGATTATGTTGTTGATTCAGACATTCTGAAAGTACTTAGAATAAGTTATGATTCATTGAAAGATGATCTCGATAAAAGTTTGTTCCTTGATATTGCTTGTTTCTTCGTTGGGAAGGACATAAATTTCGCAGTTCAAGTGCTAAATGAATGTGATCTTTTCCCAACGGCAGGAATTCAAAATCTTATCAATAGGTGTCTCATTACAGTTAGTGAACATAACGAATTGATGATTCATCAACTTCTTCAAGATATGGCTAGAGAAATCGTTCGTCAAGAATATCCTAATGATCCTGGATCGCGCACAAGAGTATTGCGCCATAAGGATGCCTTTGAAATATTGAAGGAAAAATCTGTAAGAATTATGCTTTTTTACGTCTATATATATGATAGTTTGCCAACTAATTATGAAAACGTAATTCTGCCTATCAATTATTAGGGTACGGAAAGAGTTTCTAGGCCTCGTTCTCAACCTGCTGCTGTTGAAAGAAGGTTAGTTAATGAAAACATTTGTTATAAATCTGTCTTGAACTGTGAAGGTAATTCATTTATAAGTTCATTATATTCTCAACAGCAAAAGATGTAGACTTGGTGACTACCGCGTTTTCAAGGATGCACAATTTACAACTTCTGTATCTTGATTACGTTAGACTCAGTGGAGGCTACAGAGAGTTTCCTAAGAAGTTAAAGTGGCTGTCTTGGCATGGATTTCATTTGAAGTTAAAGTGGCTGTCTTGGCATGGATTTCATTTGAAATGTATACCATCTGACTTTGACATGGAAAATCTGGTCGCTCTTGAGATGTCCAATAGCTACTTGGTAAATGTTTGGAATGGAGCCAAGGTAAATTACCTATCTATTTTCCATATCTAATTACTAGTTTTTGAGCTAAAATAGGATCAGTTGAGACTAATTTCCTCTTCCTTTTTTTTAATAGTCTCTCAAACGGCTGAAAATTCTCGATCTCAGTCATTCTCATCGCCTAGTAAATACCCCCAACTTCTCCAGAGTCCCTAATCTTGAAGAGTTGATCCTTAAAGATTGCATAAAATTGGAGGTGATTCATGATTCGATAAAAGAACTACGAAAACTAGTTTTATTGGATCTTGAAGGGTGTAAAAGTCTCAGGAAGCTTCCAGGAATAGTCGGACAGTTGAAATCCCTTGGAAAACTCATTCTTTCTAATTGTTTAAATCTTGATGAATATTTACCGGTGGAACTTGGTGAGAAGGAATCGTTGACACTTCTCTCTGCAGATGGAACTGCCATAAATCGGTTACCATCTACGTCGGGATATTTAAGGAATGTATGCAACTTATTTGTCAAGGTGTTACGACCATTCTGGCCCCAGACATCACTGACAATGATTCCGAAACAAATTCAATTCTCACTGGCTTCTTTACCAATTTATTTAAAACACCTAAATCTTGCAGATAACCGATTGACAGATGATGTAATGCCCGTTGATATGTGTTGTTTGTCGTCATTAGAGTATTTGAACTTGGGGGGGAACTTACTTTCAAGGTTACCGGAGAGCATCAAAGGTCTTACCATGCTTGTGAAATTGGAGTTAAGCTCATGCACAAGGCTTGAATCACTTCCCGAACTCCCTTTGTGTTTACGGACCTTGATAGCTAACTATTGTGTATTGTTGGAAAGGATAAAATATCGACCAAACAGGTCGAGCTCGTTAGGCTTGAGTTTGGCAGGTTGTGACAAACTAGTTGAGTTGGAAAACGTGTTCATGCTAGCACCCCTTGTAAATTTTGATATGAAAATGGTATATGATTTGGGGCTTGTTGGCTTCGAATCCATAGAAGAAGGTATCCAGGTGAAAATGTTCAGTTGGCTGACGGGAACAATAAAGAAAGGCCTTGTCCAGGTGCATTATCTCATATTCTCTCTCTGCCTCTATCCATGTATAGTGTTGTGACATAAGTGTAAGGGTAAAATAGGCATAACCTATTTTAGTCTTGTTTTCACCTTTCTTGGTCAAAGTAGGTTTTTAAATTAGTTAATGTTAATTTAGGATTTAGTATATTTTATTAGATTTAGTTTAGTTATTTTTGGTAACAAAATATTTAATTAGATTTTGTTTTTCCTTGGTCCTTAAGGTTTTATCATTTTTGGAAACATAATTTTCCTAAAGATTTTTGGTTTTCTTGGTCCTAAAGTCTAGGAGTCATTTTTGGTAACAAAATCTTTTATTAGATTTAGTTTTGATATTTTTTGGTAGCATAATTTTTTTTTAGATTTTAAGTGCACATATTTGGTAACTAAATCTTTGTATAAATCCTAGTCTAACCATGATTCTTGACCAATTTCATATTTGGTAATCAAATCCCATAAGTTTGGTAAGTTGTTGATTTTTTCCTTAAATACTAATCTTTGTCATTGTTGGAGTTGGATTCCTTTATGTGTGTAGGAGATCTTAGCATTATATAAGGAGGAGCTTGGACATGGCCGGAGGGACACGCCTTGGCACATAATGCAGGAGAGCAGATCAAAAGAGTGCAGAAAATTCAAACCCGATTTGAAATTCCAGCCGTCAGATCTGAATGTGCTTCCGGATTTTGCAACATTGGAAGCAACATTGGCAGCAACATTGAAGTGCTGGAATTTTTTTTGTGCTTCCTTTTTGTTTAAAGTAAGCTGATTTTGTTTCTTCCCACGTTTTGTTTATCTTTTTTATGTGGGGTTTTTGTTCTCCAAGATTCATTATCTTGTGAGAATATTTTTTTTGTGATTTCACATAGTTTTTTGTAAAACGATTCATCCTTTTTAGTGAAATCTTTTTGGCCATGAGGCTAGATCTACAAGTATAGACTTGTAGATTGTTTGGTAAATTTTGTGATTAATTTCATGCTTTAGTATTAAGTCTTCATTGTGTTTGTTATTTTTCTATCTTTTGTGACTTTTTAATTGTAGCTTTTTAACAAGCTACATTAAATATTTGAGAATCCTAGCTACTCGCGTTCTTTCAATAAGTATATTGAAAAGTGTTGTAACTAGGTTGTTATACATGAGAGTGCAGGGGCTATACGAGTTTGGCATACTCAGCATCTTCTATCCTTGCAGCAAGGTTCCTGATTGGTTCAGCATCAAGTCTTTTGGGGATGATGTTATTTGATTCACCATTCCTTCCCTAGTTAATATGAAGATCCGATGTTTGAGTTTCTGTATTGTGTATGTACAAAGAAATGATTATCATTCTACAATTAGTGTTTATGTCAGTAATATTAGCAAGCGTGTGCGGTGGATTTATAGCCCTTCTATTTACGGCAAGGGAAGAAGAAATGAAGACATGATATGGTTTGGGCAATCAAGTTTTGGAAACAAGTTTGAAGGTGGGGATCAGGTGCAAGTCTCATTCAAAACTTCTCTCAAGGCAGGATTGTATATAAAGGAAATTGGAGTGCATGTTTATTATGAGAAGGAAATAGAGCAACACATCACAAATCAAAGTGTGATAGAAGGAGGTCTTCAATCATATGATCATATGCTTAGGGCACACTCTCTCCATAGTTCATATGGATACTCATTGCTTTCTAATTTTGTAAGATCAATAAAAATGTATCGTGACGAGAAAACAGATGGCAGAGATGAAAGTTGGGAACCAACCCATTATTTGGAGTCACCAGAAATAAGCTAGAAAGTATAATTTATAAGCATCACCATTTATTACAATTATTTTTGCATGTAACATTTTTCATGTGATGAGATGACAAAAATAGAAAGCTCTTATTTATTAAGTAGAATTTTTTTTTATGTAACTATTTTTTTTGAACTAAAAAAAATATATATATATATATAGACACACACACACACACACACACATATATATGATTAAATAATTATTTGGTCCCTGAACTATACCAATACTATGTGTTTGGTTCCTGTATTTTTTTTGTAATGTGTTTGGTCCTTTAAGTAGGTTTTTAGTAAGAGATTACCCCCTAACTGGGTTACCATCAGTTTTGCCGTTATGTTTTTTTTGAAAACTCAATTTTACCCTTAGTAGTGTTAGTGGTTTAAAATTCAAAAAAAATGGAAAATGAAAAAAGAAAAAAAAAAGGAATTGGTCCAAATTCAACCCGTCCACATCTCGCCCACCATCCAACTCAAACCCGCTCCTCAATCTTGACCCATTAATTTGGTCCAAAACCCCACAACAGCAACCGGATCACGATCAGATCAACCCCTTCTTCAACCCACAACCCGTTTCCCAATCCGACGTCGTCCGCACTACTCTACCCACACTTCCACTCCGTCCGCTCATAGTCACAACGACAGCAAATCAAAACCAACGAGCTTCATTTTCTCAGCCACGTCATCAACCCCATCCGTCGTCCGAAACCTGAAGAAGCGATCCCGTGCTTCGCGGCGCGCTCCCACCACCGTTTTAACAACGAACACCACCAATTTCAAAAATTCACCCGAAGAAGCCATGGTTCAGGAATTCACAGGCATCCCAGCTCCTCCTTTCACTAATTCATCCTCACCGTTCCCGTGAAGCAGACTAGATCTTTTCGGTATGCCTTCCTCCATCAGATCTAACCCCAATACCTTTGACAACACGAGAATTCACAGGCATCCCGGTTCAGGAATTTATGCGTCGTTTCAATCTAATTTCCTCAACCAAAGCCTCCCCAATTCATCGTTTCTGGCCGGTCTGAAAACGAACGCGAATTCGTTAGAAATCCCGTCTTCTTCCTCGAATACCTTAGTCGATGATCATCATTTTGGTGGACCCAACAATAATAGTTATACGAATGCAAAAACGACGGCGGCGACCGGTTATTCGACTAATGACACGAAGACAACTAGTTTTCAGGTGGTAAAGACGTCGGAGACCAGGATGAATGGAAGTGCAGGAAGAGGGGAAGGTATATGTAAAAAGGGGATGTTGGTCAAACAAGTGACTAAGGGTAAAATTGGGTTTTTTTAAAAAACATAACGTCAAAACTGACGGTAACCCCGTCAGGGGGTAATGCCTTATTAAAAACCTACTTTAAGGACCTAACACAATACAAAAAAATACAGGGACCAAACGCAAAGTATTGGTATAGTTCAGGGACCAAATAATTATTTAATCCATATATATATATATATATATATATATATATATATATATATATATATATATATATATATATATATAATAAAAATAGTGTAATATGATATAGTCAACTAGAACCGTTGAAGAATATTTTCTGGTGATTGTTATTAACTTATAGTTATTATATTGCTCTACAGATTATTCTTACTTTCTTATTAACATTCAAGGCCGGCCCTGTCATAAGGAGAGTGAGTTCATGACCTTGGGCCCCCTAAAAATACTCAATTTTGTGGTCCTTTAAATCTCGCAAAAACCTTACACAATATTTAAAAAATAAAATAAATGTTTTATTCTAATTTCTAAAAAAGACTTAGGTTCTGTTTGATTCACGGAAAATAATATTTGAAAAATGTTTTCCTCATTTTCAAGTGTTTGGTAACCAGAGGAAAATATAGTCGACATAAAAGCTTTTCCAAATCAACGAAAAATGAAGCCTTATTTTCAAGAAATTGACTTACAGATTTTTCAAATGTTCGAGCATCTATTTGTCTTCTTCCACAATCTATATTACAATAGAGCTCATTCTCACACATTTGCAATTGACTAAAAATATTTAGAGGTTGAGATTAAATTATCTTAAAAAATTTAATGGTTGGGATTCACTCTCACATTCACATGTGTGAGAGTAGTTATCTACTTTTAACTTTGTATTTTCTCACCCTCTTACAAAGTCACCCATTACAATTAATATTATGAGCAGTCACACCCTGAGATTAATTTTCTAAACCATTACCCCTTACAAAACATTAACCTTACATTAATAAAATCTCACAATAGAGCTCAATTACCACTTGAAGTAATGTACCCTTCAATTGTAACATTTTTCAAAATTACACTTTTTATTTAGACGTTGGCGTTTCAATTGACGAAATCAGATATACTGGCACCATGCTATAGGCACGGGTACGAAGATCTAGTTACACATTTACAAGCACACACAATATTTTACTCAACAAATAAATTGTTTAGAAATATAATTAGAGTTTGTGCTCATTATTTATAAATTATAATTTAAATAAATATTCATTACGTCATAAAATTAGTGTCCACTATATTATTTAGGGACGTTCCAAATATTATTAATTTTCTTTTTTAAAACGTTTTTTTCATTATTATCAATTTTTTTGTTTGTATTTGTGACATTAAAAAAATGGACCTTATTGATTTGACACCATTAATGATAAATTAAATATTATTAAAGGAAAATTACTTAAAGTTAAACATTATTTTATGTTCAATATGGATATTAATATTAGAATATATTTTTTGTATTTATTCATATATTGTTTTCCGTAACATTTTCCATGTATTTGCCAAACACTCGAAAATGTTTTTCGGAATATTTTTAAAAGATTTATCAATAGAAAAAAATGGCATACGTAACATTCGTTTCTTTAATTTTTCAAAAATCAAAAATTGGAAAAAAAAATTATGGTACAAAAGAAGGCCCCGTTCGATGTAATTGGCCTTGAGCTCCCGATTTTACAGGGCCGGCCCTGTTAACATTTCTTTTTAAAAAAACGTTTATTTACTTTGTCACTTAGGTTATGGACACTTCCTCAAACGGATTTAAGCTTTTAATTTTATAATTCATTCTTTAGTTTTTAACTTCCGAATTTATCAATATTTTTCAATTAAATTAAAAAAAGTTTATTTCTAAATATCTTTATTTTCAACTAGTAGTTAACTATTATTCCATCTGTCCCCAAAAAATAAATTATTGTCTTAGTTTCTATTTTTATTTACTCATTCACATCCCTCATCAACCAAAATCCCATATTTTGGTTTAAATTCCTCTTTTTTTTTTTTAAGGTTATTTCATGGGATACTCAAGGCTGTGTGACATACCAACCATATATAGATTAACGCGTAGGTTGATGACTCGAGTTGGTCTATAACTCCCAGATGCCACATGTTTACCATAACATTAGCACTACATGAACACCCACCACCTGTTCCGCTGACCAGCCGAAGTTCAAATCTTACGAACTCAACCTTCTACAACCAATGGTAAACCTGTTTAATGTGATTTATAAAGTTTTCTTCTTTACAAATATCTCATCTTTTCCTGAATCATCACAATCATATATTATCCAATGTTATTTATTTACTATGTACTAGTATTTGTGCCCACGACGGCGCGAGTATGGAAGGATCAGGGCCGGTCCTGGGGGGTGGCAAGAGGGGCTACCGCTATGGGCTCCTAATGTTTAGGGTCCCAAATGTTTAGGTACTACCTTATATTTAGTATATATATTATAGTGTCAAAAAGGTTAACAATTGATTGGTTTCATACATTGGTGAAGATGCATTTGATATAAGATAATGGTCACAAGTTTGAATCCTAGGTCCTTATTTTTTTAAATGACTTTATTTTTATAAAAGGGCCCCCCCCCTTTTTTTTTTTTTACCATGGGTCTCTCGAAACTCAGGGCCGGCCCTGGGAAGGATGTTAGTATTTGAGGGTGTCAATATTTAAATAAATCAATATATGTTTTAATCATGTTTTAAAAAGAGTTTAAAATAACAAATTGAAAATGAAGACCCCTCGGTAATCAATTAAAACAATATGATCATTCAACAGTAGAGAAAAAATTTAAAACTTTCTTTTGTAATTTTTTAAAAGAAAACAGTGGTGGTATCTTACTAGATTTTATTAATAGACATAAAATTACAAATTTGAGGGAGACAACCAGTCTTACCCTTATATTAGGGATGACGGATGAGTCTGACCTCGAAAAAGAAATACTAAAAAAAATAAAAACAAATAAATTTAAATTAATCTTATTCTCGAGGCTCTTGCTTCACAACAACTAATGATTTTGAAACGCGAGATGCAATAATTAAAAAATAACTCCACCCTTCTTAATTATTAATTATTACAAAAGCGTCGGACCTTTAAAATGCTTTCTATGCAAATTTTGAAGTCATTAAAATGAGTTTTTTAGCAGTGTACATTGATCCTATCTTTACAAAATTAAAAAATATATTGATTTATTCGAATACTGACACGTCCCATAATTGACAACGATGTATTAAAAAATATATTAAAAATAAACCAACAACATAAAAAATATGAATAATTCCCAATTTGTGGTTATACATAATATTACTTGTTACATTTCTAAAAAATTAAAATAAAATCAGTTTTTCTTTTAGAATGGTCTTAACAACATACAAAATCAAAAGAATTCCAAATTAGTAATTATACATATTATTACTTATTTCATTTCAAAAAAATTAAAATAAAAACAATTTATCTTTTAGAGCGGTCTCAACGACATAAAAAATCGGAAGAATTCCCAATTAGTGGTTATACATATTATTACTTATTCATTTTCTAAAAAATCAAAATAAAAATAGTTTATCTTTTAGAGTGGTCTCAACAACATAAAAAATTGGAAGAATTCTTAATTAGTGGTTATACATATCATTACTTATTCATTTTCTAAAAAAATAAAATAAAAACAGTTTTTCTTTAACAACATAAAAAATCAGAAAAAAAAACGATTTATCTTTTAAAGTGGTCTCAACAACATAAAAAATTAGAAGAATTCCCAATTAGTTGTTATACATATTATTACTTATTCATTTTCTGAAAAATTAAAATAAAAACACTTTTTCTTTAACAACATAAAAAATTGGAAGAATTCCCAATTAGTTGTTATACATATTATTACTTATTCATTTTCTAAAAAATTAAAATAAAAACACTTTTTCTTTAACAATATAAAAAATCGGAATAATTCTCAATTAGTGGTCATACATATTATTACTTATTCCATTTCTAAGAAATTAAAATAATTTTTTTTTTCTTTTAGAGTGTTTTAACAACATAAAAAATTACTTATTCCTTTTCTAAAAAATTAAAATAAAAACATATTTTACTATTACTTATTCAATTTCTAAAAAATTAAAATAAAAACTGTTTTAAAATAAATTAAAAACTCACATTTTAAAACTTTTTCTTAATAAGCTCATGCCTTTTATCTCTATTGAGAAAAATGGGTTTCGTGTTTTGTTATTTTCTTAAGTTTTGGTGGACTTGCTATTTAAACTTTGGCACCCATGAATAAATTTCCAACAATATCATGTACTTATAAAAAAAAAAGGAATAATTACAAGCCGATACATTTTTCAAAACATGTTTTCAAATCAATCCAACCATTTTTTAGACATATCTTTTAGGTACATTTTTGAAGTGAAAGTACGTCACTGCCCCTTTGCCCTCTTATAATTTACATACTCCCACGCTTTCTCTTTAATTAACGAGTCGGCCCCCTTTCCCCATTTCCCCCTAATTCCGACCTCTCTCCTCACTCCTCACTCCGCAAATCGATCTGCATTCGAGAGCCATCGGTTGATTCTCTCTACAATTCGTCGGAAGGAGAACAAGTTAATGACCAGGTTAATGAAGAGGTTGAAGAAGAAGATGAGGAGGAACTCGAGGCCGTCGCGAGACTAGTTGATTCCGACGAAGATGACGCCGTCAGCTCCGGCGATGACCAGGAAGACGAATATTAACAAGTGAGCTTCCGGCGTTTCCTTCCAATCGATGCGCATATTAACAAGTGCTGATGTTTCTCGCGCAAATTCCGGAAAGACTCATGATTGCCGATGAGGGAAAGCGGAAAGTCATTGAATGGATCCCAAACATCCATAGAGAATGGATCGAACCGGTCTTCTTGCCATCGCGTCGGTTCAGAAGAAGTTTGGGATAATCGACATATTGTCGACAGAGATTTATGTAGTTTGGTTCTTGGGAAAGTTAGGGAAAACCGAGATAGTTTGATTGCTGAGCGAACTAATGGATCGTTGTTCAGTGCACTAAATGAGAAAGTCAGAGAAACCTTATGTTGTGGAGCTTGATCTTCGAGATGATGGATACCAAATTCAGAGTGTTCTTCTAGATCTTGTTGGTCGTCACACTGTTCCCCAAATATTTGTAAATGGAAAACATATTGGCGGGGCTGATGATCTCCAAAGTGCTGTCCAGAGTGGCAAGTTGCAGAACCTTCTCAACAATGGTATTAATGGTGTGATGTTGACTAGGCAGCTCCATGGAGACAATTGTTATTTTTGTTTACTTTTTTCTTGATATTGTGATGTAAATCAGATGCTATGATTTGTAAAAAAAGCAACATTTGCTGCCAAAAAAAAAAAAACTAATGGATCGTTGGGTTTCGATAGTTATTCTTTATTTGAAACTTCGTTTTGTTCCTTCAATTTATGGCATCAGGTTGATTTCTGATGCCTGACATCAGGTTGATTTTGGCATCAGGTTGATTTCTGATGCCTGGCATCAGGTTGATTTTGGCATCAGGTTGATTTCTGATGCCATGCATCAGGTTGATTTTGGCATCAGGTTGATTTCTGATGCCTGGCATCAGGTTGATTTTTTGTCATCAGAGTTTTCATTAATGACATTTTTGTCATTTGGCAAGCAATTTGTAGTTACATGAAATGTCCAAAAAATTGATGGTTCTAGATGAAAACATGTTTTCAAAATTGTACCCACTTGAAATTCCCCCTAAAAAAAAAATCATGCACTAATCATTGGGATCAACCGCCAACTTCTATGATAAAAGCCCAATAAGTTAGTAGAGCTGCAACTTTATTTCTTTCTGTAAATCTTTAGGCCAAACAATGTTGTTCTACACAAAATTCCCCTCAATCCAGTGGACCAAACTGTTAACTAAATGCAATACAAAAACAATGCCACAGTTTTAACTTAGAACTTGACCCTTTGTCATAAATTATGCATTCCAAACTTAAAGAGGGCCTAAGAAAAACGACACACACACAAAAATCAAAAACCAAATGCAAATGCAGATCTTCAAAAACCAAAAACAAAAACGAAAGATTAAAACTCAACCCAAAGCTAAAGTTTGATTTCAGAAACCCCAAACCAACCCAAAACCCACCAACTAAAATGACACACAAAATAACAGCAACTCAAACAAAGTTGCACTAATTCTCTCATTCAGCGTCATTGTCGAATCAAAATAACGGTGGAGAATAACGCCACTAGGAAAGTTTTTGCCGATAAAAAAGTTTTTCGTTATTCCAGAAAGGGGTATTGAAGAATAAAGCTTAGAGACATGATACCAAGGGATACGGCGGCGATGGTAGGTGAAGTTGAGGAAGGACCGAAGTATGGTTGAGACCTCCGGCGAGTTCTTTGATGATGCACGGAAAGGCGGTAGGTCAAATTAGGCAACCAGGCGGTAGATCTTACACAGACAAAACAAAAAGCAAAAATCACAAACCCAACGAAAAAGAAATTACACAGATATTGAAAGAGATCAACCGAGAAATTGTCCGAGATTGAGAGAGACAGATGGTGAGGCGGAAGCAAGTGAGATCGAGATATATAAACACAAGAATAAGAATTGAAGAAGAGAGAGGAAGAGGAGGTTGAGAGAGAGACGAAGAAAATGAATAGGAATAGGAAAAGTAAGAGGAAGAGGAAGGAAGGAAGAACAGAAAGAGAAACACATTTGGGAAGTAGCGGAGAGAGAGGAAGAGAGAAACAGATGAGAGATCAAAGGAAGAGAGAGAAAGAGAGAGAGAGATAAAAGGATTATGAAGATAAAATAGGGATGGATTTTGTGGAAAAAACTGTGATAAAAACGGTTGAGATTGTGAGATTAAATCCTGGTCAGTAATTGTGTTTGGTAAAAACTAATCTTGACCAGTAATTAGCTTTTTGTAACCGACTGATGTGTTTTATATTATAGATAGAAAAGGGTATTGAAGAATAAAGCTTAGAGACATGATACCAAGGGATACGGCGGCGATGGCATGTGAAGTTGAGGAAGGACAGGAGTATGGTTGAGACCTCTGATGAGTTTTTTTATGATGCAGGGGAAGGCGGTAGGTCAAATTGGGCAACCTGGTGGTAGATCTTACATAGACAAACCAAAAAGAAAAAAATCACAAACCCAACGAAAGAAGAATTTACACAGAAATTGAGAGAGATCAACCAAGAAATTGTCCGAGATTGAGAGAGACAGATGGCGAGGCGGAAGCAAGTGAGATTGAGATATATAAACCCAATAATAGGAATCGAAGAAGAGAGAGGAAGAGGAGATTGAGAGAGACAGAGAAAATGAATAGGAATAGGAATAGGAAGATGAAGGAAGAAAGAATAGAGAGAAACATATTTGGGAAGTAGCATAGAAAGAGGAAAAGAGAAACGGATGAGAGATCAGAGGAAGATAGAGAAAAAAGATAGATAAAAGGATTGTGGAGATAAAATAGGGATGGATTTTGTGGAAAAAAACGTGATAAAAACGGTTGAGATTGTGAGATTAAATCCTGGTCAGTATATGTTTGGTAAAAACCAATCATGAGCAGTAATTAACTTTTAGTAACGATGTGTTTTATATTATAGATGGGAAATATGATTTGATGAAAATCACAAGATATCATTGAAATAAATAATAATTGAGATAAATAAACAAATTCAATGATGTTTTTGGAGTATGCAAGAGTGGCCGCAGGGTATAATATAACAAAAGTTTTTCCCTTGAGACAGTGGTGGATCAAAAAATAAATCTCAGCGGTGTCACTAATGTTAGCTATTACTTAAAATAAAATTAAAATTAAAGCAATGTCGCTTCAGTGTATAAAGGCATAGATCCGCCACTGCCTTGAGGTCTCCTCTATCCATTTCTCGCAAAATGAAGAGGAAACAAGTTGTTACAATGCTCGAGAAACAGTGATAATACACATGATTTCAAGCCAAGGAGAGTTCCAAGCCGTATCCTTACTCATTTTTGGATTTGGAGAGGGACTTCTTCCTCTGGCCAAGCATATAACCATACATGTGTGGTCCGCCTGCAAGGCAATTGATCAAAAATCAGGAAAGAAAAGAAAGAAGCAATATAACAGGACAATTACAAATATGGAAACGAATGTGAAAATGAAGATAGAAACATGCCTGGGACATAAATTCCAAGGGCGAGAATCGCAGCATAGAAGTAATCAAACGAGAAGTTCCATTTGTTGGGCATCCTTATAGAATATATTCCAGATTCCTGCGAATAACAATAGCTTAGCCTTTGGAGTTCATGGTTGTCAGCAAACCCTTTTGGACACTAGTACATGCACACCATTGTGTATGAATGCAATTCCTGTAATGGCAAATAATCTTAAGCTTGGACACACTCGGCCTCTAAAGGTCTTCGTGTCAGCGTCAAACACGTGGCGGACATCAGCGCTCAGACACGTTTCAAACTTGCTTCAGAGTGGAAGATTGGTAATCATTTCCTAGTCCAATACTAATCGCATGCAATTGCGAATAAACATCAAAGGTCTGAAAAACAATTTTATTTTGAAGAAACAGATGACGTCTTGATGAATGTTGGATGTATGCCAGATCTTTAATATTAAATTGAAGACATACATTCGTACATATATAGAATGTGTATATAACATGTATGCGTGGAACATCTATATACGTGTCACCAACATACATTCATACATATATAGTATGCCCCCGAGGGGTGGGAGAGATAAGCAGTCACTCGAAGGCAAAGGTCGCCCTTTGCCCAATCCCCATACTAGCAGGGGTCACACTTACCTATCAAAAAAAAAAAAAAAAAAAAACACACACACACAAGTAAGCTTCCACTCTGATTACCTAGGGCTGAGGTCTACTAAGTGAATCTTTTTCCGCTGGTGTTTAATCTAACATGTTATGTCATGCTAAGTGAATCTTTTTCCACCAGCGTTTACTCTTTTGCTCTTAATTAATGACAAGTGATTTATTATATTTATGTCTATTTTTTTTCTAATCATTATTGTTTGACATGGTAAATTTATGTGTATTGTCCTTAACAAAACACATAAATTCATCAAATAGTTCGTCATTTTTTTTCTTCATCTTCTTGACATTATAACATATTTTCTTAACTCATTTATCTTATTTTTTTCATGCGTAATAACTAAACATGCTACAAATTTGTTTAATATCTCGATACTCACCGATAATTCTATTATTATAGATACAATTTTTCATATAAATCTAATAATGTTTTTTCCGAACATATTTAAGAAAGTAAAATCATAGTATTTTTTATTTGTTTTGAATAAAGTTTTAGTGTCTCGACTGAATACGGATATTTTTATCATTTTAGAAAATATTGGGCGACATTTGTAACGATCATGGTAGGTGGGGGAAACTAATAAGAAAATTAAAATACAAGACGAAATGAATAGAATTAAAAAATATAGGACCTAACTTTAAAATAGGTACAAGTCAAGAGATCAAACTATTATTTCATTATTGGTGGAATTAATTAGCTTATAACAAATTCACTCTTTTGGTCTTAATTAATGATGGATGATGTATTAAGTTAAGGGGTAGGTTTGTCCATACATTAAGTTCTAAAAGACAACCTAGACTCTTATAGGTAGTTAATAATTAATTAATTAATAATTATTAATAATTAATTAATTAGATTAAATTTTCTTGAGTTTTTAACTTCCGTATTTATCAATATTTTTCAATTAAATTAAAAAAAGTTTATTTCTAAATATCTTTATTTTCAACTAGTAGTTAATTAATATTACATCTGTCCCCAAAAAATAAATTATTGTCTTAGTTTCTATTTTTATTTATTTCAAAATGTTTGTCCATTTTCTAAAAATCTTCTATACCTCATTAATTACCTAGATTTTATGACTTTGTTACTCATTCACATCCCTCATCAACCAAAATCCCATATATTAGTTTAAATCCCTTTTTTTTTAAATAAGTTATTTCATGGGATAGTCAAGGTTGTGTGACATACCAACCATATATAGATTAACCCGTAGAGTGATGACCCGAGTTGGTCTATAACTCCCAGATGCCACATATTTTAGCATAACATTAGCACTACATGAACACCCACCACCGGTTAATAATTGAGATAAATAAACAAATTCAATGATGTTTTTGGAGTATGCAAGAGTGGCCGCAAGGTATAATAACAACAAAAATCAATGTACGAGACGAAATGAATAGAATTAAAAAACATGAGACCTAGCTTTAAAATATGAACAATTCGATAGATCAAATTATTATGTAATTATTCATGAAATTGATTAACCTATGACAAATTTACTTGTTTGACGTTAATTAATAATGAGTGAGTTATTATATTTAGGACTATTTTTGTTCAAACATCATTTTTTATCATGGTAAATTTACTTTTTTTTAAGTAATGGTGAGTGATTTATTAGAAGGGTTAGTTTTGTCAATACATTAATTTGTAAGGACAATTCACACTTTTATATTATATTATATATTATATTATATTATATTATTATTTATTACTTTTAACTTATGTATGCTTGGATAAAACTACCCATTAATTAATTACTTGTCATTTGAAGTTAAGCAATATATTTCTTATTTCTATATTATTTTTAATTTTTTTAACATATCAACGAAAATGATATTTTTTGTTCTTTTTCTTAATTGATATATTCTTTCGATCATGCTTATGCCTAAATCCTAATGTCATGTTTCATTAGAAAAAAATTAATTTATTAAAGTATCTATCTACTAAAATCTTATATAATATGAAATACTTCATTACTATAGTAATAGATTAATTTGATTTAAATTTATTTTTTCTTAATATAAATTCAATAATAATAATATGGTAGGTATTGAATTGATTAACGGTTAATTTATTCATAATTAATATTTAGAATCAATTGTTATGATAGGAAAAATGTACAAAACTTTACGATATGATATCAAAATATGAATTTGCTATTGGATATTTTTTACAATTATAACTTGTAATTTATCTAATTCTAACTTTTTTATTTTCGTAAATATCGATACCATGTTTTCTTAAAATTCGGTTGATATTATAATATTAATTTTTTTATTATGTAGCATGACTCTAGCCATGAATTTTATTTAACATTTAGAAAAAATAAAAAAGAAGAATTATGTTGTTCATGTGGATGGTAACCAAATATTATTTGATATTTTTTGACTTAGAAAAATTATGTAGGGAGATAACTAGGAATGTAACATTGTTAGATAACTTAACCTGTAACGCCCTAAACTCGGGTCCGATCTTTTGGACCCACATCTGACCACGTCACTACAAATTCAAACTTAAATAAAGACTAAATTGAAACGCCATCCAACTAGAATTACAAAATTCTCCAATTTAAAATACAACCATCCAAAATAAATTACGAAACATGAGTCTACTAAATCAACCACGTCTCTATTAAATTCCAAAACATATAAGTACGCCCTAAAAGTTTTGATTCCTTCACTGGTAACCTCTACCTCAAGCTTGGTCCTTAATTCCGACCTGGAAGAAGAGTGATGTGAAGGGTGAGCGAACAAAGCTCAGTAAGATCATACGTACGTCACCCCTCCGGTTTCTAAGGAAGGATGACTCAAAGAATAATCATGTTGTATGTAAAACAAACTTTAGACACTTGATAACTTGCAAAATCAAAAGATAGGTAACGAAAGATTAAAAAATCTTTTTAAATGGAGAGTTCAAGCAAAACAAAATGTGGATCAATAAGTTTGTCGTTACTGACTGTCTCATATACCAGTTAGTAACCACCGAAGATCAAATACATTTATTAAGATCACGTAAGAGTCTATTGACCAAAAGCCAAATCTCCCAAAGGGTACACAAATCCCCTGTATAGTACACAAATCCCCTATAGGTTACACAAATCCCCCAAATGGTACATCGTTATGATATATCCGATTACCGTACTCACGGACCAAGTGGTGCAATTTAATTTAATTCATTGTTTGTCACGTAATCCCCGTGACGAGTTGTTCATACTTGGTGATCATAATTATTTTCAAAACATAGATAATACTATAAATGTACCGCGATCAAAATAATACTTGTATTGCAAATCATTATTTTTCAGTACAAAGGAGTATGCCGATAAGTTGACAAATACGAAATAGATTTTTCGATAAGAAAAAGTATTTCATGTAGACATGTTTAAGCACGAAAATTTGCGATAACAAATTCATAACGAAGATATTCAACAAAAACTAACGACGGAGTCAAAGCAACTACTGACACGAGGTCGGACATGACAAATGAAAGAACGAATAATTCAAGAATCAGCCGAAGCCTAATATTAAAATTATTTTTATACTTTTGCAAAGAACCTAAAAGAAACGTAATCCCTTATTGATAGTGTTGCTGCGCAAAAATTGCTTGTACTTAAAGGTATGTTGTTACGCACGTCGGTCTGAACCTACGATTTAAGACATACATAGATTACGTAAATACACTGTTGGTACCAATGTCTAATAATTAACCTCATGTACCAATGTCTAATAATTAACCTCATATACAGTGTAGAATGATTATACTTGATAAATTGATCCACTAAAAATTATTCAATAATTTATTTTATTTTTTATACACAGTACATCCATTAACTCGCAAAACCAACAATGTGTGTTACTTTTAATTCTTCCTTGAGAAACTAAAACAAGTACAGGAGACCCTTCGGTACTTCCCATTTAAATCTTATTTAAAAAAAAAAAACCACATCACATGTACAGGAGACACTTGTCTTCTTCTTTGACTTTCTGTACACTCACCCATACACCTTCCAAACACACACACACACTTTTAATTACTCTCTCACGCCTAATCCCTATCTCTCTCTCTCTCTCTCTCTCTCTTTTCTCCTTCCCACTTCGCACATTCTGTACTTCTTTTTCCTTTCCCTTTTTTTTTTTTGTGTCGTCCCCCTCAAACATTCTGCAATCACCCACAGTCAAATAATCACTCACAACTCACTAACCTTACTGTATTCTTTCTCTTGTTTCCAGCGCACACACATAGCCCATCGGTACACTATTATTTTATTTACTTAAGAACGAAACTTATTGACAATTGAAATCAGAGGAAAAATAAAGGGAATACCTCAATTTGTTCAAAGGTGCGCAATCAAAAACCGTAGCAGTTGATCTCCGTTATGTCGTCGCCTCTCACCTCTTCTCTTGGCTGCTGCACAGTATTCTTTTTTTTTAATTGTTGGTAAGGGTTTCTTACTCGTTAATACCCTATCTATATAAGTAAAACCTACTAGGGTTTCAACCCTAACTAAATCCTAACGTAATTTAACTGAAATTAATTAAGTAACCTTAATAGGGAATTATTATTAAAATCTTAGTCAAAAGTGGGTCTAGCCCGACCCAATTCAATTAATTACTAAATAGGTCGAAAATAAAAAAATTAATATTTTTTTTATCAACACAAATTAATATTTTTACTTAAAATCATCGGGGTATTACACTAAGCAAGTAATTATTAAGAGGTAATTTTGTCCAAACATGTGTTTAATTGATGCAATAAATGGTAATATAGTGGATAAGTAAAAATTGTAATAGAAATAGGACATCCCTTTGTTTAATAATGTATTACTAAGCTAGTAGGAGGATAAAAAAATTAAATCTTTCAAAATCTAATAATTAAAAAAATTTCATTCATTATATATTCTTTTTTTATACAAACTTAAAACAAAATTGAAATCTCACTTTCAAATTAAGTGACCTTACATCGAAAAATGTAAATATTCATATTATGAATAGTTTGAAGATAATGGAGTAATAATACATTTTCTATTTATTTTTAAAAATTTATTTATCCATATTAAGAAATAAAATAATCAAAAACAATATACTTACTTTAACGTTAATATGTATCATACGGGTTTCTGTACATTTATGAATATATGAGGGTCTATTAAAAAATTTCAGCACCGACAAAATAGTGAAAATTCTAACAACATTTGCTTAGTTAACTGATTAGTGGTTTGTTAGGTAACAATATGTTCATCTTTAAGGCTACTTGTAATAGCCAAAATAATCAAGGGAGTAAACTGTAATCTTTAGCTTTCTTCTCCAACAAATATTGTATTTTCCATTTTTGCCATCATCTTCTTGAAAGTATAGCTCCTTTTCGTAACTCATTTATTTTAGTTTGTTCACCGATAATCACTAAAAACGTCAACGATTACTCACTAACAAATCCTGTTATTATCGTTAAATAAATTAATATACCTTTAGTGGTAAGACGCTTCACCAATACCTAATAGGTCGTGGGTTCGAGTCACCAAGGGGGTAAGTGGGGAACCACTACTGATCCTCTATTTTTTTAAAAAAAGTAATATCTGCCACAATTTCATCGTAACAATTTTGAATTATATTGAAAATATAACCTCAAGATCTAAGGTTAATATCCTTATCACTCACCCTCACAATTGTTGTAATTTCTAAGAAAAAATCATTCATCTTTTAGCTATCTCTCAAGCTTCTCCTTCTCTCTCTCTCTCTCTCTCTCTCTCTCTATATATATATATATATATATATATATATATATATATATATATATATATATATATATATATATATACATATATACCCTCTACAAATTTATGTAATATATTAGATATGGTAATAAATTATACAAAGGGAAACAGAAAGATGTGTAATTATTCATAGTAGTGGTTAATTTGAAGAAAGCATACTAACTTAAATGTTGATTATATATATATATATATATATATATATATATATATATATATATATATATATATATATATATATATATATATATATATATATATATATCCATATATTACAAAATAAAATAACTAAAAACAACATACTTATTTTAACGTTATTGTGTAACATAATGGGTTCTGTACATTTCTCAACATTTGAGGGTCTATTCGAAAATTTCAATACCTAAAGGATAGTTGAAACCCTGATTAATTTATTGGAGGTATTTGTTAGTTACGAATATGTTAATCCTTAGAGTTACTTTTAGTATTCAAAAATTCAAGGGAGCAAACTGTAAAATTTTACTTTTTTTTTCTCCAACAAAATGCATGTGTTTTCCATTTTTTGTCTTCATTTTCTTGAAACCATAGCTCTTTTTCTTAATTCATTTCTCTTGGTTTGTTCACTAATAATTAGTAAACCCGCCGCCGATTTGCTTAATATCTCAATACTTACCAACAAATTTATTACCATAGTTAAAAAAATCATATACCATTAGTAATGTCTACATAAAATTCATATACCTATTATTCAAATTGTTTTCTTATTATGACAAATTTGCTTGTTTGACTTTAATTCAACTATGGGTGTTTATTAGGTGCATGATTAGTTTTGTTCATACATCAAGATCTAAGGTTAATATCATTATTACGCACTCTCACAATTGTTGTAATTTCTAAGAAAAATTCATTCATCTTTTAGCTATCTGTCAAGCTTCTCCTCCTCCTCTCTCTCTCTCCTCCCCCCCTCTCACTCGCTCTCTCTCTTGCAACTTTGTAATTTATGTAATATATTAGATATGGTAATAAACCATACAAAGTAAAACAGAAGAATGTGTAAATATTCATAGTAGTGGTTAATTTGAAGACAACGTACTTATTTCAACGTTAATGTATATTCATAAAATAAAATAACTAAAGACGACATACTTACGTTAACATTAATGTGTAACATAATGGTTCTATATATTTCTAAACATTGGGGGGCCTATTCGAAAATTTCAATACCTAAAGGATAGTGAAAATCCCAATTAATTGATAGGAGGTATTTGTTACGTGCCAATATGTTAATCCTTAGAGTTACTTGTAGTATTCAAAAACTCAAGAGATCAAACTATAATTTTTTGCTTTCTTCTGCAACAAAATGCACAGATTCATAAAATGTGTTTTCCAATTTTTTTTTTCATTTTCTTGAAACTATACCTATTTTTCTTAACTCATTTATCTTGGTTTGTTCACCGATAATTGGTAAAACCGCCACCGATTTGTTTAATATATTGATACTCACCAACAAATCTATTACCATAGTTGAAAAAAATTCATATACCTCTAGTAATGTCTACCTAAATTTCACCATAATTATTTGAAGTATTTTAGAAACATTACATAGAGATCTAAGGTTGATTACCTCAAAAATTTCTTCTATTTTTTAAAACAAGATCTAAGGTTGATTATCTTTATTTTTGCGTATACAACAATTTGTACGTAAGAAAACAACTCACACTTTTATAGTGACTGTAAATTTTAGTAAGATCTTGTTAGTAAGATCTTACTAAAATAAAGATTTATTAGTAAGATCTATATCTTAGGGAGAAAACTGTAAATTTTAGATAGTCTTTTAAGGTTGTTTGTAGTAGTCAAAAAATTGAAGGGTGAAAACTATAAATTTTAGCTTTTTTCTAAAGTAGAACACATAGATTCATCAATTGGGTTCTCAATTTTCTCTTCATCTTCTTGAAATTATAATATTTTCTTAACTCACCTATTTAGCTTGTTTACTGGTAATTACTAAACACGTTCTTGATTTCTTAAATATTTCGATACTCACCAACAAATCTATTATTATAGTTCAAACTTTTCGTATACTTATAATAATGTCTACCCAAATTTTACCGTAACAAATGTTAAACATATTTTAAAAGGTAAAATCATATTATTTTTTCTCTTAACTTAATACGTGTATTTTCGTGATATTCAAAAATATTGTATGACATTTGTAATGGTAATGACATGAAGAGAGAATCTGACAAAAAAAAGTCAACATATGAGACAAAATGAATATAATTTAAAAAGGTAGGGTCTAATTTAAAGGTAGGTATAAGTTGAGAGACCAAATTTAATTTCATTATTCATGGAATTGATTAGGCCATGCAAATTTACTTATTTAGCCAAAATTAATGGTGAATAATTTACTTGTTTAACCATAATTAACGGTGAATTGTTTATTAAATCTAGGAGTATTTATGTCTATACACTATTTTCTACTTAGATAGATAGATATATAGATAGATAGATGGATGGATGGACGGATGGACGGATGGATGGATGGATGGATGGATGGATGGATAGATAGATGGATAGATAGAGATGGATAGATATATAGATAGATGGATGACAGATAGCACTGGTAGATAGGAGATGGTAGATGGCAGATAAAGGTGGTAGATAGGAGATGGTAGATGGTAGATGGTAGATAGTAGATAGTAGATATGAAGTTTAGGAACGAACATGAGCAACACGTATATAGGGATTACTAGATGGATGGATAGATAGATGGATGGATAGATAGATAGATGGATAGATAGACAGATGGATGGATGGATGGATAGATAGATGGATAGATGGATAGATAGATGGATGGATAGATGGATAGATAGATAGATGGATAGATAGATAGATAGATGGACATATAGATGGATGACAGATGGCACTGGTAGATAGGAGATGGTAGATGGCAAATGGCGGTGGTAGATAGGAGATGGTAGATGGTAGATGGTATGGTAGATAGTAGATAGTAGATATGAAGTTTAGGAACGAACATGAGAAACACGTATATATGGATTACTAGTAGCACCATATGAAAAGTTAAGGCCGGGAACTTAAAAGATGTGCATCGGACTTTGTTAGAAAAAAAATGAACCTTAAAGATGAGTATTGGAATTTGTTGTAATAAAGAGATGTATGTACGTATATGGGGATTAGGCGAGAAAAAAATTAACATAAAGTTATCACATGACAAGTGGTGAATTTTGTTTTAGTAGTAGCTATAAATTTGGGGGATCAAATATAAATGCAGTGAGTTTTGGAAAATGGCTTACTCATGGGAGGTAAGTAAGTCATTTTCTTGAAAAACTACTTCATTTCCCATTGGCTTGTAAAACATTTTACCTTGACTATGTTTTCTAATTGTTACCGAACACCGAAAAATGCAAAAAATATTTTTTGAAAGTTATGTTCCGTGAAAGAAACGGAGTCTTAGGTCATCCCCGATGGTAAAATTCATACAAGGTTCATAGAGGTTTGATCAGAATCATCTAAAAATCTTACTATTGTGAAAGGTTTATAGGGAATGAGTGATTAATAGAGGAAACAAAGGAAAAAAGAAATACAAATGGGGTTCAATGTTAAAACATCTTTGTTGTACAAAAAGTTTATCATTGTGGAGAAAAGTCTATAAAAGATGATTTTTTTGCTTTTGATGTGATGGATGATGTAACATATAAAAAAATCATGGAAAAGTTTTTTTTTTATAAAGGCTACCATTGGAGTAGATATTTATTCTTAATGAGTGATTAACGAGTTTTGACGTTAAACAGAGTTTTTGAAATATTTTTAGAAACATGAACATACCAACAAGTTTTCGGTAAGTCGGTGGTCATAGCTTCCGTTGCTGGACTTTCTGTAGGTGGTAACCTTGGGGTTGGCCATCGCTGTAAGAAATGTGTAAAAAAAAATTGCAATGTGTGGTGAAACTAGAGTAAAAGTGTTTTATTTTTGTTTATACATCAATTAAAACGTGTTTTTATAAGTGTTTACCGGGTCGTGGTCCAAAAGTTATCCATAGGACGGTTTAAACCAAAATTTTCAATGTCTATCCATCGATCGTTTGAATTTTTGGTTCATTTTCTTTGACTCATCTCCTACATTTTATTTTCCTTGGTTATATATTATTTTAATTATTTTTTCTTTATGTCTGATTTTTAAATTGAACCATAATACTTTAATTATTTTGTAAAAATTACCAATTTTGAAAAGTGTAGTTTTTAAGGTTTTATGACAAAACATGTTAGTATATCACAAACAATTTTCCCTTTGTCTTACATTATATGAGCTATCAATTTTTTAAAACATTAATGTAACTTATATATATATATATATATATATATATATATATATATATATATATATATATATATATATATATATATATATATATATATTATTTTTTGATACGGGAAACACATCTGTGCATTTAAATTTTGTTGAGACTGCAGAGTAGAGAATGAGAGAAAGTGAACCTCAATTTCATTGTTTAGAATTGGAATTGTGAGTTTCAAGCCTTCAATGTAAATTTTATTGTTTATATTCAGAAAAAATATTAGGATTGGAATTGAACTGAAATTCTTAATATTTTTATTCTATAAATTGATTTTTTATTCTCCAAAGGTAAAACATTTTTAAACCTAAAGACTCTTGATTTTCATTATTTTTTTTATTTCTATTAATTTGCTTATACGTTTAGATTTTGAATTGAACTCTACATGAGAGCCAAACAAAATAATATTAATTTTATTGTTACAAAATTATGATATTCAATTCTACACATCAAACTCATAATCTTTATATTGCAATCATTTGTGTATTTAATTAGCACTAAAGTTTTAACTATTGTATTGATATGAATATAGGCTTCGTGCATTGCACATGTGCTTTAATTATAATTTTCTATGATTACCTTCAATTTTTATTGTACAAAGTAAACTATTTTGGTCAAGAACATGTCACTTCGATATCAATTTAAATATATGTTAAAAAAGTTATTATTTTTATTAACATAATTTTCTATAATTTGTTTTATATGCATATTGAACTCGTGATTTTTCATATAATTATTCGGTTATATGGTTATCATTAAAATTTTATATTGTTTTATTTATATCAATATTGAACCGTGCATTACAGGTTTGTGTTGTAGTATATATAAAAACAGAAGTGCATAATTTTTAGAAATTTTCCGACAAAACTCACTTTTCAAAAGTGGAATCACTTATGTTTTGTTTATGTCAAATATTTTTTTTGAAATTAAATTTGAGAAATGTCATTTAATGATGTTGACAGAAACTATTCCAATCGAGTTTACTTTTTTTATTTGAAGAATTAAATTCGAAAATGACATATAACTAATTACATATCAAAGCCATATAACTATTAAATATTACACAAAAATAAAGTAGAAATCAAATTTCTAGGTAAGCTATTCATAAGTCAGACAGAGTCCATGTGCATATAACTAATTACAAACAAATATATATATATATATATATATATATATATATATATATATATATATATATATATATATATATATATATATATATATATATAATTCGTAAAAATGGTATTTATTCAAAAATATTGAATAGCTTAGTATTATTATAAATAAAAAATAGGTAAATAAAAATACTTACAATTATTTTTAATAGATCTTGAAATACAGTTCTATAGTATTTAAAACAAAAAATAAATAAAAAATACTCATGGGCCTGACTTTGTTTGTTTTTTTAATTTGGGTCCGTCTTAGTTTAAATTATCACTAGATTTTGTATTCGTGCTTTTGGCACGGTATCAGCATAAAACTTATTCAATGTATGAAACTGACAATATGCAAATTAATTGATATATGCTTGTGATTTTGTAAATATCAGATGAATGCACACTATAAAACTGAAAAGAAGACAAAACTCAATAAACTAAACAAAAAAAAACATTTTATGATGGTCCATTACAAATAAACAAGAATATCGAGAACTTTATGTCATGTTCAAATTAGAGTGACATTTTCTCTTCTTTTTTGGTTCATTCTTTATGTAATTGAAAATTGAAATGTAATATATAAGTTATGTTGTTGAAAAAGATACATGTTTTTTTTTTTGTGGTTTCAATTAAATAGTCATATTAAAACTAAGATACAATTTTTTAATTACATCACATCAATGAACAATACATATTCTGAAATCTCAAACTGTAAATTAAATTTGAACGATACATATTCGTGAATATTTCAATTGAATTACATATTCTGAAATCTAAAACTGTGAGTTAAATTTGAAGGTTGGAACTCAAATAATGTTGTTTCGTAACATAGTCTATTCACTTGAGTTATCTAATGACACGAGATTAATTATTATAAGCCTGAGAAACCATGTTTTAGAAGGTTGCGTTTTTTTAAAGGGCAATTCTGGTGGTACTCTTTTAATTCCAAGAATGTCACTGATACTATTTGATCCTAAAATTTCTTTCAAATTCCAGATAAAACATTTTTTGTTGATTATGTCTTGCGCAATGTCTATGAATAAAAACCATGGTAAGTCATTCTCTGATATAAGACTCAATTTGAAAGCATATTTTTGGTTATCATCAGTTGTATGTATTTTTGTCTAGAGTTACTATGTGATATTTATAGTTGCAATAGTCGTACATGTTAAACGAATATTATTGTATATAAAAAGTATTCCAAAATTTATATTATTTTTTTCAAATTTATAGGATTTTCTATATTTAATTTTACTGTTTATTATTTTTTTTATTTTTTTCATATTAAAAAAATTAATTACATATTATTCAACTTTAATTTAGTATATAATTTTATACACATGTAGAATCCATACAACACACGGGTGCATCACTAGTTTATTCTTAATAAGATAGGTTGTATTTAGTGTGGTGGTTTTTGTATTAAATTTTCATTTTGTAATGATCAAAAATATATATATCAGAGTTGATGGGATTAGAAAAAAGAGAAAATTAAAAATTTATGGTCATTAAATTTCGAAAGGATAACATATCCATATACATGGTCCTTACATTAGCCCCATATAAAAAGTCAAGGCCGCCACAATTGAAGATTACAAAATAATTGAAGTTGTAGTTTCTTGTAAGAGTGCATATTTGATAATCTGGGAAAAGTTAAGGCAGATTTGTTGATCTCAAAGTGATGGCCGCTACCACTTCTAGAGGCCAACAACCATCATCATCTAATTATCACGTGTTCTTGAGCTTTAGAGGTGCACACATTCGTAAAACCTTTGCTGATCATCTCTACCATGCTTTAAAAGATGCCGGATTTAACACTTTTAGAGATTACGATGAAATCGAAAGAGGAGAAGTCGTTGCCTCTGAATTGGAGAAAGCAATCCGACAGTCGAGAAGTTCCATAATAGTATTATCAGAAGACTATTCTTCCTCCAGATGGTGTCTGAATGAACTCCAGTTGATCCTCGAACAGAAGAGGAAGAACTCTAAGTACATAATTCTACCGGTTTTCTATCACGTGGATCCGTCAGATGTTAGACACCAGAAACGAAAATTCGGGGAAGCATTTCGCAAGCACGAAGAACGATTTGGAGAAGGTGAGGATAAGAAAAAGAAGATGATCGAGTCGTGGAGGAAATCACTTGAAGAAGTTGCTGATATTTCGGGAAATGAATTAAAAAAAACAAGCTAACGGGTAATTCCTTTTCAAAAATATGTTTACTTGCAAATCAATATACACTTAATTAATCTTCAGTTGTAAACGTTAAATTTATACATTTTCATGTTTGCAATCTGTAGGCATGAAGCAGAGTTTATCAAGCTTATCGTTAAAGAGCTTGCAAAAAAGTTGGATCGTCCTATCCTGAATGTAGATCCACACACAGTTGGGATTGACTCTCTAGTGGAAGATATTAGCGACTGGTTGCAAGAAGAGCCTACTGATGTGGGCATAGCTGCAATTTCTGGAATGGGGGGAATCGGGAAGACAACCATTGCAAAAGTTGTTTATAACAAAAACTACAGCATTTTTGAAGCTAGCAGCTTCCTCGCTAACATCAGACAAGCTTGTGAACGACATGATGGCTTGATTGGCTTACAAAAACAACTTTACTCGGACATTTTCAAAGGTAGAGAGCTAAAGACATACAACGTTGACGTCGCAATCAACCAAATTAGAGATGCTCTCGGCTATAAAAGGCTGCTTCTGGTTCTTGATGATGTGGATCGATCAGACCAACTGCATTCAATACTTGGTTTGTTGGATTGGTTCCGTGCAGGTAGTAAGATTATTGTTACAACTAGAGACGAGGGACTTCTGAATAAGGCTTATGATTCGTGTCAGATATTCAGGGTTAGCAACCTAAACGATGATGATGCTCTACTTCTCTTTAGTAGGCATGCCTTCAAAAAGGACCACCCTACCGAGGGTTACATGGACCATGCGAAAAACTTTGTGCAGAAGTGTGGTGGAATTCCTTTAGCTATACAAGTTTTGGGCACTTCTCTATTGGGCGAAAGCCTGGCCTATTGGGAAAATGTCATTAAGAAGATGGATTATGTTGTTGATTCAGACATTCTGAAAGTACTTAGAATAAGTTATGATTCATTGAAAGATGATCTCGATAAGAGTTTGTTCCTTGATATTGCTTGTTTCTTCGTTGGGAAGGACATAAATTTCGCAGTTCAAGTGCTAAATGAATGTGATTTTTTCCCAACAGCAGGAATTCAGAATCTTGTCAATAGGTGTCTCATTACAGTTAGTGAAGATAACAAGCTGATGATTCATCAACTGTTTCAAGATATGGCTAGAGAAATCATTCGTCAAGAATATCCTAATGATCCTGGATCGCGCACAAGAGTATTGCGGCATAAGGATGCCTTTGAAATATTGAAGGAAAAATCTGTAAGAATTATGCGCCTTTATGTTTATACATAGTTTCAAACTCATTATGAAAACTTAATTCTGCATGTTTATTATTAGGGTACAGAAAGAGTTACTGGCCTCATTCTCAACCTGCAGCTGTTCAAAGAAGGTAAGTTAGTAAACACATTTCTTATATATCATTATGAAGATAATTCTTTTATAAATTCATTCTCTACATCTGAAGATGTAAACTTGGAGACTATCGTGTTTTCAAGGATGCGCAATTTACAACTCCTCCATCTTGACTACGTTTGACTCAGTGGAGGCTACGGAGAGATGCCTAAGAAGTTAAGGTGGCTGTCTTAGCATGGATTTCATTTGAAATGTATACCATCTGACTTTGACATGGAAAATTTGGTCGCCCTTGACATGTGCAATAGCTACTTGGTAAATGTTTGGAATGGAGCAAAGGTAAATTACCTATCTTTTTCATTTCTAGTTACCAGATTTTTATCGAAAGTAGGATCATTTGAGTGTGATTTCCTCTTTTTTGTTACAGTCTATCAAACGACTGAAAATTCTCAATCTCAGTCATTCCCATTGCCTAGTAAATACCCCCAATTTCTCTGGAGTCCCTAATCTTGAAGAGTTGATCCTTAAATATTGCATAAAATTGGAGGAGATTCATGATTCCTTAGGAGTACTGCAGAAACTTGTTTTATTAGATCTTGAAGGGTGCAAAAATCTCAGGAAGCTTCCAGGAATAGTCGGACAGTTGAAATCTCTTAAAAAGCTCATTCTCTCTAGTTGTTCAAATTTGGAGGATTTACCGGTGGAACTTTGCGAGATGAAATCGTTGACTGTTCTCTTTGTAGATGGAACTGCCATAAATCAGTTACCATCTACATCGGGACTTTTAAGGAATGTATGCAACTTCATAGCCAAGGTGTCACTGGCCATATTTTGGCCCCGCATGCATATCGCCGACAATGATTCCAAACCAATTCAGCTTCATCGGCTTCTTTACCAATCTCTTTAAAACACCTAAACCTTGCAGATATTGGATTGACGCAAAGTAATGCCCGTTGATATGAGTTGTTTGTCATCATTAGATTATTTAAACTTGGGGGAACCTACTTAGAAGGTTACCTGGAGAGCATCAAAGGTCTTACTATGCTTGAGAACCCCGAGTTAGACTCATGCGCACAAGGCTTGAATCACTTCCCGAACTCCCTTTGCGTTACGGTACTTGAGTGTCAAAAATGTGTATCGTTGAAAGGATAAAATATCAACCAAACAGGTCGAGGCGCCGGTTAGAATTAAATTTGTTTGATTGTGAGAAACTAGTTGAGTTCCAAAACGTGTTCATGCTAGCACCCCTTGTAAAGTTTGATATGAAAATGCTATGTGATTTGGGGCTTGTTGGCTTCAAATCCATAGAAGAAGGTATCCAGGTGGAAATGTACAATATGCCGATTTTAAACAAGAAAGAAAGGCCCTCGTCTGTACATATTCTATCTCTGTCTCTATCCATGTATAGTGTTGTGAGATAAGTATATTGAAAAGTGTTGTAACTAGGTTGTTATACATGAGAGTGCAGGGGCTATATGAGTTTGGCATACTCAACACCTTCTATCCTTGCAGCAAGGTTCCAGACTGGTTCAACATCAAGGCTTTAGGGGATGGGAATATTCGATTCACCATTCCTTCCCTAATTAATATGATGATCCGATGTTTGAGTTTCTGTGTTGTGTATGTAGGGAGAAATATTGATCGAATCACAGTTTGTGTCAGTAATCTTAGCAAGTGTGTGGAGTGGTTTTATAGCCCTTCTATTTACGGCGTGGGAAGAAGAAATGAAGAAATGATATGGTTTGGCCAATCAAGTTTTGGAAACAAGTTTGAAGGTGGGGATCGGGTGGAAGTCATATTCAACCAGTTTTTACATCCAGGATTGGAAATAAAGGAAATTGGAGTGCATGTTTATTATGAGAAGGTAGATGAGAAGGAAATAGTGCAACACAACACAAATCAAAGTGTCATCGAAGGAGGTCTTCAATCATATGATCATATGCTTAGGGCACACTCTCTCCACGGTTCATATGGATACTCATTGATTCCTAATTTTGTAAGATCACTAACAATTTATCGAGACGCCGCTGCCGCTGGCATACGTGATGAATTTTGGGAACCAACCCATTATTTGGAGTCACCGTAAATGAGCTAGAGATTATAATTTATAAGCATCACCATTTATTACAATTATTTTTCATGAAACTAGTAAGGTTCACGTGCGTTGCACGTGGTGTTAATGATTTTTTAAAAGTTATTTGTTAGTTCCTTCATTTTTTTGTTGACTTTTAATTATTAGATTTTTGTGTGTTTTAATCTTTACAGTTTTTGAGACTTATAAATTATGTTGTTGTGTATTTAGCATTTCTGATATATTGTTTTTCGGTCATTTATAATGTATGCTTTTAGTCAATGTATAGTAACGTATCCTATACATTTGTCTTTTTTGTTGGTTATTTTTAAATCTCTTTTCTTAATATCAAACATGAATTCATTCATTTTTATTAGTGTGTAAATTGAAAACAATTCAAACTTACTATCTTAGATATGCACATTGTTGTTGTAGACTTTGCTTATGTCGTTCGAATTTATGACTCTTTAAAAAATATACATATTGTGTTGGAGAATCAAACGCCAACCCCAAAGTATATAGTTGCACTAAAAAAATACAAAATTCCACAAAAGTATCTATGAAGTCCCAATTTGCCACACTCAACCTAAATTTTGTGTCATATTCATATCATTTTATAACTTTTTTCTAGTTTACTCCATAGCCACGGCGAAGGTTACCAATCTAACATTAAGGTGCACATGAGATTTCACGTGTAGGACATTTTGATCATTTTCTGGCAACGCTTTCTCTGCTTTTATTACCCAAAGAGAAACTTCTTTTTCTTCTTCTCCAACAACTTTTTCTCTGCTTCTTCTCCATCAATGACCTCTTATGTAAATTTTAATTGAGATAAAACTCAAGAGTGTATGAATCTTTTATTCAAAATTTTATATTGAAAATAAATAAAAATAGAGCGAATCATATCGGATATCGAGAGATATAATTGAAGATCGATAATCACAATCATGTGTCAAGGCCGCCACAGAATAAGAACCCACAAAAAATTAAAGTCACGCCACCCTGACATTTCTCCCTTTCTCTCATACAAAGACAATACACAAGCATACACCACGAATTTCAAAACTCATATTTGAACCAATCACAAATGTATACGACAAAGATGAGGCATGACATGGTTCAATTTGTCTTCATCGTCCCTAACTTCAACTCTAATAAATTTCTCATCGGCATCGTTGATATTATTTATGGTTTAATTGGACCAAATTATCGATCTTAAACATTATTCGCCACCGTGTTTATCACTACGATTACGTATTACATGACATCATCATCACTAAATTTGACATTGAATATGGAAATGCTACAAAATTACGTTGAGGGTCAAAGTGGATTTGGTGGATACGTGGGAAATTTGTATTTTTGGACTACTTTTGATGGAGCCAAAATATGATTAGCTCTCAAAATTACACAATAAATCTCACATTGCACCCCATCCTACTTAAGTGTCTCACTTACATACCTTATTTTCTATTTGTCCCACTTTTGCCCCTTCCGTCTATGGGTGTTGAAAATAGTAACGGAAAATTATATGTATATGTCACATGATTATTTTGATAATTTTTCTTGAGGTGCAAAATGGGATTTGGTTATAACTTCAATATTTAGTTACCCATTTAGTATTTAAAATATGTTTTAAAATAAAAATAATAAGTAATTTTTTCAATAATCCAAAAATAATTATATCGCCAATTTACAATTCCCCCGAGTGCAAAGTATCCACCAAATCGCATAGTGCACCTTAACCCAAGGTTTGTCCCATAATGGTATATGATGCTATTTTTTTTCCATTTTCCACCCTACCCTTGACGGACATTAGAAAATTCACTTAAAATAGCACGTGCGGGGCAAAAGTGACATTTCCCTTATCTGGTTAAAAAGTAAATGTATTAAAAGGAAAAACTCTAATCTCACATCCTCTCATTCTCTCATCTCTTGGTGCAATCTCATCATCGGCTCCATCGTAATAGCCGCCATCTCCAGACCCATCATATATAGAAGCCACCATCTCCAGCCTAAACCCTTCCCACTTCAGTCACTCCTATCACAGCTCTGGCGCTTACTTCTTTCGATTTTAGCCAAATTTCATCTTCGATCTCCTCATTCTATCACAGCAAATTCGCTGAAGTAACAATCGAGGCTATAGAGTGTACTTACTAAAAACCCTTATAAAAACATGGGATTAACAGAAAACCAATAACCCATATCGTCGAATTCATCGTAAGAGAGACGGGCATGAATTAAGAGAAATAGTAAGGGGTTTTATTGAAATACTCTTCAATTTTCTTCGGAGAAAATTGGGCATACGACCACTTGCATATGGCTTAAAACAAAGTATCAAAATTGAGAGGATTTTGAAGAAGCTATGGTTCTAGATGATTTCAACCTCGTGGCAACCTGTCATGGTGGTCGGGTTGAATTATTTAAAGAATTATGAGAGAAAAAGTTAAGTTAAGTCATGTAAGAGGATGAAAGGTGGGATGAGAAATTTATTGATTTCAGTGGTGGTTGGGTTTCATCAGAAAAGGTGAGTTGATCCAATTTCATACAAGAAATCAGAGATGGGACGGGTTTCTATGGGTAAAAGTTTTTCATATCTTTTGTTTGCATAATTTGTTTTCATCATCAAGATTAAAAAAAAATTGATAATGAAATCAAACGTGTATCTATCTTCTAGGTTAAGAGAGAAATTTGGAGGAGTGGACAAAACACAGATCGTGTTATGGGTTAATTTTTGTTTTAGGACGACAGAAGATCGGAAAACATGGTGGGTCTTTTTCTAAATTTTCTTTCAGAAGAAAAAAAAAGGAATGGTGGACCCCAACTCGTTATTTTAACATTTTAACTTTACACACACATTTATATAATTTTCTTAGAAAATTATATTTTATTTCTTAACTTTATTAGGCTAAAATACATTTACCACCCCCAAAGTTATAATTCATAATATTTCGAGTTAACACCCACAAGGAAATGTCAAATTAACGTAACTTTTCTAACTACTGTGGTTAGGTGAAAATAGGAAAACAAATAACGCCGATACTATTATAGGACAAACCTTAGGGTTGGGTGAACAAT
>CM028377.1:156439249-156475011 GCA_013146195.2 Codonopsis lanceolata | reverse complement strand
TTTCACATGTTTTATATTACAATTTCAAATAGTGAGGCCTCGGAGGTATGGAGCGGCCAACAGACTCTTATAAAGAAACACATAATTTAACCCTCTCGCTGGAAGATACTTTATTTGGTGGCCAAGTATCAAACCTTCAGGTTTTCTTCCTCTTAATTGACAATCAAATTTCTTTGAAGCCCTTCCTCTCTCTTTTATTTTCAACAACAACAATTTTTCTGTCCACTCTAATATGTGGCATGATTTATTTATACTCCCCTACTTCTGATAAAATAGTTCATATTTGAAAGCCAAACATTTTACAGATTTTATAGCATAAACACTTTAGGCATTAACATCAAAGGTCACACATAACTCAAAATAATAATAATAAAAAAATACTACTTTACATTCTCATAAGTATGTTTTAGTTTTACTTTAAAGTGTTTTTAGTACAAATGTTAAGATTGGATACTGACTTAGAATAATTGCAGTTGGTATCGGAGACAAAGGAGTACCAAAGGAGTGTTGGAAACATTGAACTGATTTTGAGCAACAGTTTCACAGCAAGAGTTTTGTAAGTTATATAAGTCTTTTATTTTTCTGTTTTTGATTTTTGCAAAACATACATAAGTTTTGTTAGCAGTAAAGTATACATATATAAGTTTTGGTGCTATCTTTTGTTTTAAATATTGAAAAAACTAATTTAAATGATTTCTAAATTTACATGATTCATTCAATTTTTTTTGTTTTCGTTGTTTTTGTAAAACATATATCATTGGAAATGAACCATCTTTGTAAAAATCATTATTTACTTTTAGATTTAATTTTGTAGTTACCTAAAAAATGTAAAACGATGCACATACATGTAATTCTGAATTAAAACTATACTGACGAATGAGACTAACCAGAAGATGAAGTGTCTTTATTTGTAATGTTGTTGGAGATGATTGTTGATTTCGTGATCTTCATTTCAATATTCCCTCAATACCACTTTCAGAACAACAAAATAATGTTTATTTGTTGACACACATTCTTGCAGGTAGAAATGATGAGGCTGAATTGAACATGCATATCAGCTGAAATGCAACATCTAAAAATGCAAGATAAGATTTCTTTCTCACACTTATTACAATTTGATTTAGCTTTGAATTCAGAAATTGAGGAAACAACCACTTCACTATCATTTTCAAACATAAACAAAATAAATTACTTACTTGGAGTTCAACTGTTATTCGATGTTATATCGACTTCTTCATTGATTTGCTACTTCAAAACCACCTGTCAACTTTATAAATCTTTATGAAGCTGCTTATGTTTGTCTCTTTGTTGGCCTGGGTTTGGTTGATTGCTCCTTGCAAGTAGAAACGAAAGGTTGAATTGCATGATAATAAGCTCGAGATGCAACATCTAAATCAAGATAAGATTTCTTTTTCACACTTATTGCTATTTGATTTAGCTTTGCTTGAAGAAATTGAGGAAACACACACTGCACTATGATTTTCAAACATAAACAAACCATATTCCTTACATGGAGTTTAACTGATATTAGATGTTATCTCCACTTTTACACTTATTTGCTACTTCACAACAACCTGCCAGATTTACACATCCATATCCAGCTGCTTACGTTCCTCTCTTTGTTGGCATGTATTTGGTTGATTGCTTCATATGGATTTGGTTGATTTCTGTATATACTAACACTTCATGGAATATGGGTAGAGAAAGATTTACATAATGACAATTACAAAGTACTGAAAATGAAAGGCAAATGGTATACTAAACTGATACACAATATATATACTATTTGTCTCCTTGGATTCTATAATTGTGGTATACTAAACTGTTATAGCTTATATTTTTTTGAGACTATCCATGTAACTTGCAGCTTTATGGGTTGACATGATGTGCCCTTTGTTTTAAAAATAATATAATCATTAACTTTATATTTTATTGTTCCATGTTTTTTCAGCTGAACCAATTAACTTATGGATACTTTTAAGTAATTGGTTTCCTTTTCAATACAAAGTTAATTATATTACTTGCAGCTTTGTGGTCAGTTTTTTAGGGTAATTTAGTATAAATAATTTTTTTAAACATAAACAGCCATGTGATCTAGTATTTATCTGCCCAATGCATATCTGGAAAGTAATCTGCATTTTGTTTATCTAATAAACAGCTTTGTTGCCTTTTTATTTATCTTTGCATTAATATATATATATATACTATTTGTCTCCTTGGATTCTGTATTTGGTTTCCTTTTCAATACAAAGTTAATTGTATTACTTGTAGCTTTGAAGCGAGTATTTTAGAATTGAGTATAAATAAAATCTCTTTTTTTAAACATAAACAACTTTGTGATCTAGTATTTATGCGCTTGATGCATATTTGGAAAGTATCGGCCTTTTGTTTATATAATAAACAACTTTGTGCCTGCCTTTTATTTATCTTTGCATTAATATAGATATACTCTTTGTTGGACTGTAGTTGGTTGATTACTCTGTTTATATAAGCTTTACCAAATGGCGATTTCACTTAGATTTATTTGATTCTTCATACACTTACTTTCCAAATGTTGATTTCACTTAAATAGTCCAAGTAGTTTTTTAAAAACATAAACATGGAATTTGATTAAGGACTTTATTAAATAACATTTGCTTCATACGGTTTCTTCTGCCTTTGAACATTAGGTAAATAACACACACTTTGTTAATAAAACATAAATTAAGTCGTTAATTAGATAAGTAAGATTTAACATGGAGCTTTACCAAGCACAAACAATTGAAACTAAGACAATGAGAAACATGTAATTTCATCCCTTACAAAAGAAGTAACAAACTACTCCAGCTAGATTCGCCATTTCATTATTTTCAGTCTTGCTTGTCAAAAAAGATGCAATCTTGATCCCACTGTTAGTTGATTGATCTTATCAATTGCTCCATCTTCAAAAGACACACAAAAGAACCATCTTATATTCGTCACTGCCTTCTACATCAGTACTCAATCCTTTTCAATCTTGACTTCAACTTTAGCCATCTTTTGATTTTCACTCCCACAGAACTCATCCAATAGTGATCTCTTTAATGTTGAGGCTACCACATCATTAGAAATAGGAATCTTGGTTACCTTCTTGATAGGGGTTGTAGCATCCACAGTTGCTGGATTCAGCTGAATGAACTATAGAATTATAAGAATAATTTTATTTTGTAATGAATGAAATTAAAATTTATAACATATACCTCATGTAAGTCTCTCATTTCTGTAGCATCCATCCTTGGTAAGAAATCATAATCATCAAGTAGATGTCCAAAATAATTTTCAATTAGTTTTTCATCTCGTATGACTTTTATAACTTGATACACATCGTGATTAGCTCCAGTCTGCTTTCCTCTAATCTGAATCTTGAAGATAAACTTCTTGTCAACCAAAGATTCAATTTCTGTTGGTATTATCTGTTCAATACATTCAATTAATTTTGTTAGTGTTTGTCTATCTAGTTATGTAAATTCTTAATATGTACTTAATCTGCTCACCTGATCCGAATATTTGTTTTTGAGCGTCGTTGCTGATTCTCCTATTATTTCAGTGGATTCTTTGTCCCATAGCAAGAAAGATGTGTTCCCTGTGTAATCGACCACACGCAGTTGAAGCTTGTACCTGTTTTACACATTCTTATTAGCAATACCAAACAATTACCATTTAAAAAAAATAGTAATAATCTTTTTTCCAAAAAATCGCACCTTATTTTACCAATTGCATAAAAAATGCCACATTTGTCGCAATAAAATTTTCCAGCTACTGGCGTCATTTTCTTAGGACAGCGAGTACATGCAATGTACCACCAATTGCTTCCTGAATCTATAAAATCTACCCTGCCGTAGACCCAATAGCTCCCAACCTATTGAAAATATTATTAAATATAAACTTTTAGATCGAAAACAAAATATGTAAAAGTTGTTAAAAAGAATTCAAATGAAAGTTACAATGCATAATTACCTCATTGATCTCATATAGTTGCTCTATTATTCTAACCAGATTCTTGAACTATAGTTTGTCCTCCTTCTATTGATATGTTACTTATTGGCATGGTTGCTTTACAGTTCGAAATCAAACTATTACGGAATACCAACTGACATTAGTACTTGATTATGTGTTTAAAGTTTATTTACTTATATCGTTGTCGACATTAGTAATTACGTTAATTTAATTTATTATGTGTTTAAAGCTTAATTACTTATATCGTTATCGTTAATCTAAATAATAACAGTCTAAATAATAACAAAATTATTAGCACATACCGATTAAAATCACTATTTCTTCTATTTCTCCATTGATAACGACTTTGCTAACATAGAACGTGTTTGATATTCTAACCACATCGCGAAACTTCCTTGCGCGACACATTTGGAGGAGAATTATGACAGACTCATCAACAATTTCAGCTAATTTATTCATCAGCATATCAACATATTCCCCCCACAATGTGCATGCCAATGTTTTTCCACTGCAACCAAATCAAAAATTCAATATTTTAATTATGGGGAATAGAAAATTGGTTGATCATCACATATATAGATTTAATTGACTTAACTCAGAATCTTCTAAAACAATGTCTATCATTTTTTGCATGTCGCCCGCTAACTCTTTTTTGTTGTGGTGAGTTTCTTGCTTGTAAGCTTCCTTATTACATCTTCACAACATTGTAGAACAAAATATATTAGAAACTGTGTAATAAATTCATAAATATTAAATGATTTCCAGAATGAACTTACCAATCAATTGTGACTCATCAACTTCATCTATGTTGGAAAAATATCCAAACGACTTAAGATCATAAATTTTAAGTGGGAATTTTTGATCAAAAATTTTTGTCACCAATGTTTTGCCAAGAAACATGATTTTATACTTCTCATTTGTAGTTTTAAACTTCATTATGTTGTCAGCCACAACAAAATCCTTAATAGCATACAAATGATTTTGTTTCATAATGGATTTGAATTTGCCTACGTGCTGTTGCTTGATAGTTGCGTGAATTCTGGAACCCTGCATGAAGAAAGTGAATGAATTAAAAAACGTATCACAATCGAATTAAAAATATTGAAAGGAAACTGGAATATGAATGTTTACCTCCTTGTCATGAAAGATGCACTCTAAACTGTAAATTGTAGCATTGTCATTGAATGTTGGCACACTATAAATGTGCGCTAGTCGAACTTTCAGTACCCATTCAATCTTCGATGGGTTCAACTCGTGTATCATGTTGAAAAACAAAGGCATTTTTTCTAGATTTGCTGGGTATTTTGAATCTTGGATGCACAGAAGCCATTGTTGGTGAGGAAGGAAGGAAGAGGTGTATTTATAGTGATCAAGCTTGGCATCCATCTAGTTTTGCTCACATCTTTCAAGACAAAATAATTTCAAATTTATAATGATTACATTGCAAACTTTTTTTAAGCCTATGAAATTGCATGCAGGTCACTTCAGTTTTATTTTGAAGATGTGAGGAAAACTGCTGGAAGCTTTCCCTCGGTTATCCCAACTTGGAATTTTCAAAAGCAATACATCAAGCTTGGCCTCCAGCTGGTTTTGATCACAACTTTGAAGACAAAATTATTTCAAATTTATAATGATTGCATTGCAAACTTTTTTGAGCCTATGAAATTGCATGCAGGTCACTTCAGCAAGCTTTCCCTCGGTTATCCCAACTTGGAATTTTCAGAAGCAATACAATAAGCTTTGCAAATTGTATCTTTTGTAGTTGTTTCTATTATGTTTATCTGTTGTCTTTTCAATGTAGGCCACTTTATGGCTGAAAATTTGGCTGTATATGATTTGTTCTATTAGTAAATTAAGCAAACTGCATACTCAAACAACTCAAAACAATGGGCAAACATTAATGTGGGCTACACGGTTTTGTATTACATTTGGGCTGAGTTTAAATTATTACATCTTTAACCCTGACTAATTGCAAATATTACTTTCTAATTTTGGAAATGTGGTTTTGGCGGGAAGTTTCCTGAAAAGGAATACTTTCTTGCTTATATATATATATATATATATATATATATATATATATATATATATATTATTTTTATTTTTATTCAAAAACATATTCTAAATACTAAATGGTTAATTAAATACTGAATTTATAGCTAATTCTCATTTTGTGCGCCAAGCAAAATGACCAAAATAATCTTCATGTGCCATGCACATACCATTTTCCGTTACTAATTTTAACGCCCATAGACGGGAGGGGGCAAAGTCGGACAAATAGTTAAATAAGTTATGAAAGTGAGACACTTCGTAGGTTGGAGTGCAATGTAAGATTTGATGTGTAATTTTGAGAGCTAATCATATTTTGGCCCTATCGAAATTAGTTCAAAATACAAATTTCCCCATAAAGTATCCACCAAATCCACTTTGATCTACAATTATTTAGCATTTCCATATTACATGTCAAATTTGGTGATAAGATGTCATGTCTGGTAATCGTAGTGATAAACATGGTGTGACGAATAATGTTTAAAATCGAGAATTTGCTCAAATCAAAACTATAAATAATATCAATGGTGTCGATGAGAAATTTGTTGGAGTTGAAGCTATGGATGATGAAAACGGATCGAACTATAGTTTGTCTCATCATTGTCGTATACGTATGTGATTGATTCAATTATGAGATTTAAAAGTCTTGGTGTATGCTTATGTATTATGTTGTACGAGGGAGAAAAATGGAAATTCTTGGTGTATGCTTGTGTGTTATGTTGTACATCTTTAATTTTTGGTTGGTTCTTATTTGTGGCCGGCCTTGACACCTAAATGTGATTATCGATCTTGAGTTCAATATCTCTGATATGATTTCGCTCTATTTTTATTTATTTTTCTATATAATAATTTGAATAAAACATTAATACACTTTTGAGTTTTATCTCACTTAAAATTTATATACGAGGTCATTGTCGGAGAAGATGCAGAGAAAGCGTTGCCGGAGAAAAAGAAAAGGAAGTTTATCTTTGGGTAATAAAAGTAGAGAAAGAGCATTGCAAAAAATGACTAAAATGCCCTACACGTGAAATGCCATGTGCACATTAACGTCAGATTGGTAACATTCGTCGTGGCTAGGGAGAAAACTAGAAAAGAATTATAAAATGAGATGTGAAAATGATACAAAACTTAGGTTGGGCGGTAAAGTGGGGCTTTATATATACTTTGAGGGAATTTCGTATTTTTAGTATAAGTATATATACTTTGGGGTTGAAAGTTTGATTTCTCTAACATAATATATTAATTTCTATAGGGAGTCATAAATTTCAGAAATGACATAAACAAAGTATCCAATAACAATGTGTTTATCTAAGATAGTAAGTTTGAATTATTTTCAATTCACACACTCAAAAAATGAATGAATTCATGTTTGGTAATAAAAAAAGAGAATGAAAATAACCAACAAAAAAACAAATTTGTAGGATAAGTTGTTGTACAATGACTAAAAGTATACATTATAAATGACCGGAAAACAAAGTATCAAAAAAACTAAAAGTACAACAGCACAATTTATAAGTTTCAAAAATTGTAATGATTAAAATATAAAAAAAATATCCAATAATTAAAAGTAAACAAAAAATGAAAAAACTAGCAAATTCTTTTTTAAAAAATCATTAACACCACGTGCAACGCACGTTGACCTTACTAGTTTAAAGAAAAAAGTAAGAAAGAATCATAGTGAAAATGATGAAATCAATATAAGATAAAATCAAAAAATTTAAAGTGGGGGTGCCCAAGTCCCAAAGCTAAACACAATCATTAAGTTCATCAATGGGTATTATGGATAACATATTCAATAGCCCCAAAGCACGAAGTGACACACAAATAATAGCGACAAACTATAACGTTAAAGTGGTTAAAAAGTGAGATCCGCTTTGAGTCTAACTTGTACCAACTTAACATGATTTATTATTTTTTTGATAGGTAATACTATCAATAAAAAGCGCCTAAACAGGAGACGCATCCTTGTATACGGGACATATACAAAGACAACAATACATTAGATAACAATAAGACTATCCTTAATTCTAACAACAGACTCCCCCTCGGAAAGGTTTGCACTGAAGCACCATAGCCCGATAGATTGCAAGACATACACCTTAAGACGATCGACATCTGCTTTAATATTCTAAAAAACCCTCCTATCTCTCTCTAGCCAAATGTTCCACCAAATCGCATGAGGGGTTGTGGTCCAACATTTATTTTTCCTCCGACACTTATATACAGACCATCTTTACAGTAACTGGCTCACCGAACTTGACATAACCCAAGTGATGTCGGCCATTCTTAACAACAAATTCCATAATTCCTTTGTGATCGGGCAGTGAAGAAGCAGGTGATTCACTGGTTCTTCCTCTTGTTTACACATATAACACCTATTAACGACTACTCTACTGTGAGCTTTCATATTGTCACCCGTCAAGATGGCTTCCCTCGCAGCTTCCCAAGCAAATAATGCTACTCTACTCGGAGCAATGGTTCCCCATAACTACTTCCATGGAAAACTAGGACAGACCTTACCTTCTAAGGAGGAGTAAAAATATCGGACATAAAACTTTCTGCTCTTAGAATCTATCCCACATCACTCTATCTTTCTCCTCCACATTTCTTATGAATCCGTATAACATAAACAGATCTATATCTTCAAGCTCCCAGTTTTGCAGCTCTCTTCTGAAAATCGGATTCCACGTGTCTCTCTCATTATGATTAACCACTATTGAATCTACCAGTTCCTCCTGGTTAATAGTTAGAACAAATAATCTCGGGAACCGATCTTTTAGCTTCGCGTCTCTGCACCAGACATCCTTTCAGAATCTGACTTTGTTTCCCTTTCCAACCTCATAAGCAATGTGCTGCTATAAATGCCTCCCTACTACATATTTTTCTTCAGCTAGCCTCCTCCACAATGCATCTCTCTCCGCCATAAAACGCCACTGCCATTTCCCCAACAAAGCCTAGTTAAAAGTCCGTAAACTTTTAACTCCCAGACCTCCACCCCGAACCCCAGAGCTCACAGTCTTCCAGTTCACAAGATGATATTTTCGCTCCTCCGACCCCCCTCCTACAAGAAGTCCCTTTATAATTTCTCCAACCTACTCGCCATCGAACTAGGAATCACCATGAGAGAAAGGAAGTATGTAGTGAGATTGGATAAAACACTTTTGATTAAGGTCAAACGCGCCCTTGGATAAGAGTTGCATCTTCCATCCAGCTTCTTTCGAACCTTTTGATCATCGAATTCCAAGCGTGACACTTTTAAAATGCGCCCCAATGGAAGGCGCAGATAAGTGGTTGGCAAACTAGCGCTTACATCCAAATAAAGAAACCAACTACTCACATGTCCTCCACCTCCCTACCGAATAATCTCACGGTCTTTGAAATATTGATTTTCAGCCCGAACATCACCTGAAAAAAAGAAGAAACACCAGACAGAGATATCCCAATTGGGAATGTAAGATATATTTCTTGCAGGTTAAGAAATCTTTATATGGTCAATAAGTGAGAATCACGGTTGATTTGGAATTACTAAATTACAATAAATTTTGGTTTGTAAAAAGGGTAAGTTTCCTAAATAAACTCTACCTTGATGGACGGTTGAGATTAAAACCCTAATAGGAATTTGGTCTTCCCTTTGCCTATAAAAGAGATATAATACCCATCATATTAATCTATTACGTTAAATCAACTCATTAGGGTTTTTAGGCCAAAAGGGAGAAACCATATTCCGCCTTTGCCTCTCTATTATCTTTGATTTGGATCAAGGACAAATTATTAGAATTAATATGTCTTCATCAGATATTTTAATTAAGAGTATTTTGTATGCCATTGTGATTATCATTGAGTTCAAGATCTAGGGTTTAAGATTAATAACTTATAGTTGGTTGTAGACACCTCAATTTCGTACCTCGGTATGTGGTGATCATCCATAAAATATCAAGAATTTAACAATTTAACAAATCTGTTTGAAAATTGAATGTGAAGTGAAGTCTTAAAGTGGCATCGAACTTCAAGGTTCATGTGCCGCATGGTGCCATCGTATAGCTGACATTTGTCTCGAATGAAATTGTACAACTTTGCTACAACTCCTTAAACAATTGAGAAGAAACCAAAGAATTTCAAGGTGCGGTATAAAGAAACCCCGGCCTCTCAAATTTGAGCTGCTCAATTCCTCCGCGATTTTTAGATCGCAGCAAGCTCTCTCCTTGCGATAAATATTAGTACGAGAGGTGCATTTCCCGAGATAAGTGGAAGCCCTAAAGTATCCAAACCTTGTCCAAACTCCGCCAAAATAAATATGCTCACTAGTTATAAGTATCCACCTCTTTCCTGACCCAAAAATTGTATTCGTCCTGCCCGAGTGCCGACTTTGCACTAGTATTCCGCCCAACCAAAAGGCCAAAACCACAAAATTAAAACAACCAAACAAACCAAAACTACCTATATAAGCCGCCTTCAAAACAACAAACACACAACAACAATCAAAACAACAAACACACAACAAACAAAAGTCTCTCTGAGCACACCGCCGCTCTAAAAGGTAACAACCTTTAGGGCGTGTTTATTTATTTATTTATTTTATTGTCTATTCATTATTTTGTAAAATTATTATTTAAATCCGGCACAATGTAGTCTTTATAAGCCGTTGTGCTGCCCGGATTAGATTAGGAAATAATATGTAAAAGAGCCGTTATTATGGCCAAATATTTTTAAATATGTTTGTAATTATTGGAAGGAGACGGCTGCGAGTCCGTAAATAATGTAGCCACGAATGTATTTGTTTAAATTTCTCTTGTCTTTATAATACCTTATTTATTTGCTAAATAAATGTGACAATAAGCATACTTGACCAAAAACCATTTTCGAGACCGAAAGGCGAGTTGGGTGCCTAGCACCTTCCCAACTCGTAACTTGGCCTCCGAACCCGCTTTTAAAATATCGGTTTTCTTTTTACGGTTTTTCTTTATTTTTGCCTTAAAATAAAGATGTCGACTCTAAAACTTTCGGATCCGGTGGGGCCTCGCAACACTCCCTCTTTGCACTTTCTGTTCTCCCTAAAAAGGGAGATACGGGGAATGGAGGGTGATGCATTCCCATATCCTGGTATCCCCTAAACAAGGGATAACTTGATGCGGGAAACCCATAGCTCTCATAGTGATCTGAACGGGCCATAAGGCTATTTTCAATAAATCCATAGTGGGGGCGTCGCAATATCCTTTCTTGCACTTCTCCGTTTTCCCCTAAAGAAAACAGGGGAGAATGGGAATGGAAGGGTAATGCATTCCCATATCCTGTTATGCCTGAACAAGGGATAACTTGACATGGGAAACCATTAGTTCCCATTTTGGATACAAAATCCACTAAAGGCAACCGAGGCACATTCCAACGTGCTAATATAGACAGCACTCCTCTCGCACTTTGGATTTTGTCTTCCCCTAAACAAGGGAGGGTGGAACGAGGCGGTGTTGTCCCGCATCCGCGCACGCAGCACCCTTATCCAGGCGCGGGCGCGTCGCACCGAACCTCACAGTGGCGACTCTGCTGGGGAGTTGTTTTATTTTAAATAAAATGGAGGGCTAGACTCGTAAAATAAAACTTTTTTATTTTTATTTGTTTCTGGCTGCAGTGTGCTTGTCATATTAATTTACGCATTTGAATAAAGTGTTCCCATACGGCCGTGGCTATATTTGTGGATATGATCCTCCATCTGGCAGCAGTTTCGTTTCGATAATTGTTACAGGCATGTTCGAGAGTATAAATATATATATATATATATATCAAAAAAAAATTCGAAAATCAAAAAAAAAAATATATTATATATATTACAAATAAATTCCGGGCAGCACAACAAAAGAGCTGGGGCTTTACTTCCGGCTCTATATTATTATTTATTTCAGTTCATTTTCTTTTTCATTTTATTCTGCACATTTATACATATCTGCATTCGTTCTGTCATTTTATTTTGGGGGCATAGGACCAAAATTTGTAATTAATAGGGATATATAGTTTCCCCACTTTTCTTTCTATTTCTTGATGTGATGTGCTTGCTTGCTTGCGCTCAAACTAAAAAAGCCGAGAAAATCCACACAAACAGCAAGACATGCCATAACTGTTTTATTTTTCTGTTTATATATCTGTAAATAAATAAAGATTTTACTGCTTTCTAGATACCACACACACGCACATGCATATAGTTATATTCCGAACTGTTACCCTACACCATGGCCAGCCTACCCCCTGCATAAACCAACGCTAGAATGCATATAGATTCTCAGGACACTTCATTGACCGACCGGTTTTTGCATCTCCGAATTGTGAATCAGCCCTTGTCAAAAAATATATATATATACAAAAAAAAAAAGAGAATATACAAAACAAAAAAAAATATGCGCAAGTTAGTAAAAAAAATGATAAAAAAATAAATTGCGCAACAAAAAAAAAAAATATATATATATACAGGGGCTGATTTATTATTCTTTGATGCTCGACCTAGACCATTTCGAATGGTGGATCCTGGAAAGAGTATAGGCCGCTTCGCCGGGACCGCCCATCCGATCTAGGGAGTCGAAAGGCGAGGTGGAATACGTTGGTCCTATACTCGGAGAAAGAATCCCTATTCCGAGGAAAGTCCTGAGACCGTCAAAATAAAGCAGGTGCTTATCCGGTCAACTGTAGGGAACAAATAAATAATAATAAAATACACTAATAAAGGCACGCTGTACTCCAAACCCAAAAAGCCTTCAGCCAGCCTCCTGATACCTCCATAACCCATTTTCCTAAATCGGCCCAAATTTGGAAAGGCATAGATAGTATCGGCGGTTGATACGGAAAGTAGTGCGAAATAGACCGTAAGGTATCGATCAGATCGGACAGAGGCGAGAATCGATGCATCCAAGCACTATGGCAAGATGGCGATTCGATATAGATGCGATTCGTGGGCTCCGGATATGCTCCGACTCCGTAATGCAAAGCATGGCTAGACTGAATTTGGTGCACGAGATGAACGCTTGCTAAGCCAAATAGCAAGTCTTATACAAGGTAAAAAACCCAGTGGTGAGGTGAACTCTTCCCCTACAGTCCCCCAGGAAACATCCACATCCCACGTGCCTCCAAACCCAACTCCTCAGCCAAACACTAACCCACCAAATACTACCGCTACCCTAAATCCCAATCCTCCACCAAGTCCCTACTACCCAAACATCAGCCCTTACCCGTCATATCCTTCCTACCTTGCTCCAAACACCAAAATTCCCCAAAGCCCAAATGACCTCCCTGTTCCCTTAACCAACCCACTCCAAAACAGCCCACATATAGACCCACAAAATTATAACCCGCCAGGCCAAGTTACCACTTATTTACCTTATAATGATCCTGGCCGCTCAGCCGAAACCATCCAAAATCCACCTACCCAAGTTCCGCCAACCCAGAATCCTTATCCAACCCAAAATCCATATCCTACCCAAGCTCCACCAGCCCAGAATCCTTATCCAGCCCAAAACCCTTACCAGACACCGCAGCCAGAAAATAACCCAGCCTTCCCTAATCCAGCCAGTATATACCAAAATCCAACTCCCCCAGCCACCAAAATAGAGGCCGAAGTGGAAAATATAAAGGCTACGTTATTCAAACTTCTCAACAAAGGGGAATTTTCTATGCAGGCACTAACGTTACAACCTGCGGCAGTATTGCCTTTCAAATTCAAAATGCCCGACATAGAAAAATTTGATGGGACTGGATGCCCTATATCCCACTTAAAATCTTATTCCACTGGCATGCAGTCAAGGGGAGCTAGCTTTGAGGCTATGGCTTCCAATTTTCACCTCACCCTAATAGGGGCTGCCAAACAATGGCTAATGTTGTCTGACAGCAGCACCATGAATACGTGGGACCGATAGGCTGCGTCCTCGAAAGGTACAAAGACAACACCAGTCCAGAAAATAGAAGGGACCTTGAGTCGTGCACCCAGCGAGAAAAAGAAACTTGTGCTGAGTTCGCGGTCAGGTGGAAAAGAAAGTTGGCCCAGACTTTTGACAGACCCGATCCAGCCGAGTCATGCCGAATGTTTATCAAAAACCTCCAGCCCATTTACCTGGAACACATGCGGTATCTCCCCTACACCAATTTCAAAGAAATAGTAGAGATAGGCGCTCGTATTGATGATGATATACGGACTGGCCACTTACAAGTCAATACGCCTCCTAGCTCTTTCCGTTATTCTAAAGGGAAGACACCGCAGCAAATCACCACACACCGCACCAACCGTCAATGCGTGGAGGAAATGCATCAGCCCCTTTTTCTACCCAAAATTATGGCACTGCTCCATGGTCTTATGGAGCGGATATGTCTGTCAACACCGGAGGGAATAATGGCCCAAGCGTAAATTTCTAAATCGAACCGCCATTATGATGAGCTCGCAAGCCTCCCGCCTCGTGATCCCGCAGGCTAATGGCACAAGGAGTGTTAAAGCCTATGGAAAATTATAAGCCACTGCACCCCCCGCCTGTGACTGGAATCATGCCGATCGTGAGTATCATCGCTGCAGTGGTCACCTCACCGATAAATGTTATCAACTCAAAAATGCTATTCAGGATCTTATAGATGATAAGGTTATTGAAAAGCCCACTCCCAGACCAAATATAATCAATAACCCTCTACCTCAAATCAACATGATTGAGGTTGATGACAACTTCCCCGGGCATGATAAAGAGGTACCGATCACTTAAGCTCCGCGAAGTTTGGGTCTACTTCTAATAAACCTCACAGTAACTAGTATACTACGATCGGCCCACTTTTGACACTGCACTGTGGATTACTTCTGATATATTACCCCTATTCGCTTCCCTAGCCTTACTGATTTGGTCATCTACCAATCCGCTCCCTAAAATTGAGGATCTCAAACCCCAGGTCCTCAATAATGTAATTAACCTTGTACGGTGTGCTTTTAATAATAATCTAATTGTCTTTGCTTATTTCTTAGTTGCACCTACATTAAAAGACGCATTAAATAATTATAATAATGAGTCATTTAAAAGGACCCAAAAGATAAACAAATTATTTGCTTGAGCTTGTAAAGTCAGTAGAGCACCAGGGACATCATTCATCAACAACAACTGAAGACTGATCCACTATCAATCTGGGGCTGGACAAGGAAATCAAAAGAAATCAAAATCGGCAACTCCCTGCAAGGCTCCAAAAGAACACCACTCATGAATCCCTTCAAAAAGTTCGTGGACATGCTTACCTGGTTCTATGAAGATGTGTCAGGGGTAGACCTAGTCATAGTCGAACACCGGATCCTCACATGTCCGGATGCTCTCGCCAATCGACAAAGTTCCGCATCGCCGAATGGTCACTACAAGTTGAAAAAAAAAGAAAGCATGAAACAAACAAGACGTTAACTTATTCTAAAAAAATATATATATACAAGTAAAAAAAAAAAGAAGAAGAAAAAAATATACCCGATCTGGCTGTCTAATATAGTGACCGTTCTCAAACCCAACAAGTTCTTTATCGACGGCAAGCTAAGCTATAGTCAAATCAAAGGCAGCAGAAGACCAAGAAAAGACCCCATTCACCACCCCTTGGGAGACCTACTGCTATCATGTCATGTCGTCTGGGCTAAAAGATGCTGGAGCTACTTATCAAAAGGCTGCTACCCCTCTCTTCCACGATGTGCTGTCTATTGCCAAAGGGATTCGGGTCGAGATGCCGCATCTCTCACAAGCCAGATTTAAAAGACCTTGTTCAGCCTCCAATCTCAACAAGCTCAAAAGGTATTGTGCCCGAACCAATCTATCTCGCCGCAGCTTCTCTCCACCGCTAGGTCGAAAACCCGAAAGGGCGGTCTAGGCAAAAGTTAGGGCATTCAAAAAAAAAACAAAAAAAAAATAAATAAAAAGGAGAAATAAGGGCTCGCTAGGCTGAAAACCCGAAAGGGCGCCCTAGGCAAAAATTAGAGCAAACAAAAAAAAAAGAATAATAAAAAATAAAAAATATATATATATCAGGAGAATAAGGAGAGGGAAGACACTCTTTGAAATCTCGTCATCCTACCTCCAGTCTCCAGCATGCAAGGGGGCTCGATTGACAGAAGGAAAAGAAAAAAAAACACGACAGAAAGCTCGCAATAAAACACTAAAATATAACATTACAGGTCCTAAGGTGCAACTTAGGAATAATTGCTAAAGAAATTTAGATTATACATTAATTGCTTGTACATATCTATTATTGCCTATACCCCCTTTGTTTCCCCAAAAATTATCCTTCATTTGCGCCTTAAGCCCCTGAGTGGTCCATCAAGCACTGTGGCATCCGCCTGCCTGGCCCCATATCTTTCTCGCAAGGCACGTAAAAGGCTCGGCCTCGCCGAATGAGAAGCACTAGAAGTGTCCTCGCCTGATCCATCATCCGCATGGCCACTTTCCTGAAACAGCCAGACAACTTGGATTCTGATCATTCACGGCTGCCTTGTCTGATTTCGAAGGAAAATGCAGGGATTATGAGAATAACCTTATGCCTAATATAGCCCTGCAACAATGGTATGGCCGAGAACAGAAGGAAATGACTGCCTTTTCCTCTCCCCACATATCACAAAAAAAAAAAAAAAAAGAAAAAGAAAAAAGGGGGAAGCCCGCTCGAACCCGAAGGTATTTTCCTTTAAAATCCATTTTGGAAATACAGCGTGTCATTACCCGTTAGGTCGGTATAGTTTTATTTTGTGCGTGCGTCTTGAGTCTGCATGTGTTTATTTATTTTGCATCATATAAAATTAGATTGCATTGTAAATATTTGTACATGTTTTCAAAAAAAAAAAACAACAAAAACAAAAAAAAACAACAAAAAACAACAAAAACAACAAAAACAAAAACAAAAACAAAAACAAAAACAAAACAAAAAAAAAGAGAAAAAAAACAAAACAATTTTTTGTATTATTTTGCATCTAGATAAATGTTTTTGCATTATAGGCATTATAAAAATATATTTTACATTTTAAAGATATATATTACATTTTGCATTGTTGCATGCATGATAAAATAGGAAGATATACATGCATCATGTTAATAGGCATCCTATAATTTTTAGGCATCACATTTGCATTAAATAAAGTAGTACATACATTCATCATTTGCATTTATTATCCAATAAGCTGCATTAGAGGTGTGCTTAAAAAGAAAATAAAATGCCACCGATCATGAAAATAAATATTCCCATGGCATTCACTATATCCCTACAGCATAAACATGCATCATTTAGCCCCATTTGCATTTATAATATAAATAATCCATAATAAGGTCAAACAGTGACCACTAGTTTAATCATGCACAATAAATAATATAAATTTCATGCATCATTACATAATTGCATCATTTAGACATAAATAGGACATGCATAAGCATCATTAATAAAGTCGTGAATGCTTCAAAAGTACCAAACAAAATCCAACAGATCGAAGTATTTCCAAAGCGAAAAAAGAAAAAAGAGAGAATAAAAATCCCTAGGTTTGAACCACGCTTGGTCTCGATTCCTTGAATAAGGATACGTAGTACTCTATTTCTAAGGCACGACCATCACAAAAAACAAAAAAGAACAAAAAAAAAAAAAAAGAGAACAAAAAAAAACAAAACAAAAAAATGAAAAAACAAAAAAGATCTGGAGAGGGAAATGCATGTACAAGAGAGAAAATTTTCGTGTACATGCAACAAGAACAAATGCGGCGGCAGAAGAAGAAATTTTGGGTTAAAGCTAGAAAATGGAGCAAAAAGAAAACAACAGCAAAGAAAAGATGATATCACCGATACCAAAAGATGCTACAGCAAGAAAAAGGAAGCTTCTGACCAAGGTTAGAAGGAGCAACAAGAACAAATGCAAAGAAGATCAAAAAATTTCCGCCTAAAGCCGAAAACAAAGTGGAACAAAAAGATTTTCCAAATAAGGCCGAACAATGGACAAAAAGAAAAATCCCTCAAAGAAAGTGCAAACAACAACAAATGAAAGCAAAGAAGTTACAACAACAAAGCAACATCGCAGAGCAATTTGTCGCACGAACACGACAACCAGTAAAGGAAAGGAAGGTATTTTCCTTTTAACAAATAAGGCATTTGTTTGATGTTTGGAAACTTTCCTTTGGGTACACACCTGATTTCATAGGAAAGGTCTTGTTCTCTCAAGGTGAAGGCCAAGTTCCTATGAGGCAAAGATTCCATGCATTTTTTCGCCGTGTTGGAAAACTTTCCTTTTGGGGTAACACACGTTCCGATTCATAGGGAAAGGTTTTGTTCTCCAGAGACTAAGTTCCTAAGGAAACAATTCATGCCGCATAGCCACAAGATCTAACTACGCTTTGTCCGATTCCTTGTTTAAGGATACGAGGCGCCTATCACGATATGCGACCATCACAAAGACATATTTACCCTTGTCGTACTCATTTGATAAAGCTTTGCCACACTTGCTCATTTAGTATTGTCAGCACTCTGCACCACAACACTTACACCGCCACATTTGGTCCCTCAGCTGTGTGAACTACGCTTGGTTGGCCCGATTCCTTGTTTAAGTGGATACGCAGGCACTATCACTAGGTCACCGCCAGAGTTTAGGGCCCACCGGGATGTTTAAGGCTTGCACCTATAGGCCCGAAGTGATAGTTTAGGTTTTCGCCCGAACTACGCTTTTGGTCCGAGTTCCTTTATTGCGGATACGCAGCGCCTTACACAAGTAGGTCCGACCATCGAGCACATTAAATTCATATCCGCTTAAAACCACGATAACTTGTTTTAACCGACTAAATATGTCTAGGCTATGGAGTGTGGTCGTGGTCATATATCGTGCATTATAACTACTACTGTTGATCTCATTCCCATTTTATAATTGAACGAAATTGAGGGTCTATTGTTTATCAATCGATGTTCGCCTACTCAAGAAGCCTTGGGTTACCCGTAGACTCCATCGCTGAGGGGCTCAGACACCCCAATTTCGATCCCTCGATATGTGACATGACATAAAATATCAAGAACTATTGAAACATTAACAAATGTCAAGTTACAGGGTTGAAAATGCAAAAGGAAAAAGTAGGATGCATGAACAGTGAACTGCAGGGGTAAAGTGCAAAATTTTGAAAGTCACAAAGGCTTGGTGCCGCACTGCGTCCCTGGTGCCGCACTGCCATTTTCCCCGTAGCCTCTCGCTGATCTGAAGGTACCACTCTCGATGCACAAGGTACAAGCTGGCCGACGCAGATGAACAAATCTCGAATTCCCTGCAGTATCCCTCGCTTTCAACTATAAAGAGGTCTCTGGCCCCCATTTCATCTCATTTTCATCGCAACGAAGCGCTGAGAAATTCTCTCCGCGTTCCTTCGAAGCGACATAGTACGAGAGGTGTGAGATAGGTGAATGGAAGCCCCTAAAGTATCCAAACCCTGCCCAAACTCCGCCAAAATAAATATCCACTAGTTATAAGTAATCCCTAGCCTAGTGTTAGGTATCCACCTCATTTCCCGACCCAAAATCCCAAAGTAAGCCGTTACCCTGCTCGAGTAACGAGCTGAAAAACACCCTTTATAAGCCGTTATTCCGCCCAACCAAAAAGGCCAAAACCACAAAAACTAAGCCGGCACTCTGCCCAAACCAAACAAACCAAAACTACCATATATAAGCCGCCACTGGCCAAAATCAAAACAACAAACACACAACAAACAACAAAAAGTCTCCTCTCCCGAGAAGGACGAGCGAGCACACCGCCGCCTAAAAGGTAACAACCTTTAAGGTGTGTTTATTTATTTATTTATTTTATTGTCTATTCATTATTTTGTAAAATTATTATTTAAATCCGACACAATGTAGTCTTTATAAGCCGTTGTGCTGCCCGGATTAGATTAGGAAATAATATGTAAAAGAGCCGTTATTATGACCAAATATTCTTAAATATGTTTGTAATTATTGAAAGGAGATGTCGTCGCGAGTCCGTAGAATAATGTAGCCACGAATGTATTTGTTTAAATTTCCTTGTCATTATAATACCTTATTTATTTGCTAAATAAATGTGACAATAAGCATACTTCAGCCTAAAACCATTTTCGAGATCGAAGGGCGAGTTGGGTGCCTAGCACCTTCCCAACTCGTAACTTAGCCTCCGAACCCGCTTTTAAAATCTCTCGGTTTTCTTTTTTCTCGGTTTTTCTTTATTTTTGCCTTAAAATAAAGATGGCAACTCTAAAACTTTCAGATCCGGGGCCTCGCAACACTCCCTCTTTGCACTTTCCTCGTTTCTCCCTAAAAAAGGGAGATACGGAATGGAGGGGTGATGATTCCCATATCCCGGTATCCCCTAAACAAGGGATAACTTGATGCGGGAAACCCATAGCTCCTCATAGTGATCCGAATCCGGGCCATAAGGCTATTTTCAATAAATCCATAGTGGGGCGCCACAATATCCTTTCTTGCACTTCTCCGCTTTCCCCTAAAGAAAACAAGAGAGAATGAGAATGGAAGGGTAATGCATTCCCATATCCCGTTATGCCCGAACAAGGGATAACTTGACATGGGAAACCATTAGTTCCCATTTTGGATACAAAATCCACTCAAGGCAACCGAGGCACATTCCAACGTGCTAATATAGACAAAGACTCCTCTCGCACTTTGGATTTCGCCTTCCCCAAACAAGGGAGGGTGGAACGAGCAAATGGTGTCCTCCGATCCGACGCACGCCAAGCACCCCTATCCAGCGCTGGGGCTGGGCGGTCGCACTCTGAACCTCACATATATAATACCTTATTTATTTGCTAAATAAATGTGACACTAAGCATACTTCAGCCAAAAACCATTTTCGAGATCGAAGGGCGAGTGGGTGCCTAGCACCTTCCCAACTCGTAACTTAGCCTCCGAACCCGCTTTTAAAATCTCTCGGTTTTCTTTTTTCTCGGTTTTTCTTTATTTTTGCCTTAAAATAAAGATGACGACTCTAAAACTTTCGTGATCCAGCTGGGCCTCGCAACACTCTCTTTGCACTTTCCTCGTTTCTCCCTAAAAAGGGAGATACTCTGATATGGATGGGGAGCATTCCCATTCCACTAATCCACCGCCCCTACCATACCGAAAAGTAGAGAAAATATCATCTGCTCTCGTGAACATCGCTCGCCGAGACGTGAAGTGATGACCCAGCCCGACAAGAGCATCGAATGCCGCCCGGGCACAACAGAGCGTGAGGGGGATGCAGCTTTAATCTAAGGAAATCCTCGTGATGACATCACCGGATAATCTGTCACGGAACGAGGTATTTCCTCAAGCATTCGCTCGCCGCCGACGCTCTATCACCTGCCAGAGGCCAAGGAGGCACCATCGAGCCATTAGAAGATTGGTGCCGACGATTCACCGCCGCCCATGTACAAAGAATCTACCATGATGGAAACCATCAATATCCCAAGCAATGAACGCCGAGTAGTATGATAATGACCCTCCGTGCCTTCCTGTGGAAGAAAATGCACCGAGCCAGATCGGAGCCAACAATTCGCCCAAAGACTTTTCCCCGGTTTTGCAGAACCACCGCTGCCACTTTGATCGAACCCTATTATCGGCCAACATATTGGGACACGATGGAGGCCGGTAGATCCGCCGAATGAGGTGCCCCTGAAAATCAAGAAGGAAAAGGCATGTACCTCCCACGCCGGCAAACCCATTCAGTGGCCTGGTGAATTATTCCTACTGCTCGGCCCATAAGCTATTATAATTCGCCCAAACCAGCCTGTCTCCCCAATCATAAGTGGATCCGATCAAAACTGTAAGACAAGCCAAGACTCCGAGGCTCGTGGTGACGTAAGAATTAGCAAAAGTGATGAGCCAAGAAAGAAAAGAGAAAAGCTCTGCCACTCGAGCCATCATCACCGTACCGCCCAAGATTATTAAGGAGCCATTCATTGTTTAACGCCGCTAATATAAACCTCATCCGACGATTTGAAGCGAGGTTCAAAGCCCATCTAGGTCTATGATCTCCTCCCTACGATGCCTGGAGAGTAAAATCCAAAGCCAAGGTCTCTACGCCGGTAGGGATTCCTCGTAAAGCAGCCGAAATCACAAGGGGTCATGGTTGCCTCCACCAAGAAATGAAAAGTGTGGGTGGTGTCCCACCGTAAGTCCCAAGACGTCAAAAAATAGGGAGGAAGTCGGTAAAATGAGTAAAGAGTGCAAGAAGGTGCCAAGCCCGAACCTCTACCAAAGAATCAGGCAGCCTTCTAACATGTTAAAAATTTCACCACATCTCCATATGATACCCGAACCCTATCAAACTTCCCGCGAACCTGAAAAAAATAATAAGGAATTTAGCGTATCCGAGAAATAGCCGTGAAAATTGCTAGAAAAAAGAAAATCTTACAAGGGTTAAGTGGAAGATTGGACACGCTGGTGTCCCGATCTCGCAGGTTGCCCTACCATCCTTGAGTACGTATAATTGAGCTCTGCCCGAACTGCTAGAGGTTCTCTCCTCCTACCACCGTGGCGCATGCTTTTCCCTTCCCGATCGCTAAGAAGAAGCCATCCGCTAAGTAAACACCGAAATTGGCTAAGAAAATCGAGAAAAGGAGCAAAAAATGAAGAAAATAGAAAGAAAAACCATAAAGCAAGAATGGTGACGAAAGCAGCCAGAATGAAGAAATGAAGGAAAAGAGAAAGAGGAGCAGTAGCCCTTTCTCCCTCACTCCCGTCAATCATAAAGGGAGAAAAAAGGGAATTTTCCCTTTTCCCCCTCCAAAGTTTGAAGCTGCAACACTTTAGTCCTCAGATTTCAAAATTTTCAAAATGGTCCCTGAGCCTAACGGAAAGTTAGCAAAGTTAGTCTTGTTAACCAAAATTTGCGACCATTCACCAAGGGACAAAGGAAATGACATCCCCAGCAGATCAAAAAAAGAAAAAAAAAAGAAAAAAAATCAAAAGAAAAGAAAAGAAAAAAAAACGAGCAAGAATAAAATTCCCAAAGATCGCCGAACTACGTTTGGTCCGATTCCTTGAAAAGGATACGAGGCGGCCTACATCGAGGTCCCGACCATCACAAAAAAAAAAGAAAAAAGAGAATAAATTCCCCAAGAAGAGTGAAATATCAAAATTCACCCTAAGCAAAAAGGTAAGTCAGGTATAGTATTCCTACCCTGACTTTAGAATAATTTCCTTTTTAGGAAGGTTTGATTTCAAAAATACAAAAAACAAAAAAAAAGAAGGATATTTCAAAAAAAAAAAAAGAGGAATATTTCAAAAAAAAAAAAAAAAGAGGAATATTTGAAAAAACAAAAAAAACAGGGAGAGCGAAAAAAAAAGAGGAAGGAAAAAGAATATTTTCCACTTCACAATTTTCGAAAATACTTGAAGAATGATCAATTTGCCGTGCTCGGCGATGGATCTTTAGTCGAGCACAATTTTTCGGATATTTGAAAATTTTCGGTGTTATGTCCGGAAACAAGACAAAGCGATCAAGGCCCGACATAACTTAGAAAATTCTTCTTAACACGCTTCAACTACAAGGTATTGACCGGTTGAAATGTGGTAACAAAGCAATTCGCCGGCTCGCGACGATCTTTAGTCGCACAATTTTCTGGATATTTGAAAATTTTCGGGTTATGTCTGGAAACAAGACAGCGATCAAGGCCCAGACATAATTAGAAAATTCTTCTTAACACGTTTCAACTACAAGGTATTGACCGGTTGAAAAGTGGTGACAGAAAAACATTCAAATCTTCATACCGTATTTGACAACGGTTTCGGACCGGGAAGAATATCGCTTTTCGAAAACACAAAAATCTTTTTTCCGTGTGTTCTCGATCGGGCTCGGCCTGAAGGACATGACATCCTCACTTTAGTTGTAGTTTAGGGTTTTGGCCTGAACTACGCTTGGTCTGATTTCCTTTAATAGGGAATACGTAGGCAGCCTACATTAGTAGGTTGGACCATCGAGCACATTAAATTCATATCTCGCTTAAAATCGCGATAACTTTTTATAACCGACTAAAAATGTCTAGGTTATAGAGTTTGGATAGCATGTTCTTGTGCATTATAACATCTACCAATTGCATTCTCCCGTTCTTAATTGAACGAAATTGGAGAGTCTATTGTTTATCAACGATGTTCGTCTACTCAGTAAGCCTTAAGGTTACAGTAGACTCCATCGTTGAGGGGCTCTATAGACACCCCAATTTCGCACTCGGTATGTGGACCGACATAAAATATCAAGAAGCTGTTAAAACTTAACGAATGTCAAGTTGCGGAGTCAAAAATGCGAAAGGAAAAGCGTAATGCGCGAAACAATGAGCTGCAAGGGGGTAAAGTGACAAATTTTGGAACTTGAAAAGCGACTTGGTGCCGCCAAACAAGCCCATGGTGCCGCACGGGGTCCTCGCCGCATGGGGAGCCCTCTGCGCGACTCTCAGCATTGAAATTGTACAATTGAAGCAGTACAAGCCGCCAATGCACGAGACACAAATTGAGAAATGCCAGTCCTCTCCACGGTATAAATAGAGGCCTTCGGCTCCCGGTTACGCACAACATTTCATCGCGATTTTGATCGCGCGGCTTCTGCCGTTTCTTTATATATCAATAGTGCGAGAGGTGCGAAATAGGTGAGTGGAATCCCCTATAGTCTCCAAACCCGTCCAAACTCGCCAAAATCAAAACCCATGGGTTATAAGTGATCCCTAGCCTAATTGTTAGGTATCCACCTCACATCCCGGTCCAAAAATCCCAAAAGTAAGTCATACTGCAGAGTAACGAGCTAAAAAAGTCAAAAACTAAGTCTAGGTTCCTTGCCCAACTAGAAAGGCCAAAACCTACCCAAATAAAGTCGTCACTGCCGAGTTGATAAGCCCACACTTCAAATCAACACAACAACACACACACACGCATCAACACAACAACACACACACCTGAGACAACAAAAAGACTCCTACTCCACAAGGACGAAGCGAAGCACACCGCCGCTCTAAAAGGTAAAACCTTTAAGAGCGTTGTTATTTTTATTTATTTACATTTTACTCTTTTTATTTATTTTCAAAAGTTGTTATTTAAATCCGGCGCAATGTAGCCAATATAAGCCGTTGTCTTTGTCTTTGCGGATTAGATTAGGAAATATTATGTAAAAAAGCCGTTATAATATTCTTAAATATGTTTGTAATTATTGGAAGGAGGCAGTTTGAGTCCGTAATAAATAATGTAGCCACGAATGTATACGTTTAAATTTCCCTTGTCAAAATAAGACCTTATTTATTTGCTAGATAAATATAACAATGAGCATATTTATTTCAGCCAAAAACGTTTTGAGACGAAAAGGGCGAGTTGGGTGCCTAGCACCTTCCCGACTCGTAACTTAGCCTCGAACTTCGCTTTTCTAAAATCTATGGTTTTCTTTTGGTTTTCCTTTATTTTTGCCTTAAAATAAAGGTGGCGACTCTAAAACTTTCGGATCCGGTGGGGCCTCGCAACACTCCCTCTTTGCACTTTCTGTTCTCCCCAAAAAAGGAGATCACGGGAATGGAGGGTGATGTATTCCCATATCTGGTATCCCTAAACAAGGGATAACTTGATGCGGGAAACCCATAGCTCCATAGTGATCGCGGGCCATAAGGCTATTTTCAATAAATCCATAAGTGGGGGCGTCGCATAATATCCTTTCTTGCACTTCTCTATTTTCCCCAGAAAGATAAAAGGGGAGAATGGGAATGGAAGGTAATGCATTCCCATATCTGTTATCCCGAAATAAGGGATAACTTGACATGGAAAACCATTAGTTCCCATTTTGGATACAAAATCCACTCGAGGCAACAGCGAGGCACATTCCAACGTGCTAATATAGACATCACTCCTCTCGCTTTTGATTTCGTCTTCCCTAAACAAGGGAGGGTGGAGCGAGAGGCGGTGGTGTCTCGCATCCGCACGCACGCCGCACCCTAACAAGGGCGCTGCTGCGCACCAGGGAACCTCACGATTAGCGACTCTGGGGATCTGATTGGATAAGGATTTTGGATAGGGATATTTGGATATGGATATTGGGCGGGCGTGGTAATATTTGGCGGGTTAGTGTTTGGTTGGGAGGTTGGATTTTGGTATATGTTGGTAGGGGCTAGCGACAAATGGAGCGTCAGCCGGAAAGGGAACTACGTGTATGCACCTCCTCACGGGCTTGAAGCTTGGTGAGAAAGGAATGGATGCTCATGTAAAAAATAACAAATCGGTGGTAGTTGATCTCTGGCGGGTTTTTAAGAAACTCTCGCCATTTTTCCCAAAAGCCAAAATCCCAAAATACGACCCTAATACTTACCATTCTCACGAAATCAATTCACGATACATGAAAATATCATTTTCCAAGCCTCCCGAAAGCTACCAGTATCAACCACCGACAAACGATGACCTCCTTGCCCAGGTAATATGATTTCAAGCTCATAATTGACCCATATTCTCTAGAAATCGGCCCGATCCCCTCACGACTTCACGCTATTACGGCCAAAGGAATTACCCTCCTCTTGATCCCTGAAATACCTATCCCAGCGAGTCGCCAGCGTGAGGTTCAGGGCGGGCGTGCTCCGCGCCCGCGCGCCCTTGGATAGGGTGCGTGCGCGTGCGTGCGGACCAATGCACCCCAGTGCGGCACCCGGCATGCCTTGAAGTTTCGATTTTGCCACTTTACCCCCTTGCACTTCAACATTTCGCGCATTACGCTTTTTCCTTCGCATTTTCAACCACAGCAACTTGACATTTGTTAAGTTTTAACGATTCTTGATATTTTATGTCGGTCGCATACCGAGTGAAATTAGGGTGTGCTCCTGCGCCCATGCGCTTGGATAGGGGTGCGGCGTGCGTGCGTATGCGGGACACCACTTGCTCTCGTTCCACCCTCCCTTGTTTAGGGAAGGCGAAATCCAAAGTGCGAGAGAGTGTCTATATTAGCACGTTGGAATGTGCATCGGTTGCCTTGAGTGGATTTCGTATCCAAAATGGGAACTAATGGTTTCTCATGTCAAGTTATCCCTTGTTCGGGCATAACGGGGATATGGGAATGCATTACCACTTCCATTCCCATTCTCCCCTGTTTTCTTTAGGGGAAAATGGAGAAGTGCAAGAAAGGATATTGCGGCGCCCCACTATGGATTTATTGAAAATAGCCTTATGGCCGTTCGGATCACTATGGGAGCTATGGGTTTCCAGCATCAAGTTATCCCTTGTTTAGGGGATACGGGATATGGGAATGCATCACCCCTCCATTCCGTATCTCCCCTTTTTAGGGGAGAAACGAGGAAAGTGCAAGAGGGGAGTGTTGCGAGGCTCGGATCGAAAGTTTTAGAGTCGCCATCTTTATTTTAAGGCAAAAATAAAGAAAAACGAAAAAAAAACCGAGATTTTAAAAAAGCGGGTTCGGAGGCTAAGTTACGAGTTGGGAAGGTGCTAGGCACCCAACTCGCCCTTCGTCTCGAAAATGGTTTTTAGGCTGAAAGTATGCTTATTGTCACATTTATTTAGCAAATAAATAAGGTATTATAATGACAAGGAAATTTAAACAAATACATTCGTGGCTACATTATTTACGGACTCATGACCATCTCCTTTCAATAATTACAAACATATTGAAGAATATTTTTGGCCATAATAACGCCTCTCTTTTACATATTATTTCCTAATCTAATGGCAAAGGCTGGCAACGGCTTATAAAGACTACATTGTGCGGATTTAAATAATAATTTTACAAAATAATGAATAGACAATAAAATAAATAAATAAATAAACACACCCTTAAAAGTTACCTTTTAGAGCGGCGGTGTGGTGTGCTCATTGCAATCCTTCCGGGGAGAGGAGACTTTTGTTGTTGTTTGTTGTGTGTTTGTTGTTTTGATTTTGACAGAGTGGACGGCTTATATATGGTAGTTTTGGTTTGTTTGGTTTGGGGCGAGTGGCGGCTTAGTTTTTGTGGTTTTGGCCTTTTTGGTTGGGCGGAATAACGGCTTATAAAGGGTGTTTTAAACTTCGTTACTCGAGCGAGTAACGGCTTACTGGGATTTTTGGTCGGAAATGAGGTGGATACCTAACGACTAGGCTAGGATTACTTATAACTAGTGGATATTTATTTTGGCGGAGTTTGGTGGGGTTTGGATACTTTAGGGGCTTCCATTCACCTATCTCACACCTCTCGTCTATGTCGTGAGAGAATTTCTGCGCTTCGTTGCGATGAAAATGGCGATAACGGGAGGCCGAGACCTCTATTTATAGTTGAGCAGGGATACGCTGGAATTCTCGAGATTTGTTCATCCTGCATCGCCGCTTGTACCTTGTGCGTCAAGAGTGGTACCTTCATCAATCGAGAGAGGCTACGAGAAAATGCTTGAGTGCGGACGTTAAGGAACCCCGCAGTGCAGCACTGGGAGCATGCACCAAAGGTTTTGACCAGTGCGGCACCAAGGGGGCCTGTGCGGCACCAAGCTTCTTTTGTGACTTTCAAAATTTTGCACTTTACCCCCTGCAGCTTCCATTCATGCATCCTACTTTTTCCTTTGCATTTTCAACCACAGAACTTGACATTTGTTAATGTTTCAACAGTTCTTGATATTTTATGTCATGTCACATATCAGGGGTACGAAATTGGGGTGTCTGCATTGGTATCAGAGCAATGTTACGAACTCATGATCATCCATTAAGTAAGGCATACAATATTATTGTTTATTGATTATTGAATATTCTTTCATCAGAATTGTTCATGTCGGCCGCCGCCATCTGTATAGCTTAAAAACAACATTTACGTCAATGAATTGGTTTTAGCTATCAACTTGATATTAAATGCCTTAAACAATTAGAAACCAAATTTCAAGGCAATACATGCATAAAAGTAATCAAATTTCAATTCTTTTTTGTTTCTCTCCTTGCTTTACTCATTTCGAGCATTAATAAGGAATATCATAATTGCCGGAATATGCTTATTTATTCGAATTCTTTCGAATTGTATGCTTCGTTTTTGCAGTGCATGCACGACTTTGCACTAGTATAATACATTAAGATGGTTACAACACGATCCTATTTTGGCCTTCAAAATTTTTCTTCAAAATTTTATGAATTTTATATTATTTTAAGAAAAAGGGTTAATATCACTTTCGGTACCTTAACTTTGCCTCCTTTTTACTTTTAGTACCCTTTGTACCAAAAGTATCAAATTTCATCCTAAACGTTTGTGAGTTTCCTCAATCTTCATTGCTACTCACGTTACGAATTTGTCAAATGCAAATGAAATCTCTATTGCAAAGTTGGAAGACCTTCTATTGCTTGGAAACCAGGCTTGGAGCCACGCCCTTGGAAATACGTCTTGGTCTTGGTACACATTTCGATTTCGGTGTATTGTGTACTCCATTATTCTTCCCCATTTTTTCCGCCATTTCAGCCCTCTTCATTTCTTCTCCAATTTCTTCCCCAATTTCTCTTCACTTCAACCCTAATATTTCTTGATACCAAATTTCTTCAAATCTCACCAACAGTATTCCTTCCAAATTCTTACTTCATTTTCTCTCCCATTGCATTCCCCTCAATTCGAGCTCATTCGTGCTTATTTGCCCCAACGATAGCTTCATTTTTTTTTGTTAATCTATCGATTTTGAAAATGAATAAATCCATTGCATTTCCCTTTCTCAATTCAAGCAAAGTTCATAACTAATATGAGTGAAAAAGTTCCATGGCAAAGCGTGATCAATAGGGGAAGAGAAAGTATCGGTCCCACTATTTGTGAGGCGCATAGCATAGAGGCGTGCCAAATGCTTTGAGTTGGAAACCTTTCGAGGATTTCTACGAAGTGGACACGGTAATCAACATTATCGGCCCGGATGTATGATGAAGGTGTGTGATGATCCGGACATGTTGCTCGTCTTCGGATCCTTGACGTGATATGAACATGGACACACTCAATGTGGGGTGCTCGAGTAATTACTCGGAGAAAAGATGCAACGAGAGATAGAAATAGTCACTTTTAAAATTTTGGACTTGTAGGTCCACCATGGGGTGCCTCTTTGAACCTGGGCGTCGATAGACTTAACGATTCTGTGCAAGGTTTTCAAGTATAGGAGGCATGATTCATATTCATATCTGAACGGACGAAATATGTTGGGATCGGCCTTCATTCTTAACATTTTTGGGTTGATCTGAACACAAATGTAGTGTCCCGACATGTTGTGGGCGTGTAAACGCCAGTTCTCGCATCGGCAAAAGGAAGAGGCAACTTCGATGTCCTTGGTACAAGACGGAATGGTTGGGAATCGTCGATGTGATTACGAAAATGTTGATGAATACAGTGAAGCTTATTACAAAGAGCAGCCATACAGGTTACAACCATCGGTCAGTATAGGTGCCATTTCACAGATACTTTGTGTTGGGTAGCCATTGTTGAGTAACGTTTTTTAGAAATCCACTTTACACTTCTAAACTTCTAAAACGATGTCTTTTTTTTTTATAGTAATCATGACTTAAGCTGGGAAGGGAAGGAGAGAATGAGGCAGAATTGGCGAAAGAGGATGAATTGGGGAAAAAATGTCAGGCTCATAAGCCCTTATTTCCCTTTTCTCTCACTTGATATCAAAACCAAGTGACGAGCCGGTTTCAAAGTCTTTCCAACCTGCAAGTGGCGTGGCGGGTTTCAAGTCTTTCCAGCACGCAGCGGAGGCTTAGCATTTACATTGCTGAATCCCACATGACGGAAAGTATGAAGATTGATGAAACTCACAAACGTTTAGGATGAAATTTGATACTTTTGGTACAAAGGGTATCAAAAGTAAAAATGAGGCAAAGTTAGGGTACCAAAAGTGATATTAACCCTAAGAAAAATTAATCATGTTTTTTCCGCACTAACCGTTTTGATATGTATAAAGTCTAATTATCACCACAGTGATAATTGATAATTAAATTGATGTTATTTACTGTTATTAATGTTTATTGAAAAGTTTTCTATGTTGTACATGCATATTAGAACGGTAATCACCCACAGGTGATTCTGATCCACATGTTTGAACAACATTAAAATTAATGTGTTAGAGAAAAGAAAAATATCCATAGATATTTATCTTGTTCTTGTACACATGATTAAATTGGAATTATGACTCATAATTAATTTAGTTGAATATCTACTCACATGAGAATCTTCCTTATGTACATTTAGACAATTTATAATTCGTGTATATCTCTATTATATTTAAGCTCTTGTTCAGTTAATTTGCACTCGCATGCTTCATCTGCACCCTCTCTCAATGGTACCAACTTCCGAATGGCGTGAGAACGTTGAATTCACTTTGGTGTTCTTGATCTCGATCTTGCACTCCAAACCGAAAAACCTTTGCATTAACCATAGAAAGTACCAAAGAGGATAAGGATCTCCATAAAGCGTGGGAGAAAAGTAGCAGAATTGACAGCCTTATGTTCATGCGAATGACAATTCTTTGCAAAACATCAAGACCTCTCTTCTGAAAGCGAAAGTGGTTAGGAATTCATGGAATCCGTTGCCGCAACGCTTTAAGGCTGAGATAAGTCCCTTGCGAGGGAAATTAATGTCGAACTCACTACTATGAAGTTTGATGGTGCACGGTCAATGCACAATCATATTATTGAGATGCAAAATCTTGCGGCCTAAGCTCGTAATTTAGGAATGAAAGTGGATGAGAATTTTCTTGTCCGGTTTATCCTAAATTCTCTTCTCTCCACGATATGCCCCTTTTCAAGTGAACTATAATTCCATTAAGGAAAAGGGGACGTGAATGAACTATCTAACATGTTAGTTCAAGAGGAAGCAACTAACTCAACAAGGTGTTAATGTTGAGCATCTCACAATTCAAGGCAAATCATAAGTTTGGGAAAAAGGCTGGAAAAGGCGAGAAAAGAGCACCACCCAAAATGAATAATAACGTCCAACCCCTCAAGTCAAGGCAAAAAAAGTTTGTCGTTTACGCGAAATCGGACATTTCGGAAAGATTGTGAAAAGCGTCGTAATGGTTTGAAAGTAAAGGTAATCCTTTGGGATTCGTAAGTTTTTAGAATGCTTCTCTAATGTGCCTTCAAATTCATGGTGGTTGGATACAGTGCTAATGTTCATGTTTCTAATTCGATGCAAGGGATACCTTACAACCCAAATCATAAACCCAAGCGAAAACTTTTATTTGTGGGAAAGCAATATAAAGCTCTTGTCGAAGCTATTGGAGCGTATCGTCTTGTTCTTGCAAAAGGACATTATTTAGATTTATTTCAAACTCTTTATGTTCCATCTATTTCCATAACTTAGTTTCGGTTTCAAAACTTGATTTACAAGGATTTATGTTTGATTTAGTGCTTGGAAGTTTCAATTTATATAAAGATTCTATTAAATTTGGTTATGGAATTCTTGTGGATGGTTTTACAAATTTACTTTGTTTTCTCCATCCTTACACGAAACAATTGACTCACATCATAATGAAGAAGCGTACATCATATAATGAAAAATGACTCTTCACTCTTGTGGCATCGAGTTGGGACATATATCCAGTAAACACTTAAAGATTAGTAAAAGATGGGGTTTTACGAACCTAGATTTTCTTGATTATCAGTTGTGTGGATTGTATTAAAGGCAAAACAACAAAACACACAAAGAAAGGAGCCACAAGAAGTTCTCGCTTCTTGAAATAATACATCTGACATTTGTGGACCTTTTGATGTTCCAACGTTTGGGGAGAAACCTACTTCATCACCTTTATAGATGATTATTCACGTTCTGTTATCTCTATCTATTGCATAACAAATCTCAATCTGTGAATTTTGTCCAAATATTCATAGCGAGGTTGAGAGGCAATTAGAGAGAAAAGTGAAAATCATAAGGTCGATAGAGGTGGAGAATTTTATGGCGGTATGACGAAACAGGACAACATCACGGACCTTTTGCCGGACTCCTCGAACAACTTGGAATTGTAGCTCAATACACAATGCCGATTCTCCATGGCGAGAATGGTGTAGCTAAAAGGCGAAATCGCATGCTTTTGGAAATGGTTAGAAGCATGATGAGTCATGCTAAGTTGCCCATTACGTTGTGGACATATGCTCTTCGTATGGTATATATATTTTAAATAGGGTTCCGATAAAGCGGTTCCAAAGACTCCTTTTAGTGTGGAAAGGCTGAAACCTAGTTTAAAACACACAAGTTTGGGACGACCGGTTGAAGCGAAGGTATATAATCCTCAAGCAAACAAATTGGATTTGAAAACCATAAGTGGTTATTTCATTGGTTTTCTGAAAAATCCAAAGGGTATATAATTTATTGTCCTAACCATAAATTGCGAATTGTGGAAGCGGTAATGTCAAATTCATTGATGATGGCATGATTAGTGGGAGTATATTTGTGGAAGATAAGTGTTCACGAAGTTAGGGTAACAATCCCATTACCCAATAATCAAGCAGACAATGTGAATCCTTCCATCGTTGAGCGTTAAGCGTCGAATCACACAGTGGCTCACTCATCGTTGAACCGATAAGCGATGAAGAGCCACAACCATCGACAACCCTAATGAAATCATTGCTAATGAAGAAATTGTAGAACAAGCACAAGAACCGGCATTGAGAAGATCTCAACGAGAAAAAAGAAGTGCTATCCATGATGATTCGTTGTTTATCTACAAGAATCGATTTTGACATAGGGATAATGAAAGACCGGTTTCTTATTCACAAGCCATTACAAGTAATAATTCGATAAATGGATTGATGCCATGAAGGATGAGTTAAAATCAATGGCGAGATAATCAAGTTTGGGAACTAACTCATTTGCGGAAGGACACAAAACGATTGGGTGTAAATGGGTCTTCAAGACCAAGCGATTGTCATGGCAATATTGCCGGACTTGTAGCCAAAGGTTTTACTAAAAAGATGGCATAGATTACAAAGAGACTTTTCTCTGTGTCAAAGAAGACTCTCTCAAATTATTATGGCCTTAGTAGCTCATTATGACTTAGAGTTACATCAAATGGATGTGAAAACAACATTTCTTAATGGTGAGCTACAAGAAGAAGTTTACATGCGTCAACTTGAAGGTTTTACCTTGGAAGGACAGGGAAGACATGGTCTGCAAACTTAAGAAATCAATTTATGGACTTAAACAAGCCTCCCGGCAATGGTATTTAAAATTCAACGAAACCATTAATGCTTTTGGTTTTGAAGAAAATCTTGTAGATCCATGCATATACCTCAAGATCGGTGGGAGTAAGTTCATATTTTTGGTTACGTATGTTGATGACATATTATTGGCAAGTAGTGATCTTGGCTTAATGCATGAAACCAAAGCTTATCTTTCTAAAAATTTCGAGATGAAGGACATGGGTGAAGCTTCCTACGTGATTGATAGAAATATTCGTGATAGATCACGTGGATTACTTAAACTCTCCCGAAAACATACATCGAAAGAGTTTTAGAAAGATTTGGAATGACAACATGTCTTTGCGGCGTTGCTCCAATTCGAAGGGAGACAAATTTGGTCTCTATCAATGTCCTAAAAATGAATTGGAGCGTAAGCAAATGGAAAACATACCATGCTTCTTTAGTAGGAAGTTTGATGTATGCACAAGTTTGCACAAGGCGACATCGGCTTCTTGTTGGTATGTTGGGAAGATATTAAATCAAGGAATGGATCATTGGAGAGCTGGAAAGAAAGTTTTGAGATACTTACGAGTGCGAAGGATTATTGTCTTACATTCAAGTCGAGATCAATTAGAGTTGGTTGGCTATTCGATTCGATTATCTTTGAATGCAAAAACACTTTAAAAGCACTTTTGGTTATGTTTTCTACTAGGCGGAGGAGCAATCTCATGGAAAAGTGCAAAAGAGTCTATTATTGCTAATTCCACGATGGAAGCTGAATTTGTAGCTTGCTTTGAAGCTACAAATCATTGCTTATAGTGCGAAATTTCATCTCAAGATTTAGAGACTTGAATTTTGTCTACGGACCGTTGAAATTCTATTGTGATAATCTTTGCACGGTATTTTTCTCTAAGCATGATAGATACTCTAAAGGGACAAAACACATGGAAGTATCTATCGGTGAAGCAAGCAATTCGGAAGAAACAATTGTTCATTGAGCATATAAGCACACCACTTATGGTTGCGGATGCACTTACGAAGGGTTACCTCCTAAGACTTTTCATGAACATACTTTAAGTATGGGTCTAGAGAGAGTGGTGATTATTAATTTATCGTTTGTTATGCTTATACATTGAACTTCTATTGAGCTCTTATTTATGACATTCGAATTTTATTTATGTTTCCATATTTTGTATACTTTATGTGAATGGATAATTGATAACAGAAATAGTTCTTGAATTTTGAACCTTATACCATTGCTTAAAAGGCCTAGTAAACTAAGTTATTTATGTTGTAGTACATGGAAGGAACCATGTTGAAAACGATAATATGGAACGCTATGACTCTCATGGATAGCTTGTTTTGCGAAGGTATTATGTTAACCATCATGTTATTAATTTAGTAATTATGCACCTTATATGTTTCAAGATTAACCATTAAAAGATTATCACTTTGACCAAGTGGGAGGCGTAAGATATATTTCTTGCGGGTTAAGAAATCTTTATATGGTCAATAAGTGAGAATCACGATTGATTTGAAATTACTAAATTACAATAAATTTGGTTTGTAAAAAGGGTAAGTTTCTAAATAAACTCTACCTTGATGGACGGTTGAGATTAAAACCTTAATAGGAATTTGGTCCTCCCTTCGCTTATAAAAGAGATTATAATA